>CM043721.1:20488143-21213808 GCA_023969325.1 Oryzias curvinotus
GGAATTTGGGGGACTTATTTCAATGAATAGTTAACATTGCCAAAAACTGGGGGCGTGGTTTTCTGCCTGGCGTGACCAATCATGCGCTCTAAAGAGGGCCCGTGGCTGTTCATAAACAAAATATATTTTTTAAAAAGAGTCAGACAACACGGCGACGTCCTTAAAAAACCACTACTTCTACTACTACTTCTAGTAAAAAAAAAAAACACGTGACCGCAGAGTTCGTCGTTTGGTTTCAGGGTCAATTTCAGCTTTTGGGTTCAGAATGAAGAGTTTGTGTTCTCCGTCGTTCTGACTCATTTTACATTCACGGTTCGGGAGTATTAGCGAGAAGCCCCCCCACCAAAACACGAACTACATGAATACACTTTAGGGGCTTCGTTCGTAGACGCCATTGCAGAGCATGATGGGAAATCGGTTTAATTATATTACCAACATGTAATTTATCGGCGCACGAGGCGACTTCTGTTAACCCCCCCTCTTCCCTAACGCGAAAAAATGACCTTATTTCCGAACTTAGATATTGACATTATAGAGACATCCGGGCGGAGGTTACGATATTACCTGGCTTCATGATAGCTTTAAGAACAGGAAAAGTTGACCTATGCTTCTTCGAACCGTCCGGGTCCAACCGCGCGTGCGAGCTGCGTGGCCACGTGCGCTTCTTATTCTTTGCAGCTGGGAACGACTTCCGTCTTTAAACGAAGTCGGAGCGTTCCGCCGCTCTCTTCCAGAGGTGCTGCCCTCTGTAGCTGTGGATATGTCTCTGCACAGATATGGAAGCAATTGTGTAGCAGTGTTTTACAACCTTTTTTGAGCCACGCCACACTTTAACCTTGACAAAAATCCCGCGGCACACCAGCATCTAAACAAACAAAAAAAAAAAAACAGTAGAAACTCATAGTCTGTCTTGATCTACAGACCCCCCCCCCCCTGCCCCGCAATCTCACGTTCATTTCAGTGATAATTGTGGCAAAAAGCAAAAAGTTAAATCTGTTTTTTCTAAAAGATGAAATAAAAGTAAAGTTAGAAAATGTAACAACTGTCTGATCTGTTCGTTTGTTTCAAAATGTTTGACAAGGACGACTCATTGTACGCTGAGGCGCTGTCCCTTTTAACCCAATGCATCATGGGAGATGTAGTGTGAAAACTGCCGCAAAAGGGCAGAAAGACTAGCGTCTCTGAACTTCATTGTTTTGTTCACTTTTTCCTCGGTCTGATACCGGATTCTGTGGAAAGCTACACTGCTAAAGACGAGCTTTAGCTGGTATTGCTGTTGGAACTGAGCGACGTTTTGAGCTAAATTGCAACAAGGAAGTTAAGACTTTAACCACTTCTGATTGGTCAGACTGTTGACATGTGATTAACCCTTTAAGAATGATTGGCGGAGACAGTTAAAGGGGCGGGAGTTTTCCGCAAACAGCTTTAGGCGTAGCTAAATCACGGTACCGTCATTCTTATCAAAATGTCTTTAATAGAATCAAATAAACACAAAGAAAAAATAATTTTATGATCTTTTATATTCCTTACTACTCAGTGTTTTCTCAGGACCTGTTTGGATGAACAAAGAGCTGATTTCCTGGAGATGGGAAATGTTTTAGATCAGTTAATGAGGGCAATTTCCCACGGCGCACTTGACCACCTCCCACGGCACACTATGTGCCGCAGCACACTGTTGAAAAACACTGGTGTAGCATAATTAAAAGTAATGTCAAAACCTGAAATGCTTTTTAATTTCAAAATGAAGCTGCAAGTTTTTGACTCAAAATTAAAATGAAAAAGCAATCCGCCAAAATGCTTATTCAATTTTCTTCCTCAACACAGACCAAAAAAAAAAAAATTATGAGCAAGCAGGCCCTTGATAATAATCATGAGAGCACATTTAGAAGATAGTCTCCGCAGCTTCCCGCTGAGTGCGTGTTGTTGCAACCAGCAAACGTTCAGCATGGTGAAATCTGTTATGGGCTAATAGCTGTTGATGGGGCTCCAGCTGTGATCACAGCGAAGCTGCAGGAGACTATCTTCTAAATGTGCTGTTATTACTCTCATGATTATTATTAAGAGCCTGCTTGCTCATATTTTTTTAAATCCGTGTGGTCAGTGCCTTTTTCTTCGCTAAAAGGACCAGAAGAACGGGTTAGCATATATGCTAAAAATATTAGCCTTGGAGCTACTTAAAACTCTGTGCAGGCAATGCCGCAATGAGCATCTTGGATGTAAACATGGAATAAAATCAGCCTTTATTTTGTCTGGACACCACTGGAAACACAAATTCATATGATGGTTTAAAGTTTCTCAGGTCTAAATAGTAGGGCTGAGCGATATGGCGATATTTTATTTTTTTTAATTCTATTTCCGATTTCCCACCCCCACCCCCACCCTACTTAAGGAAAGCAATGAGTACAAACAGCAGACTAGGTTCAGCAAATGTTGCTTTATTTAATAAAACCCAAGACAAATGTAACGCCCATTTCTGGTATGAATAATAAATAAATGAACACACTCTTGGAGTCAAAGTTAGGTATAAGATTTTTCTTCTTACTCCCTTTTGGACTGTGTTTTACATAATTTTGTCTTGTTTTATATAACTTTTGTCTTGTTTTTGTCTAAGTTCGTTATTCTAAACTTGTTTCACTTATCCAAAATAAAAAGGTTACTTACTTACTTAAAGTCCCAGCTGTGTTTTAAGTCACACTTTATAGTCTTAACTAAAAGGAGACAAACATTCACCTTGACAGTAGCACCATTTCTAAAGGATTAACATACAGCCATATCTGGGGTCTAAGGTTTTAATTCAATTAAGAAACCCCGTCTTCTCCTCTGAGAAAATGATGAAGCAGCAGGAGTCGCGGCCAACACCCCCCCCCCCCCAGTGCAGACTGCACTGTAAATTATATAGTTATATAATATAGTTATATATAGTTACTATAATAATATAGTTTATAGTTCCAGCGATCATCGCGCGGTCTCGTTCATACTAATGTCAGCTGTTTTTGATCGCAACTGTCCGATGAACTTCAGAGTAACATTAATAGTTTTCAGACGACACGATAGTCTCCAGCGAACATGAACGCTCATACACTTGAGGCGTCTGTGAGTGCGCAGGTACAGAGAAGTAAAGTGTAGGGTGTCAATTCAGCACCTTAAGTATTAGTGCAGACATGTAAATGTCTTGGCCATGATTTTCCGATGTCCCACAAGGGTTGAACAGTAGGGACAGGTCTGAGTCGGAGAGAGGACAAGCCACAGAGGGAACAACAACTCTAACAGTTTCCTGCTTTGCCGGGTTAGTTGACCTGTAAAAAGCCTGTCACAGCATCGAGAATACAAAGAATGTATACCTTAGAAAGTTAATGAGAATACATTGATACCTTAAGGTACGCAGTAACTGCATATTGAGACAGTTAACGTTCTGTGAACCTGCAATATTTAAGGTTGAGAATAAAATCGTTTGGGATACAGTTCTGGTACCTCAAATAAAAAATTGTACTTTTTTTTATCCCAAACTAGCTTGGTCACTTTCTTAGCTTTCACTTCTTTTTTTTTTTACTTTCTTTTTTTTTTTTGCTTTTCTCATTACACAACAATAACAAACAACAATCCCCTGAGATACATTTGACCATAAGTCCCCTCCATAAGGTGTACCATCATTTTTTTCAAGTTAAAACAAAAAATTGCATTGAGGCAAGATGAGACATGTAGTTAGTTGAAGAGTACTTATACACCATGAATACAGGGCACATATTACAGTTTCCAACCCACATAAAGTTTACAGTGTTCCATCTATGTTCAAAGACATCTGTGTTTAGTTGTTTTCCATCGAATAAATATATTTGATTCTTTGTTTCCATTCTGCTACAGATGGTGATTCAACCTTTTTCCAATTTTCTGTAATAGCTTTTTTGCTACCAATAATAAAATGTTCGCTATATATATCTGATCAGAACCAAAGTCCCCTGGGAATACACCAAGCAAACATGACATAACACTCAAAGGGATGTTGTTTTACCATTGTTTCAATCTCCCTCTTAATATTTTTCCAAAATTCACTAATAACCGGGCAGTCAAAGAAAATATGTGTATGATCCCCAATTTTTCCACATTGCCTCCAACATATGGTTGTAGTTGGACCCCTAATAAAATTAGAGATCGACAGAGGGGTGAGAAAGAATCGCATTTTGATTTCCAGTCAAATTCTTTCCATAGTTGGCTTTTAATTCCTTTATGGCTGTCCCCTCACAATTTGTCGACATTGTTCGTCTTCTATTATACAACTGGATTCTAATTCCCATTTTTCTTTGATATTATATGTATTCTGTCTAGCAGCAGTTGAGAGTCTCTTATACAAGTTGGAAACATGTTTATGAGTTGGAAAAATCTTTTGTGCAATTGTAGTTAAATATTGTTCTATGCCGTTTTTTTTTAATTCTGTCTCTCTCTTTGTGGTTCATGATGTAATGCTTGATTTGTAGATATTTGTAAAAATAATTTGGCAAAAGACCAAAGTGTCCTTGTAGCTGTGAAAAAGATGTAAGTTCTGCTCCATCGAACAGCTGGTTAAGAATAATAAGGCCTTTAGTGCCCCATGTCCTAAAACCGGGGTCCCATGTTGAAGGTGGAAAGTCTATATTACCAACAATAGGCATTGCTCTGGAAATTGACCCTGAGTCAAGTAACATTTTTTTAACAAAATTCCACATCTTTAAAGTATGTTTGATCCAATCATTTCCAATTCTACCTTTGTTGACAGATTTTAGATCACTAAATGGAAGAATAGACAAACGCACCCCTTTAGTCTCCCCTTGTTCCACTTGTTGTTAAAATGAATTAAAATCCATTTTACTACCACGTCCTCTCTGATCCAGATCACGATAGCCATCAACAGAGCTGCCCAGTAGTATAATTTTAGATCTGGTAGAGTCAGGACGCCTTTATTCTTTGGTAAAAATACTGTTTTCAATTTCATTCTAGGTCTTTTTCGTTGCCAAATAAATTGAGAAATCAATTTGTTTAACCTGCTGAAAGTTAATACCGAATGTTCACCAGAAGAGATTGAAACAAAAACAGAGGACGGGGAAGCACATTCAACCTCACAGTTTCTACTCTGCCCAATAGAGACAAAGGTAAAAGTTGTTCTTTATCTGGTTTAGTAGTTTTGTATAGTTGGCATCATAAAGTTGTGTAGGTTGGGGTGTCAGATAACTCACAAATATTTGTAACCTTGTTTTGACCAACGGAAAGTTACTGCTTTATCAAGTTGGGAGGGCCACCGTCCAGATGTCATCATTGCTTCTGATTTATTTTGGTTAATCTTATATCCAAAAATATTACCATAATTATTAAGACATTGCATACGTTTTGGAATCGTGGTTTGAGGATTTTTCAAAAACAGTAATATATCCGCAAAAAGAGATATTTTATGAATCGTCCCTCCCCCATCTTTAATTTCCTCAATCTGGTCATCTTGATGAATTGCCTGTGTCAAAGGCTCAATACCGAAAGCAAACAAAATGGGTTACAATGAATCCCCCTGTCGGACTCCTCTCTCTATGTTAAAGAAATATGAGCAATGTCCATTCACTCTGACTTTCTTAGCTTTCACTTTCTTACAGCAATATGTTGCAATGTTCAATTCCTCCTGTAATCCATAAGGAAATGTTGAGAAACCTTATAGGTTATACATTAATGTACCTCTTGAAAAAAATATTTGATTAATCTTAGTGACAATTCAATGGCAATTATTCCCAGGTTTGACATGACCGATCCTGACACTGTCGTAAAAAAATGACTTTGTTTAATTCGCAAAAGTCATTAAATGAGCTGGAAACACAGCTAGCATTGAGCTAGCTAGCATGGCTAACACAGGAGAGCATTGTTTACAATTAATGGCGATAGTTTTCATGCCACGTCTTACTTTCTAACATCTTTTTTTCACTAGCAGCTACTGGTGGAGCTCATCTGACTATGCTGGCGTTCTCTGATTACATAAAGTACTCCTCGACCTCCTTCCTTGCGGCTAGCATACAGTCTCAGAATACTGGATTTGGGATGGAACCCTCCATATTTAGTTAGCAGCTTTCATGTCTTAACATACGTGGTCTGTATCTCTTCCTTTGGCAATATTATTATTCCTGCAGGGTATCTGATAACTGGTGGTGCATAACTGTTTATTACCCCGGTCTTGTTCTTCTCATTGAGCTGTCTTCTCAGGACTTGCCTTACTAGTTGGAGGTATTTGGCTACCACAGCTTTCCTTGTTGCCTGTTCCAGGTTGCCATTTGCACATGGAATTCAAAGGTACTTGTAACTGTCCTCGATGTCTGCTATTGTTCCTTCTGGGAGTGAGACCCCTCCTGTGTGGACTACCTTACCTCTCTTTGCCACCACCCGGCTACATTTCTCGAGCCTGAATAACATCCCAAAGTCAGTACTGTAGATTCTGGTGGTGTGGTTTAAGGAGTCAATGTTACGCTCACTCTTAGCATATAGCTTGATGTCATCCATGACGGAGGTGAATGATAGTGGCCCCATTTTTAAGTTGGTATCCATAGCCAGTCTTGTTGATTATTTGGCTGAGGGGGTCCAGACCTATGCAGAACAGCAGTGAGGACAGAGCGTCACCTTGATAAATGCCACATTTGACAGTGCAAATAGCATTTAATGTTGTTTGAGAGAAGATTGCAGGCAGCGATGAGGAAAACAGTCACTTTCTTGGAGCTTTCTTTTGTCGTAATGACCTTCAACCAATCAACGGGTTGAAAAAGTAGATCCGCTCTAACCGGTCGGTTTTTCTATGGACCTATAAACAATAAGGGCACAAAAATGGTATGGTTCTGAGGCGTGATGCTGTAGTATCGCGAGAGCCGACGAGAGGAGTGTGGTGTGTTTACTTGGCGGCGCGTAAGTTGTGAACAAACATTTTGGTTTATTTAATTATACCGCCACATTTAAATAATCCAGAAAGTTAACAAAATCTGAAAAAAGTTTATCAAGCATTTGTCAGCCTGGAGGACCTGGAGGATCTGGAGAATTACATCGACGAGTGTTTCAATACCTGCGTCATGAGGAAATCCAACACCGCCAACCCTTCCACCAAACGCAACCGTCCCGAAGACTCCCCGGGGGCTGCCTCCTCTCCAGGCAGCAACATGAGTGATATCCTGGATTCAATTGATAAAAAGCTCTCCAGCCTTGATTGCCGTTTAAATCTGCTGGAGATCCTCCATAAGGAATTTCAAGGCCTGTAAGAGTCTCTGGAATTCAGCCAGCAGCAGGTGCAGGAGCTCGCAGTGGAGAACCAGGCCCTCAGAGAGACCATGAAGAACCTGGGCAACGACACCGCCGTCTCTCCGAGGAAAACCGATCCATCAAAGAAACCCTCCTGGATCTTCAGGAGGAGCATGAGGGACAACCTGGTGATCTCTGGGATTCCGGAAGAGGCAGGAGAAGACCCCGAGGCCACGGGGAAGTCCTTCATGGAGGCCCACCTGAAGCTCCCCAAGGAAGAAGTCCAGAAGATCTCCTTCCACAGGGTTCACCAGCTCGGAAGAAAAAGGCCAGACAATCAGCGTCCCCGTCCTATTGTTGCTAAATTTGAATATTATAAACAAAAGGAGCTGGTGAAGAGCCGAGGCCGGAAGCTGAAAGGAACACACTACAGCGTGAATGACCAGTTTCCGGTCGAGATCCTCTGCCGTCGGAAAATCCTCTTCCCGCTGAGGAGGAAACATCTGTCTGCTGGAACCCGTGCGGTGGTTGCTGTTGATAAACTTTTTGTGAACGGCAAGCTGTTCTGGGACCCAGAGTTAACACCCTGGCTGTGCTGAAGGCTTTCAGAGGCGCACTGACATCTGCGCTGCCCAGAAGAAACCCGCAAATTTATTTAATTGAATAGGAAATAATCGGATCATCAATAATCCACACCTCTCAGGAAAACTGTTTTTTCTTTCTCTCACATTTATGTTTCTGTTGTTGTTTCATTGTTTTTGTTCTTTCCCTTTTCCTCTCTCTTTTCTCCTGTCCCCCCCCCCCCCTTCCCCTTTCCTCATATGTGAATCAGGTAAAGGCAACGCAACCAAGGTGAGAATTTATTTATGCACGGAACGGACGCGTGTGCATACTAGCGCGCATAAGGGCATGCACACGCGATCCCGCACACACACGTTGATAAACTGCAAAAACCTCACTTAGGCTCACACAGGACGCACGCAACATGCAGCTCACAGCCAAGAAACGTTCACCCACAACGCACAACGCTTCTCGGTGTAGCAGGCATGCAAAGCGGGCACGCGCACACGGACGAGCACATGCACTATTTAGCCTTGCACTCTCCCGGTTAGAACAGCTATGAATAGTCTTAACATCGTTAGCTGGAATGTGCGTGGACTTGGCTCTGGGCCAAAGAGATTGAAAGTGTTATCTCACCTGATTGATCTTAAAGCAGATATAGCTTTACTGCAGGAGACCCATTTATCTTTATCAGCTGACCATCTCTTGTGCTGCTTACAGTTTCCAGTCATATATTCTGCTAGTTTCAACTACAAACAAAGAGGGGTTGCAGTTTTGATTAATAAAAACGTTACATTTACTCATAAGGATACAGTTACTGACCCTGAAGGGAGATTTGTAATCATTAATATACATATTAATGATTAATTACCTAAAGTTAATTATCTCTTTTTTCGATGATCCCCACACAACCGCCACTAAAATGGTTCAAAACATTAGACTCATCCATATCAATCTTTTTATGGAACAATAAACCTGCAAGAATTAGTCTAAAAACTTTAAAATCTGCAAAAAGCTGTGGAGGTTTAGAATTACCTAACTTCCACAAGTACCTTCTTGCAAATAGATTACAATACATCTTACAATGGTTAAAAAATAATCCAGAAACCAACTCATGGTTAGACTTGGAACAGGCGTTATGTGGAAAAATCAACCTGTCAGATCTACCGTTTATTAGCCAAACCGTTTAAAAATAGGACTGTTTCCAAAGTATTAATATAAACACCACTTTAACAGCCTGGTGGGAATTTCTTAAAATATCTAAATAATCAATTCAACTGTGCAGAATGACATCCATCTGGAACAACCCAGACATTCTCATGAACAAAAAGATGATACACTTCCCAGTTTGGCAAGCAGGGGGCTTAACATTACTAGAGCACTTAATTATCGATAGAAGATTCATAACTCCCCAGGAACTTCAAGACAAACATGGAATAAATAACTTCTTGGAATATCAGCAACTTAAGTCTATTATTAATAAAAAGTTTAAATATAAAGACAACGATTTAAAGCTACCAGAAGTAGTTACCTCTCTGATTAATTTTTCAATGAATAAAATTCTCTCCAAAATATACAAACTTTAATGCAATTTAGATAGTAATATTTTACTTCTGATAACAAAATGGGATGCAGATTTGAGCATCAGCACAGACGAAAGCTTTTGGTTAGAAATTTGCCAAAACACCTTTAAACTCACTAAAAGTCCAAATTTGGAGCTAATCCATTTCAAAAGTCTTCACAGGATCTACTACACTGGACAGAGGATGTTCAAGATGGGTCTCAGTAACTCAGACATTTGTGAACACTGTGATAGTAATCTACCCGATAGTAACATGCATGCACTGTGGCCCTGCACGCCTGTCCAGGCTCTCTGGCAGCAGGTATGTGCCGATCTATCAGCCTGGCTTAAGGTTCCAATCACGGCTTCACCGTCACTTTGCGTGCTTGGTGACATGAGTGCCATCGAGGTAGACGGAGGATTATTAAATATCATTTTCATAACTCTTTGTATTGCTAAAAAAACCATTTTAATGAATTGGAAAAACAAGAAAAATATAAATATAAGTCAATACAGAAATCTGCTTTTTGATCATATCAGCTTGGAAAAAATGTCCGCCCAAAGTTCAAGTAACTTCGAAAGAATTCGGTCTCTCTGGTCTCCCGTAGCTAACTCCATGACTTAGAGGGTGGGGGGCCTGGTTGTCGCTGCTCCCTGCCTTTCGGCCGTGGTGCGGGGTGGGGGTCAAGGCCTTTGCTGCCTGGTGGGGGCTGGTGGGGACCCCGTTTGTCTGGGGGTTGTGTCCGGTGCCTGGGCGGGGCGGTGGGGGGTGCGTGGGGGGGGGGGGGGGGGTTGAGTGATGGTCCGGCTTGGCTTGGGGGGGTGGTCTCTTTGCCCGCACTGGGGAGGGTTGGCGGGGGGTCCTGCTCGGGGGGGTAGGTCGAGGGGCGCTGGATGGGCTGCCCATCTACACCTGGGGCTGGGATCAACCCTTCCCTGGCCCTGGGACGGGGCGGGGCAACCCTCTTGGGGGCCCCGGTCGCTCTGGGTGTCATCCACTGCAGCTGAGGGGTCTGGGTTTGTGTGTGTGTGGGAGGGGCTTGTCGGCCCTGTCTTGTGGGGCGGGGGGCTTTCGGGAGGGGGGGGGGCACTATGGGTACGGGACCTTGGGGGTTTGACGGGTCGGAGTCTCCGCTGGTGGCAATCAGTGGTTGCCCCGGCTGGTTGGCTGCCTTGGTCCCGTCGAGGCCTAACCAGAGCTCTCCCAGGGCCGGTGCCTGGGGGTGGGGGCCTGGGCTTGCTCCGGGGGGGGCGGCGCTGTCTGGCTCCTCTCTCTCTCTGTGGGGTGGGTGGTGCTGGGCCTGGGGCGTCTGCGCCTCTGGGGATGGGACCCCAGGGCTGGGGGACCTGGGCCCCATGCTGGGGGGGGGGGCTGTTTGACCACCGGGGGACAGTCTACCAGCTGTCCCCAACTTCCCCCTTCCTCATATGATCTCATATTAGGGTGAGGGGGTGGGGGGTTTAGCCTGCGATGCACTTTGGGGAGGGGGCAACTTGGCAGTGGTCCCCCTCCCATGGAGGCCGTATGGAATGGGCCCCCCCTCTCTCGGTTTTATTTGCACCTTAGACATGTAGGACCCTTGGTAGGGGGGGTGCTTGGACATCACTGCCAGCAAGCAGCAGATGTCCTCCAAGCACCCTACCCGACAATTTTAACTACACCTTAGACATTTAGGGCCCCTTGGTGGGGAGGGTGAGGGGGACATTACTGTGAGTAATCAGGAAATCTCCCCTGAGTACCCTACCCACCAATTTTAACTGCACCCCCTTAGTACACACACATTTTTTTACTCCTCAAAATATACATTCGAACACAAACACACACACATGCACACACAAACCCTTACAAACACATAAACACACGCACACACATTTTGCAAGGAAGGTGGGACCTAGGTCCATCTGTCCCCTACCCCGTCCCTGGTGGGAGGTACTGGGCCTTTGGCAACGGTGGCCGTGACCCCTGGGTGCTGGTCTCCTTTGCCCGGCGGTGCTCTCTCTGCGCGGGGGGGGGGGGTTCCACATCACACCTGAGCCGGGGGGTGTCCGTATCCCTGTGGGGTGGGTTCTGGTCCTTGCCGCCGGGTGATGAGCCTCGCCAAATCTCCAACTGTTGCCGAGGCTGGTTGGGCCATGTTTACAGCAACCCTCGTGGGCCCCCCTTTTTCCCCGGGGTGCCCCCCTCCTGGGTTGGGTCGGCTGTGCCCTGCCTTGCTCCTTCCTGGACCAACCGTGGGCCGGGTGGGTGGCTACCTGGAGCGCGGAGCGGGGGGGGTGTGGTCCTGGCTCGTACCTGGGGTTGGGGCGGGGGGATGCCCAGAACTCCTGGGTGGTGATGAGGTGCTCTTCTGGGGCTGTTGGCACCCTTCTCGAGTGGGGCCCTGCACTGGGCCCTCCCGGCGCGGCGCCCAGCTCTCCTGGCTGGGCGGGGGCGGCGCTCTCTTTCCCCCCATGCCTCCTTGCTCTCTGGCTCTGGGGGCCTCGTGGTGGTCCTGCTGGCCCTGGCTTGGGTGGCGGATGTGATCACCCAGGGGGCGGTGGTTCTCTGCCTGCTGCCGTTTGGCGATGGGGGGTTCTGGCTGCCGCTGCTGCTGCTGCGGTGGGGGTCTTGGTGTGGGGATGGCTGGGCACTCCCCCTCCTTCTTTTCACATTCCACTATCCATTTTAGAAGAACATAAACACTCACCTGAACACAGGTGTTAGCTCACCTTTACACTAATAGTCTGCATGATTGAATAAATGAAATATTTCACACCAGTTAGTTTGAAGGCATGGGTGTGTGTGTGTGAACACTATTTGTTTTGTGTACATGTTTTGTGTACATTTTGACAGGTTGACATTTCTGCTAGCAGGTGTGTTGATGGCATTTGAGTGTGTGTGGACAGGCCCCTTTGAGATTTGTACTGCACTTGAACCTTACCGTAATGATAAACATTCAGTAAACTTGTTGCTTTATGCTGCTTCATGGTTCTACCCCCCCCCCTCCTATTATCCCCCCCCCCTCTCTAACATCCTTCTCTCTTCTTCCCTCCTTTCCTTTTCTGTCTGGTCCAACATCAAAGATTTTCAAATTTGATTGAAATTAACAAAGTTTGGCCCCAATTACAAGGGGGGTTTATTCAGACATACCACTGGTTTGTCTGAAGATTCATAACCCCTGTTGTTAAAGTAAAATATGTCCAACACAAGAGGCCTTCAGCTCTCATCTGTTTGCCCAGCTGTTGGACAGGACAAAAAAAAAAAAAGGTATGGTTCAGTAGGGATGGGTATCGTTAAGGTTTTAACGATACTACTACTCTTATCGATACTCCTTATCGATCCGGTACTCTTATCGGTACTCTTATCGATACTTTTTGAGGACGAAAAAAAATAAATAAATAACAAATTAAGAACATAAAGTGTTTTATTTCCTCACTATGCAACAACATTGTTTTTTTTTTAACAAAACATTTTACTTTATACATGAGAATGTTCCAGACAGGATATTTATTTATTTATTTAATCGAATTGTTTTTATTATTTATGAGCAGAGGTGAAAGTAAGCCGGAACGGTCCGGAGCGGCGTTCCGTTAAAAGATTTCGAGGCGGAACGCCGTTCTAGTTGGGAGGAGATCCGCTGTGTTCCTGATTTCACTTCATAACACATGACAGAAGCATTTTTTTATTTGGCGTATCGACCGATAAAATGCTCTGGATCTCTTTCCCTGTCTGCCTCGTAGCTTTCGCTCTCGCCTCCGTAAACAAGCCTAATGCGCATGCGTGGAAACGTGGTACGTTTGATTATTTGTTGGGGGACATTCAATTCGATCAGCCAACTGAGCATTAATGTTTATGCCACACGGAGGAGCAACGGGACGCGAAAAACAATAAATGAATCAAACTTCACGTCACTTATGTGATTGGTCAGTTTAAATTCAATATAAATTTAGTTCACGATAGACAAACGAAATCTTGATATGGAAAAATAACGAAGCACGTTATTTAAAAGAAAAAGCAAAAAAAGAAGAGCATGCAGAGAAAAATAAATCAGATATTTAAGAGGAAATTCCAAAGTGAGGATGAAGATGGGCAGACAAACACTTCTGAAGGAGAGGATGAAAAAGTGAAAAGTCGAAATGCAAATTGCATTGAAGAACCCACTGAGACACCAGGACCATCAAGCTCAGGTGACCCTTTTGTATTGCCAGAGTATCCTTCAATCTGGACAAAAGAACAGTATGAACAGTTTAAAGAGAAAAATGAATGGATATTTGTCAAAAACGGAATGCTTGGCTGCCAGAAATGCCACACTGTAAAATATCTCGGTGTTGCCTCATCTCGGGGGGTAAATATTGCACCTAACTGGGTAGCAGGAAAGATATGCCCATCTGGACACACAAGAGATGTTCAGCTGTCGTCATTGAGGAAAAAAATACATGAGCACAAAAACTCAGCAGCTCACAAAGAAGTTGTGAAAATTTTAGAGACAGCGAAAAAAGACACTCTTGTAAACATGAATACCAAGAGTCAAGATTTTGCCTTTGAGACAACTGCCAGGGTCTTCAGGACAGCCTATTACGTGGCCAAGTACAATAAACCATTCACTGACTTTGAAAGTTTGATTGATCTACAGGAGACCAACTCAATCAACATGGGGAGAGTTTTACACAGCAAAACTGTGTGTGTTGATATTGTGGATCACGTGGTTTCACAAATGAAGAAAGAAATTATGACAAAAATTATACAAAATAGGAGCAAAATAACAGTATTGGCTGATGAATCAACTAATGTTGGTAACAAATCGACGCTCATTGTTTTTGTGAAAGCAAGTGTAGATGGAGCTATGGAACCTATTGCTTTTCCCTTGGACCTTGTGGACCTGGACAGCCTATGTGCTGCCCACATCAAAGAAAAACTCATAAACTGCCTGTTAAAAAATGGTTTTACCATGCAGTTGCTGCAAGAACTACTGATAGGATTTTGCAGTGATGGGGCCAGTGTGATGTTAGGGGTGAAGTCAGGAGTTGGAAAGTTGCTGAAAGACGACTTTCCATCTATTGTTCTCTGGCACTGTTTGAATCACAGACTGGAGCTTGCTGTAGACCAGGCACTTGATAAAACAGGGGGGACAAAAGATTTCCAGGCCTTCCTTGACTCCCTGCATTCACTTTACAGCCAATCACCCAAGAACATGAGAGAGCTCAGTGAGTGTGCGCACTGCACATCACCCTTAAAAGGATTGGTAGAGTATTCAGCGTTCGCTGGGTGGCTTCATCCTGGAGGGCAGTCAATGCAGTGTGGCAGTCATATTCAGCCTTGGCACAACATTTTCAGAAAGCATCAGAGGACAGCAGCAGAGACAGCAGAGAGAGAGCCAAGTTCAGTGGTCTGCTGTCTAAGTTGTGCACTGTTCATTTTCTCAAAAGTCTGGCACTGATGGTGGATGTTCTCACTGAACTAAAAAACTTGTCTGAAATTCTCCAGAACAGAAAAACTACTATTCCAAAGGCCCATGAGCTCATGACCAACTACCTGAAGCGCATTGAGAGCCTGAAAACCTACCCAGGAAAACACACTGTTGAAGCAGAGCAGGCCGAGCAGAATATGGAATTTAATGGACATCAGTTAAAGGTGGGCAGGTCTCCCACCATTGACTCTGCTCTCTTCATAACTGCAGTGGTGGAGAGCATGAAGGAAAGACTGTTTACAACAACAGCCAACAAAGCACAAAGTAGCGTGACAGCTGACCGCAAGGAGGCTTACACCAGCCTTATCAATCAGATGTCAGTCCTTCACCCAGAAAACTGGGATCAAGACAATCCTCGATTTGGAGAAGAGGAAGTCAGAACTTTGTGTGAACGTCTCAACATCAATGAGCAAGAGGCCCATCTTGGGTACGTTGAGTTCAAGGCTAGTGGAGGGAGAAGCATTCCTCCTCCATTAAAAAAATTACTTCTGGCAGTGGACACACTCTCAGCCAGTAATGCAGATTGTGAAAGAGGGTTTAGTACCATGAATAACATAATGACTGACCTCAGAGGCACCATGACGACAAAAAATGTCTCAAACCTCCTGTTCATCAGCTCATTTGGACCTCCCTGCATGAAGTGGGATCCAATGCCATACGTCAAAACCTGGCTAGGAAAAGGCAGGAGACCAGCGCACACAACAAGTGGCATGGCCCGCAGATCCCCTAAAACTGATGAGGAATATTACCAGCCTCTTTGGGACATTATGACTTAGTTCAGCTAATTAAGCATGACTCAAGTTCTGATCTATTTGGATGTTCACATTTTTCATGTTCTGAAAAATTCACAATGTTCAATTAAAGATTGTTTTCACAAAAACACCTTGTCTACACACGTTATTTATGTATAAAATTTGATATCAAGTGCATTTATTTCCTTTAACTGCTTTAAAAAAATATACATTTGAAAATAATTTGTCATAGCACCGGCAAAAGAAAAATTCTACTTTCACCCCTGTTTATGAGTGTGATGTTTCATTTGGTCTTTTGTCCATTTTCCACAACCTTGAATAGACTTTTCTGTTTGTCAAACACCAGAGTTAAGATAAGTTAAGTTAAATGATGGAAACAAATTCACTTTGATGCAGACTCCTTTCTATTTATTTATTTTTCTTTAAATCCAGTAAACCCAATAAATGATATCAACTTTACGGATAACAACTATCATTAGTTATTCATTATTATTAAGTATTAGGAAGCAGCTGATAGTTTGTCGCGGGACTGAAATCATAAGCGGTGAGTCTAAGCCCCGCCTCTCTATCTGTATGTTGTATTCTCCGCGTGCAACGCCCCCCCCCCCCCTCCCGCTGCCCCACCCTGTTCTGCACAAACAGCGCAACATACTGTCATCGTAGCAGCAAGGTGACAGCATGGTCGGCAAACGTAATAATTCACGAGTCCCCTACAAGATCACCACTGACTGTGTGTGCGCTGCCTTGTCTTGTGTGTGTGAGCGCGCGGCGCGTGCTGTCTGAACAACAGCCCCGCCCCCCGTACACACAAATAGACAGACAGAGCTCTCCGCTTCAACGAGAATATCGAAATTAATATCATCATCTATAATTAACGCAAAATTGACTGACTTGGTGAGTTAAATATGGCAGATAACGTTTATATTTTGTGGGACACAAAAAAAAAAAAAAGTAACTTCTCCAGTACCGATAGCAGAACCGTTAAGGTCAGATCTTAACGATACTGCGGTCTTGAAGAATGCGGCCCCGGGGCTGGTTCAATACCGGGGCACGGTACCCATCCCTATGGTTCAGTCTAGCTTAATGGGTGCATTTTATCGTGAAAACGCTCAAAGTATTGGACCATACCATACCGGACCAGACCACTCCGTGGAAACGAGGCATAAATGGCCCAGGGAGAAAAACTACAATTTTGAGTGCATGGCCAGAAACTCCCCAGATCCTAATCCAATTGAGAACTTGTGCCCAATCCTCAAGAGGGGAATGGACGAACAAAAAGCCACAAGTTCTGACAAACACCAAGCATTGATTAAGCAAGAATGGACCACCATCAGACAGGATTTGGTCCAGAAGATTATTGACAGCATCCCAGTGAGATGTGCAGAGGTCTTAAAAAAAAGAGCGTCTACAGCGCAAATATTGAGTTGTTCCATAAAGTTAGTCTGTCTGTCAATAAAAGCTTTTGATAATTACTAAATGCTGTAATTACATTTGTAGTATAGTAGTCCCTCGTTTATCGTGGGAATTACCTTCTGAACATGACCCATGATAAGGAAAATTTACAAAGTAGTCTGATTTACTCATTTATTCTATAGATGTTTTAAGGCTGTAAAACACTACACACTTTATACCCTTTTCTGGTGTTTTGAGAGGAAAAGCTGGCAAAGATATACAACAGCGGTGACGATAGGTGTCCAAGATGTAACCATTCACCTGCCACGATGAGTCCCATGTTTTGGAAAAGTGTCTCAATATTCAATTCTGCTTAGCATTTCCAGCGGGGAGGTGGGGCGATGACGTCATTGCTAGCTCCGTGTGTCCGCCTGCTAAGAGACACAGACATGGGGCAGCTTTGTGTTAGCGGCAGGGGACATGGCTTTGTGATGTTTGTGCTCCCCTGATGATTGTACACAGCTTCTCAGGACTAAGTAGCAGTATTTCTGCCTTATGCTGTCCGGAGTTTGGGACCACAGCCTCCTTCGGACGCCCCTCTGTCCGCACGGTTCGAAGCTTCTCCCTCGGACTTGCTCTTTGGACGGAGCTAAACCCGGTCCGCTAGCCGGGAGAGAAAGCTCATCAGGAGAAACTTCGAAGCGCAGGAGGAGGAAATGCTCCTCAAAGACCTGAGAAACTCTCAACCATCATATGAATTTGTGTTTCCAGTGGTTTTCAGAACAAAATAAAGGCTGATGCGAGTCCCACATATTTACATCCAAGTTTCTCATCGGTGGATTGGCTGCCTGGAGTTCTGTTCCTGCATGGCTAATGTTTTTAGCAAGGATTATCCTAATGCTGACGCTTCTTTTGGGTCTTTGGTGCCAAGAAAAAAGCACTGACCGCACGGATTTCAAACATTATGAGCGACCAAGCCCTTAATAATCATAACAGCAATAAAAGCACATTTAGAAGATAATCTCCTGCAGCATGGCGCTGATTTTGCTGTTCGAGGAAAGCTGGAGCCCCATCAGCTCCAGCAGATTTCGCCATGCTAAACGTTGCTGGTTGCACCAGCACGCATCTTTTGGAGCAACACACCCATACACAGCCACGGATCTGTCCTTTTATTACTGTACTATCTTGGATCTAAATATGTGGGCATTACATCAGCCTTTATTTTGTCTGGACACCACTGAAAACACAAATTCAGATGATGGTTTAGTTTCTCAGGTCTGCGTAGCACTAGTAGCACTTGTGCCTTCGGCGGTCCGGGGGAAAGTTTTGACGAACCGAGGTGCGTCCGAAGGAGGACCGCATAGGGCGGAAATATTGCTACGTAGTCCTGAGAAGCTGTGTACAATCATCAGGGGAGCACAAACGTCACAAAGCCCTGTCCCCTGCCGCTTATGGAAAGCTGTTTTAACATTTAAGAGCTAGACTAAATGTGTGTTGCAGATATCTGTATTTCAGTCTGTGCCTCTTAGCAGGCGGACACACGGAGCTAGCAATGACGTCGCCTCCCTGCTGGAAATGCTAAGCGGAATTGAATATTGAGACACTTTTCGCAGGGTGGATGTGACAACACAAATGCAATCCCCTCTTTGCATTTTCGTTTTAATTATGACACAGAATAAACGTTTTTTAAGTATAGAATGAAAAAGCATTTTGAAGTATTGATTTTTCATTTTTTTCAAATTTTGAGTCATTTGATGCAGTAACATTTTGAAAATGAAAAAGCATTTCTGTTAATTCATTTTAATTGTCAAATCAGACATTTCTAAATTTTCTGAATTTTGCTACACATTTACCAGAGAACCTTTTGAAAATGAAATGTCAAACACTATTTTCTTTATCATTTTAATTAAGTGACAGAATAAGCAGTGTTGAGGAAGAAAAAGAAAAAGCATTTTGGTGGATTGCTTTTTCGTTTTAATTTTGAGTCAAAAAATGCAGCTTCATTTTGAAAGTGAAAAATCATTTCTGGTTTTGACTTTTATTTTTAATTATGCTCCAGATAACTTCCATACAATCCTAGTGAAGTGGAAGGATAAACAGCCCCCTTCCTTTGTCAAATGGGTGAGAGAAGCTATGATGTGTCTACAAATGGAGTACCTTAGGTATAGTATTCAGGGCTCAACAGGCAAATATCCTAAAATGTGGGCACCTTTCATTAATAAATTGAGGGTTTGCCATTTCCATGAGGCAGGAGGTTTTAAAGAATATATCAGCGATTTTAGAGGGATCTGCAGCGTATGTGTATTTAAGTGTGTTTTTGTTTTTTTTATATGTCGCAACAGTTATGTGGTTTTTGGTTTATTTTTAACTGACTCTTATTTGGTCTGCTTGTTTTTTGTTGTCTGTTTTATAAAACTTTGCATAGGGAACTTTATATGCAAATTGTGTTTCACATGCCACTGGTTGGCAGGTTATATTTGACTTTTATTTGCATAGGCTTGTATATGGCTATATATATGTATATACTTGGTTTTTTTCCCTCTACAACTGTACAGTTCTAAAGTTGCTTTTTATATGTATATGTTTCTATAAAAAATTGAACATCTTTAAAGTGTTAAATAAAGCTCAAAAATGAATTTCAAGCGTTTCTCATTAATTTGTAATAATTACCCGCCCCTAAATAAATCAAATAAAATAAAAAATTAAAAGCCTAATATCTTATGGAATGATTTCCGTTCCTCAGACATGGATCCAGACTCCTTCAGGACAGTCCTTCGTCCCTAAAGCAGAGGAGATTCTGCTTTAGGGACAAACATCCATGAAGAATCTGGATGTAATCTGCAGGTCTGCCTCACTTAATTCAGCAGTTCCTCAAAGTTCTGTTGGGAATGGAGGTGGACCTCCTCACGCACACCAACATCCTCTTGTCCTCCTCCTTTACCTCCATGACCCTCCTCTTTGGTCTTCCTCATCCTCCTCACTGTTCCTCCTCTGGACGTGTCCAAACACCTCCCTCTGCTTCTCTACGTTTATCTCCAGACATCCACCATGATCTGACCCTCAGATGGATTCATCCCTGCCCCCCTCCGCCTCAAAGTGGCATAACTTTCTCATTCTTTGAGCTATCTGGATGATCTCTATGTCATTGGAAAGCTCTCTTTAAGCCCTTTCCAATGACATAAGGATCAGGAAAATCCAGTTAAATTTGAAATTTTAGATACGTCCCTAACCCCCCCTCCCTCCCTCCCTGACGGCGGACAGGTATTCAGCCTAAATGAATCCTCTCACCTGTGTGACTTGACATCCGGTTCAGACAGAGTTCATCTGCAGCCAGAGGCTTTCCGTCTCTTGGTCGTGGTTTTCAGTCATCGTCAGGCTCCCGGTTTTGACCTCCTCGCTTCTGGATCCCGGAGTCTCCCTGCCGGTTTCCCCGTTCCTCTGCCGGTTCTCATCATGTGAGGTCGTTTTTAGTTCTCTGAGACTTCAGCGGATCTCTAACTGGACCGCGAGCCTTTGGACCGTCCTTCGTTACCGGGTCGGAACAACCTGCAGCGGCTTCTCCCTCGAACCTTCCGCGCCGCTTCCTACCCGGAAGTTCCGCCCTGTCGGTGTTTCTGGCGCCTCCTCCACCCCACCCCGTCCCGTCCCGGTGATTCTGGATCATTGCATCTCTGTGTTTTTTTTTGGTCTTTCTGTTGTAGACAGAGTGGGTCAATGAGGTACAGGGGCCCAAATTCCCAGTCAGAATGTTTGCCTATGAGGAAGTCATGCAGCTTTGGTGAAAAGATGGAACGCACACACTCCCTTTAAACCAGCAACCAAAGAACATCACAGAACACACAAAACCATTTCCACCAAGTTTTTTCCACAGTGCCATTAGTTAACAATTGGACCGTTTTTCACATCTGTGGGTTCCAGCTCCAGGTTATAGACTGAGCCCGCTGAAGGTGTCTTTGTGTAGAACCTGTGGCTGTGCGGTCCTGCAGGTCTCAGCCTGCAGGTCTCCTTTGGATGTTTGTAAGACCCACATTGACGTTTAGAGATGTATAAAGCATCAGTTGCCTTCATGCAGGAGTTACATCCATCAGAAGAAGAGGCAATACGTCTGAGGTAAAGATGACGCTTTATTGAGGTAAAACAAACAAATGTGAACAGAAACATAGAGACGTGTGCTGGTGACATCCCCACACCCAGCCTATCTGAGGCCCAGTTTCTTCTTCTCCTTCTGTTTTTTGCGCACCACATCGATGTTGCGGTCCCTCCACATGCTCTTCCTCAGCTTGATGGGCCGGCTGCCCACGTACTTCCCTGCAAAAGCGGCACAGAAGAGGGCGGGTCAGGACCCACAGCGCGAGCAGATGCCGCAGGCCTGTGAGGACATGCTCACCGTTCATCTCCCTCATGGCACGGACGTAGTCGTTGGGATCTTTGAAGCTCACAAAGCCGTATCCTTTGGTTTTTCCAGTGCGTTTGTCTCTGACCACCTGTTGACAACAATACAACCAGTCAAGTGGTTGACAGACGCTGCAGAGCAGACCTAACCCCGAGTTCTCCTGAACGGATTCAGTCCCACACAAGGTGGATTCAGGTATACAAGCAGGGAGGGATTCTCTTCACTGTGTTCACTGTGAACACTCAAATAACACTAGAAATGTTTGCAATTGGACTCCAGCCTCAACAAAGATGGATTCCCCTCCACTGATGCTAACTCTTCTTCAGTTCGATCCTGTTGAGGAGTCACAGCAGCGGTAGAGCAGCTCACCTTGGCTTTCAGGAAAGACGGGTATCTGCTGAAGGCTCTGGCCAGGATGTCATCATTCACCTCGTTCCCAAGATCTCCACAGAAAATGCGGAAGTCGTCTGTTGAAGACAAGAGCAGGCGTGGGAGGGGTCAGCGTCTCTGTCAGCTCTGCAGGTCTGACTCTGAACCAACCCAAACTGTTCAGTTCAAAGTACCGAGCCGGCTTTTTATCATTTGTTCCGTGATCAGTGTGGCTGTGAGCCTGGGGGAGTGGGACCCACTATAAAGCAGTTTGGGTTTTATTGAAGTTTAAAAAGTGTGTTATAAATATGCAACATGCAGGACTGCTGATGATTTAGGGTTTTTGGTCAGTTCGGTTCTGTTTAAACATCTTGTTTATGGTTCAGATGAGTTGGTTCATATCTCTTTTTTTTTATTTCCACTTTTCTTTAGCGTTGAAAGCTCGTCTTTAAAACTTGGATTCTGTATAAATGTTGGTGTTTTTTCAGTTGTGGAAAAAGCCTTTACATTTCCAGATGGAGCGAGTGTTCCTCAGTTAAGACAGACACTCGTGTGACCGTGCTTTAAGGAACCGCTTTGGTTCTGTGTGCGGTTCTGTGGGAGCCTGCTGTCCTCCAGCATCATGAGCCTCCTTTTACCTGATTCCCACTCCAAAAGACTCTGGTCCTCCCAGGTGGTTCCTGCTGCAGTTCGGATGCACTTCTTCACCTTCTCCGACTTTCCTTTCTTTTTGTCCTCTGTAACGTTTTCCACTGGCTAGAAGCATAAACACACGGATCCATTACAGCTCAATTCTACCTCTGTGTCTTTAACCATCAGTGGGCAGCGGTACCACATAAGGACCACCCTACAGAACCAGACAGTGGTTCTGCTGCCACACAGACATGCAGCATCTAATCACCTTACTTTCAGACTCCTTGGGAGACCTCAGATCATGATTTGGTTTGTTCTAACTTTGCAGGTCTTGCTGGGTTGGCCCCTCCTCTGATTTGTTTCTTTTCACCCTCACAACACCTCGGGGGTCAGTATCAGGACCATTGGTTTCATTTGATGTTTCCTTTAGGTGAGATTTTACAGAGATTGACCGTATCGCATCACTGATGAGCAAATGACCTTTAGATGTGACTTGGCATGATCGTTTTGTTTCCCCCTCCCCATCTGGTGGAATCAAGTGTTGGAATGACATCCAGGCTTGGTAGTCATTTGCTCCACATGTGAGCTTCTGACGTTTGAGGCTTTATCCTTCTCCAAAAAGTCTGTTGTGGAGATTAGTGAGGCCAGCTTCTGGGTTAAGTCAATGTACAGATGCTATCAGAGCTCCTACGTTGGTCTGGCAGCAGCGCATTCTGGGCGCCATGACTCGCTTGGGGCTTCTCAGCACATCCAGAGTTCAAATATCTGAACCGTGGCAAAGAAGACTCATTGCATTAACCAATCAGGGACTCAGCTTTGAGCATGTGTTGTACTGATGATGTCATCAGCAGGTCTGATCTGATCGTTCTCCTCCTGAACTTTACATTTTTCTTTTTTTCAATCAAGACAGTAAAACAAAGCTCCTCTAAATTTATTCTCATTGTTCCCTCTTCAGACCAAGGCAGGACAGCTGATCATCAAACTGGGTCTCAGAGAGACAGAAGTACCGCTGAAAGATGGTCCATTCAGACGCAGCTCCTGCAGTGGATGATGAAGCTCACCGTACTGGGAGAATCTCTGCATGATGTCATGAACCCAGACATGGAGACGGGATTAATGATGCTTTTGTCTCACAAAGTCGAGTGTCATTCCACATGACTTGTCTTTAAGCAGAACTCGTTGATCTCCACCACATGGGACAGTCTGTCATCAAACACTCAAAGTGCATTATATCTTGCCAAGAAGGTTTCTGCAGTCCTCCCTGTGTTAGAGTTCAAACCTGTGAGGAGCTTATTATTTTATTTCAACTTTGACAAACTCTATCATTAACTAACTACAAATGTGTTCGGCTTCCCCCAGAGGTGAGCCAAATCGAGAAGACCAGAAGCAGAAAGAAGAAACCAAATCAGACCTGAATCAGTATCAAACAAACCTACCAGAGACCAGAGGAGAGGCTCCTTTAAAGACAACATCATTGAAACTGACATTCTACATCCTAATATTCTGATATGTCACATGCAGAAAAATAGAGACCTTTCTTCAGTGAGATATTATTGGAAGGCCTGCAGCCACATAATGAGAGTACAGTGACTTCACCTCAGGGTGGGGGGGCTCAGGCTCTGGCATGCTGGGACCGATCACTGTGTTGCTGTCGTCACTGTCCTTCCTGTCAAGTAGACCTGCTGCCGTCACAACTGCCTGCTGTTCTGCTACCCGCGCTGCCAGCTCCTCCTGAAGGAAACACAACAAAAGCTGCAGAACCGGCTGCAAATGCTGACATCCAGAAGCTTCGGAAGAGACCACACGCTGCGGTGTGTAGACCACTAGCTGTGGCACGTCGACCATATGTTACAATGTGTAATGTACACATAGCATTGTGTAGACAACACGCTGCAATGTGAAGAAAACATGTTGCCATGCGTAGACCGCATGTTGCAGTGTGTAGACGCCACGCTGCGTTGTGTGGACCATGTTGTGTGGACCACATGTTGTGTACCGGGCCTCACAGTAGGAATAAATAACTGACATTACTTCCGTTGCATTTATTTCAGAATCTGACAGATGTCTTATTTTGAAAAATTGCCCAATTCTCAGTTACATTAGTCTATGTCAGTCTTGACGCAGGCCAGGGCGCTCTTCTCGGTCACATGATAGGTTACCGCTAAAATAAAACCCTAGGCCTAGGAGCTAGCAAAACGATTAAAAAACAAACGTCTTTGGAAAGTTTCTTTGCCAAGGGGAAAACGCCCAGCCAGGAGACAGAAGAGGATCCTTTGACTTTAAAAAAAAAAAGCTCCATTTAATAGACAGTACTTCTTTTTTGCACCATGAGTGTGGGAAGGGGAGAGGATGATGACCCCTGTGCGATGTACTATGTCATGCGTGTCAAAACAAAAGCTCTGGAGTCGTCTAGTTACGCATCTGTTTCTCCTTCAGTGTAGGGACGCTACAATAATTCTCCGACTGGTCAGTGAAAACTTTGTGTGACGTCATACCGGGCCGTGGCGCTATAAGGTTGGGGACCGCTGGTGTAGAGCACATGTTGTGTTGTGTGGACACGCAGGAGAGGGCCTCCGGTTTTATTTGGGTAGAAAGCTGGAAAGACCTGAGTGTTTGTGGTAAAAGGAGGTCAGTACCATTCTGGCCTGCCTCTGGGTGCGGGCGTCGACCTTCTTATGCCCCAGCGTGACAGGAGGAGCCGAGTAAACTGTTGGAGCTGCCTGGATGACGGATGGTGAAGGTTTCATGGAGAGTGGAGCCATTGGTCTTGGAGATGGAGACATAGCTACCATGTCAGGAACCTGAGTAAATAAATATTTACAAAAAATGTCAATACTGTTAGACCTATTTTAAAAAGGGGAGGGGCTACTGATTCTTTCATGTAATGTGTTTGTCACTGATGCAGACCAACACGGATCTATTAAGCAGACAGCTTTATAGAGGCTTTTCCAAACACTAACAAAGATGCATCGGTCTACAGACATGTGGACCTTATAGCCGAGGGACCACCAAAGATTTAGAGACATTTGATGAGAAAACACAAACACGACTTCATGTTTGTTCGCTGATGTGTTTGTTTTTGTTACCAAGTTATTAAATGACAAAAGAATGAGACTGAAAACAAATGATTGATATAATTGAATACGATCAAAGGTGATGAGGTTGTCGTGCTATTTGGCCTGAGGACAAGAATTCTGATGGAGGACTGACTGAAACTGGGATGGAAAACGTCTCATTTCCAGAGTTAAACCATGAACTGAGTTCATTCTACTCCTCTTTTCTTGTCTGTCACGCTCAGGTTTGAACCTTCAACTCTTCTCATGGTTAAACTTGTTATTATTTGCTGTTGAAATTATTTTTTTATTTCATTTGTCTGAACTGAGGCTCACCATCTAAACAGCTCCTCAAACCTGACTTCCTTTTTCTCTGAGCTTTCTATTTTCTCGACTGACCAAAGCCACTTCTGTTATGTACTTTCTGTGAATAAATGGGGGATTAGACTGGACTAGCAATCCTAAATACTTCTACTTCTTTCAGGCATCCTTAGTTTGGAAATCCTGCAGAACCAACTCTGACCTGAGGAGCTGCACCCATGTGCTGAAGAGACTGAGAAGGTCCCTGAAGGATAGGACCCTGCAGAGGAGGAGGGATCATCATGGGGGGCGGGGGAGGAGGCCGGGGCAAAGGTGGCGCTACTGGAGGTCCACGCATCATTGGTAGCCTTTGTCCACCTGAACAGACAGCAGGAACACAGGAGAGTGACACACACGCACCAGCTTTCTGGATGCTGTCCACCCTGAACCACCAGATCCCCTCGTGCACACGTGTGCCAGGAAAAAACGAGGTAAATACTGGTCTGACAGGCGAGGTCACCATCTAACAGTTAAACGCATTATTGCATCATTCCCAACATCCCAACAGTTTAGTTCCTGGGGAGTAACAGAAAAGTAAAACAGTGACTAACAGGTTCATTTCTGGAGGAGCAGGGAAAACTTTGACCATCTCTGCCGACATGCTCTCTACTAAGGACGCAGGAGTGGACCCATCCATTGCCAAACCTAACCTCAGTGTGTTAGGCGGGCACGGTCCCGAGTTAGTCAGTCTGTCTATGATTGAAGGATTGCAGGTTTGAATCCGTCCTGGCCTGTCCATGTGTCAAAGTGTCCTTGGGGAAAGACACCCCCACATTGCTCCCAATGGTTGCAGGTTGGCACCAGTTTTAGGCAGCGAAACATATCAGTGTGTGACTGTGAGGTTGACAGTAAGAGGTTGTCCTACCAGGACGCTGCAGGATGTGTGGGACGAAAGCCGGTCTCAAAATGGGGGGAGGAGGACGAGACGGTGGACCTGTGAGAGATGGAGTCACATAAACAACGAGTAAAGAAAAACCAAAGGGGGGGTGTGAGCCTCACTACCCATCACACACGCAGAAAACTTTTTCCAAATTCTAAAAATAAAAAAACACAATTACACTGTTTCTATTAAATCATAATAATGTGAATAAATACAACCCAACTAACGCGATAAGTCCTTCAAAAACATGGCGGTGGATGTGACAGGAGATACATTCAGATTCCTGCCACGGCACCAGCGCTCATCATCATTTATCAAAGGAGACGTCTGCGTCTTCTCCAGGCCGTAGAGCGGCGAGCTCCTTACATGTGGGAGGGGCTACGGATGAAGCCATTTTGGAAAATGGTGGTTGGTGGTTTTCAAAGGGGTGAAGGATCTAACAATTCCAGTGTGATGCTGTGGGACCTCTGGTGGCGCCCGCTGTGCTGCGCCCAAAGGCTGCCAGTTCCTATCAAGAAGTGCGTCGCCGTCCGGTTGTTGGTCACGTGACTCATTTCATTCTGAAAAACTGTTTCCATTGCAGTTTTGAGACATATGTCAATTTCGATGCGTCTCAAAAACCACCTCCACCAAATGTAAAAAGTTTTTCCAATAAATGCAAGTTTTTTTCACAATTGTTGTGCTAGGCGTGAATTTATTATCGCAAATCCAATTTGTGCAATTTCATTGTCAATGGAAACGCAGCTAATGTGATGACATAAACCACCCCCACCCACACTGATTAACCTGCTAAAACCCATTTCTAAAGATCCTCACGTGAGACTGTGACGGGTTCTTCAGTCTGTAAACTGGATCACACAAACATGGAGCAGACTGCAGGCCCGGCACTTTCCTGGAAGACCCGCATTCACATTCTGAACTCAGAGAACCACAGACAGAAGGTCGTCGTCATGGAAGCTGACCAGAGCACGTCTCCAAGCACTAGACTGCATCGGAAAACTGAAAATGATGGCTTCACTTTCCAGCAGGAGCTTCCCACATTAAAGAAGCTGTTCAGGCTGAATGGAACGCCCCATTCTCCAGACCTAAACCACACACAGAATCTGTAGAGAAGATGAAGACCACCCAGAAGAAGGCTGCTGCCAGATCAACCCAAAATTTCTGAACACCTCAGCGGACCTACAGCTCCATCTTCATGCTGAATTCATGGAAAATGGAATTCAAAAACCAGAGAGCTCATCAGATGGAGGCCAGGTGACGGTGGAAATGAAGCAGCGTTCTCTTTCCTGATGTGTCTACAAAATATCACCATGCTGCTCTTCTCTGAGCTTTACTATGACAACACAGGGGTTGCCTTGGATACACAGAGCTACACATAGACACGTGCAGCTAGAAACTAGAAAACACACTTTGGACAAATGCAGGGAAAAATCTCCACGTGTTACTCCCATTCTTGAACCAACAATAGGTTGAGACATTGATAGCCGTGTTTGCGTGGGTTCCTGACAAGGTTACCTGGTGCCATGAAGGGGGGTGGAGGAGGACCTACAAAGCTTGCAGCTTGGGCCTCCAGCGTCTGCTGGACCTGGAAGAAACCCAACAAGAAGAGCGTCAGGCGCATGCACTACATCAGGCTCCCCAGAGGGGAGAAATTCAAGGAACGTTTGCAGTCATCATATCATCATCTTGAATCTTCTAAGAGAAAGGCTGATGACACAGACCTGTCTGTAAGTGTTGGTGCCGATAATCGGCCGCACCATAGGAACGGCTGAGACGGCCAGAGCCACCGGAACTTGCTCCATGACATGGGGGCTTCCTGACAGCGGTACTGGACCCCCAAGAACCTCCTGCTCAAAACTGCAGAGACATTTAAAACAAGGAATGAGCTTTTTTACTGCTGGAGGAGAAACCATATAAGTAAACAAATAAAACGCCCTCCCCCCTCACTCTAGAAGCCTCTGACTGAAGGCTTTCCACTGGTAAACAGGACTCCCGTACTCAAATGGGCTTTTTGTAGTCAATCTGTATATGTTTGTAGTCCCACTACAACTTTTCTATATGCTGCATGTTTACATCAGTGTAAAGATCATTGTTTACACATTTACATTTCCTGCTTCTTCTCTACGTATGCCAACAGGGTCAGGGAGAGGAGCATAGAAACCCTGACAAGTCTTTCATTTCGGCGGAGCCATCAATGAAAAGGGGCTGCATGGTGGGGTAGTGTGTTAGCATAGTAAGAAGGTCCTGGTTCAAATCCCAGCTGGGACCTTTCAGTGTGCAGTTTGCATGTTCTTCTCATGCGTGGGTTTTCTCCAGACACGCCGGTTTCCTCTTACAGTCTAAAAACATGTGTCAGAGGTTGATATGTGTCTCTAAATTGTCCCTAGGTGTGCATGTGAGTTAGGAACAGACTGTATTCCACTCCAGTAACCCTGTGACCCCGAAAGGGATTCGGCAGGTTCATAAGATGGATGGATGAATGGAACAAAAACTCAAACTGTCTGGAAAGAATTTTTTTTTAAACTAAAGGGATGTAGGTGAGCTTGTGGGGTAGGGGGATTTGCAAAAAGGTCATCCGTGAAGCTGAACTCACAGCGCCATCTCAGCCTCCATTTCCTTCAGACGTTCATCTCCAGATTTGGCCGCCATGCTGCAAGAAAAGAAAGAAAAGTTAGACAAGCAGATCCTGGTGATAAAGATATTCATATGTTTGGATGTGAACAAAAGAAAATCACAGTTTGAAGGTTGCCACTTTTAAGTTTTTGCACAAACATGAAACTCATCCAAACAGTAGTGAGAAGCTGCTGCAGTTCCCTCTGACCCAACTTCAGGTCAAAACAAGCAAATGTTTTAAGAATAAACGCCTAAAACGCTGAAGATGATGATGCTCTGGTTGTGATGGTCCAGTAGAATTTCAGATCAAATCAGTGATGAAAAGAATCCAGATGATTCCTGAGAATTACCGAAAAATCCCAGTGATTTCCAGGGATCCTCGAGATTCTTGGTGAATCTCCTTTGTGTTCTGGTGTCAGAGAACCAGCAAGGACAACCAGATCCATGCCAAACACGCGCAGGTCTGGGGCATTTGGGAGGCTCCGGGATAAACATCATATATAGGGCATATTTTATTATCTCCAGCTTCATCTGACATGTTTTTTTTTAGCGAGCCAGACAGTCTCTGGACTGAAACAGTTCAGAAGTCTCTTTCAGAGCAGAGTCCAGCACGAAACGGAGCAGAAAATCACCAGAAGCTTGCAGTTTGGTTCTCAACTCTCGAGGTTTGCTGTGACCGCAAAGGATGACGGTAAATATATCCTAAACTAAAAGACCCGCTATGGATCAGACATCAGTTAATGTCAGCAGGTACGTGAGGAACAGGTGTCAGGCGCATGCTCACTTGGCGTTCAGTAGAGTCGCCGATCTCGCAGCAACCGTGTGTGTGCGGGCACTTCAAGCGCCGGATATCCAGAAGCTAGCTCGGTTAGCCGTTCGTGCGCCCCCGCAGCTCCCAGAAGCCTTAGCTATGAGCTATGCCGCTACTGTCCGATGCTTACAGGTGCAGGACTGTTCTAGAGGCTGTTAACAGCAAGACGAGAGCGGGAGTCATGTGTAAAGTCCACCGGCTAAGACGATTCCTATCGCCGGAGATTCCAGGCCTGCTCTTCTTCTTCTGCTTCTTCGTCTTCTTCTTGTTTGTTTTTGTTGGCGGTCGGTAACGTGATGACGCACTAGCGCCACCAGTTGGTCTGGAGTGTTGTTGAACCTGTTTTTCCCCCTCCCTCCCAACATTAACTCAGACGCATCCTCCCCCAGTATCCCGTTTTTCACCGAAATTCAATAAAATATCCGTGACTACGTATAATATTGTATATATTGCCCATTTAGTTAACATTTTCCTAATTTTTTTTTTAAATACTTCCATTCAGTCTCCAGTATTTATTACAACTGATCAGCAAGTGTTGTACAGTTTCATTATTCTGGCAAAACTGTAAACTGGCATTTTCCATCAAAAGAGTCAGTCAGACTTTACCTGGATCATTCTCTCATCTTCTTCTGTTTTGTCCCTTACAGGATCACAGGGCTGCTGGAGCCTATCCCGGCCACTTACAATTGAAGGCAGGGAACACCCTGGACAGGTCGCCAGTGTGTCACAGGGTCACATATCACACACCCATTCATTCTCACACTCACACCTATGGCCAATTGACCTATAGAGCATGTTTTTGGATGGTGGGAGGAAGCTGGAGTCCCCAGAGAAAACCCATGCATTCACAGGGAGAACTCTGTTCTGTCTGAAACTCCTGTTTCAGTTCCCCCAGCCGGGACTTGCTATCCTTCTTGTTGTGAGGCAAGAGTGCTAACCACTGCACCACCGTGCAGCCCAGAACCAGAGTTAATCCACAAATGACTCAGCACTGTCCTTGCTCTGACATCTTATTATGCACTCTGTATGTCTGTTAATATGTAAAATGTTCGATAAACAAAGTTATTAAAAAAAGGAATCCACTAATAAGGTGCTCTGGATTATAAAGTGCATTGTTTGTTTTTGTTTTTTGGTGGAAAATACATTCAAGTGCAAATCCAGTCTCCAGGAAAGAAAAGAAGGAAAGAGAGAGTAAATGAACAGACATCAGGAGTGAAGTCAGCAGGTTAGGTTTATGTTCCAGTGTTTTTGAGTTTATCTGGCGCCTTTCTGCCCCCACAGTTGCAGTTACTAATGACTTTCTTTTAGGTTTACCAGATGGTCAGTAATTTTGTGTTTTTTTGTTTTATGTTCTCTCACAACGGAAAACAATAAAAATGAATAATGTTCATAACAAAAGACTGATTTATTATATAAGTAACAACTCCTTCATGTCCAAACCTTCCGTCTCCAAAGAAGAATCAGCATTAAACATGGTGAGATATCATATAAAACACTAGCATACAGTATAACAGTTTTTATTACGTCACTGAGCCAGAATAAAACAGAAACAAGATGAAGAAAGTGGATTACAAAGGACAGAAGAGACAATCTGACATGAAATGATTCACTTTAAAGAAGAAGAAAGTGGAAACAAGAGTCAGAACATGTGGAATGGAAGAAACAGAAGGTTTACAGACAAACTTTACTGACCTGAAATTAATTTTTTTATTTAATTTTTTTTTTTCATTTAACCTTTATTTAACCAGGAAAGTCCAACGCAGCATAAACCTTTTCAAATAAACCGTCATTGGTAAATACAAATGGATCAGAACAACGCAGGAATCAAAGAAAACATTGAAAGGTCACACGAGGCAATAAAATCAGCAATATGTCTTATGAAATCTCACTTAAATATGCAAATAAAATCTATTATCATGTATAAGAAAATCAAATAAGACATGAGCTGAAAGTGTTTTTTTTAAAGAAATCTTCCACGAAAGTACCTTTTTTTTAAATCCAACAAAGCTTTAAAAAAAAGTGTACTTTAATAATCTACTGAATGAAAATAAAACAATATAAAGCAAGTTTGGGAAATATTAAATAACATAATTAAAAATGGGATAGAAAAGCGAACATATCCAGATTACTTTACAGATGAGAAGGGTCAAAGCTATGACATCAATGAAGCAGCAAACGGTCTCAATAACTATTTTGTAAACGTGGGTCCAGAGTTGGCAGCAGAAATTCCAAAATGCAAAACCAGCAAAGACAATAATCCACCAATCGAAAGGATCCCACACTCAATCTTTCTCTTTGATGTGAACGAAAATGAGCTGATATCAATTGTAAATAAATTCAAGAGTAAAAACTCAAAAGATCGTGAGGATATAGATATGACAGTGGTGAAAAAGGTAATTAATAGTATCTCGAAGCCTCTAACATACATATGTAAATTATCATTACAAACTGGGAGATTCCCAAACCAAATGAAAATTGCAAAAGTAATTCCTATCTATAAGAGTGGAGACAAACACCAATTTACAAACTATACACATAATTCTCTTCTTCCACAATTTTAAAACATTTTAGAAAAAAGGTTCAATGATAAATTAGTTACATTTATTGATAGATATAACATTATAAATGAAAACCAATATGGTTTTAGAGAAAACAGATCAACCTCATTGGCTATCATTGATGCTGTGGAGGAAATCACAAATGCTCTGGACAAAAAGAAATATGCAGCTGGAATTTTCATTGACTGAAAAAAAGCATTTGACTCTCAATCATGACATCCTACTTGACAAACTGGAAGTGTATGGGATAAGAGGACTAGCGCTAACTTGGGTCAAAAGCTATTTAACGGGAAGAAAACACTTTGTCAAGATTGATGAATTTACATCAGAAACCAAAGAGATAAGTTGTGGTGTCCCACAAAGATCAATTCTGAGCCTGCTGCTATTCAATATTTACATAAATGATATATTCAACGTTTCAAAGCTTATGAAACTCATTATTTGATGATGACACAAACATATTTTACTGTACAGATAATCAAAGGGAACTTATCAATGTGGTAAACACAGTTAAACAAAGTAAAATTATGGATGGATTACAACAAATTATCTTTGAACCTAGATAAGACCAAAGTGATGTTTTTTAGAAACTACAACGCCAATAAAGAGCTCTCAATTGAAATAATGTCTTAATCGAAAGTGTTACAGAAATCAAATTCTGAGGGATTTTTATCGATGACAAACTAAGTTGGAAGCCTCACAGACAAATACAATCTAAAGTCTCAAAAAGTATTTCAATCGTAAATAAATCTAAACACATTAGAATACAACAGTCGATATTTATTGCACTGTTCTTTAATATTACCATATTTCACTTACTGTATAGAAATTTGGGGGAATAATTACAAAAGCTCACTAAATCCCCTCTTTGTACTTCAAAAACGGTCAGAATTGTACATAAAGCCGGATATCTTGATCATAAACAATTTTATCAATCTAGACTTTCAAAACTGCATAACCTTGTGGATTTTTACACTGCACAACTTTTAAACAGAGCCAGTGGGAAATCGTTACCATTCAATATCCAAAAACAGTTCTTAGAAAATGAAGTAGGCTACACACTGAGGGGATGTATTAACTTCAAGATCAAACTGATAAGAACCACAAAGAAAGGTTTCTGTGTTTCGGGTGTGTGGCACTAAACTTTGGAACAGGTTAAGTAATGAGCTCAAACAATGTTCAAATGTCATGACGCTCAAGGCGTGAGAACCCAGATGCTGAAACCCAGAGGAAAGACTGGTGAGTATTTAGTGAGAAAGGGTTTATTAATTCTCCAGAGCTGGAAGTAATTGTGGCTGGATGAGGTCCAGTCTTGACGGCGGCTGGTGGCGTGACTGGAGGGCTTAGAGCGGTGAGTGTGATCCGTGAGGTCTTCAGGTTTTCCTGAGAGCCGCAGAGTGGAAGGCAGCGCTGACGTCACTCGTGGTATCCTGAGACAAAGGAGCAAGGCCGCGAGCAAGGCCGCGAGCAAGGCCGCGAGCAAGGCCGCGAGCAAGGCCGCGAGCAAGGCCGCGAGCAAGGCCGCGAGCAAGGCCGCGAGCAAGGCCGCGAGCAAGGCCGCGAGCAAGGCCGCGAGCAAGGCCGCGAGCAAGGCCGCGAGCAAGGCCGCGAGCAAGGCCGCGAGCAAGGCCGCGAGCAAGGCCGCGAGCAAGGCCGCGAGCATAAGCGCTTAGCCAGAGAACCAGGCTTAGTCACCATAAGGGTCAACGAACTGGCGTTGAACTGATGAGTGAGGTCTCCTTTTAAGCAGCATGGCAGATGAGGTGAGTGGCGTCAGCTGGTGGCAATCAGTGAGCAGAGCAGGCAGAGCTGGAGGGGGAGGAGTCTGACAGGCACCATGACACAATTATCCAATTATTCTAGAAAATGTATAAAAAAAACTCTGATTTCAGGATATGACGGTAAGAGGATTTAAGGATCAACAGGTGTTTGAATAATTCCAAATACATGTGTGAACTTGATTGTGGTGAAATAATCAAAGCTCTTTTAATTACAACCACTAAGTGTTACATTGTGTAATGTGCAGTAATGATTACTGAAATGCTTCAAATACAATCAGTAAGCTATCAATTTTATTTTCTTGACCTGCAATGTGTAGCAATAATTAATGGTTTATTGTGATCATGTGTTCTAATGATATTCAATGATCTTTACATATCGGTATTGTTACTGTTTACTGAAATCGTAAATGAACGTTTCCTAAGATAAATCATCAATAAGCACTGTATTTTGTTACTTGAAGAGAATCTTATCTGATCGGAACCGGATTTCAAAAACTCTAAAACTATCAAATGGGTGGGGGTGGGATTATATAAGCTTGCTTCTTTCCACTCCTGTTTAAGCAATAAATCAAATTCTACTTAACTTTACATAATGATCACTGTATTTAATTAAGCAAATGGGATTTAAGTGACTTTTTTTTTAGTTTTATTTTCTGTCTTTTTAATCTATGTATTTCTACATTTCTGTAATGAGTTTGATAAATATGTGTAAATTCTTTATTGCTTTGACTACAATGCTTGAAAAAAAAACAATAAATCAGAATCAGAATTAAAAAAAAGACATTTGTGAATTGAATATTTTCTCAAATAATATTAAATTATTGGAACCAATTTCTGTTTTGGGGGTTTTAGATTTGTACCAAATGTAAATATTTGGAAATTTAAAGGGGGCAAAGTTAACCAGAGCTGAAAATCAAACAAAAGTGGATCTTTGACATGAATGAAAAAGTACTCAACTGTTTGTATATCATTGCTGCAGAAAGTGCATGCTTTTGTCAATATTGAATTTATTATGAAGATAACCATTAGATGGAATAAAAACATTTAAGACCTACAGGGATTTTCTTTTGTTTGTCATAAAATTGGAAAAAATATATTATTCCTTTCTAAATTATATTCCTTTTAGTTGAGATGGGACAATGTTTCTCCTTATTAATGAATTGTTACATGTCCATCCTTAAACATGAAGGAAGGATTTGGTGAACTGGTTCTGGACACTTGAATCCTTGCTATTAGCTTGACATGTTATGGTATATCTGCCTGTGAATTTGTTGTAAGATAAAAGAATAACGTGACATGAAATATTTCTAATCTATTTTTTTTTACTTTATTGTACAAAACAGAAGTACAGTATAAAACACAATTTTACAAAATAAACTTCAAATATGTCAGGGGAACATGCATATTACATGTGTTTTACACAAAAACATTCAAGCCTCTCCAACTTTTATATATACATGTAACTTTCTGATTAAGGCTTTTAGAAATAGCACTGAGATACATTTCAATTTATTTGATTAATATGGGGGGGGAATAGAAGATGATGAGAAATTGCATTTATGAATATAACATTTGTCAAATTTTATAAGATAAATTATGAGTTTTTATTTGAGTCCACGTTTTTATTATGAAAGCCAAAAGTTATGTTCAAATTTCAGAGTGAAGTTGGGGTAAATATGTTCTTTGATGACTTGTGACCACTTTTTCCAAACAATTCTGGTTTCAGTACAGTTCCAAAAAGATGGTTAATTGTTTCTGGATGTTCTTTGCAAAAGGTACAGTTAGGGTCAATTTTTTTCAATGTATCTCAACATGAATTGATTGGTGGGGTAAATTGTGTGCATTCTTTGAAAATAAACATCTTTCATCTTGTTTATCATACATTTTTGGGTCAAACTTCAAATACTGTCTGGAACAAAACATGTCCAGTAGGTTTTGTTACTTGGTATTCAAATGACATCCCTTTGAAACAAGACAAGAATTTTTTGTTGTTGTTCTTATGGAGAGAAGTGAAACTGATTTTTCCTGTGGTGGTGTCAGTTGCATCCATAGAGGGCATTTTTCACAGTTTTGAACATTTGACATATTTCTTTGGAAAAAAACACAATGGCATACTTTTTACGAGTCACAACGAGACAGTATTTAGAATTGAATTCAGTATACCTTAATAAATACTCATTCATGTCCAAAAGCTGACCCACCAGTAGAAGTTTTTTTTTCTCAAATGTGGAAAAACAAAGATTTGTTCTTATGTGATGTGTAATTGTTGTTCTAAATACAAAGTTATGGGGAGAGAAATTGTGTTTGTATAAATGTGTCCATGCAGGAAGGGTTTGATTATGGAATGCCGATGGATTAGCTGGTATTTTATCAGAAATATTTCTAATCTGAAATATCAGTATGGTGTCAAATTAGCGCCTAAAGTATTGTACATCAAAACAGAAAGACTGGGCATCAAAACCCCAAATCTGCGAATCAAAATGCATAAATTGAGAACCAAAACCCACAATTTGCAACCAAAAGCCATTCCCCAAAGCACAATCCTATTTCTCAGCTGCCGATTTGTTTTCTCGCCTTTCTGAAATCCTGTTTTTGAGTTGCAGTTTTATTTTGAAATTATCTTTTTGAGTTGCGCTTTTATTTTTTGAGTTGCGCTTTTTTTTTGCGGTTGCGATTCTAAAACCTGTCACACACGTAAAAACAGCGCCACGTCAGTCAACGGGAGGGGAGGCGGGACATCCCCACATCCAGAAGCTCATTGGCTACCAAATAACACCGAGTCTTACGTCAACAGACCAGTTTAGAATGTGCCGGTAAGTTTTTCATGTTTTTCAAACCTTTTACTATATTAAACGATCAAACTTGTACTTTATTTAACCAGAGGACGCAAGCACAGTCAGATGAGGAGCTCCACCAGTAGCTGCTAGTGAAAAAAGATGTTAGAAAGTTAGACGTTGCATGACAAACTATCACCAATGTTCTCCCGTGTTAGCATGCTAGCTAGCTCAATGCTAGCGGGGTTTACAGCTCTTTTCATGACTTTAATGGATTAAACAAAGTCGATTTTTTTTTACCACAGTGTCAGTATCAGTCATGTAAACCTGGGAATAATTGCCCGTGAATTGTCACTAGGATTAATCAAAGATTTTTTTCAAGAAGTACATTCATGTATAATTTAAAAGGTTTCTCAATATATCTTTAGGGATTACAGATTGATTGAACAAAGCAACATATTGCTGTAAGAAAGTGACACCTTTCCTAGTTTGGGATCAAGTTCATCCCTATTTAAAATAATAAAAGTAAAATTATGATTCAGAAACATTTATTTGAGGTACCAGAACAAATTTCCCAGGTGTGGGATCAATAAAGTTTTTCTGATTTTGAACTGTATTCAAAAACCATTTTATTCTCAACCTTAAAGATTGCAGGTTCACACGGGAAGTTAACTCTCACAATATGCAGCTGTGTGTGTATTTATATATATATATATATATATATATATATATATATATATATATATATATATATATATATATATATATATATATATATATTTTCCTTCTCATTTTAACTTTCTTAAATACATTTTTCTTTGTGTGCAGGATGCTGTGGACATTGTTGGACGACAGTCTAACTTAAACCAGGCAGAGCAGGAAACTGTTGGAGTTGTTGTTCCCTCTGTGGCGTGTCCTCTCTCCTCTCAGACCTCTTCAACCCTTGTGGGACATCGGAAAACCATGGCCAAGACATTAACATTTATGTACTGATCTATGCAACGGTCCTTATAGAAAACAACAGACATACAGGAATAGTCCATGATTTTAAAATCACCACCTAATTAAAAAGAAACTAATAATTCTATTGATGTCTAATACTGGAATAATTTTAAGGGGAATAAAGCACGTTTTTGCTGGTCTGCTACGATTTACTCTGCTCTGATTCACTCATACTAGAATTCTGCCAGTCTCAATGGTGGTGCAGACGCATACATTTTGTAAATATGGCGGAGCAATATTGTTGCTCTGTTATTCCCTCTGTCTGTAAACCCTGAAAAATATTGAGAAACCTTATAGGTTATAACATATTTGATTAATCCTAGTGACAATTCACGGGCAATTATTCCCAGGTCTACATGACTGATACTGACACTGTGGTAAAAAAAAAATCGACTATGTTTAATCCATAAAAGTCATGGAAAGAGCTGTAAACCCCGCTAGCATTGAGCTAGCTAGCATGCTAACACGGGAGAACATTGGTGATAGTTTGTCATGCGACGTCTAACTTTCTAACATCTTTTTTCACTAGCAGCTACTGGTGGAGCTCCTCATCTGACTGTGCTTGCGTCCTCTGGTTAAATAAAGTACAAGTTTGATCGTTTAATATAGTAAAAGGTTTGAAAAACATGAAAAATTTACCGGCACATTCTAAACTGGTCTGTTGACTCGGTGTTATTTGGTAGCCAATGAGCTTCTGGATGTGGGGATGTCCCGCCTCCCCTCCCGTTGACTGACGTGGCGCTGTTTTTACGTGTGTGACAGGTTTTAGAATCGCAACCGCAAAAAAAAAGCTCAACTCAAAAAATAAAAGCGCAACTCAAAAAGATAATTTCAAAATAAAACTGCAACTCAAAAACAGGATTTCAGAAAGGCGAGAAAACAAATCGGCAGCTGAGAAATAGGATTGTGCTTTGGGGAATGGCTTTTGGTTGCAAATTGTGGGTTTTGGTTCTCAATTTATGCATTTTGATTCGCAGATTTGGGGTTTTGATGCGCGGTTTTTCTGTGTTGATGCACAATACTGTAGCGACCTGGGGGTTAGCCCCGCCTTCAGCCCCAAAGGCTCATGGGAAGTGGGGAGGTTTAGGTGAAACCTTGAGTCAGAGGGCTGGAAGCTGAAGTGACGCTCCATGCTGTTTGGGCTGTATGTGTGCTGGAATAAATGGGCTTATTGCTTAAAAGCTAATATTGTCTCTCTCTTCTTGCAACCTGAGACTGTCCGGGGTCGTGCGGTGTATGGGGCACGGACAGCTCTCCATTAAACCCTCTTTATGAGCGGTTGGCTTTCGTTACCCCACTAAAGTGGTGGTCCGGCCGGATCGTTACATTGGTGTCAGAAGTGGGATCCTTAGCCACTGCTACTTCACAGAGAGCCACACCATGGAGAGCTACGCTGCGGGGACTGACGCCATTCTGGAGGCACTTCGGGAGAAGGGAGGAGAAAGGGCGACATCAACTCCCTGATGGATCGAGCACCCACCGTCATCTGCAGCCTGGCCTTGCCTGATGCCAGCGCTAGAACATCCGGACCAAACTGTGATGACGGTGGGCAGCCCAGCTGAACCTTCACGACGCAATGGCTCAACAACGCTGGAACCACACCTGGCTCAGGTCAACCTGGCGACCGGCCATGAGGGCTAGACGCCGAAGGGGACTTCTCACACACCCAGGCCTGGCGTTAGAGGGTGCTACACTGCTGGACCTCCCACCTGCGGAGCTGCGAGACCTGTCAGCGCGGACAGCAGAGCTTCGCTTTGGGGAGGAGGGTTTGACGAAGCAGACCCTACAGCAGCCGTAGTGATGAAGACGATCGCCTGGGATGCCTGGGGACCTTCTGCTGCTGGTGTGCAGCTCTTCACTTGGAGAGAGTCTGCTCCCCCATGGTGACGTGCACCCTGATGGTGGTGCTTCCACGGAGGCGGGGACTGATTCTCGTGGCTGGGCACATGCTGGCATGGAACTGTGTCAGTTGCAGATGTGCTAACCCAGCCAGTTAAGAGGAGGACTGTACACGGTGGCGGTCGAAACCCAGGATTGTGCAAAGGAGTCTCCAGCCAGTGTGTTCCTCTGTTTTGCTAATTGTGTTGTGTTGTTCAGTTCTGCAGTTATGTGAGGGTTGTGGGGACACTAACCCTCTTAGGTGGGGGCAGTGTAGCGACCTGGGGGTTAGCCCCGCCTTCAGCCCCAAAGGCTCATGGGAAGTGGGGAGGTTTAGGTGAAACCTTGAGTCAGAGGGCTGGAAGCTGAAGTGACCCTCCATGCTGTTTGGGCTGTATGTGTGCTGGAATAAATGGGCTTATTGCTTAAAAGCTAATATTGTCTCTCTCTTCTTGCAACCTGAGACTGTCCGGGGTCGTGCGGTGTATGGGGCACGGACAGCTCTCCATTAAACCCTCTTTATGAGCGGTTGGCTTTCGTTACCCCACTAAAGTGGCGGTCCGGCCGGATCGTTACAATACTTTAGGCGCTGACAGTACCGGTCAGCGTCGGTAGGTGGCGATCGTTCCCCGTTTGGTGGAGGACTTCCGTTAGACAAAGAAGAAATCTGCTGACGTGTTGGTGGGCGGAGCCTCGGCTTAGCTTCTCGAAGTCAGCCTTCAACTTCACTGGTGAACGTCGTCGCTAAGTTCCACGGCTGAAACTGAGCTGAGGTCAGGCGGACAGACGCTGGCAGGAGCAGCGGCCCACAGGTACGCTAACTGGCCCGACGGAGAATGTTACGACTTCCTGTCAGAACCGAGCCGGAGCTTGGAGCGAGGTCCGTCTGTCACGCTCGTACTAGCATGCGCGTTAATATAACAAACAAAAGCTGCAGAATGGACTGAAACTAAAGTTCTGTGGAATCGTTTGGTTATGTGTCGTGAAGACTTTGGTTAAGTGTGTAATGTGGTGAAACTGTTCCTGTCAGGTGAGGAGCGTCATGGGGAAGAGAAGGGTTCCGGACCTGTACAGGTCTCCGTTTCCACTGTACGCCGTCAGAGTGGACCCGTCCACGGGGCTGCTGATCACAGCTGGAGGAGGAGGAGCCTCCAAGACGGGAATTAAGAACGCCGTGGTAAGAACATCACTGCAGGACTCCCCTGTCCACCTGCAGGACTCCCCTGTCCACCTGCAGGACTCCCCTGTCCACCTGCAGGACTCCCCTGTCCACCTGCAGGACTCCTCTGCGGAGGGATTACCTGCAAGAAGTTGGTCCGAATAGGAGATCCTTGATACTAAAACCTGTTGACACTCCCTCACACATTTGAGTCACTAACAGTAATCGGATCGTTCCAAGTGGACCCGTGTTAAAACAAACAGAACCAGAGAGGGTTCTTGGTGCAGAGGGAGAATCTACTCTGACCTAAAGTTGCACTGAGCAGACAGACGGCTCAGGAAGGGGCTGGCGCTGAAGGTAACCCGGTGCGGTTCTGCTGAATGGGTGTGAGGAACATCACGACATGCTGTGTGTTTCAGCATTTCCTGGACCTACAGCTGGAGGGGGAACAGCAGTACAGCGCCACCCTGCTTCACGCTCATGATACGGACACGCGAGCCACCATGAACATGGCTGTGGGCGACGGTGTGCTTGCTGCCGGGCAGGATGGGACCTGCTGCCTCCTGACCTTCAAAGTTTGCTCTCCGAAGCAGAGAGGAGCTGCCCAGAATAAAGGTGAGGCTTGCTGTTGAGCTGAAAGTGACTGTGGTTCTGACCGTGGAATCCTCAAGCATCTCATGATGGAGCTGCTGGTTTTCTTGGGACCAGGGTTCTGCTTCCAGTTGAACTTTTGTCTAACAGGGAAGCTGCAGATCTTCCTCTGGACCTTCTGTCTGAAGCTACGTTTACATCGGGCTCGGCAAAGGATGTTCAAGTGACAACGTAAAGTCTCTGTAAATATGAGCTTTCGGGCTTCTGTGTTCAAAACTCACTCATTCACAGGTCGCTACGCAAGATTCTACAACGGTTTTCGGGCTCCACAAACAAAAAGCGCTGCTAGTGAGTCCACGTCAAATGTTAAACCAGTTAACCTTTGACCTATCAGGGACTGGGATTTGATAGTGATGTATCTACCGCATCACATGGCTGGTGCGTACGTCATAGGGATGTATCGATCAATCAATGAATCGATTTCTATTCCTTTTTTTTTTTTTTAAACTTGTTCTGTCCAACAACTGAGCAAACAGATTAGAGCTGAAGGCCTTTTCTGTTGGACATGTTTTACTCTCACAAAAAGAGGTTATAGAACTTTGAGAAACCAGAGTGTAGATTTGAAAAAACCCATTTTTGTTGTATTATTTTTTATTTATTTGCTACATTTAGTGTGTGTGGGGAGGGAGAGGGGAAGACTTTGGGGGGGGGGGGGTAGAAGATGGTAAAAGGAAGAGGGGTGGAGAAAGTGGGGATACAAGCACTGATTTGAATAAATTTTTATTTTAAGCTTTTATTAATTATATCAGATCTGCTGGAAAGATAAATATTACATCAAAGGTTAAATTCTGACACGAAGATGAGCCGAAAATATCTGTCCATCAATACACTGTGGGTTAGGAGGGGGGATGAACCAGACAGGAAGCAGTGTGGCAGTGTGCATGTGCACGTGGGGGTGGAGATACATGCATGCTGCCGAAGTGAACCTTGTGTTCATAACGGGAACCAGATCCCCCCCAGCCTGACCAGCCAGATCAGGAGAGGGGAGGAGAGACCTCCAGGCCAGGAGCGTCCCCGGCGTCAGGACCCAAGCAGCCCGGGAGGAGGGGACCGCCCACCGACCCAGCCAGGCGCAGAGAAGGCCCCTCTACAAGGGCCCCCCCAGCGCCCAGAGGCATAGGCGAACCTGGCGTCCGGGATCGATTTCTATTCCTACGATCCGACCAGATCGATCTGTCAGAGGCTGATTCAAACATCATAAAACTGTTTCAGAAGGAGAGAAATTGATAACCGGTCTTGGAAAATTCCCTTTGAATTGACACATTGTAGCTTTATTTTACTATAACAAAAAAACGACCAAGTGTCACAGCGGACAACACACTCGTTGATGCAGCAAGAAAGGATCGAGCCATCGTTCCAGGCCAGCGTGTGGAGCCACAAAACATACTAAAAAACTTGCTTAGCGACACCTGAATGCAAACGTTTGGAATGCGGAAGCCCAAAACATGCATGCGTACATGCCTTTATACCAGGTCGGTGTGAACGTAGCTTGAAGGGAAGCATCACCACCAAGAGTCTTTCTGTCAGAGCAGCAAAGCGAGTCATCGAAAGCGTTGGCGTGTCTGTCCGCAGGAAACGACTCGCAGAAAGGAAGCGTCCGACAGCGAGATGGGAAGCGGCGCGCAGGTGAGGAGGCGGAGACTGGAGGGGGCGGCTCAGACACGAAAGCAGAGACCCCGAACTTCGTTGTGACCCACCTGGCTGATGTGCAGTCGGACCTGAATCCCAGGAGCCGCTCCAGAAAGTGGTCCGGTTCAGTCCTGACAAGAGTCTGCTCCTGACCGGAGGCACAGATGGACATGTCCGTGTGTGGGAGGTGAGAGTTCAGCGAGTGGTTCCCAGTCCTCTGGACTCTGCCATGCTCAGGATTTTCTGACAATTCTGAAAGGTTCTGTTCAGGAGCCAGTAAAGGCAAACACTTGGAAATGTAGGCTAGAGGATCTGGAAACCAAACCAGAAAAACTGCACGGCCTCACCTGCCGTCATGAGATGCATCCTGATGATAAAATAAAATACAGTGGGGCAAAAAAGTATTCAGTCAGCCACTCATTGTGCAGGTTCTCCCACTGTTTTTTTCCGTTTGTCTTATCGTTAAGGTTTACCTATGACAAAAAATGACAGGCCTCTCTAAACTCTTCAAGTTATGAATCTGTGGTATCTCGTTTCCATTGAGCGACTCCACATGTGTCAAGACAGAGAATCTAGTAGTTTTTCCAAAATAAGAGGCTAGAATCAGATTATAAATAAATCAAAGTAAATGTAGTATATGTTTCTTTCTCTGCGGCCCGGTACCAACTATATCCAGCCAATCAGGAAGCAGAACAAAATGAGCTGCAAAAGAATGCTAAGTTGCACAAAAGCAAATCAGCAACAGCGCAGAAGAAGAGCTGTGTCTTGGTGAGGCAGCACCTTAAATATTGTTAGAAACCGCCACATGCTGCTGTGCAATGAGCAGCGGTTTAGTGCAGTCAGTATGTGAGAACGCCGAATGTGTGAATGAATGTGTAAATGCTGGAAACATTCAGACTCAGATCCTCTTCTTGTTCTGAGCTGCTCTCATCCTGTCATAGTTGGAGGTGAAAGCCGGCCTTCAGCTCCTGACACGCTCATGTTGGGACTCTCACGTCCTCCTAGACTCTTGCAGAAGCCCCAGGTCTCTGCAGGGCTGTGGAAGCGACTGGTCTGATCAGTTGCTTGTTTCCTACAGTTCCCATCTCTAAAGAAGAAGCTGGACTTCAAAGCGCACGAAGGCGAGATTGAAGACTTGGATCTGAGTCCTGGGAATAAGGTGAACCTCCGTCACCTCTGTCTGTGTGTGCGTTCCGGTGCATCTCAGGGAGAAAATGCATATTTTCTCTGTTTCTCTGCAGCATCTTGTGACCGTGGGCCGGGACTTTGCGTGCAGCGTGTGGAGTGGTAACCACATGGCTGCAGCTCTGAACTGGGAGGAAACCACGCCCCAAGTGGCTCCAAAGTCTCACAGATATTTGGCCTGCAGGTCAGCAAAGACGAATCAAGCAGTGAACCTTGCAGAGGGTGAGCTGGGCAACATGAGCTTGTTTGTTCCAGGTTTGGGAGGGTTGAGGACCAAAAGGATGCTCTGAGGCTTTACACAGTCCAGATCCCTCACAAACGAAGCCGGAAACCTGCAGCCTGCTACCTCACCAAGTGGGACAGCAAAAGCTTCCTGCCCATGCTGACGTCTGCCTGCGGCGTGGAGGTCTTCTCCTGTCTGACCGTCAGGTAGAGGATCCACGTCTCCTCTGGTTCCTTCCAGCAGATGACACAGAGTCTCAACACAAACTGTTTACTTTGAGGATTTTCAGAGCTCCTATTATTATTTAAAATAATCCAAATTCAACAACAAAGCGTTGAATCCAAACATGTTCCCAGCATTATGGTGTTAGTGGAGAATGGCTGTTACTATCCTTAAGGTTTAAAGGAAACAAGAAAACCGATGTTGACCTCAGCAGAAGTGTTGGACTTTTGAAAGTGTTTCTAGATGTTTGAGGTTCATACAGCTGTCCCTTAAAGTCCCACTCCCATCATCTGCTGATCTGTTTTCAAAGTGTTCCCAGCGCTCTTTTAATGATGATGATGATGACGATGATGACAATGTCGATTTTAGGCCAAATCCACAATCCTGTGTGGATTTCTAGAACAAAGTTTCTGCAGAGCAGCAGGAGTTCATTAGAAATTCCCCTCTGAATTGTAGCTGAGACCGCTGGCACGGAGTGAGCCCACCCTCATTCCCCATCATCCATCTGTTAACACTCCCTCCCACTAGCTTACAGCCTCTCACACCCCCAAACAAAGATCGCATTTGTGTGGTGGAACATAGGCCGGTCTCCCTGCTCTGCTTCATTTTAATGCATCCTTAAATTTCCCGTTGTTGTTCACTCTGTGCCAACAGTTCCACAGGGAGGGGCCGGGTGTTTCAGACTCAGAGCTGGAATATTCTAAAGTTTCTGCGGCTTTGGTCCTTTTTTCTTCTTTCTGCGATGAACTTTGGCTTCTCTTCCACAGCGACTCCGGGACGTTTCTGGGTCTTGGGACGGTGACGGGATCGGTGGCGATCTACATCGCCTTCTCCCTACAGGTATGAGCAAGTATAGGACTCCCCTGAGCTACCGCGTGCTGACGGCGCTGCATTTCTGTGCGCAGAGGCTCTATTATGTCCAGGAATCCCACGGCATCGTGGTGACGGATTTGGTCTTCCTGCCCGACACCCTGAAGGGCAGGAGCATCAAGGGCACCAACGAGGCCGTCATGCTAAGCGTAGCTGTAGACAGTCGCTGTCAGGTGCACGCTGTTGCCCGCCGCAGTAAGTCCATCCTCATTGGTGCTCAGCAGGAAGCTGCTTGACCTCCACTCATCCCGTTTTGTGGCTCTGCCCTCAGGAGATTTCCCCGTCTGGCTGCTCCTCTTCCTCTGCGGGCTGCTGGTGGTGGCAGCCGTGCTCCTCCTGCAGCACCTCTTTCCTGGGCTGCTTTAGGCGGATGCTGACGCTGGCGGGGTTTGGACTTTGCCGTCAGGTGCAGCTCTGCTAGACGTCCTGATTTGCTCAGTGGTCTCAGAGCAGGAGTGTTGGTGATTTGACCTGTTTGGCCCTAAAGGTCACTGCAGGGTCGAAGGGCTTGACCTTGATGTTCCCCACAGAAAAATACATGGATGTACAAACGTGAAGCAGGAGGTATACACATCTATTTGTAAAACCACACAACCGAACGGCTGCCCGCTCTCCTCTGACTTGTCTGAATGAAGCAGCATCAATGTTTGTGGTCGGGAAGCAGAAAAGACCAAATGAGACTAAAAGCTCCAAATCCTCCTGATTTTATGAATTTTAACTTTCAAATTCGTCTTCTACTGAGAAGATGCATTAACGTGGTCACGGCACAGGTCTCTGAGAAAAGTGTTCGGGGTTTTAGCAACACAGAAACGGCGTCTATGGTGTCATTGGTGAAAGATGGGAGGCGGCTTTAGCAGAAATGTCAGCTCTTCAGGGCCTCTGAGTCTGAGACCAAGAGATGCCAGAAGAGGACGGTTCCCTTCAGCAAATGTTTGTCTCTAAATCCTGATTAAACTCCTGAAAGATGGTTTGTGTTCACACACTCAGAATTGATGAGGATCCTGCTGAGTGTAAGCGGATTCGCTGCGAAAAGTGAACATCAATCCTGCTGAGCTGAGGAGAACAGCTTCCATTAGACCCTGAGCAACAGCAGCTGTTTCCATCACACACGCAGAAAACGTCATCAGAATCCTACAAATGTTGAAAAAACACAATTTCACTGTTTCCATTTAATAATTATGTGAATAAACAAACTGACTCAGATAAGTCATTCAAAGACCTGGCGACAGATGTGATCAATACTTTGACAGCAGATACATTCAGATTTCTGTATTTTCTTGCGCTCATCTATCAAGGGAGACGTCTGCTGTGGATCCAACGTTTCCACACAACGCCCTCAACTTCTGATGAGCTGTGATGCTGCTGGACCTCTGGTGGCGCCCGCTGCTCAATAAAGCACAACGCCATCCAGTTGTTGGTCATGTGACTCATTTAATTGGAAAAAGTGTTTTCATTGCAGTTTTTTAGAAATATTTGAATTTCGACATGTCTCAAAAGCACCTCCTCTAAGCGTGTGAACGTTTTTTTTCCCCTATAAATGCCAGTTTTTCTGAAATAGTCGTTTTTCCATGAGAGAGTAATTCATTGAAACAAATAAAAGGTAAGAAATGGTTTGTAGTTTTTAAAGAAAAATAAATTTTTGCTTGTAATTTGATGTTGGAATTAAAATCTGAAACGTAATCGAGACCAAAAGAGTGGAACAAAAGAGGGGGGATGAAGTGTCTTTTGTCCCAGCATCCATTGGGGCTCATTTCCTCAGAAGCGTTGGTTCAGTTCTATGGAAATGGTTTAGTTTTGCACCTGCACACCCGGAGCAAAAAAGTGCACTCTGCAAACACAGTTTAAACATGTAAAAGAAAATAATAAAAATACAAACGTGCTCTTGTTGACTTTACAGTAGGTTTGTGTTTAAAATGTGGTCACTGTTGCATAGACGTAGCTCTCTATTTTCTACTTGGCCACAAACATTTTGTATTATACGTCTATATTCAGTGGCAGCATTGATTAGAAGTATTTTCCCTGCATTTAGTTGCCCTTTACATTCAGGTGGACTATAGGAGATGTTAAAACTTGTATTTGTCATTTTTGTTGGAGGAAGAAAAAAACGATTAAAATCAGAATCCAAATTTGGTGTTAAAAAAGTGCGGATATTATTTGTGGTTTATATCGCCCTGCTGGACCTTAAGCCATGCTGAGTGAAGCCTTTTGGCTGGATAAATACAGTCAATGATGAAGCCTCAAACAGATGACACCAGTGCGAGTTTTTCGACTCAGAATCCCTCTCCAGTGACACCTAGTGGCCATGGGTGGCACTGCATTTAACAGGTTAGTGATGCAGCTCCATGTACTGTTCCTGGCATGCTGTCATGTTTATATATAGGTGTATTTATTTTCCTGTGTAATGTGTTTTATGTGACGGCTATTTCACTGTGATGATCATCCTTCTAAAAACTTACATATAAATCTCTCAAAAGACATTTTGAATTCAATGGAGAACATGTTTGAATGATGGTGATGGGCTAAAATGCAGCAGGGTGTGCCAACATTTTGGTGGCAGAGTGGGACAATTCTGCAATGCAAAAATGTTCACTCAAGTATTTCTGTTCCTATATATATCTGTTTGGTTGTCTCTGGGGTGTTTGGTGGTTTGGAGGACTTTTCATGGGAACAATGTTTCTGTTAAAATTAAATCCAAAAGCGTACATTTCCTAGATGCTACCACGCACAAAAGACCAAAGCGAACATGACAGTTTTCTTTACTCCTACACACACACACACCTCTTTATTTAAAACTAGTTTTAAATAAGCATTCTTTGTAGGGCTGCCTGGTCTAGGCCTGATTATTTTGATTTTACAGAATTTGCGTTCAGTCATCAAAGTGACTTCAGAGACCACAAAGCTTATCTGTTCTTCATCCAACAGAGGGACGTCTGCCCTTTCTCAGATCTTATTTCAGCGCCTTTAATGGACTAAAATCACAGAAATTCCCCTTCACTTCCCGTGATCGGAGTCTTTTTCAGAGTTTCAGACTTGGGTTCTTGTGAGAGTAATAATGTTCAGAAATGGACGAGCTTGTAGATTTCATGTGAGAACTTGCACATCAAAAATCTGCATCTGTGTGTAAAAATCTTCTGCGGTAAAGTTTGACAAACAAAACCCCAACTGACAAACTACCATTTTCTTGTGTTCTTTTAGCGTTACAACCTGAAATCTGTGATTACAGCTGCTCGAATCTGCTGCTGTGAATCACAGCGCTACACCTGCGCTCAGACTTTTGAGACATTTCTGACTAGACATTTGTGTCAAAATTCATCTGTGTCCGATAATGGAGCATGGTGGGAGTGGGGTCAGAGGACAGGGGTGTTGCCAATCAGAGGACTTGGTAAAGTTAGAAAGATTTGCACAGATTCAGACTGCTCGCCTCAATAACTCTTCTGATAAATGTTCAAATGTGACAACACGTATCTCAATCATTTTGTATTAACACAGAGAGTGAACCACAAATGCATTTCAAAAGAAAAAAGATCAGGTTTTTTTTGCCTTTTAAAGAGAATTGTTCTCTTCGTGCTGTACAGTGTTTATGTTCAAATCTAGACTTAAACATTCCTGTTTAGCCGTGTATAAAACTGACCTCTTTTCATTTTCTTTTCTCTTTCCTTTCTTTTAAAGTACATGTTATAATGATTATGTATGTTTTTATTCTTTGCACTGTTATGTATGGTGGTTTTAAGACATTTTCCTTTATTTTATCCTTTTAACTTCATAAAGTTTGTTTTACAGTTTTTTTGAGTCTGTATTAAAGTCAGATTTCTAAAATCAGGGAGATTGGCTGACAAAGTGTGCATTATCACAAATGAACGCACGGCGTGCGGTAATTTATGAAAATGCACGCTTCACCCGCGTATACTATGGTCACTTACCAAAGAAAAAAATATTAAATCAATTTTTAGTATTTTATTCATGGTATTTTTTGGTTTTGATCAATTTTTTCACAAAAGCGGACTATTTGATACGTGGTGCGGTGTGTTGTCACAGTAACATGACGACTGCGCTGACCTAGACTGCAGCGGCAAAGGAAGGCGGTTTTTATGCTGATTGTCACGTTAAATAAAGCATCATTTCAGAGGGAAAGTTCACCTCTTACTGCTTGTTTCTGTCCAGATGATCAACAAAAGTTTGTTTTAAAGAAGCCAGCGCAGCGATACAGAACTTTTTAGCTATATGTGACCGGAACTTCTTTTTTAGCTGTATATCATCACTTTTAATCCACACCCAGCAACCAATCAGAATTGAGCATTCACCCTGACCATGGTCAAGTATTTTTGAATTGTTTTGTGTGCTGAAGTAGGAAACATGTTCACTGCATAGACTGCAGTCAGAGCTGTTTAGGAAATGATTTGCTAGTACTGAGTATCAAGGAAACAGTTTTTAGGCTATAGGACCCACAACCCCCCAGTGTCTGGATGGACACTGTCCCACTAGCCTGCTGTGCTGGTTGTTATGTCCTCAGCAGCTCCTGCTGAACTACCTGTGATGGCAGAGGGACAGTCCGGAGATCAGCAGCTGCCTTATCTGTGCTCTACCTCTTCCAAATGTCCTACCACGCTGTCCTCCCCCAGCGGGACCATGCCGGCAGCAGGGTGCTTATCCATAGGATCGGTCTGTGCAGGTGTCCTCACGCATCAGGAGCATCACTGACATGGCCGTGCTCACAGTGATGATGCAGCAGAACAGTTTGTGACATTTCGTTTTGGGTTAGACTTGTAAGGACTGAGACCACCGATGATGGTTCTGACATCCATACAAGAACTGGAAGAACCAGGCCTGGCCGTCCTGGACAGAACTCACCGATGGTTCCTGATGTTCCTGCTCTCAGACAGTCGGTGGCTGTTCTGCGTGGACGTTCAGAAATGGTTGTAGTTCAACAGAAAAACTGAAGAGGGCATAGTCCGAACTTCCGGTTATGGCGGCCATGTCGTGCTTTCTGCCGCTCTGCAGCTCGTGCTATGCTTTTTTGAAATGAGAACTTTATTTGCTGCCATCTAAAACTAAACTACAAGTGGAATGAAGGAATAATGCCTAAAACAGCTAAAACTGGAAAAGAAACAACTGAAAAATCTAAACAACCCAAGTTAACGGAGTTTCGTCTTCGAGGGGAAGGGCAGAAGGCTAATGCTGCCACTGCCCAAATGGCGGAGACAAGTGAGGAGGAAAGCAGCAAGGTGGATCAAATATTGTCTGTTGTAACTTCCATGAAGACAGACTTTTCTACAAGGTTTGACAAACTTTTATTGGCAGTCGAAGACATAAAAAGGGAACTGAATGATTGCGCTGAACGAGTGACACAAACGGAGGTGCACATTTCCAACACGGAGGACGACATCAGTGTTTTGCAGGCCAAGGTGAGCGCACTGGATACAAAAGGAAAAGCTCTGGAGGACAAAGACTTAAGGCCCGTACACACCGGGACGAATTTCGCCGGCGATTTTCGTCGGCGAAATTCGCCTCGTGACTAAACAAAGGGCACCAATGAGAGTGTGCACACCGACGCGAAAAAACGCCACGCGTCAAAGCGTCAAAAAAAAAAAACGCCTCGGGTTCGTTTTTTCTTTTTGACGCCTCGCGTCGAAATCCATTCAACCAATGAGAATGGCGCTTTTGCTCACGTGTCTGGAGCTTCTGAAGTTACAGTAAAACACAACTTGGGGGCGCTCAAACACAACACTGCCTTTCTGAGCACACATACCAGCAAAGAAGATCGACGCCAAGTAGCGGCTACACTGCCGCAAAGAAATAATGACAGACATTCTAAAATATCCCCGAAAACGCTCATGAGACATTTTCAGCTCTTGTACCAGTCGATAAAACTCACCATGTTCTTCTGACAAGCGCGTAAATAGTGGCTCTCTTCTTCTGAGTGACAAGCGACTACCTTGTGTACAGCGCCATCTAATGTCAGGGAATGAAATTGCATGTTCAGTCGGCTCATCGTCAGCGAAAATCGCCTGGGTGTGAACACAAAAGACGTGGCGAAAAACGCTGGCGAATAACGCCTGGCGAATATTCGTCCCGGTGTGTACGGGCCTTAAGATTTGGAGTCAAGATCAAGGCGGAAAAATTTAAGACTTGTCAACTTGCCAGAAGGAGCTGAAGGACAGGACCCGTGCCTGTTCTTGGAAAAGTGGCTTCCAGAGGCGCTCGGCACCGAAATGCTTCAGACTCCGCTGATTATGGAAAGAGCCCATCGAATCGGGCCGCGGGGAGACGGCAGCGCTCCACCTCGCACTCTCATCATGAGATTCCTTAACTAGAAGGATAAGTTGGCGGTTGTCTCTGCGGCAGGGGCCAAAAAGGATCTTTGCTATAAGGAGCAGCGGACCCGACTCTACCCGGACCTAGCGGCGGGAGTGCACCAGCTTCAGAAAAAGTTCGACTCGGTTCGAGAGGATCTGCGCAGATTGGGGATAAAGCACGGAGTGATTCATCCAGCAAAGTTAGTGGTGACCTATGAGGGGAAGACGCATGACACCGACAGAGGCTGGAGAGTTTGTGAAGAAGATCCAGAAGAATTCTTAGTGAAAGGGATTCTGATCTGAAAACACTGTTCTCTCAACAGTTGTGAGAAACAGGTAACACGACTGTAAAATTGGCATTCCAAAATGGAAACATCTGAGTGACTTTTTTTTCTTCCTTTCTTTTTCTTTTTCTTAATTACAAATATTTTTTGGAACAATTTTTACTACTGTATATATTATATGTGAAAATTAGCAGCGAAGTAAAACTATTTTGGTCAAGGCACAGACAGCAGTGGCGTTAATGTTCGATTTGAGTGACATGGGTAGACTGCTCCTCCCAGAGAGAGGATCAGGCACGTGCCATGGCGGGAGACACAAAGTGGGGGGAGGGAAACCCATTCAGTTGGGTAAACGGGGTAACGTGTGTTCAAGTTTTGTGTGTTGGATATGTTCTCTTATATCCAGGTTAGTTAGGCTTCTCTTTAAAATATGGTCATTGTATTGTGTGAAAGTTTCACAGCAGCTGAAAAGAAAAGCAGATCTTTTTTTGTTTTTTCAAGAGATAATTTACTCTAAAAACTAATAACTACTTTGATCTGTCCAAATCAATGCAAGGAGTAGATCTAAACTTTGTAACATGGAATTGCAGGGGATTGCAACGTTAGTAATAAATAAAATAAAAGTAATAAATAAGATAAAAGATATGGGTTCCAAAATAGTCTTTCTTCAGGAGACTCATCTTCTAGAGGAAGACGAAAAAAGAATCAGAAGAAGGTGGCGAGGAAGCGTATTTGCTTAAGCCTTTTCTTCCAGAGCAAGAGGAGTGATGACCCTTATTCATGAATCTGTACCATTCCATGTTAGTAATGTTATTAAAGACAAGAGGGGTAGATATTTAATAATACAAGGATCATTATTGTTGGAAACATTAAATTTGGTTAATATTTACGGTCCTAATTCTGATGATGTAAGTTTTACGAAGGCCTGTTGCTTACACTTTCAGCACTGCCCGGGCAATTTATAATAGCCGGGGACTTTAACTGTACCTTAAATCCAAGCCAGGATAGATCCACAGGAACGGACCAAACTCATAACAACTGTAGACTGAGTATTCTGCGATCAATGAAAGAACTAAAACTGCTAGATATTTGGAGGGAATTTAATCAGCAAATCAAGGCCTATTCATGCTATTCTGCAACATTTCAAACCTACTCACGAATAGATTATTTCCTAATATCTTCTGAATTGATGTCCAAAATCCAAAAGTGTACATATGACAACATTGTAATTTCGGACCATGCTCCATGTTGGCTAGTATACAGGGATGAAAAAATATCCAGCGACCCTCCTAGATGACGATTCCAACACAAATGGCTGCAAGACGGAGAATTTGTTAAATACATAGGAAAACAAATAGAAGACTTTTTCTACTTCAACACCGATCAAACTTCAGCCTGTATTAGATGGGATGCCTTTAAGGCATTTCTTAGAGGAAAAATAATCAGTTACACAAGCTTTAAAAATAAGAAAGACAAACAAAATCTTGTACAACTAGAGAACAAAATAATGCACACACAACAAAAAATCTATGAAAATGGGGATCTGGAAGCAAAAAAAGAGTTATTACTCCTAAGAGCGGAATATGACAAACAGGCAAGTAACAGGGCTGCATCAAGTCTTCTAAGGTTAAAACAAACATTTTATGAACAAGGTGACAAGGCTGGAAAATTATTAGCATGGCAAATAAAACAACTGGAAACTAAAACCTCTATCACATGTATCACAAAAAATGAACAAAACTTAGTCAATCCAAAAGATATCAACGACGCCTTTAGAGAGTATTACCAGAAACTTTATGACACTCAAGGGAACTGCAATCCTACTGACATTAATAGGTTCCTAAATAGGCTGAATATTCCAGTTATCTAAAATGAGAATAAGATCAATTTAAATTTAAAGTTTAATAAAATAGAAGTGGCACAAACTATTGAAAATATGAAATCAAGAAAAAGTCCAGGTCCAGATGGTATTCCGATTGATTATATATAAAAAATTTAAGGATAAATTGCTACCACCCCTACTGGAAATGTTTACTGAGGCTTTTGAAAAAGAATGTCTTCCACTCTCCATGAATCAAGCCCTAATCACATTACTGCCAAAACCAGGTAAACCACCTAACAAATGAGAGAATATGAGGCCTATTAGTTTACTGAATTCTGATCTTAAAATTATTTGCAAATTGTTAGCAAGGCGGCTTCAAAACGTTCTGCCATATATAATAAATAAAGATCAGAATGGCTTTGTTGCTGGAAGACTAGGATCTCATAATGTGAGAAGAGTTTTAAATATCATTCATCATAAGAAAGAAAACAGAGATACTGCTCTCCTGTCATTAGATGCAGAAAAAGCATTCGATAGGGTGGAGTGGCCCTATCTTTTCAGTATCTTGGAAAGATTTGGATGCGGATCTAACTTTATAAAATGGATCAAGATTTTGTATAAAGACCCGACAGCGGAAGTTTTAACAAATAGAAATTTCTCTAAGCCAATTAAAATTAAGAGAGGATGTCGGCAAGGATGTCCTCTCTCTCTTTTGCTTTTTACTTTAGCAATAGAACCATTTGCAGCAGTGATTCGTGCACATAAACAGATAACTGGAATCACAATAGGACCCACTGAACACAAAATTTCTTTGTTTGCAGACGATGTCATTTTATATTTAAGTAACCTTACTACATCAATGTGAAGTGATTCAAATATTTGGAAATATTTCAGGATATAAAGTGAATAATGCAAAATCCTCAATTTTAATGCTAAATTCTATGGAAAGGCAAAACCCCACTTCCAAAACATCACACTTTAAAGTAGTAGAACATTTTGAATACTTAGGAGTGGTAATTGTACCAAAGCTGGAACAAGTTGTCCAATGTAACTATGATTACCTAAAAGAAAAAATCAAAGATTCAATAGACAGATGGATGAAGCTGCCCATAACTATAATGGGAAGAATAAATATCTTAAAAATGAATGTATTGCCTAAATTGCTATACTTGTTCCAAAATATTCCTCTGGCACCCCCTCTAGTTCTAATTGCTTGGTTAAAGAAAATCACAGTAGCCTTTATATGGAACAACAGAAAACCTAAACTCCGACTCACTTTACTATACTTACCATTTGATGGAGGGGGGCTAAAATGCCCTAATTTTAAGCATTACTTCTGGGCTACACATCTGCGCTCCATTATGTTTTACTTCTCTAAACCGAATAATCCACATTGGGTAGAAATCGAACCCCACATTTTAAAAATACCTTTACCGTCATTCTTATACTCTGATAAAATAAGTAAGTTACAAAGACAAATCAAAAATCCTTTCTTGAAAAACATGATAAAGGTCTGGTATGAGGTCAAAAGCTATTTAAAAGAAGCAAATTCTTTATCACAATTTAGCCCAATCTGGGGTAACCAGTTTTTTTTGCCAGGAAGAATGGATACAACGTTTAAAACTTGGGCATCCAAAGGACTTAGAACAATTAGAGATTTGTACTCCTCACAGTCCGATACCTTTATGTCCTTTGAGGAGCTAAAATCTATGTACGACCTGGATAATAAACACTACTTTAAATATCTTCAGTTAAGAAGATTTGTGAATGCAAACCAAAAGAGTCTTAACACAATTCCTCTTTCACAGCTGGAAACACAGATGATAAAAAACAAATTAAGAAAAGGCATAATTTCGGACCTCTATAACTTATTGATATTCAATACATCAGAGAATTCAAATGGTAAATTAAAATCATGGAATGATGACTTATCACTCAATATTAATGAAAATGATTGGACAAGGGCATGTTGTAAGATTCATTCTATGTCTATTAACAGTCGACTGAGAATACTGCAATTTAAATGGTTAATGCGTTTATATACGACACCAGTGCAACTAAATAAATATAATAAGAACATACCAGATGTTTGTGCAAAATGCGGATTTAAAGGCACATTGAAGCATTGCATGTGGGAGTGTCACCAAATACAAATCTTTTTGGGAGAAGATAAAATTACAATAGAAAAAATAATCTCAAAACAACTTCCATTGAGCCCTACCCTATTTCTTTTGACTATATATCCAGTGAAACATTATTTTAGTAATACAGAGAGTACATTTATTGATATCAGTTTCTTAACGGCTAAAAGGTGTATTGCACAGGCTTGGAAAAACATGAGCAGACCTAGCATAAATCAGTGGCTAAAACAAATGTTGTATTGCCTTCCTTTGGAGAGAATAATGTATATTCATAAAACCAAACAACACCTATTTGAGGAAATTTGGGGACCCTTTATTAAATATATTCAACAATTAGACATAACAGACGATTCAACAGATTTTTGATTTCCACTGTATGGAATTTTGCAACCTCAGCTTAAAGGCTTTTGATAAGGAGTGCTGTGATGGTATCATGTAAGAGAAGCAATGTTTATTGTTAAGTTTTGTTTTATCTAATTATTATTTATTTTTTTTATTTTTATTTTTTTGTTTGAGTGCAGATATTTGTTTTGAGTGAAATGTCATACAATACAGTTTAGTTTTTTTTATTATTTTATTTGCTTTCTTTATAAGGAAAATGTAACTGGTATTATTGAAGTTGCTGTGTTGTTATGACTAATTCTTTAAATAAAAAGTTGTGGGGAAAAAAAGAGGGCATAGTCCACTTTTCAAAAGACTTTCCTGTTAAAAGGAGAACCACGTGGTCTGAAGTGGCAGGAGTGTGATGACGAGCAGCATCATAGGGCTGAAGGAGACGCTTCAATGAGGCTAAGATGCTTTATTTACATGACAGTCTGCACTGCAGCTGCAGCTCCGTTTTCTCACACACGGATTTCAACCGGTCATCACTATGACATTGGTGTTTTTTTGTACACATCACTTTGATCCATCAGGTCGCTGAACTAGAATCTATTGCTTTGAGGTTCTGCAGAACTTTAACCCGCTTTGCTGACAGCATTTTGGCCGATGCTACGTGCATTAGCCGCTGTGCAGCTGCAGAGCTTCACTTGTTTTTATCTGAGCCACTAAAAAGCACCGGAATCTGCGGCAACATGGCTCAGAGTTTCAGGTCAGTAGCCATAAGTAAAAAATAAGTAGCCCATGTCTCATAACAGAACAAGCTGATTCAAGCTGAGGTCTTCTTAATGTTTAGTGTAGAGCTGCTCAAAGAGGCTCAGTGTGCTCTGCTGCCAACTAGCGGTCGGAGGTTGAAGTAGAAAACAAGAGTCAGACCCTGAAGGACGCTCAGGAATTATATATCATCCTGACAGCATTTTGAATCTATATAATTATCACTAAATGAAATATTGCGATATATCGCCTAATCGATTTTTTCCTACACCCCCAGTCTGAAGTGGATCAGTGATCTGTGTTCCACAGTAGAACTTGTCTTCCGACGGAAAACATCTGTCGAAACATGTTAGGTATGTGGAAAAAAACCACTGTGTCTGAAATTAGAAGAACCTTAGAAGTCACTTTCTTTCTCTGCTCCGTAATCCTGAATGAAACCGATGGCTCCTACATGTTTAGGGAGGTTCCTTTCTTCAAACAAGATTCAGTTCAAACAATTAGATATCTCGATCAACTCCATTTTAATTACATGTGAAATAAATAAAAAATAAAGTTTTAAGAAATCCCAAGATAGATGGATGTTTCAGTCATCTTTGTTCTTAAAAGCTTCTCACTAAATACACAGTAGCTCAAACACAACATGGGAATTAATTCGCTAATTTAAAAAAATATCGGTATCACGGTGACCACGTTATGTTTTTATACAGAATCAAATAGACTACAATATATTCATTCCATGCAGTTCTATTCTGTAACAGTTCGGAATGAATTTGTTGTCTGACAAAGCATTGGTTACCACGGCGATCACAGATTGTTTTGGTTTAAGGAATAAGTTCTGAAAAAGTTCAGTTTGTGCTCAGACTTCGTTGAAGACGGTACAAAAGCGACTTTTCCCCAAGTTTCTGAAGAAAGCGATTCAGACCTGAAAGGTGAGTTTAGAGCCTTTTTCTATCTGTAATTCCATTTTTTAAAATTTTTTTTAATTAACTTTTCTTATTGAACACGAACGTTTCTGTGCAATTTAGCTCAGATACTGTTAGTATCCACTCCAGATACATTTTGCTGTTATCTTGATAATATTACACATGAACTTAATGGTCATAATTTAACATATCAGGTCGTACATTAATAAGTTCTAGAGCTTTTATTGATCTATTTCTGCTAAACCTTTCTTAAAGGACGTGACTGTAGAGAAGAAGGGAACGTTTGCATTCTCATGTGGATGAAAACAGTTGTTAAAAATGAGAAACGTTTGCCAATCCTGTACTTACTTTCTCTTTGGCATGCCAATCTTTACAGATGTTTCCAGTTCCTTCGTATCGCAAGGACCACGACTACTGCTGGAGGGCGGGGCAGAAGGTAAACAGACATCTGCTGTTGAGAAATGATGCTAAATGTTGCTAATCAAATCCCAGAATCTCCATGTTATTGACTGGATCTCACTGTAGGTTAGTGCATGTTAGATCTTTAGGATTTGCCTGGAAGAGCAGCTGTGTTTTAATGACTGTGGGTTCAAAACATCCATGAAAGACGATTGTCTCATTTCTCAGCACAAGTTTATGCAAATCAAGTGGTGTTTGTGCGTCTTGATTGGAAGCAGCTCTGATGTTTGACCTTCTCTAGTTCAGTGTTCTGCTGGCAGACGATCCTGCAGACGTTTTTTTTTCTGCAATTTGTCTGGAGTCTGCATTTCACTCGCTGATCAGTGAGTTTGTGGCATTTTCCTTCAACAATTAGAAGTTATGAAATGAGAAGGCCTGTCTGATGTGTCCCACATTACTGTCATCTGTCTCAGTGTTTCTTGATTGATGGCAGCTGGGAGACAAAACTGTCATCAATCTGACTCATTTTTGATTCATCAGATCAAAAATAGAATCATTTGTCTCAAATTCCAATAATCTGATTATATAGAGATTCCCAGTGTTTCTCTGAGATTCGTTCTTTTTGTTGGCTTGTGTTTCAGAGACGGCGGGAGCAGCAGGACAGCAGCTCAGGAAGTGAAGATGAACCTCCATCCAGACGGCCGCGTCCGAGTGCCGCTGCTCCAGAGCCAGATGTGAGCATTCCAGATGTTTGTAGAATAGTTCCTTTAATTTAAAATGAAACAAACCTGTAGTGTCACACACACCTCCACCTGCTGCAGGTGTGGTAAAGATGCAGCTGAAGGATTTTCTGACTCCTCCTCCTCCTCTGTCTGTCAAAGTTTCTGCCTCTGGACCTCGAGGAGCTCGAGGAGAACGTTCAGCCCGCTGCTCCCCAATCTCCGCCGTTGCCTGTCTCTGTTGCTCGGGCCATTCAGGAGCTTCTTAGGGGATGGCCGGATGACTCTCCATACAGCTAGGAGATGAAAAACACAAACACAAATGCACCTACACACACACACAAACTCACTTTTTACATTTTACTTTAATTTTTAAATAACTTCTGTTTTTTACTTTTAGACTTTTAGGTTTTTCCTAAAAAAAAAAAAAAAAAAAAAATCTAGCTTAGTTTCTCTCTTTAACCTATTTCATTTTCCTTTTATAAGAAAGCTTTTTGTGTTTTTATTTACTTTTTATTTTGTTTAAGTTTTTCTTATTTATTTCTATTATATTTTTATGATTACTTTTGACGTTTTTACTTTGTACATTGCCTTTCGTTCTTAAAAAAGTAAGTATTTTTGTCACTAGTTTAAAATGTAAAATATTAGCAATTATTCCTTTCTTTTTTCAATGTGAACTTTTCTTTTACAAAATAATAACTACTTTTTCAAACTAATTCTTTTAAGTTTTTTTTTTCGTTTGAGCAGCTGAAACACAAACTCGGTTAAAAAATAAGTAAGTTCCCTTCTCTTTAACTTTTAGCAATCTTGTGCAAAATAACAAACAAAAAGAACAAAATTAACAAATTATTTTTTAAACTAAAAGGATCATCTTCAGGATTAAGGTGAGTCAAACTTGAATGATTTTTATCGGATTACAGAATAACATCTTTGTTTTTTTCAAAAGTTTTTTTTTAAACATTCAAATGACTAACATGAACTTTTTGAACTATTTGTTGTTGTTTACGTTCACTGTTTGGAATGAGAAACCAAGTCATGGTAAGTAGAAACACGGTTTCTTTCAACCTTTTCATTGGAAACATTTAGCTTTTATTTCGAAAGAGTTTGAGTGTTTTTGTGTTAATAATCATTAAGGAGATATTTAGTGATATCTATATTTTTTGTGCTCAGTGTTGGTGAAGTGAACACCAACACTGAGCGTTAAAAGAAAAACTGCAGAAATGACTCTACCTTCGAAACATGCTGTAAGTATGGCAGCTTTTATTTTGAAATCCCTACAGATTCAAAGACGCAGCAAGTTCCATGTTTCTGATGAATGAGGGTTTTGTTCCAAGCTGGATGATGGATGGAGTTCCCAAAGGCCTCCTCAATCAGAGCCTGGATCCCAGTCATGGTGAGCTCCGGTCTACAGAACCGCCATTTTATTTCTGCTTGATGACTGTAAAACATTTAAAGAAGCAGAGAGACGACTTTTCTGAGTTGTTCTCCATTTCCACAGGTCTGAACCTCCAGCAGAACAGAGCAGACCAGCTGGAGGAGCAGCGTTCTTCAGGATGACCAGCATCTCTGTTTGGAAGTGGACTGTTCTAGTTCCTCTTGACAGCGTCCTCCTTCATCATCCTCCTCCTTCATCCTTCAGCTGTTCAAGTTCAAACAGATCCAAAGGAAAAAACGGGTTTTCAGCCATAAAAAACAGATAATAAAATGTATTTTTCTGTTTTTTTCTGCTTCAGGTCAGTGTTGGAAACTGAGAGTGAAGCAGGTTTTAGCACATACCAGGAGATCTTCCTTCAAAGGAGGCTGAGTTTGGTGAGAAACTCCTATCTGAACTTTGACCACAAACACGTCTTAGTTCCAGATGCTTCGTATGCAAAGTACAGATCTTCGGTTTCCTACGGTTTTCTGGCAGTGATTTCCTCTCATTCATGGTTCTCAGCAGCTCCAGACTTTCCACAGCCCTCAGTCTGGCTGCACCTGCTCCAACACAACAAACCTGGCCAAACATCTCAGCGGCACAGACTAAACGTCTCAGTAAATTAATCAAATCATTAAAGATGCATGTTTCTGTTTCCAGTAGGAGGATCCTGTTAAGAAATCATGGTGGGAGGGGGGCTTTGCACCATGATTTCACAAGAGGAGGAGAGAAGATGCTGAGATGTTTGGAGCCACTGCAGAGGAAACAGAAAACCCAAACACAGATGGGCTGCTTCATTCCGGATCTTCTGCAGCTTCAGCAATGACCGAAATGAGGCAACTTTTACAAGTAAGAACCAACATTTTTCTGCCATGACACCAAGACTCAGTGCTCTTTATAGGAAATGAAAGTTTAAAAAAAAAATGATGTTCATGTTTTCCAGGAGGCTATAGATCTGCACCTGTTGGAGTTCCTCAAGCCACCACTAGGGGCAGGTTTGCAGCTGCCACGGTCAGAAGTTCCTCATGAGGACACGTCCTTCTGAGAACACGGGCTGTGGACATCCTGTTCAATCCCCACGGCTTCCCCTCAAAGAACAACCAAGATACTGACCAAGAACCGGCCCCACGCAGCTCCATGATGACACCTTCACCGCCTCAGAGCCGCTCCTCTTCATGTCCAAACAGGAGCAGGAGGCAGACGTTGTTCTTCTATGATCAGCAGTTCTGAAGAACCCCTGCTGGCTCAGAGGAACCAGAACGCTGCTGATCCGCTGATTCTCTTTTTGTGCTGAAAGGACGTTTTCGGTTCCGTTTGGTTGTTATAAATTACTCTCAAAAAAGCTGAAAAGTACAGTTTCATGTGAAGTTTTTATTTTTCAATCTTCTGTCCAGCAGTGAGAAACTTTTTGAACCGGTTTTACTGGAACAAGTTTAAAATGAACTTGTGTGTTTTTTTTTTCCTCAAAAGTGTGTTTGTGTAACTTATCTGTTTGAGTTTAGTGATGTTAAAACTGTATCTTTGTGTTTCTGCTGTCAGCTTTATCTTCTGCACTGATTCTTTAAAACTATATGATGGAAGAAATGTTTTAAAAACGTAAAAAAAGAAAATGTAAAAATGGTTTTCTAGCCAGTTAGTTGATGTTTAATGTAATATTGTTAATATGATGTGTTGTTCAGTATTATTTATATAAAGTTTATTTTTGTTTTGCCTCAACTGTGGTCAGTGTTTGCCATTTTAAAAAGAGCAGCCATTCCAACAGGTCTTTTATTATGAAATCCAGCTTTTTAGAGACTAGAGGCGTCTTGACTTGCATGAACTGGACTCACATGAAGTATCTGCACAACATATGAACACAATGTATATGTGATGTGGTCACACTAGCTTAGTTGGTCAAACCGTCGCCTAAACAGCAGGTCCACGATTAAAATGTGTAAAATTGACATTTAACATTTAATAATAAATACAATCAATTAGCATATGCATTTATTATTTTTAGCTTCCTTATGTACTGGGCTTTCATTAATTGCAGCCATTTTTGTGATAAAGTAAAAATATGCTATTATTGAAAAGTAAAATAGACTTATAAAAGTAGACTTTATATTTTATAGCTGATATTCAAAACAATTTGTCTTTGGTTTTCCAAAAAAACAAACAAACAAAAAAAAACTTCAAAACTTCCTTGTGTAAAAAATGTTCAAAAATGTCTCAAATAAGCAAATTTTTTATTATTGGTGTAGCCGGCCTGGTTACAAAATTAGTTCATGATGCGCATCGCTAAACCTACAGAAATCTGTGTTGTGTTCATGTTCTACTGAACAGAGGAAGAGTGTCTGGACCTGAACATCTGCTGATTGCTGAGCTTTTTAATAATAATAATTTATTTATCTCACAACTGGGAAATTATGATGACTGCAGTAGGATTTGTACTTATCAAAGACAGAAAAAACTCGGTGACATACAGTTCCCTGTTCACACACACGAGGTCGCTGTGTCCTCCCCTCCGTTGTCTCAGCATGAAATGCATTGTAACCCTTGTGCTATATAGGCACTTTAGAATTGGGAGTGGGGTCATCTAGACCCCATTTTCTTCAATGATTTGTGATCTTCACTGGTGTCCATGGATTACATGAAATCCTCTTCACCTTTATCCACCTTTTTCATGGTAGAGAGAACACGTCAATGGAAGGGGGGGGGGGTGTCATAAGGTAAGGGTTAAACATTTTCACAAAGTATTGATCATAAACATAAAGCATTTCTCTACCTGATAACAAATCAAAATAAAATAGAAACCAAACTATTTAGTTCTTGAAATATTAAAGTACATGTAACCACTGCTGTGTCTGCATTTACACCTCAAAGAGAACATTTCTCATTAAAAAGGCAAAAAAAAGCCTGATCTTTTTTCTTGAGAAATGCATTTCTGGTTCACTCTCTGTCCATCCCACCCCACCCCGTCCCTTATCCGGGACGGGGTGGGGTGGGTGGGGAGCAGTCTAAGCAAAGATGCCCAGACTTCCCTCGTCCCGGCCACTTCCTCCAGCTCCTCTGGGAGGACCCCGATGTGTTCCCAGGCCAGCCCAGAGCATTTGTGGTTCACTCTGTGTTAATAGAAAATGATCGAGATACGTGTCACATTTGAAAGTTTATCAGAAGAGTTAGTGAAGCAGGAAGCTCTTACATCAAATCTACAAGCTCTGTATAGCCGCATTTTTACCTTCATAGTTCTACCCTAGATAGACAGAGAGCTGAAAAGTTGGATTTTAAAGTTGGACTCACTTCATCACAGAAGATCTGATGAAAAAAGACCATTATCTGGACCATTGTGGCCTGTGGAATGATGGGCCACTCCTCTTCATGCTCAGTCGGTGACATGTTTCCGGAGAAGATGCTGGCCGAGCAAGAACTGGGATGTTTCCAGCTGAGTACAGATCCTTACAACATGGGGCTGCAGTAACATGAGGTGATGATGAGGAATCAGGCCTCAGGATCTCATCACGCTGTCTCTGTGCATTCACAATGCCATCAATGACAAAACAACTGCCCATACCATAACCCCACCACCACCATGGCCACTCAACAACCCGATCAACTGTATGCGACTGAGATGAAGGAGATAAAATGATGACCTGTGTCAACCCCCCCCCCCCCCCCAAGAAAAAGAAAAGAAACTGCACATTTCAGAGGGACCTTTCATTGTGGCCAGTCTAAGGCACACCTGTGCAATAACTATACGGTCTAATTACCATCTTGATATGGCACACCTGCGAGGTGGAATGGATTATCACAGCAAAGAAAAATTGTTACCCATCACATATTTAGCTACATTTATAAAGGTAGTTTTAAGTCTGCGTTTGCATTGAAAAGTCCATTTACAAAAATAAAAGCTTGTATTCTGACTTTTTTAAAAAAATCAAATTTAGATTTTTCAAATTGGTGGAAGATTTAGACAATTTTGATCCCCAAAAGAACAAAGAAAGGACAAATGAGTCTTTTTTTGTGTCCCCCCTGAAACTGTCTCCTGGACAGTTTATGTAGGAACTTTATTATAAATGCCAGAGGATAGAAAAGATAAATATAAATGCAATGAGAAACACAGAGAAACACCAAATGTTAGGGGTAAAGAAACAAACAAATGAACCGAAATGTTAGTAGAGGTTTTTACATGTGGAAGGTTTGAAAGAGCAACAATATACATGACCGTTACCACATATTTAAAGCAAAGCAAACATACTTTAAAGCTGTCTATGCTTTTGAACAGGTTTGATTTCATGAAACTATATTGAATTACTTATGTCCCTTTGGGGCTCATAGGGTCACCGGAGCCCATCCTGGTGTAGGCAGGGTTCACCCTGGACGGGTCGCCAGTCTGTCCCAGCACACACAACCACACTCTTACACACTCACACCTAGAGACACTTAGACTAATCACTGAACCAATGACCCATGCATGTGCAGGGACAACATGTCAAATCCACACAGGAAGGACCGGCTGGGATTCAAACCAGGACCTTCCAACTGTGAGGGGGGTCACCAGGCAGCCCTCTATTACACACAGCAGTGGCAGCTACTGGTCTGTCAGAGAGGACAGATCTATACTGTGACCCTGTCGTAGTACGACAGGGTGAGTACCACAGTAATATAATTTAAAGCAATATAATCACAGCAATATAATTAAAAAAATTTTGGACGGAGCAATTTAAAAAAGGATCATGACTGATTTTATGTGGGCTTTCTTTATAAAAATATATTTTTTTAAATCTTGTTTTTATTTATTCATATTTGTTCAATTATGTTTATTGCTACACAAAAAAAACAAACATATAAACATATTTTGAGAAAGAATGAACGAATAATTTATGACGGACTCAAGGCCCAAATGACAAGACCATAAAAACAAACAGAACCAACATTCATTAATAGAGAGCATATAACAATGCTAAGATAACTAGATTTAACAACCAGGCAAAACACAAATTATAAACTTAAAAACTGAAGGACTATTTTTTGCTTATTGATCTGCGTAAATCTATGCAACGTCACTGTCCTCTAGTCCAGTGTTTTTCAACCTTTTTTGAGCCACGGCACACCTTAGCCTTAAAAAAAATCCCGCGGCACACCAGCATCCAAAAAAAGAAAAAGGAGAAACTCATAGTCTGTATTGATTTACAGCCCCTCCACAATCTCACGTGCATTTTTGAGATGATTGTGGCAGAAAAAGCTGGAAGCTGCAGCTGTTTTTTTCTAAAAGATGTGATAAAAGTTAAGTTAGAAGATTTAAAAACAGTTTGAGGTGTGTTCATTGGTTATAAGACGTTTAACAACAGATCTCCTTGTGCGCTGTCGCTTTACCCCAATGCATCATGGGAGATGTACTGCATAAAACGGCCGGAGATCGCTTTTCTGAGCTTCATTGTTTTGTTCACTTGTTCCACGGTCTGACACCGGATTCTGTGGAAAGCTACACCGCTAAAGACGAGCTTTGGCTGGTATTTTTGTTAGAACTGAGCGACTTTACGAGCTAAATCGGGACAAGGAAGTTAAGACTTTAACCACTTCTGATTGGTCAGACTGATGACATGTGATTAAGCCCCCCAAGAATGATTGGTGGAGACAGGGGCGGAACTTTTCCTAAATACAGCCGAAGTTGCAGCTAAATCGCAGTATCGTCATTCTTTGTTGAATCTCCTGCAGCGGACTGCTCCCGAGCCGCGCGCGAGCTCCCACCTGTGCTCTCAGGTTCAGACATTTCTCTGGAGTATTAACTGTTTCACTGTGACAAACGAGACTGGAGGCACTTTCAGCTTTCCGGCAGCCATCAACACTTTCACCCACGAAGAGCATGCAGCAGGTGGCTCCGCCTTTATTTATATAGACAGATAACTGTGCGCAACACAAAATAGTTCTCCAAACAAGAACACGTAATGATATTCATCGTAGTTCAACACCCCCACTCGATGAAATCACACACTTTCTCATAACATCAGTATTAATGTCCAAACATATAAGAACTAAACTTTTCAATCTTGGCTCTTGGAGCAGACTTCGTGAACACATCTGCAGCCATGTTTTCTGTCGGGCAATAGTCCAAAACAACTTTACCCTGCAACACATTGGACCTGATGAAATGGTATTTTATATCCACATGTTTGCTCCGCTGGCGATTCACAGGGTTCCTTGCTAGGCGTATAGTCCCTTGGTTGTCCTCGAACAGTTTGGTTGTTGGTTCAAAGTTGGGGTCCATGTCCTTCAAAAGTTGTGAGAGGTGAAGTGCTTCTTGAATAGCAGCGGCTAACGCCATGTATTCAGCTTCACACGTTGACAAAGCAACAGTTTGCTGTTTCTTTGTCTTCCATGACACGATGGCTCTGTTTTGGCTAAGGCTGAAACAATAGCCTGTAGTGCTCCTCCTGTCCTCTAGGTCAGTGGTCCTGAAGGAATTTATATTTTTGTGGTTTTATTTAGGTTTTTCTGTCTTATCTTCAGCGAAGGTTGTTTTCAGATTTAAGTCTGTGGTGCTCCCGGGCCTTTGAATTTCAAAGGGACATCCTGTCTCTTTTCACTGTAAGATCCAGAACTCACCCCCTGCAGAGACACCTGGATTTTCCTAAGGCCAGTTGAAGGCTGGCTGCAGCCTGACAATGGATCATAAAATTAACATGGCATGGGACCCTCTAAAATGCAGATTCACATGTGGAAACCAAAGAGTTGAGACAGACTGCCTGTGGAGATGGTTCCGGACGAGTGTTGGTCTCACATGGGGACACAGTGGGGGTCGGTCAGGAGGCCCCTGGAAATTTTCCTGCGAGAGCAAAAAGGCTGGACTAGATATTTTCTCCTTCAGTCCCCAACCTTTTTGTCACCGTGGACCGGTACAACGCAAGAGACACGTTTACCGCGGACCGGTGGGGGTGGGGGGTTGAGGTGCAACGCTAGACACATTTACCGTGGACCGGGGGTGGCATTTTCTCTTTAGTAATAATAATGTAACGACCCAGTCACTACAATAAAAATAACTATAATAATAATAATTTTCCCCTTGTCAAAGCAACTTTCTAAAGAAGTTTGTTTTTTGCTCATTTTGGTTGTTTGGGTTTAATTTTAGTGGGGTGTATCACCTGATGTTTGGTGTCACGACTTTGACGTGCGTTAAGTGTGACAGATGTAACAGAGAGAATCCGGTCACTTTTCAAAATAAAAGGTTTTTTTTTTTTTTAAATAAAAAATAAATAAAACGGAAATTATTTTTTCTTTCTGTGCATCTCGGTGCCAAAATTTCCCACAGCCCGGTGCCCGGTGGTTGGGGACCACTGCTCTAGGTCATTAGCCCAATCAGCGTCAGAGTAGCCCATAAGTTCAAGTTCAGTGTCACATTTATTATAACACAGTCCATATTCCTTGGTTCCTTGTAAGTATCTGTACACATGTTTCAGTGCTGTCATGTGTTTTTCCCTGGGATCAGACATGTATTGAGACAGCCTGCCTACAATCCAACTTATGTCTGGCTTAGTACAGGTCATGATATAGATAAGGCTTCCTAACATGCCGCTGTATTTCCTCTGATCCGTTTTGGCCCCTTCTGGAGTTAGATCACATTTGATTTCACTGGGAGTTGCTCTTGATTTGCAATCAGACATTTCAAACCTTTCCAAGATTTTGAGAATGTACCTGGTTTGATTCATTCGAACTGAATCCTTTTCCTGTGAGTAATCAACTCCTAGAAAATGATCAAGTTGCCCAAGGTCTTTCATTTTGAATTTAATTTTTAGTTTTTCCTTGACCTCCTTTAAACACACCTCATTGCTTGCAGCCACAGCTATGTCATCAACCCACACTAACAGGATTACCTTTTCCTCGTCAGAGAGTTTAGTGTAAATACAGTGATCAGTCTGACTCTGCACAAAATTGTTCTCAAGTAGAAAATCATGAAGCATGAGATTCCAATTCCTACCAGACTGTTTAAGTCCGTAGATAGATTTGTTCAACTTGCACACCAACTTTAGACCATTTTTTGATTTAGCCTGAAAACCTTCTGGTTGGTCCATGTATATTTCGCAATCAATAGGTGCATGCAAGTATTGCATGCAAGCTTTAACATCCATTTGGTGTAGCGTCAGGTCATGCTGTGCAGCCAGCTGCATCAAAACACGCACTGAGGTCAAGTCAGCTGTCGGGGAAAATGTCTCAGAGTAGTCAAGTCCTTCCACCTGACTGTATCCTTTTGCCACATACCTGGCTTTGTAAGTCTCTTTCCCTGTGTCATCTTCTTTAAGAGCATACACCCACCTTCCCCCCACTGTCTGTCTACCCTCTGGTAATGGCACAGGTGAGAAGGTGTTAGTCTCTTTAAATGTTGCCATCTCATCTCTCACTGCCTTTTTCCATTTCTCTGCTGATGGTGATGCCAGAGCCTCTTTAAAGGTTTGTGGCAGCCCAACTGTAGCCCTGTAACAGCTGTCAATAGTCAACTCACGGTCATGTACCACACACTCATAGTCCTCCAAGTACTTAGGCTTCTTTCTAGCTCTACCAGTTGAAAATTGAGTCTGTGTGTCAGTGTCTTTGTTAGTGTCTGGTTTTGTGCTCTCTTCCTTGTCTGTTTCTTCTCTTTGTGTCTGTGTTTCTGTCAGTCCAGGTAGTGTGGGTACCCACGCAATGTAGTGGTCCTCCGCTTGGTCTGCGTCAGTCTGTGTCTGACTCTCAGTCTTTTCAATCGTTATAAGCTGGACCAGCCTGTGTTTCTGAACTTTGTTTGACTCTGGAAAATAAATCATGTAAGCTGGTTAATGGCGATCGAAACCCACAAAAATTCCCTTTTTGCCTTTCGGGTCAAGCTTTTTCTTGTTTTGTTCATACACCACACAATCTGAACCAACTTTTTCATTTTTGACAGATTCGGTCTCTTTCCAGTAAAAAGAAAATATGGCGGTTCCCTTGTTCTCTTACAATAACACCTGTTTCTTACAACTGCAGCTGTCAGAGCTGCGTAAGGCCACAACTCTTTTGGCAGGCCTGATTCTATCAACATGCAGCACACCATTTCGAACAATGTGCGCCAGTTCCTCTCCGCAGTCCCATTCTGATGGGGGGAGTAAGGTGCAGATCTTTCATGCTTAATAGCGTTGTCTCTGAGTAGTGACTGGAACTCTTCAGAGGTGAACTCTGTTCCATTATCTGACCTTAGGTGTTTAACTTTACCGTAAACTGCTGTATCTGCTAGGAACTGCTTTGTTCTTACTCCTCAGAAAATACACATAAATGGCACCAGAAAAAAATCATTGGTAAAAGTGATGGCATATTTGTACCCTTCTAGTGACTCTGGGGCTATAGGCCCACCCAGGTCTGTATGGATGAGCTTTAAAGGTGCTTTAGCTCTTGCATCTGCTTCCCTGTTTCTGCTTTCAGTGAATTTTCCCTGCAGGCATGTTTCAAACACATTAAGCTTACACTTTTTACCTTTGATTTTCATTCCATCCAGCACTGTTTCGAGTTTGATTATGTCATCATAATTACAATGACCCATTACTTCGTGCCAAGTTTTGAGATCATGACATGCATTACAGGTATCATCACAGTTCTCTTTTGCCACATCCAGGTTATACAATCTGTCTTTTACCTTCATTTCACATGTTGTACCGTTGGGAAGTATCATTTTGTTGTTCTTTTCAAAGTTGAACTTTGCTCCCTTTGAAGATGCCGCTTCCACAGACAAAATGTTTTGTGGATATCCAGGAATCAAAAGTGCATTTGTGAGCTGGACACTCACCACTCTGCCATTGCTGTCAGTAAGTTTGATCTGGGCGTCCCCCTTCTTTAGTACACTGCCAGCGATCCGGGTTCCATCTGCCAATTGCATGACGTGGTCCTTGGGACGAAACGTCTCATCAAACCTGATGAATGCTTCTTCGCTAGTCATGATGTGAGCAGATGCGCCACTGCCCACAAGCAATCCCTCTGGTTGAGCACAGTGCGGTTGCCACTCACTTGCCCGGAGTATGAAGGTTTCCCGCTCAGCAGGGTGCTCGTCTCTGGCCTGTGCGGTGCTCAGCCTTGTGTCCGTAAGGGCAGCCACTTTGTTGCTGTTTTGCGTGTAAGCAGTCCTGAAGTTCCGCTGTGGTTTCTTAGCTTTGCTTCTGCAGTCTTTTGCTTTGTGTCCAACCTTTTCTTAAATGAAGCATTCCCCATTGAAGTATTTCTTCTCATTATTTCTAGGTTTGGTCTGCTTTGCTCTGTAGTTGACTGTCATTACTTCATCTCCTCGTGGTCTCGACGAGCGGTAACGAAGTGAGCATTCAAAGCTCCTCAACCTAGCCTTGAATTGGCCTTGAGCTTGAGGGTTCTGCGCAGTATCTTAGCTGTTTCTAGCACTGCTCTTTTCTGGATTGAGATATTTGAGATCTTTCCAGGTATCTGTTGTAGCCACTCCTCCAGCTTGGGGGTTACTGCTCCAATTACCACGGACACCACTTCACTTTCCAGGCTTTCTTCAGTTCTTCTCTGAGTTCCTGGTATTTCTCCCGTTTCTCCTTCCTGATGTTCCCATCAATTGGCACTGCCACATCCACCACAACGGCTTTACTCTGTTCTTTATCCACCACTACAATGTCTGGTTGGTTCGCCATTACCATCCTATCAGTCTGGATCTGGAAGTCCCACAGGATCTTTGCCCTCTCATTCTCTACCACCTTCGGGGGTGTTTCCCATTTTGACCTTGGGGTTTCCAGTCCATATTCTGCACGCATGTTCCTGTATATTATGTCAAGTTTGCAGAGATACCAAAGGTTCAGAAACGGAAGTGCCAGGCAAAAAGTATGGTTTAAAAAATTTTATAGAGCATAGAAATTTTGTATTACACAGTCTGGATCTTTAAGAATACACTTAAAAATCTACCCAAGTAAAATGGTAAAAGAATACAGCTGGGACAACAGACCAAGTCTAAAAAAAAAAATAAAAGAATCGATCAGAATAAAAATAGTTAAAAATACAACTGGGTCAATAGTCAACAAAATAAAATCCACCATCCAAACAGTTAAAAAACAAAACAAGGCTGGATCAGCAGTCTGAATATATAAGTGTAAAAGAATGGCTATCTATCCCGAATAAATCCTAAAATGGAAGAATCTGGTGGGAGCAGAGATCAGTTGGGCAGGTTCAGCGCAGTTCCTCTTGCTGCATTCGCCCCTGTGACGTTCACTGAGGATGTAAAGAGACGTCCTTACTCTCAGCACTACAACTAGTTGTCTAGACACACTCTCTCCCGAGTTAAAAGTGCCCACGTTCCTTTACTTAGCTGAGAACTCGCGTTGAGTAGTTCCTCCCACACAGCGCGTCACGTCCAGGCCTCGTCTTCTTCTTTCCCGATCCTAGCGAAGTCCTCACTTGCCTACGGGTATTTGAATTCTTCCAGTGAGCGCGCCTCCGTATAGCCCTTGTGGGTCTCCGTACACTTCCTCCTCTCAGGCTCTTCCTCGTCGGAGCTTTGCTGTTCTACCTGCTCTCGCCTGCCCTCTGGCTTTTAAGAGAGGGCATGACGCCCACAGCCAATCATATGGGGTTGGGGAGGGGTTTCCCAATTAGTCCTTTTTTTGTCTCTGTAAGTCCTTCCACCAGGTAATAATTGCACAAATCACAGCAAACCAAAACATCACCGCACACAAGAAAGAACAAACAAAGCATGCACTAAATTTGAGAGGAAAAAATAAAATAAAAAGGAAAACCACCTTCTGACAATTATTCCAGCCACTTGATTGTGGCGCTCCATGGATGCTTTACCTGCCAGCATCTTACACCCTGCAGTTATGTGCTGGATTGTTTCACGTGCCTCTTTGCACAGCCTACACCTTGGGTCTTGTCTGGTGTGGTAGATCTGAGCCTCTATTGCTCTGGTGCTCAGGGCTTGTTCCTGAGCTGCCAGGATGAGTGCTTCAGTGCTGTCCTGTAGGCCAGCCCATTCTAGCCATTGGTAGGAATTCTTGATATCAGCCACTTCAGTTATGGTCCGGTGGTACATCCCATGCAGGGGTTTGTCCTCCCATGAGGATCTGTCCTCCAGCATACAGTGCTGGAGGACAGATCCTCTGGACATCAATATCCAGAGGATATATATATATATCGCATATATAGTTGCATCCATAGAGGGAATTTCTTCATTCCTAACAGTTTTGAACAATTGACATATTTCTATGGAAACAACACAATGGCGTACTATTAGGAGTCACAACGAGACAGTATTTTAGAATTGAATTCAGTGTACCTTAATAAATACTCATTCGTGTCAAAAAGCTGACCCACCAATAGAATTATTTTCTCAAACTAATGTGGAACAACAAAGATTTGTTCTTGTGTAATATGTAATTGTTGTTCCAAATACAAAGTTATGGGGAGAGAAATTGTGTTTGTATAAATGTGTCCATGCAGGAAAAGTTTGTTTGTGGAATGCCAATGGTTTAGCTGGTATTTTATCAACATTGTAAAGGCAAAGGAGACGAAAATTAGGGCCGCCTAAATTGGAAAATATAAAATGCAGAAATATATTCCAAATTGAAGTAATATTTTTAAGGTAAGATTTGATCCAGTTTATTTTTAATGTATTATTTTAGGGTTGTTGTTTACCCGAGCAGTTTCGTCATTTGTCACGTGGTCGGTCACAGTTAACTCACAGCGGCGCAGTGCATGTTGGGTAAAGGAGTTTCTTAACGTTCGGAATCTTTAGGCACCCTTGCACTAGAACTACATTACCCATGTCTCCTCGCGCGGTCGGAGTTCCATGCTGTCCTCCGCGCTCTCTGCCCCGCATTAACGCTGAATGTGGTCCGTGAAGAGCTCGCATGGCCTTAAAAGAACCTGAGAGGCACGTCTCCATCTCAGCCTCCGGGGCATCCATGCAGAGTAAGTCAGGTGCGGTCCGCGTCCTCGGCTCCGATGGCCCGAATGAGGCCAGTGTCATTTTAGCTAGCTAGTTGGGGGGCTTAGCGGGGCAGCTAAGCTAACGCGGCTTACGTCAGGTGTCAAAAGCTGACGTTGGCAGCAGTTCAGCAACAAAGATTCATGATAAGACCCTAGTTACGAAGTTTCTATAGCCGGCCACTCCTTTCTGGGTTTTTCCAACCGTAAGTGGATTTTTATCTCCATAATGAAGATGGAGGTTAGCAAAAGGGAAGGAAAACTGGGATGAAATCATCATAGCAGACAGTTTAGATGCAGTGGAAAGTGTCTAAATTAGCCACAGAGGGAGCGAAACATAAAAGGCTGGAGTGTCCTGAGTTGGACTCCACAGCGGCCTTCATTGACGTGTTTCATTGTGTTGAACTCCACAGTCTGAGGTTCGACCTCATCCAGGCAGGAAGAACAGGAACCAGTGAAGAGGAGGATGATGATGATGATGATGCAGCGCATCCTGGCCCCCGGGATCCTGCGGCGTGCGGCCGTGATGCGGGCCCTTGTGGGCGGTGCCACTGTCCCCGAGCCTCCGGCGGTGCTGAGCTGCTGTACCCTCCAGCTGTCGCCTGTGAGGCAGCGATGGCTCTGCTCATCCACCTGCAGCAGAGCAGCGCAGGAACCCAAACCAACACCCCAGTCCGCCCCCACACCTGCCCCACAGGATGTCCAGAAAAGGGAAGCCGAGCCCACTCCCGTGGACATGGACCCTCTGCAGGACAACACTATCGGGCTCTTCCAGAGGTTCAAGAAGACCTTCAAACAGTACGGGAAGGTGATGATCCCAGTGCACCTGCTAACCTCCTCTTTCTGGCTCGGAACCTTCTACTATGCTGCTATGAAGTGAGTGAATGCCGGGCCTTCCTCACACGCAGGCTGTTCCTGAAGTTCACCCGCTTCTGAGTGCAAAGCTGAGTCTGGTTTTCTGCCCTCAGAGGTGTGAATGTAGTGCCCTTCCTGGAGATGATTGGGCTGCCCGAGTCGCTTGTTGGTCTTTTGAGGGATTCTTCCAGCGGCTACGCGCTGACTGCTTATGCCATGTACAAGGTAAATCCTGGTGCACCGCATGTGCCGAGTTTAGACGCTAAACAAAGCCTGATCTCAAAGGGCCCAATCATGGAAAATCAATGTTTTGAGCTTTTAAGCCTGTAATCGTGTTCGTTTCTCATGAAGAGAAACCCCAAAGCGGCAGTTTGATCCGTTCACGCCAGGGCTCCAGACTGTGACCAAATGGTCGCATTTTGCGACCAAAATTTGAGAGTGTGCGACTGAATTTTACATCCAGTCGCACATGCGCGACCAGTAAATTTGCCTCCCCCACCTTTCGTATTTTTTATACATTAAACGTGAAAGGGGCACGTCAATGATCAATGAAATGAGCAATGAAATAATGAGACGAGAACGCACACGCACGCAGACAGACACACACACTCGCACACACACTCGTGAAACGCGAGCGCACACTCACGTTTCATTGAGTGATGTCTGTCTGTGAGGCGACCAATGCGTGTGAGAAGAATAGGGAAACCCACTGTAAGTGGCTAAAATACGTGGAGGGGGAGGGGCCTGAAAGCAGGAAACCTGACAGCCCCCTCCCCGGACCACATTAAGGACTTTCATACTTTTCTTTTTAGAAAGTTTTTATTCGCTCGTAATTTTCTAAATACATGCAGTCCGTGCTGAACTTTTCTCTCTTCACAGAACTGGAGGAAGGTTTAGGGTTAAGGTTACGGTTAAGCGCGCGGTGTCGTATCCACCCCGAATAAACCGTTCTAATGCACGACTGTTACGGCAGCACACCGCTCCCGTGGGAGTCGGGTCAGCTGAGGAGAATAAATGTCTCACACCTACATGCGTGACAGCTAACGGGGCTCTAGCATTAAACACGTGCGATTTAGTCTTAGACACACTTAAAACACGTGGGGAAAATGCAACGATAGACGTGTTTGAGATGAACCAGCGCCTTGCCTGGATCGTTGGGGAGACCAGGCGGTGGGGGGTGGGGGGGTTGAAGGCGGATCTGCAGCGACGCTGAAGGAGAACAGGAAGTTGGAGTTGTCCTTTAATATGCCTCTACCCCTTAGTATGATCTGTGTTATTATATATTTTACATTTATTTTTATGTTTTGTAATGTATCTAGCCTTTTTTTAATCAATAGGTATTTGAAATTATTTTAATTGATCACTCAACTACAAAAACCATCAGGACACATGTCCCATAATGCATTGTTTTGTAGTCCTCAAGGCAGCTTTCAGTCAGTTCAGTACTAAATTTCCAGCTTGGGGGCCTTGCTGCTCCCACCCCTTTTTCGTGATATTTTGGTGATGATTGACAGGTGATGTTGGAGCAAAAACAAAAACATTCGTCTCACACCAGGTGATCTGCGCAGCGTTGCGTCCACCTGGGTGATCTCAAACACGCTTAATGTGCATCTTGGCTGCACTTATTTGGTGTCACCAAGATTAATTTCCATCCGTTTTGTTTACTATTTGTACTGTCATGACAGCGATGGTGCTGTCAGTTTACCTTGTTGTAGCATCTTCAAAAGTGCAGAATAAAATGTGACAGCAAATTGTAATTTCTGCATCTATTATTAAAGTATTTATTAGAAATACAGTGGAAATTAGTAGATTTGGTTAACATGTTGATTTACGGTATGCGCCCCTAAATTTTCTGGTTGTGCCCCTAAAATTTTCAGTTGGGGGCCACAGTGCTCCTGTGGAAAAAAGTTAGTCTGGAGTAGGGCTGTGACGATAACCGCATCACCGCATCACCGCGGTGATGAGGTCATCACCGCGGTGATGAGGTCATCACCGCATCACCGCACTTTTATTTTGAAAGTTTTTTTTTTTTTTTTTTTTTTTAAAGTTTTGCATATGGTGCGTGATTGGAACTATAATAAACACATTAATCTTTGCTGATAATTTACTTTTTCTGCTAGTCCTGTGTTCAGACTTAGAGGGTTTCTATTGGAAACCTTTTCTCACTCTTCTCCTTTCCTCGTCGCACCCGCCTGCGCGCGCGCGGGGCTGTAGCTGTCTCTTAGAGAAGCACGGGGCACGTGCGTACTCTACTTACAGACACACGTGCGCTGTTTTAGAAGCACACACACATCCTGATTCTACAAAAGAAGTTTCTGTCTTGCGAGGAAATACGACAAATTTACTGCGTTCTAATTGTTCATTTCCACTAAGCTGGGTGCGTTCTTGAGTGCGCGACACGGCCGCCCGCCGGAGGATTTTGTGTTGGGGGGGGGGGGTTCGTCGGTAGGTAGTAGTCAGGTGTTATTGTTATTTGTTAATAAAGGTTAATAAAGAATACTACGTTGTAACTGTATGTATTTATGATGCAGCCGCGGGGGGATTTTGTGTGTGTGGGTTTTTTTTTTTTGGGGGGGGGGGCTGCGGTTAACCGCGACACCGCGCCCCCTGGTGGTTCATCACCGCGGTGATGAAAAATCCGTCACCGTCACAGCTCTAGTCTGGAGCCCTGCACGCATTTCTGAGTATTCCTCTGAGAACCTGCTCTCTGAGCACCAGCCCCTCCCAACCCGCGAAAACGAGGAACAGCCCTCCCATGCCCCGCCCCAGGCGAACGCACACACCCACTTTGTAAAAAGAGCTAACCCCAAACAACGCCACAGCTAATATTTGTGATGTAAGGGATAAAGCCTGACGAGGTGTTCATTAGCATAAATCAATCAATTTTTATGTGTTTTTAGTCGAGACTCTGGAGCGTATGTTATGTTTTTGTTTTTTCCCCCCAATTGTTCAATATTGAAAAAATGCTTTTTGTTGGTGTAAAAGGTTGGAAGAAAGCCACTTTTTTTGTCGTAATTTGATATTTTAGTTTGCCACAATGTCCCAAATGTAAATGAAAATACCTCAATAGGAGGCTCTTTACAGCAATTATTCGGTTTGATTCGCACGAAAAGTGAATGGCATGACAGCCGTCTTTAGCATCATTCCATCTCCAGCTGACAGTTTGCAGAAATGTTCTCTCCTCGCCCTGGAAGTGCAGCAGAACCACCTCCGTGCAAAGGGGTGTGGGCGGGGCTGATGAGTAAATGATTGATTCATGTGGAAAAATAGCGCTTCAAAGTCCAAAAGGCCTTCCTGATGAACCCTGTTGCTGGGAACAGAAGCTTTCAGAAGAAAGAAAGAATGTCTTCATAAGGGAAGACGGAAGTGAAGGAGGTGGAGCAGAACATGCAGGTGGATGAAGTCCAGCTGGAGGTTCTCTGGGAGCTTTGCTCCTTTAGCTGGACTTGCATCCTGTTCTTTGATTGGTGGAGCTGGAGGGAGAGTAAAGAAAGGCTTGTTATCTAAGAGTGGCTACGCTAACCGTTTGCGGTGTTTTCCTCTTTCTGCAGATTGCAACTCCTGCCAGATATGCGGTGACACTTGGAGGGACGTCCCTGTCTGTTCAGTACCTACGCAAACATGGTTACCTATCCACTCCCCCCCCATATTCAGAATACTTGCAGGACAAAATGGAGGAAACACGAGAGAAACTGTCAGAAAAGATGGAGGAGACAAAAGAACGCTTCTCTGAGAAAATGGAAGAGACTAAAGACAAACTGTCTGAGAAGATCCAGGAAACCAAAGACCGAGTGTCTGAGGGGAAGGCGTTTTTCAGAAAGAAGGGGGATTAGAGGGTGCGGTAGCGCTCGCTGGAGCACGCCATCTGGACCTCTTAGATGGTGAATCTAGCAGAAGGACACTTTTTTTTTGTCCGTCTGTGGAAGGAGCAGTGAGCCTTTGCACTGTTCTTGTCCTGCACACTTCACATATTGCCTGTTGTTTATTTAAGTGTCAAATTCAGTCCCACTAGTCGGAACCTACCCACAATGCACTGTGGAGAGACAGCAGCTTGGCTGGTTGCTTGCTTTCACCCTGAGCTGATGTGGTGGCAGATGTTGAAGTCGGTGTGTGCGTGAACACGAGCGCATCCCTGCTGGTAAAAGGAAACTAAACTTGAAGCTCGTCCTCGTCTTTCTAATAATCTATCATAGCCTTTCTAAAAGGTCTTTTATAATGTAATGATAGAGAATTCATGCTTTCTAATGTATTTTTGATGACAGACACAGACGTGTATGAAATTGTTCAGTTAGATCGTTTGAAAGCTCCAGTTTTGGAATGGCTGCCCCCAAACCAAAACTCCCCACCTCCTGATAAACAAATGCAAATAAAGACGTTTGATTCCTGCAGAAACACTTGTGAAGGCTGTACACTTAAAGATGGGAGCATCTTTAGCTGATGGAGTTCACACGTCAGGAGCGTGCAGTCAGGTCAGGCAGTAGACTCATCATTTATGCTGTGTAGAATCCATAGAACTTCAATTAGTTTTATGATAAAATGTCTGTGTTTTGCACATTTTCTGTTGGATATACATTTCCTCTGTGTGTGTGTGTGTGTGTGTGTGTGTGTGTGTGTGTGTGTGTGTGTGTGTGTGTGTGTGTGTGTGTGTGCGTGTGTGTGTGCGTGCGTGCGTGCGTGCGTGCGTGCGTGCGTGCGCGCGTGCGTGCGCGCGTGCGTGCGTGCACGCGTGCGTGCGTGCGTGCACGCGTGTGCGTTTCAACCACATGGGAGTGGCCGTCTGTCCATGTTCCCTCCCTCAAAATATCTAAACTCTTCCAGTTTCTCTCAGCACAGCCAGAGAGACCTTTTGCTGGAATTCTGATGTCCATAGCTTTTTCTGACATAAGTCTACGCTCTTGTTTTGTGGGTTTTTTTTACTCTTATTGTCTTCACCTCCGCATTTACTGTGAGCTAGTGGTGGGTAAGTGAAGTTTCACGAAGCACAGAGACTTGACAATTGTTTTAAAAAAGATTCAAAGCTTCAAGACCTAAGAGACGAGGACATCTGGACAACTAAAGCCACAGCAACCTCTAAAGAGCACGATTGAAGCACTGGCGGTGTTTTAACCCCATGACGACAATAAAAGTTCAGAAAAGTCTGTGTGGACCTTCAAGAGTTCATTCATACGACGAGGATTTCAGATATAGAAGATATGCAGAGGCTCTCCCCAATGTTCTAAAACATATTCCAGAGCTTTATTTAAAAAATTGTACTAAACATCTCCAACAGGATCAGAGATGGCTTGTTGTGTGTGAGGTATTTTAAGCAAACTTTTAAAGATAATGGTTTGCCTTTTGCCATTTGAAATGAGTCTTCTCAGAAGTTGACAGGTTGTTTGTCTTCATTAGTTTTTATTTTATTTGGAAAATCCTCAAAGCCCTGTTTTGGTGTGTAAAGATGCAGCTTTTCTGACACCAAACCACAGATCTATCTTATCTGTCAAGCTGTCATTGACTCCAAACACCATAATCCAATGACACCCACCGACACAATGAGCCAATGACACACCAACACACTATGACCCGATGCCTCCAATAAGCCAAAATCCCATAGACTTCTATAGAGAAAAAAACAGCTGTTACCCAGTCCTATTGGTCAGAATAATCATTCTAGCACTGACACATTTTTTGACATGTTTTTGATAATCCTAATTTTTTTCTGTAGTTAATTTATAAACTGACCAATCAGATGCCTCAATAAAAGTAGGTGGTCTTAAATTGAATGTTTGAAATGTTTCATTGACAGAGTTCCTGTAGTCCGCTTTCAAGTGGTAGGGGTGAGGCCTTCCAACAAGCTCACTCCTGATTGGTGAGAGTGGTACCCATAGAAATGATGAGTCAGATGACTCAGACTAATCACTGCTTATTGACGTTGTCTGGCTCCAACATGGTGGTGTTACTATTGCCAAAAAATAATAATAAAATGGTGATTGAACCATTTTTCTATGGGTGACATTACACTCACTCTGGTTCCTAATATACATTCCATGGTTTTGATACAAGCTCTGATACACAGCTTTGAATCCCTTTGCTTCATTAACCCTTGTGCAATCCTAGGCACTTTAACATTGGGAGTGGGGTCATCTAGACCCACTAGACAGTGCGCTGAACCTTTTTTCTTCAATGATTTGTGATCTTCACTGGTGTCTATGGATTACATGAAATCTTTCCACCTTTTTTTTTTTTTTAACTTGTCCTGTTCAACAGCTGGGCAGACAGATGAGAGCTGAAGGCCTCTTGTGTTGGACAAATTTTACTTTAACAACAGAGGTTATTAATCTTTGGACAAACCAGAGGAATGTCTGAATAAACCCCTTTTGTAGTTGAGGCCAAACTTTATTAAATTCCATCATGTTTGAAAATCTTTGGTGCTGGACCGGATGGAAAAGGAAAGGAGGGAAGAAGAGAGAGGGATGTTAGAGAGGAGGGGGGATAGGAGGGTGATAATGGGGGGGGGGGGTAGAACCATGAAGCAGGCTAAAGCAACACCTTTACTGGATGTTTATCATTATGGTAAGGTTCAAGTGTAATACAAATCTCAAAGGGCGGGGCCTGTCCACACACACATTCAGATGTTATAAACACACCTGTTAACTGCAAAGGTGTCCACATGTCAACATGTACACAAAACATGCACACAGATAACAATACAGATATTGTTCACACACGCATGCTTATGCCTTCAAACCAACTGGTGTGAAATATTTCATTCATTCAATCATGCAAACTGTTAGTGCAAAGGCGAGCTAACACCTGTGCTCAGGTGAGTGTTTATGTTCTTCTAAATGGATGATGGAATGTAAAAAGAAGGAGGGAGAGTGACCAGCCATCCCCACACCAAGACCCCCGCCGCAGCAGCAGCAGCGGCAGCCAGAACTCCCAACGCCACCCGGCAGCAGGCAGGGAACAACCACCCCCTGGGCGACCACATCCGCCACCCAGGCCAGGGCCAGCAGGACCACCACGAGGCCCCCAGAGCCAGAGAGCAGGGAGGCATGGGGGGAAGAGAGCGCTGACCCAGCCCAACCAGGGGAGCAGCCCCCCAGCCGCGCCGGGAGGGCCCGACGCCGGGCCCCACCCGAGAAGAGTGCCCACAGCCCCAGACGAGCACCTCATCACCCCCAGGAGTTCTGGGCATCCCCCCGCCCCAACCCCAGGTACGAGCCAGGACCCCCCAAGGGAGACCCGCTCCGCACTCCAGACAGCCACCCACCCGGCCTACGGTTGGTCCAGGAAGGAGCAAGGCAGGGGACAGCCGGCCCCGCCCAGGAGGGGGGCACCCCGGAGAAAAGGGGGGCCCGCAAGGGGTGTTGTTAACATGGCCAGACCAGGCTCGGCCACAGTTGGAATGTGGGCAGGGCCCAGCGCCCAGGGGCAAAAACCCGAACCCGAACCCCACAGGGAAGCGGACACCCCCGGCTCAGGTGTAATGTGAACCCCCTCCCTGCGCGGAGAGAGCCCCAGGAGAGGCCCAGGAAACTGGCACCCAGGGGACACGGCCGCCGCTGCCAAGGGCCCAGTACCCCCCACCAGGGATGGGGTAGGGGACAGATGGACCTAGGACCTACCTTCCTTGTATAATGTGTGTGCATGTGTTTGTGAGGGTGTATGTGTGCATGTGTGTGTGTGTTTGTGTTTGAATGTATATTATGAGGAGTAAAAGGTGTGTGTACTAGGGGGGTGCAGTTAAAATTGATGGGTAGGGCATAGAGAGGACATTCCCTGATTACTCACAGTAATGTCCCCTCACCCTCCCCACCAAGGGTCCCTAAATGTCCAAGGTGCGGTTAAAATTGCCGGGTAGGGTGCTAGGAGGACATCTGCTGCTTGCTGGCAGTGATGTCCAAGCACCTCCCCTACCAAGGGCCCTACATGTCTAAGGTGCATATAAAACCGAGAGAGGGGCGGCCCATTCCATATGGCAACCATGGGAAGGGGACCACTGCCAAGTGGCCCCCCCCCCCCAAAGCGCATCGCAGGCTAAACCCCCCACCCCCTCACCCTAATATGAGATTATATAAGGAAGGGGGTGAGTTGGGGACAGCTGGTAGACTGTCTCCCGGTGGTCAAACAACCATCCCCTTGCCCCCCCCAGAATAGGGCCCAGGTCCCCTAGCCTCGGGGCCCCATCCCCCGAGGCACCGACGCCCCAGGCCCAGCACGACCGGCCCCACACAGAGAGAGAGGAGCCAGAAAGCGCCACCCCCCCCGGAGCAAGCCCAGGCCCCCACCCCCAGGCGCCGGCCCCGAGGGAGCTCTGGTCAGGCCTCGACGGGACCAAGGCAGCCAACCGGCCGGGGCAACCGCTGATTGCCACCAGCGGAGACCCCGACCTGTCAAACCCCCAAGGTTCCGTACCCATGGTGCCCCCCCCCCCCCCCGGAAAGCCCCCCCATAAGACAGGGCCGACAGACCCCCCCCACACCCCCCAAGACCCCGCAGCCGCAGCGGGTGACGCCCAGAGAGACCGGGGGCCCCAAGAGGGTTGCCCCGCCCCGTCCCAGAGCCAGGGAAGGGTTGATCCCAGCCCCAGGTGTAGATGGGCAGCCCATCCAGCGCCGCTGGACCTACCTCTCCCGAGCAGGACCCCCCGCCGACCCCCCCCAGCACGGGCAAAGAGACCACCCCCCCAAGGCAAGCCGGACCACCACTCAACCCCCCCACCACGCACCCCCCACCGCCAAGCCCAGAAGACCACGCAGCGCCCCAGCCCGCCCCGCCCAGGCACCGGACCAGAGCCCCCAGCGAATGCGATCCCCACCAGCCAGCAGAGGCCTCCATCCCGCACCAAGGCAGAAAGGCAGGGAGCAGCGACGACCAGGCTCCCCACCCCCTAAGTCATGGAGTTAGCTATGGGAGACCAGAGAGACTGAATTCTTTCAAAGTTACTTGAACTTTGGGCTGACATTTTTTCCAAGCTGATATGATCAAAAAGCAGATTTCTGTATTGACTTATCAACGTGAGACGCCCCTGTCTGCCACTCCGCTGACCTGCATGATACTGGGAGCTCTTCGTTACAGTATCTACACTCAAGCAACCTGAAGGACGAACAGCTAATCAATGCCATTAACTCATGCTCTGCTCTCTGCTCTTCTTCATCCTAATTCATTCTGCTCCAGTCGGCTGCACTGTTGACTCAGTTCTGTTAGCACTGTTGTTGTTGTTGTTCCTCTTCACGACATCGGAATGTCTTGAAGAGGAAATATGCGATTCCCTGGCCCGCGCTGAACAAAACAATGTCACGCACGACAAGATCGATAAAAGTATGTGGGCGTGGTAAGCAAAAAACCGTCGCAAAAAAATGTGCCGACTCGGCAAAAACGAAAAAATTCAGAACTTTTTTTTGAGAATCGCCAAACGAAACCAATCTACCCTTGTCTGCGGTATCCAAAGGAAGTTTTGAAATCATGACGGGATGGTGACACGACCTACGGTTTGGCGGCCATTTTGTGCCAAAATCTGCAATTTCGCCATTTTCGCGTTTTTACACAATATGGAAAAATGAACTTTTTTTCCAGGGATTTTCACGAAATTTCACTCACATGTTGCTAGAGCAAGTCCACTACTACCTCTAGAGTTTCCTCGACCTTTGACCTCGGGAAAAGGCCGCCATCTTGAATTTTCTATAAAAGAACACCTTTACTGCTGGATTTAATTGTAAACTTGTCGTTGGAATTTTCAGCGATCGTCTCGAAACTTTTTCCGGCATCAACGGCAAGCTACTCTGGAAGAAATGTTGCAATCAGAAGTTGTAGATTTTGAACGGCGGCTGCGTGGCAAGCTCGCAAAGTCGCGCACTGCTATTCCTCATTCCTTATTATGGCCCGCAGCAGCAGTCACTAGCCGCGTTTACATGGGCAAAAGTAATTGGAAAGAACGCCTGATCGGAAAGAAAATGTGTCATGTAAACGCGCCGTTCGGAATAGTCTGCCCCGGTCAGACTCGTTCGGATCAAACTTTCTTTCCGATCGAGATAGGTGGGTTATACCGATCCTTTATCCGATCAGTGGAGCATGTAAACGGTCATTCCGATCGTGTGTCACTTCTGCTCTGATTTACGTCATTCATAGACGGTGTTTCGCTGATAGAAAGCTTTGGAGCTCATACAGGACCGATCAGCTGTTCTGCGGCGGCCCCCTGAAAAGCACCGCTCCGCTCTCGCCCCGCTGGCTCTCTGCCTCTCTTACACCCCTCACGAGGGGGCTGCCGGGGAGGAGCACTTCATGCCCACTGAGGTCTGGACCCGGCCCCCGAGCTCTGCGTTCGGGCTGCGGTGCCAGTAAACCGAGTGAACCTCTCTGAGCAGAGCAGGCGGATTTATTAATGTGTTGGGGGGGAGGGGGGGGGTGCTTTGTTACGTGTCCATTTTGTTGTGTTGTTATGTGTGAGAATTCGGACTGTGAGCCGACCGGCCGCTCTGGGTTAGCGGTTGCAGGACTCAGGAGAACCGAGCAGAGCTCGGCCCGTCAGCTCACACATTTGGGTCGGTGTGTGAGCTTCAAAGCAGAAATGTTGCTCAGTCCTTAGAAACTGTTTCCAGTTGTGTCCCGACAAAATAAAGGCTGATGTTATTCCCAAACATTTACGTGCAGCCAAGCTAATGTTGTTAGCCCGTGTTTATAGCCTCTCCTAACCCTGGCTTCAAGCTCCCCCTGCACAAAAAAGCACTGACCACACGGATTAAATATAAAACGATGAGCGAATAGACGCTTCATAATATTCATAACATTAATAAAAACAAGTTTGGAAGATCGTCTCGTATATTACCGAGCTACTGCATAAATGTATGTGACAGCAAAGGGTTGTTTACAACGGGACACTTCCTTCCGGGGTTTTCAACAGTACTGCGCATGCCCAAATGATTTATTCCGAACGAAAGTGTGACCCATGGGAACGTTTGTTCTGATCGGAAAAAGGTTTTCTGTGCCCATGTGCACGGGTGAATTTTAACGATCTAGATATTTTGCCCATGTAAACGCGGCTACTGACTGCAAGGACCATATTGTTTTCGCAGTTGGAACGACGACTTCGCCGCCTTTCAGCGAGAATGTGACCCCCGCCGCATGCTCGAAAAGTCACCAAAACGTGCACACACCTGGGATAAATTGCAAATGAATTTTCCACAAAGTCAACGTCACCCCCCCGAAGACGATGACATCACGGCCAGCAACCCTGTCAAATAAATGAATGGGCCGAAAATCGCGTATGGGGCCCAACAAAATGTACTTCAAAATACAGTCGCGAAACCAAAACACACGTGTCGGGGATATCCCAAAGAAGTTTTGAAATCATTATGGGGCGGCCACACGACCTACGGCTTGGCGGCCAAGCTACTCTGGAAAAAATGTTGGAATCAGAAGTTGTAGATTTTGAACGGCGTGCGCGTGGCGAGCTAGCAAAGTGGCGCACTGTTATAACTCCCATGCCTTTCGATACAATACAGTGAAAATTGAATGCATGCATTCATGCCTGGATCTGAATACATTGAAAAAGACAGGACATATAAGGAATGTGGGCGTGGTTAGTATAAAACCACTGTTGCTAAGGACAACAAAAAGTTTACTTTATCCGATTCATCCGAATCTGACGTCAATCCGTTCGTCCTACTGAGGGAAACAAAACATAAAATGGTTGCTATGGAGATAAAATCAACAGAAAAGCGGCCATTTTGAAAAAGTGTTTTTTTTGTCATCTCATGATATATAGCTTTCACCAATGGAGCAATGTGTTTTTCTGAGTAAGTTAATGATGCTGATCGCTATGCTAGCACTTTTAGCCACGTTAGCATAGCTAGCATAGTTAGCATAATTAGCATCTTGAGGAATGTGTTTTTCTGAGTCGGTTGATGATGCTGATCGCTATGCTACCACTTTTAGCCACATTAGCATGGCTAGCATAGTTAGCATAATTAACATTATAACTAATGTGTTTTTCTGAGAGAGTTAATGATGCTGATCGCAATGCTAGCACTTTTAGCTACATTAGGATAGCTAGTATAGTTAGCATAATTAGCATTTTATGTAATGTGTTTTTCTGAGAAATTTGATGATATTGGTCGAAATGGTAGCACTTTTAGCCACATTAGCATGGTTACCATCTTTATCATAATTAGCATTTGCAGCTTTGACTAGCCTTAATCAAAGGTGGGCGGTGAGGGCGGTGAGGGCGGCGGTGGTGCGTAGAGTTGGGCGTGGAAGGCGGGTTGCGTCTGCGGGCCATACAATGCCGCTTGCGGCTTTAATATTTTTCTTGTTTTTCCAATTTATTAAGATGGTTTTTTTTAGCAATACAAAGAGTTATGAAAATGATATTTAATAATTCTCCTTCTACCTCGATGGCACTCATGTCACCAAGCACGCAAAGTGATGGTGAAGCCGTGATTGAAACCTTAAGCCAGGCTGATAGATCGGCACATACCTGCTGCCAGAGAGCCTGGACAGGCGTGCAGAGCCATAGTGCATGCATGTAACTGTCGGGTAGATTACTGTCACAGTGTTCACAAATGTCTGAGTTACTGAGACCCATCTTGAACATCCTCTGTCCAGTGTAGTAAATCCTGTGAAGAGTTTTGAAATGGATTAGCTGCAAATTTGGACTTTTTGTCAGTTTAAAGGTGTTTAACAAAGTTCTGACCAAAAGTTTTCATCTGTGCTGATGCTCAAATCTGCATTCCATTTTGTTATTGGAAGTGAAATATTATTATTTTGTTCATTGAAAAATTAATCAGAGAGGTAACTACTTCTGGTAGCTTTAAACCGTTGTCTCTGTATTTAAACTTCTTAGTAATAATAGACTTAAGTTGCTGATATTCCAAGAAGTTATTTATTCCATGTTTGTCTTGTAGTTCCTGGGGAGTTATGAATCTTCTGTCAATAGTTAAGTGCTCTAGTAACGTCACGCCCCCTACTTGCCAAGCTGGGAAGTGTATCATCTTTTTGTTCATGAGAATGTCTGGGTTGTTCCAGATCGGTGTCATTCTGCACGGTTGGATTGACGAGTTAAATATTTTTAGAAATTCCCACCAGGCTGTTAAAGTGGTGTTTATATTAATACTTTTGAAACAATCCTGTTTTTTAACTGTTTGGCTAATAAACGGTAGATCTGACAGGTTGATCTTCCCACATATCGCCTGTTCCAAGTCTAACCATGAGTTGGTTTCTGGATTATTTTTTAACCATTTTAAGATGTATCGTAATCTATTTGCAAGAAAGTACTTGTGGAAGTTAGGTAATTCTAAGCCTCCACAGCTTTTTGCAGATTTTAAAGTTTTTAAACTAATTCTTGCAGGTTTATTGTTCCATAGAAAGTTTGATATGGATGAGTCTAATGCTTTGAACCATTTTAGTGGCGGTTGTATGGGAATCATCAAGAAGAGATAATTAACTTTAGGTAAGATTTTCATTTTAACTGTGGCTACTTTGCCCATGAGGGACAGAGGCAGGTTAACCAGGTTAATAATCTTTCCACCTTTACCCACCTTTGTCATGGTAGGGATAACACGTCAATGTAAGGGTGGGGTCAGGATAGCACAAGGGGTAAGAGCGACACACACTCGAAAACCTCGATAACATTTGGTCATCACTAGGAGGAGGAGAACAGTTCTGCTCCAGTGCAAAAGCCTGCTTACACTGATGTGATTTTTGTCAGAGGGTCGATGCCATACATGTGCATTAGTGTCTCCCAAATTGAGAGTAATCTTTTGTCGCCCAAGTTTTAGTGAAATTAGCAGCAGAATAGTTTAAAACATGCATTTCTTTTCTTCAAGATATTTTTTTAATCAGCACTTCTGACATTGGCAGCTAAAGTTGTAATCTAGTTTTTGAAAAACAATATAATGGTATTTTCACCATTTACTGCAATTATAGTATGACAGCAGCGCTTCCTGCTCCTGTTCTGAGGCGTTCCACTCTTCTACAAGTGCTACATGCCGTTCTATCAGGTAACTTGGGGGAACCATAATCCAGTCTCTTCTTCAGCTGGTCCTAGATGTGCTCTATGGGGTTCAAGTCAGAGGTCATTGCCGGCCAAACCATATGAGCCACTCCCACTTCCTGAAGTCCAGCTGTGATAATTCTGGTACCATGTGTACCATGTGGTGGAGCATGATCATCCATGAACAGAAGTTGGTGGATGATGATGGTTTCGATAGAAGTAGTTCTGGGTACTGATAATGTCTCTGAGGAAAGGACCTGCAGTGACTGGACCATCAACAACAACCAAATGGGTTTTATGTTAAGCAGTGATGCCTGTCCAAACTGTTGCATCTACTCCACCAAAGCCAGCCTTGGGCACTATGTTGACCTCGATGTATCGCTAACGTCATCTTATCCAGCAACACTGAAGACCATCATTTCTGTGGATGGTGACCCGACACTCATCAAAGAACAGGGCGGTTAGACCATTGCTGCATTGTCCAGGTCACATGGTCTTGGTTGTGAATGGTTTGTCTGGAAACCCAGTCTCCCTCACATCTGGTAAACAGGTCTGCAGCCTGCAGTGTGACGTTTGCTAAACCATGTCTGAGGTCAGAGGTCCTTAGGAACTGGTCATGGTTTGTGGTCTGTCACTAACTCTGACTGTGTCTTGATACAAGTCTGCTGATGACACTTTCAGACGAGTTCATCTGCAACATCTGACTGCCTACTACCAACCTGAAGGTGCTCTGTGGATAGATGGTGCTGCTGCTCCGATAAGTGACGCTGTGTGTTTGTGGCTGTTTCAATGATGATCTTGGTATGACTTACTGGCAAAATAAGAATATTGAAATTAGTTTTTTTTTGTTGGCTCCAGTAAGTGAAACACACTAAACACAGCAAGACTTTAACGTGGCAAACACTAAATGAGGTGTTTCTGTCACCCCAATACCATTGCCTATCCTGAAAATCTGTGCAGTGAAATAAACATTGTGTTCGACTTCCACTTAATTTTTCACAATATCCCTGATTTACTGTGAGTAGTGTACTTTATATACAGTCGAGACACAGTGGACTGATCACAGACTAAAATCAGTCTTAGGTTTGTTTGATTCGAGGTTGCATTAGCCATCGTTACATCACTGCAAAGACTTTCTCTTGTCATTGACGTGTTTGTGGAAAGAACTAAGAATGGTGAGCTACAGTATATAAATGCAACGACTGGAGTCCAGTTTTGATCATTCAAGCAACATGTGCAGTTGTTCAAAACAAAATCCCCTCATTCATGGTGAATTCTTGCTTAAACCCGTTATGTTTTTATATCAAGTCAAGCTTTATTGGTTAACCCCCCCTCCACACACACACGGTTTAAAACTCTGGGACACTCTTCCTCTGTCAAGAAGCTTCATGAACTCAGCTGAGTGGGTTTTGTATCTGCAATATTTCATAATTTCATGTGGAATTTATCATTTAAAAATGCTTTGTCTTGTGTTCACGGCTGTGACCTGCATTGTTTTGCATTTTGTCAGAGAAATATACTTTATGACTAAACTTTGCTTACCAAGTCTTTTGAATTCAGATGAGAACCTTTATAAAGCAAAGTTTTGTTAGAATACAATTGTATGATATGCTGTTTTTTTCCTTCACAGAAGAACCATCAGTGCTTTCATCCCCTACGCTTCCATTTTGGTTCATAGTTTGGTCACTTCTCGCCTTGACTGTTGGAATTCACTTCTCTCTGGTATTTTCAATAAAACTCTGAATAAGCTTCAATTGGTCCAGAATTCATCTGCCCACGTCATCACTAGAACTTTCCTTCCATCACATCACTCCCGTTCTCCAAGAGCTGCACTGGCTACCAGTAATTTTTTTGTTTAAATTCAAACTTCTTTTCTACACCTTTATTAAAGGCCTCTATAACCAGGCTCCTTCTCATCTTTCTAATATCCTCCGTATTAACACTCCCTCTTGCTCTCTCTGGTCTTCTTCTTCTCTTCAGCCCTCTGTCCCTCCGGCTGGTATGGTCACCATGGGGAGCCATGCCTTCAGCCGCTCGGCTCCCTTACTCTGGAACTCTCAATTTTTAAATCCAGACTCAAAATCTGTTTAAATGTGCTTTTCCAAATCACAATTTCTCTTCATTTATTATCTGATTTTATTTAGATGTTTATTCATTGTGTTTATAACATTTAAAGTGATTTTATTGTTTTACTTTTGAATTTGTACAGTGTCCTTGAGTGTTTTGAAAGGCACTTTTAAATAAAATGCATTGTTATTATTATTATTAATGTAACAAGTGAAAAAAACTGAAATCCAAATATCAACTTCAAAGAAGAATAACCAAATTTGGAGATCAAGTGGGTGAGGGTATCCGATGAGATCGATGCTTGGTATTAAGCTCCCTTGGATTGTGCCAATGTTGCAGAGTTGACAGCACTTGTGGGTCCCTCAGAGGGTCAGGGTGTCCTCCTAGATGTTTGTGGGACACACTTTCCTCATATTTCAAATTTACAGTTCTCTGTCCCGGGGCATTGACAGAAGGCTGCAAGGCCATGTACTTAGGTTATACAAAAAAGTTTTCAGTGGTATTAACACATTAGTGTTCCTGAGAAAAAAAGGTTATGGACTGCCGACCTGGTAACAGTATTACAGGACCATAAAGTAAAAATGTGCACACAGGTCAGTGTATAAATTGGTGTGGGGAGTAATGTAAGGTGTGTTCAAAATTCAAACCTTTTTCTGACATGTCACACTTAACAGATTAGACTGTAAAACATGGTACTTTTGGAGTCATTGTTGTATTTGGACCTGAGCTGTTGAATGATGCAAATGTTGAGATCTTCTTTGGTCCCCTTATCCCTCGTGCTATCCTATGGGGCCAAAATGTCCCTTCCCTTACATTGACGTGTTCTCCCTACCATGACAAAGGTGGATAAAGGTGGAGAGGATTTCATGTAATCTATGGACGCCAGTGAAGATCACAAATCATTGAAGAAAAAAAGTTCAGCTAACTGTCTTGTGGGGTCTAGATGACCCAACTCCCAATGATAAGTGCTAGGATGGCACAAGGGTTAAGACCTTTTCTCCTGTCCCCTGTTCAAACAGGGTCGAAAGAAAAAAAGACATGACGGATTGTTTTCAGTTTCGTTTCAGACAAACCCTCATGCTTGACATGGCTTCTTCAGAAACGTTTGGTTAAAATGTAATCGGGGTTTCTGATCAAAGATTTATAGATATGGTCAGCATTAGACAAACAGCATAATATAGATTGATATAGATGATATAGATTGGCGATTTCTGCCTGAGTGTTTCTGAAAAGTCAGTAAAAAAACGACATCAGTTACATGATGTAAAGACCCACTCCAATGAAAACTATGTATTCAACATGTCCTTGTAGCGTTTTGTCATTATGAAAAACTGCATTTCTGAGTATTTCTTCAGATCAGATGAAAAAAGATGCCTTTAGAAAAAGCTAGTAGATGTGACAATCAGCGGGCCACAAGCTCACCTGGCTTTTTCAGACAAACAGATCCATGTACAGTCTTTGTTTTCCTATGAGCTTGCTCAAAACTGGATAGTTCAAATATTGCTCTCCATTTTTGTTGCTAATGTTAGCTTGGAGGTGTAAGGAGAAAGTATTAAAAAAAGCTTACTCCACTTACACCCCGCCCTTAACTCAGAGGTGAATTTCTTATAAAGTCCTGCCACTCTGCAGAAACTATGTCCTAGAAAACAACACAGATGGTTGAATTTAGGCTAAAAACGCCATCATTATGATTAAAAGACCACTGGGAACGCTTTGACATTAGATCAAAAGATGAGCGGGGTGGAACTTTAACAATGGCCCACTATTGTCAATAGCACATAATTTAAATATTTAGTAATTTTTTTTCAATTCAGCAAAAAAAACATTTTATATTCAAAACAGGCTTAAAGATAAAATGCTTGAATGACAGCCATGTACAAAATAATGATAATGGATTCAACCTAGTGCTGTTTTTGAGAGTCAAGCAGAATAAAAACCAGTGCAGTCCGCATTGAAGCTTCAGCTCAGCTGTGAGGGCATCAGGACTGCAGAGCAGAAGAAGCCACATGAGACACACAGAGGACAACCAGCACGCTGCTTAATTTGAAAGTTTTATTTGTTACGCTGCAGTTGGACTACAGCAGAAGAACAAGCTTCAAATCTGACTACAACAGCACTTGGAGCAACATTTTTATTTGATTTTCTTCTTTTCTGTAAAAGTATTGCAATAACAGACCTTAGGCCTAAAACCTATTACATCACAACTGCTTAAATAAAAGGAAAGAAAAATACACAATTTAGCCTCTGTCAGATATATATATATATATATATATGTATATATATAAATGGGTATATATACACATTTATTTTTATATTTCTGCAGAGGGGTAAATGGGACATTTTGTCAGTAAAGCAAACAGATGATGTTAAACCCGGGCTGAAAGCAAACTTTAGTTTTCCCTGCTCTCATCGTGTCTTCTTGTTGACAGCAGGTGGATCTGAAGTCCAGAAAATGGAACAGGACAAAGCAGGTGAAGGTCAGTGTGGGGTTGCCTGTGACCGGACGAACCGGCCCGCCTAACTCCTCGGACGTCCCTCAAACCCCAACTACTCAGCTGCTTGAAAAGAAAACTTGACCGTACATAGTCTATAGATAATGACCATGCTCTGTGCATATCGTACTGTGGCCTTACCTTGAATACATACTGTAAGTAAAGCAGATTGTTTGGATGAACTGATAACATATCAAAATGTAGAAAATAATCTGTGAAGTAGGAAAAGTCGGATGATAGCTTTAACAGTAATTCGACCCCTGCTCGTCTAACGCTGCTGGTGCAAGTTCACGTTAGCCAAAAGAACGCCGTTTTCCTCCTGTGTTTCCCCAGCAGCAGCTGAAACGCCATCTGACCCCAGCCGAGAGTCCTCGCCGCCTCCTACACTTTGGCAGAAATACAGAACAAAATGCAGACGTGGCGACTGCTCGTCTTTGCAGCTGACGCCTCTAGAAACAGACGGACTTTTGTGCTCAGGGAGGACATGGGCTCGTCTGCTGGACGTCTGAAAGCCAACAGGTGCGCATGATTTTCTGCGTCCTTAAAAAAATCTGTGCAAAACAGCTTTACATTTGTCGGTGGACATAGGGGGAGAGGAAAACTTTCCTCCAGTCCAGAGCCCCGGTCAAACGTGACGCTTGAGTGACCACCTCTCTCCATTCGGGGTTATGTCATCATCAGACTTGTTATTTATAGGAAAATAGTCAGAGGAGTCTTTTGCAACCATAATCTAAGCATACTTTGATGTCTTTGTGTTAAAAGAGCATGTTTTAGGCATTTCAAATGATCATAATGTCTATACATTTATTTTACATTATTCACAACATCTTCTGGTAGTTTCTACCCTCTGGGTAGGATATGTGCATAAGAGATTCAAGTTATTTACAGCACCTTACAAACAAACAGAAAGAGACTGAAAAAGCACCGTTGGAAGTGAGGCACAAAGAAGGTGGGAGTTTTTTTGAGTGCAAGTGGGTTCTTATGTCTACGCCACACAAAGGCCACGTCTGCTCGGGAACAGCCTCGCCTGCATCTGTTGGGGGGGGGTCCTACCATCTGACAGAGCAACGGACGATGCTGGGGGCTGAAGCCGCCACACGTGGAGCTCCAGCAGGTGACAGATGATGCGCACAGTTAGTCAGACGGCACGGAGAAAGTCAGGGACCCATGCAGAACTCTGCCAGACAGGTGGAACCCCCTCCAAAGATGAAGCGTTTATGTGGACTCCAGCAGCCATGTGACTGAGCTGGGATCTGCTCAAACATGAACATTAGGCACCTTATTTACTCACAAACTGGTAACATGGTAGAAAACATAATTTCCTCTTTATGCATGACAGCAGCTTGGAACAAAGACAAAAAAAAAAAGAGCATGAGGAGCTGGAAGCTGCCCCCTTCAGTCACACAAGTACCGGGTCACAGTCAGTATCCAGGCTCGGATCCCTCTTCCCAGTCCTGGAGATGGCAGGCTCAGTACTGGTGGCTTTGACTGCAAAGGTTTGGGCTTTTCATGGTGGAGCTGACGGGGGCAGGACGAATAGTGGGAGGGGGGAGGCTGGAAGTGGGTATGAAAGCAGCAACAGTAGTAGCAGCAAAAAACAGCCGTAGCAGCAGCTTATTAGTCACACAGGAACAACATAACCAGGCCAACAACACACCCGCCAGAACCGACCAAGGGGCTCGCATCTGTACAAAAACATCAGCGCCAAAGCGGACCCACGCCTCCAACTCCACCTTTCCTGGAGTCCTGTGGTTACACCACAAGGAACCTGCAAGTCCCCCCTCCCTTTATCTGCAGTCACCTCTGCTGCTCTTCTCAAACACAGTGGACAAGTGGATAACACACTGATCTGACAGTGGAAGCAATAACGTTTTCCCTGTCCACCAATCACATGACAGCCCACAGCAGGAATGTGATGTTTGCTTCCACTGTGCACAGCTGCTCTTCCAGACTAAATGTGACACAGAAGGGAGAGTTTAGCATCTGATCCTCTTTCCAGCGTTTTCCATCATCTTCCAGAGTCTATCCGAGTAGAAACAAAACCTGAACCTTTGGTCACAGTTTCAACAGGAGAGGTGTGAAAGGCAGGGAAGGGGTCGTGACCCCATAAAAAATAATGATATCCTATCATGCTATAGTGCAGTGTTTTTCAACCTTTTTTGAGCCGCGGCACACTTAAACCTTGACAAAAATTCCACGGCACACCAGCATTCAAAGAAAACCAAAAAAAAAAAACGGGAGAAACTCAGTCTGTTTTGAACAGTTCCTCCACAATCTCACATTCTTTTTTTTATAATTGTGGCAGAAAAAGCTGGAAGCTGCAGCTGTTTTTTTCTCTAAAAGATGTAATAAAAGTTAAGTTAAAAGATTTAAAAACTGTTTGATTTGTGTTTGTTGTGGTTTCAAGACGTTAAGAGGAGAGACGAGTTGTGCTCCGAGATCCACGCTGTTACTTTTAACCCAATTTATCATGGGAGATGTAGTTCAATAATCCGCCGAATGCAGAAAGACCAGCGTCTCTGAGTTTTATTGTTTTGATTCACTTGTTCCACGGTCTGACACCGGATTCTATGGAAAGCTACACCGCTAAAGACGAGCTTTAGCTGGTATTTTATTTGAAACTGAGCGACTTTATCAGCAGAATCTAAACAAGGAAGTGAGGACTTTAACCACTTCTGATTGGTCTGACTGATGACACGTGATTAAGAATCCAAGAATGATTGGTGGAGACAGTTAAAGGGGCGTGACTTTTGCTAAAACGGAGATTAAGCTGCAGCTAAATCGGTACCGTCATTTTTATCAAAATGTCTTTAATAGAATCAAATAAACACAAAGAAAAAAGTATCATATGATCTGTCATATTCCTTATTTTTTAGTGTTTTTTTAGGGCTTTTTTTGATGAACAAAGAGGTGAAATCCTGGAGATCAGAAATGTTTAAGTTAATGAGGGCAATTTCCCACGGCACACTTGACCATCTTCCACGGCACACTAGTGTGCCGCGGCACACTGGTTGAAAAACACTGCTATAGTGGACTCAAACATCTATGGCAGGGGTGTCCAATTCCAGTCCTCAAGGGCCGGTGTCCTATATGTTTTCCAATCTACCTGCCGTTGAAGCTCCTTATTGGCTAAACACACCTGATCCAGGTAATCAACAGCAGATGAGGCAGGGTTTCTGGAAAACCAGCAGGTTGCCGGCCCCCGAGGCCTGGATTTGGACACCCCTGGTCTATGGGCACTTGTGTCAGGTCAAAGGGACACGCAGAGAACATGGTCTCACAGAAGTGAGGGAGGCCCTTTGTGTTTCCGGCCTTTAGAATTCTAACCAAAGCTTAATTTTCTGTTGCATTAGGGCTGAGACAGTCAGACGAGTTAATGAATGAGCCGCCAAATGTCTGAAGAGCAAACAGGGCACTGGTTTGAACCAAAGAGCGCGTGGCTCTGTGTGAGGACCCCAACTGTAAAGGCTCGACACGCTCTTCCAGCTTCACTCCGTCTTTAAACGTGGATGTTTTAAGTGCAGGAGATGTTTGGTCTCTAAGCCATGCTTTTCCACCCTTTTACCCCACAGTTATGATACTGATGGATCATTTCTGTGTGCTGATAGAAGAAACCAAAACATGAAGGCTAAGGCTCAAATCAGTCCGTTTGAAAGAAAAATAGAAAACAGCATGCTGTATGGAGTTGGGAGTTCTTACTCTGCACACTTTGGTAGCAATGCAGGCCGGACTTCCATCACCCCATTTCAAATGCGTTTTAAATGAGGGAAGAGCAAACTAAGCTAGACCAATCTTTGGAAACGCAGCAGTAGAGACCCAGACAGAAGCAGAGAGCATGCTGGGATGGTGGCATCGAATGAGAAAAACCAGAAGCAAGGCAACGATGAGCGAAAAGGTATCATCCCCTTCTGTGAGAGGCCCCCTCCCTTAGCCCTTTGACTTTAACACTGTCTTCATCTGTATCAAGCGGGAGAGCACTTCCAGCTTTGGGGCTCAGGGTGGATGTTGGAAGAATGCGCTGAGGGGTGGAGGGTGGACGGAAAAAGATGGATGCTAGAAAACAGAAAGAGAAGGAAAGTGTCTCTTTATGGAGCGTGGGCAGCTTTGACCCTGTTCTGCTGACCAGAAGGCCTTTTTACACGATGCACAGTGAAGACAAGTGCAAAGATCAGTTTAACTTAGCAGACTGTGATTCCAGAAGACTCTTTCCCTTCCTATAACCTGTGTAAGCAGATGTGTGTGTGTGTGGGGGGGGGGGGTTCCCGCCTGCTGTTGGTCACATAGCAGATAGAGTTTTACTAAGTTTTACTGCCGTAAGCAGAAAGCTGTTGTTGGCTTTAGAAAAGTTTTACTTGCAATTTTTGAAAAGCAAATATTTAAGCTTCATTCGTTCTTTGCTTTTTATCTTCTTACTTTTTGTTTGATTTCCCCCCTAACTACTTAAGAAGTGTAGGGGGGTGGGATGCAGTACCATACTCCACGCCGCCAAAAAGAAAAAAAACACAGAGGGAGGGACAAGAAGCAACCTCTTAGGAAAAGCTCAGTCCCTCTCCTCTTCTACAACCAAAAATAGTGCAACTTTTAGGAAAAGTTTTTGGGTTCTGTCTCCATGCGTCACTCCCTCCTGTGGGGTTTGCTTTCTCATGGACCATGGCACTGGGGGTAAGGTTCTCGTGTTTTGCTGGGTCTTCTGTAGACCTTGGATTCTCAGTTCTTCCTTTGTGAACAGATTCCGATGCCAAAAAAAGACCAAAACGGGGCTGAACAGCCTCCTGGAGACCAAACCTCGATCCCTTAGGCAACACATAAAACATCAGAGAGGGGAAATAGAACTGGTCTGTGCTGGAGTACGTTTCTTTTTCCAAATGAAATCTAAAGTGTCCGTGGGGTGCAAGCCCCCCATTTTAGGTGAAAGGAACTCTGGGATTGTCTCCTGCTCGCTCTGTTGCAGCTCCAGAGGGGAGGGAGACCCAGAGCCTGATGCTCATTCACAACTCCAGCCGTCTGCCCTTCAGACGGGGTCTTCTGGTTGACCATCCTTAGCCTTGGCAGGTACTGTTGTGCTTTCAGATTGGCTCTCCTGCAGGATCGTCCTGACCCCCAGCCCCCCCAGCCTTTCTACTCTCTGGTTATTGCTGTGCTGGTGTAGAAAGAAAGCTGACCCGGGGTAGTGGCCCATCACTTCACTGTATGCTGGGGGGGGGCCATCCATGCGCCCGTAGGTGCTGGAATTGGCTGCACTGACACCGGATTTGCTGCTGGGGGGTCTTGGGCCTCCACCTCCCAAGCCCACTCCTCCGGGGCCACCGCCTCCCCCCATGTCAATCAAGTCACTGTCATAGATGGTTCGGTTGGGGGGCGCCCTCACAGACTCCCGGTTAAGCTCCATCTGCTGTTCGGGATCGCGAAGCTGTAAGGTGCAGGGCCCTTGGTACGGCGGGGGCTCCTCGCCATCTGACAAGGATATAGTCGGGGGCAGGTCGATTTGGTGCTGCATGTAGGGATAGGTAGGCTGGAAGCGGCTGAAATGCTCTCGCTGCATGAAAGACGGAGTGGTGAAGCGTTCCCGGGCCTGGGGAGCGTAAAATCCCTGCAGGAGGAGCAAAAGAGAAAGACGAGTGAGGAGGACAGACAAGTAGTTTTAACATTTACAGATGAAAAAAATCATACAAAAAAAACGGATGTTTTTCAATCAAATCCAGAGTGGAAGGAGGACGGGGAAAAAATATTATTCATCCCTCACATCTTCTCCTACACGATAAGCTTCGGTATTTAGACACTTGTGAGGATTTGTTGCTGGAATTCTCTCTTTAGCTGCTTTGGTCCTGAACTGACTTTTTCTTTTTCTCTGTTATTCTCTGTCCCAACAACCTCAGATCCCCGCTCCTCCGCCTGGCGTCGTTGGGACCACTCCATAGCCATTAGGCGGAGAAATCCACACATTTAAATACGGCGTTACCTCGTTTATCATGAGTCACTTTCTAAACATAACCCCGATAGGTGACATCTGACCATTAGAATTCCAGATGTTTTTAGGCTGTGAAACTCCTCACTACACACTTTATGCACTTTTCTTACCGACATTAAGTTGAAGTTCAAAGACATGAAGTTCAAACTTTCATAGTAAAATATGTTTTATAGAATGAAAACCAAAATCTGATCACGACAAAGATTTATGTAACTTCAGTAAACAGAGGCATGCTGTACGGAAGACAACATGGAGGAGATTGATTGACTACAGCCTATCAGGACGCAGAGCATAGAGTGATGTAAAAAAAACAAAAAACAGCTAAATAAGTTGAGAGGGTTAGCTGTGACAGCGAGGGAGCACTGTGCTCTGTTCTCATGTGCTGAATCAGTGAAGATCTTCTTATTTAATAGCATAATTAGACTTTGGGGTTAACGAAATGGACACGTTTTGGCTGCTGCTGCTCTTTAGATAACTGATCTGAATGTGGTATATTAATATACAAAAATAGAGTTATGTCTCTTTTACATATTTTTCAAGTAATTCATCATTGTCAAGTGATTTAATGATACTTAAGCATTTGTGATGACCTGAAACTGTGTTGGTAAGGCATTGCTATATGATAAAAAGTTATGAACCGGATAATGATAAATAATGTTATAAAAATGGTAATGGTAGAATAGGGGCTGGATTATGTAAATTTGCTTCCCTCCATCTTTAAACTTAATATCTAATTATCCTAAGTTTGACAATTCTTTGTATGAATGTATGAATGCTGATTGTATTGTTTTGAGACTAATTCTTGCCTTGATTACTTGAAATAAACCATTTAAAAAAAATCATCATCACCCTCATCATGCTGTACCTGACAGCCGTTCGTATGGTCTCTTCCATCGTCTGTCCCGTTGATACTTACATCTTTATAAGATAAACATTTCTTTTGCTTCGGTTTTTGTGAAGCTTGAACAGCTGTATTCAGCTGCTCGCCACCTTAACGGATTTGTTTTACTTTCTGACAACCTCGGTTCACTGTTTTGCTGCCGGACCGAGCCAGAAGTGTTAGACTGGGACATTTCAATAGTCTGTTCTGATATGCTGCACGGTTCCTGCTACCATGCAGCTCGCATCACTGTCCCTCCACAGAAGAGGCTGACAGCTGCTTTTAAGGACTGCTTTGTCTTCCCTCAAACAGGACATGTGTCAAACATCCACAGTCAGTGATCTAAGAACAGTTCTAGTGATTTTGTACTTTTCCTTTTCTCCAAATGTGTCCTGGAGTTTTAATTAAAAGCAAACAGCAAAGTCCATTCATTCTGCGGCGCATCACTATCTGAGGGAACCTGTTTCAATTAGTGAATGTGGCTCTGATAGCAAAACCCGCAGACAAAGCAAAAACACCACACAGGGGGGGGTCACGAAGACAGAAATGATCAGAAGATGGATGGAGGGGTCGGAGACAGGGAGACAGGGGGGGTTGATCTGATGGAGGGAGCAGATCGGGCGGCTCTCGGGCGGCTCTTAGACGGCTGTCTAGACGGTGTCAGGGGAGGTGCTGCTGATTAATGATGCACCAGGAGCCACCCTGTCGCACACAGCAACTGTGCACTAGACACCCCCCCCACGCTGATGTTCTGCCCTTACTTCCTGGACTTGTTCTGCTGCTTCAGCACTGGTTTGAAGGGTCTTAACCCTCCTGACAGACTCGCTCGTCCCTCTGAGAGGGGAACTTTTTATTGAAGGAGCTTCATTTCAAACATGCTGGACAATGTGCGGCTGGATGCAGATCTTTGTGTTTTGTTCTTTATGTGGAGCATCAGTGTCCCTGCTGAGTTCCAGCTGTTAGACCTACCTGTCCTAACCCTTACTGTTTACCTGGATCAGGTGTGCCCCGAAAAATGAAGCTGCAGCCCTCAGACTGAGGTTTGACAAGCCAGTTTCAGTCAGTGTAGATACATAATAGATGCTTCGTTTACTGCATCCAAACTGTTTTCACTGAAGCCAAAGCATCCAGAGCATGGACGTTTTTTTACCCATAATTCAAAGTAGTATTTAGAATTCAATATAAAAAAGTACATATGGACCACAAATTATGACACAATTGCTTTTAAAATGAATGTTACAACACTAATTAAGATAATTGCATTTGAGAATAAATCTAGACTGTGAATAAAAATGTAGACAAGGCTTTGTGAAAACTACTAAAGAACCTGATAAATGCAGAAAATCTCCTTTCTCCTTTTCTTCTCCTCTACTAATTTCCGCTTGTACATCTTCAATCTTCCTCCTGAAAAATCTTTTTTCAATGACGTTTCCAAACATAAACTAATTTTTTGGCATTGCATTAGGTTTTATCTTGAACTGTCAATAACAATAGTGCTCAGAAAACTGTAAGAATCATTTATTGTTTTTAACTTTTTAAGCTTAAATTGTAAATTGCGAAATCTGTTGTTAATTATGGTACTAAAAACACATGACAATTCAAAATGCAATTTATTTTGGCTTTATTTAAAATTTTATTTTTACATTTGTAAGATTGATTTGTAATTTTTCAAATGCAAAATAGATTTTCAAATTGCATGACTAAATTCCAAATGGAATTGTCAATAAAGAATGGCATATAACTTTGAATTATGGGCAAAAAAATACTTCCATAGAATAGGAGTATCACTGTTACTAAAAGAGTCCTTAAACACATTAGTGTTTTTGTCTGTAATGTATTAATTATAAATAGAAACAATGAGGTTATTCACTCTTCTAAATTTAATGTCAAACCAAATGAAGATGAATGGGGTTGTGGGGGTGTCAAGGATTTAGGGAAATAAATACAAACAACAACATAAGCTGCTTCACCTCTTTGTTTTGGGTAGAGTCTGTGCTCTCTTCCCCCTCTCCCTACTTTGAAATCTGCGCAGACCCTGCAGCAGACCCAGACTCATGTGAAAGTGTAGAAAAAAACAGTCAGAGAAGCAGAATCATCTGCTGACAGGAATCAGGGCCTGAAAAGTATTGAAGGGGTCGTGTCTGACTTTAAGGTCACACCAAACACAGAAGTGAAAAGCCCAGTGGAGGTTATCAAAAGGTTATCAAAGGGTCTATGCCATACAAAATCAACTTTTTGAGCTTTTAAGTATTATCTTAGTTCCTCACGAAAAAACAACCTCAAAGTGGTATTTTGGTCCGTTCACGCATTTTTGAGCATTCCTCTAAAAACTTAGTGATGGGGCAAAATTTCTTTTTATGCACAATGTGCACATCCATCTTTGCAAAATTTTGAATGTTGTTTATTTTCGTGGGCAAAACACAGAAACGCTGCAGAGACCGGCTCTACATGGACGTCATGAAATGGGCGGAACCCACAATGAGCGAAAGGCGGAGCCTCAGAGATCAGGTGGTCTTACTTCCGGGTTGGAAATGAGCTGCGAAAATGACTAATATTTCATTACAAAATCCTTCTTTAGTGTGCCAAAGCTAATAAATGATCATATACATGGATATAGTTTACTATAAAAAGCTTTAGAATAGCGTGGTATAGGCCCTTTAAGGGAAGTGGATCCATGAGAACCAGAGTCTTGCTCCTCCAGTGTAGAGCATCATTGGGAGGTCACCTTCTGTAAACGGGTCAGGTGCTGCTCTTACCTCTGAGGCTCCTCGCCGTGAGCTGCTGTCTGTAGGCCACAGACACCCGTTCTAAACAACAGACACAAACACAGGTTTTTACTTTGGGATCTTTGTCCTCATCCATTCCTGCACGAAACAGCTTTAGTCTGTCTGGAATGACAAACATCGGCCTCTATGGTTCTGTCCATTTCAGGCAGCAGCAGCATTCCTCACTGACTATGTAAGTGTGTGTGTGTGTTTGAGTGTGTGGTGTTCACAGTGAGGCTAACAGGAAAGCAGACATGTGACCCACCTGCTGCAGGGCGTGCTCGTGCCTGCGGGCCTGGCTCTGCCTCGATATGAAGGACCAGGTGGAGAACTTGTAGTGGTTGAGCAGGCAGATGATTACCACCACCATCACCGTCATCACGACAATGATGATGACAATCTGAACAAACTCCAGTTCAGCTGCACAAACACAAAAAGGAAAAAGAGGAAAGGTATCAGGAAGGGATGAGTCCGGAGAAGTGCTGCAGCGGGAAGGCGGAGCATCTATCGTATTTACAGGAGAATGAGTCAGGGTGGTTGCCTCCAACATCTCTACAGACTTTGGCTTTTCCATGATTTGGATATAAATACATATATTTTCCCATAATTTAGAGTTGAAGAAGCAGAAGTGGGCCTTTTGTGTCCAATAAAACCCCGGGTAATTCTGCTTGGTCCTCAGAACAAAGCTGTTTGTATCTGTGGTGACCAGCGGAGGGCAGCAAAGGCCAAACGTAAAGTTACAGAGAAGTTACAGTTGGTTTGATCACCATAGAGATTTGTATCCCAGCATCTTTTCCCTCAAACGTTCATCTTGTTGAGAACTTTAAGTAGACTTTTACAGCTTCTGTTCCAAAAGGTCGCTGGCTTTCCACAGCAGGTTTTAAAGTTTGGCCATCACTGAAAGGACCAAAGACTCCTTGGAAAGGATGTCCAGCTTGAATGTTTTGTGGAAACAACTTCATTGTTATTCAGTCTGCAGTGTGGCTGCACACCTGCAGGTCTCCATTATCATCTTCATCATCATTAGTTTTTCACCACTCGCACAGAAGTTACAGAGAAGCAAAGAGGTTCAATGTCGGTCCAACTCAACCCAATCCAACTAAAACCAACTTCTTCTTTTGAGCATGATCGTCAACAAGACCAGACCCAGAAGGTCTCAGGCCGCGAGGATTCGGCCTGAGCTCTCACCCACAGTCTGTGCTTCCTCGTGTTTGTCCGTCTGCCTCCTCTCTCCCAGCCTGAGGCTCTTTTGTTGGTTCTCATCTTGTCCAGTCTTGGACTCAGTATGACCTCTGACTCACACTTACTCACTGCTGGACTATCACGCAACCACACCCACACGCACGCACACACACACACAAACACGGTGTTGGCTTCTTTGCATCTACAGGGATCTTTGAGTATTATGACACGAGGCACAGACACCATGTCGTCTACATAGATTCACTTCTGAAAGACACAATAACCAACACGGGCCTCTCAAACCGGGATAGAAGAGCTCGAAAGATGGAGCACATTAAATGTAATCCCAAGATTTTAAGCTTTAATGAAAAATCACAGCCCAAGAAGAAAAGACAGAGGCTTCAAACAGCCGGTTCATCATCATGTCAGGCTCAGGCCGCCTTTGTGGCTTAGTTAGAGTCCATCCAGGGCTGAAATGTACACCCACCCAAAGCTGACTGTGCTCCACCACAACAGCCACAGGGGACGGGTGGGGTCGCACTGACAGGAACAAAGCCAACAAGCACAAACCACAGCGAAGGAAAAACATGGTTGTGAGGGAACGGCATTTAAAGCAATTAAAGCCATCACCATCAGCCGGGGAGGGGAGGAAACAGAGAGACGACAGCAAACTCAGATCATGTGACGGCTACAGGAAACCAATAAAGACCAGAATCAAACATAGAGCCCTTCACTAAAAATAAACCCTGCACAACAGCCAGATACAACTGCTATCAAGAGGGGGGGAAGCTAAAGCCTGTAACATCAGATGCTTAACCCGGATTTGACCCAGCGGCTATGAAGTGACTTCAACACCCCCCACCCAGAGAGTTCAGAGAGGAAGTCTGCTGGACTGTGCAGGAGAGGATCACATCTACCTTCTGAATGTCCGCTAAAGAAGTCTTCATCGACGTCCTCCACAGAAGACATTTCTTTCTGCAGCTCTGTGAGACTGTGAGGCAGCACACGCCCGATCCAACCCAAACGCACACCTGGGAATGAAGCTCTGAACACGTGCAGCCTTTTAACACTCTATTAATGTCTTATCTGAAACATTTTATTTTCAATAATTTTTCCAAACTGCAACATTACAGTGGGGCAAAAAAAGTATTCATTCAGCCACCAGTTGTGTAAATCCTCCCACTTCAAAGATGAAAGAGGCCTGTGATTTTCACGTAGACCTCTATGAGAGACAAAATGAGAAAAGAAATCACATTGTCTGATTTTCAAAGAATTTATCTGTAAATTATAGTGGAAAATAAGTATCTGCTCAATAACAAAAGTTCAACTCAGTACTTGTTTATATACCCTTTGTTGGCAATGACAGCAGTCAAACATTTTCTGTAAGTCTTTACACGGTTTTCACAAACTGTTGCTGGGATTTTGGCCCATTTCTCCATGCAGATCTCCTCTAGAGCAGTGATGTTTGGGGGTTGTCGCTGAGCAGCACAGACTTTCAACTCCCTCCAAAGATTTCTAAGGGGCTGAGATCTGGAGACTGGCTAGTGATCATTTTGATCATTTGACAATTATTCTTTCGATAAGTCAACTATTCTTGCTTACGTAAGGTTATGGGTATTTTATTTACAAAAGGTGACAGCGCTGGTACTCAGTCCGTGGAGGTTCACGTCGTGTATGGTAGTGCTAATGCTTGGCATATGCTGTGTTCACAGAAATTTTACATGTATAGTTCATGAATTTCATTTTCACCTTATAAAAGATAAAAACTTTAAGGTCCCAGGTAAGCTATATGCTATTGTAGGTGGCAGACGAATGGAAATAACCAGTTAATACACAAAAGAAGAAGAATCTTCTCCCTGTCACTACCTGCATGTTGTCCAATGTGAACACAACCAGCATAAGACTGAGCGTGACACACAATTAATCAGAGGTTTGGTGTTGAACCACGGAGCCTATCACCCAGACATGAAGAAGAGGGTGGAAGATGCTTATGTGCTGATATGCAATGTCTCCCTGGAGTACGAGGAGACGGAGGTGAACTCCAGCTTCATCTACAAAAGCGCAAAGGAGTGAGAAAAGCTTTTCGTTCATAAAACCAAAATGACAAAAAAACAAAAAGCGTCAACAATACCAATTTAGTGTTGATGAATACAACTTATTTTCCCCATAATTTACAAATAAATTCTTTAAAAATCAGACAATGCGATTTTCTCGATTTTTTTTTCTCATTTTGTCTCTGATAGTTGAGGTCTACCTATGATGAAATTGCAGGCCTCTCTCTCGTCTTTTTAAGTGGGAGGACTTGCACAATTGGTGGCTGACTGAATACGTTGTTGCCCCACTGTATATATAAGAACTGAGGGAAGTTGAGACTAAGGTCCAGCACAAAGCAAACTGCAGAGAAATGGAACATTTTTCAGTGTCGAGCAGATGTCTGTAGCCAGAGTGCCTGGTGCATCATGGTACGTTTCTGACGCCACAGTCCTGTGCTTTCAGCACAGCTGCTACACTCTGGTTTGCTGGAAACATCATCAAGTTTGCTGCCGTAGGAATGCTGCTCTCTCCTGAAACACACGCAGGAACGTTTGTACGCTTAAAGCGGCTGCAGTTCACCTCTGCTTAAAGGAAACTGGAGGAGGAGGAAGGAAGAGGTTCAAACCGGTTCTGAGGCTCGGGGTTCCTCACAGAACACAGAACTGCAGGATTTCTCAGCACCAATCTTCCTAACATTAATGCCTTTTTCAAAGAACACAAATTCTTTTACTGAGGAGAATCAAACTGACTTTTTCTCTTTTCTCATAAGAAGACAGACTTTACTGAAAGGCCCTTGTAGTATTTTTGTGTCTCTAAACCAGTGTTAGTTCTACTGCCTAACTTTGCAGCTACAAGATCGCCAAGTCTGTCACAGACAGGGTTTTATCAAGAAGGACATCCAGTAAGATCTCTGAGTGAAAACTGATTTGCTGCGGCGCTTCTAAAATAGATTTGCCAGAAGGTAAACAACAACCTTAAAGCTGATCTGTCTAAATGTGGGATTTCATTTGGTTTTAATGCAAATCTGACATTCTGATGAGTTTCCTGAATTCATTCCAAATAGGATGAAATGTGGAAAGCTGCCCTCCCTTTCCTGCTGCCGCTGAAATGTCCGTCTGGTTCCCTGAGGGGGGTGGCGGCTATGGGGGGAGCAAGCGTTAAGTGTTAGGATGCTTTAGTTCTCCATCAACATCTGCAAACACAAACAGACGTTCTGTCTGCATGCACTTGTGAGACGACAAATTTTAGTTTTCACACAGAATAAGTATCTTCCCTGTTTTCTAGGGGGGTGGGCACTCACGAACCTTGAAAGTTGCCCCCACGCTTAAAGAGACAGTACTGGACCCACGATTGAATGACGGAGTCAGAACAGCTGTTTTCAGGCGTTGGTTTGAAACGTGAAACTCAACTGAGGACGTGTCATATGATTTTATGGTATAACAGGGAAAAAAAACTCTTAACATCTTCAAATTCCATTTTCATTCATTCATTTTCTTGACCGTTTTTTCCCTTTCGGGGTCACGGGGCTGCCGGAGCCTATCCCGGCCACTTGTGAGCGAAGGCAGGGGGACAACCTGGACAGGTCGCTAGTCTGTCGCAGAGTAGAATCTCAACAATCACACACCCATTCACTCTCACACTCACACCTCACACTCACACCTATAGACAATTTAGAATTGCCAATTAACCTATGAAGCATGTTTTTGGATGGTGGGAGGAAGCCGGAGACCCCGGAGAAAACCCACGCATGCACGGGGAGAACATGCAAACTCCACACAGAAAGGTCCCCTGTTGATGTTGTTTTTTCACGTCCCCCAGCCGGGACTTGAACCGGAGGCCTTCTTGCTGTGAGGCAAGAGCGCTAACCACTTCGCCACCGTGCAGCCCAAATTCCATTTTGGTTTATACCAAAAAAAAACATTTCAGTTCCACATAAAGGGATAGTAATATAATAATATTAAAAATAATTGTGTGCATCTCTAACCCCATCTACGCCCACGTACCTGGATAAAACAGTTATAAGTGACCCAAAAGCATTGGTCATGGAACAGTGCAGAAGGAGCTCAGAATCCTGAGCGCGCAGATAAACGTGAGTCCGAACCGACCGGAAGTCTGTGATGCTCTGCGTCTCAGAGGATGCAGCACCCGCCAGCTGCTGGTTCCAAATGCTAAACTCTAGTAAACAGCATGGAGAGTGTGCACAAACACACACACAACAGCCTTTTGACCTGCGTGTGCGTGACACAGCGAACCCAGCGAGAGGTCAGACGGTTTATCTGGCCCACCAGTGAACTGAAGCCATCAGGAACACAGCAAACAACCAGAGCTATACGTAGAGCTCTGCTCATATGTATATGAAGTCATTCCCATCACACATTTTCCTGCTCTTTTGCCCACAACTCACTGATGAAGCGTCTCCATAGAAATGATGCGGCACATTGGAATCTGTGGAGTGTTGTCTTTTAATGGGACACTTCCTACCTTGAAGGTACTGTTTAAATGAGACATGTGGGCTGTTTTCGTAGTATGTTTACATACTGAATCTATTGTATTTTACAGTATGTTAAAGGGCCTATACCATGCAAAATCAACTTTTTGAACTTTTAAGTGTATCATAACATTCCTTCTTCACAAAAAACAATCCCAAAGTGGTATTTTCTCCGAGGACCAGCCCCTCCCAATCCACGAATAACAGTGGGTCCTCACATTGTGACATCACAAAGTGAGGAACAGGAAGAGTCTGCGCTGTAAGCATCGCCTCCAGGCTAACAGACACACACACACTTTGCTAGCGGTGATCGGCTAAACTCTTTCCTTTTCTATACACAATATGCACATCCATGTTTGCAAAGGTTTGGATGTTGTTTGTTTTCGTGGATTGAACGCAGATACGCTGCAGAGGCTCTAGGATGACATCATGACATAGGCAGCACCCACATAGAGCAAAAGGCGCAGCCTCAAAGTTGTCATATTCCGGGTAAGAAATGAGCCGTGAAAAATAACGACGGTAATATTTCATAGAAAATGTGTTATGTAGTGTGCCAAATATAGATTACTCGGAAAGGCTTACAATTGCATGATATATAACATTCCTTAGAATGAGTGTCAGTGTTCAGCCCAGCCTTGAATGCTGTATGATATCGTCAGACTTGGTAAACTGGCTTAAAGTGTAGCCCTGAATGAATTCTATTAGCACTGCTTCTGCCTGCAGCAGCTTTGAAACGCACACCAGTAGTTTTCTTGCAAATGCACAACTGAAATACTGTGGTGCACTGCATTGTCGTTGCATTAAGCTACAAAACATTTTCACACAAAATGTTTGTGTTCCTGCACAGACTACAGGGTTCTAAAAATAACAGCTCACAAACTCATGAAGACCCTGCAGCTGGCTCTCTTCTTCTGCTGTGCTTCCTGCCTTTTGTTCCACACTTTCACAGCCACACCTGGCAGTCAGACGCGCAGAAGGCAGCACCGCCGCACGGCCACTTGGGTGGGACGTGTTTTCTGACCCAACAGAAAGATGGAGAGAACATGGAGGTGCATTCTGGGTCCTGAACAGCAGACACAGAGATGCTTCAACTCACTGGACCATCTCCTGCTTCCCACCACAGCGGGCCCACACACACTCACACAGTTCTCCTTTTAGCCTGACACACATGGCCCTGTGTGCTGCCTTTGCTGTCGCCATAGAAACCTTTTGGCATGGTGCAGTGATCAACAAGACCCAGTCCTGCTAGGGTGCCATGGCAGCAACCTGGCTGGCACACATGAGCACCAGCGAATGACAAGGAGGGTGACAAGGAGATGCATAGGATGCTTCAGAGATGGGGGGTGGATGGGGGATGGATGGGTGGCTAAAATCAGGCACACAGTTACACACACCTCTTCCTCCTCCCTCCCCTGGGAGATCACAGCGCTGCCGTGTCTAGACAGCTGATAGCAGCCTGGCAGCAGAAGCCCACCACGGTAAGAGAGTGTCAGACACGGCCCTTCACACCCCCACCCTCCCCGCTGCAGGCTGTCCGTATTTTATGGAAACAAGTGAACCAGTTTAGTGCTGCTTAACCCTGGGTGGGGTGGGGGGTGTTCCCATTAGGAACACACGTCGAGTCAGGAGGAGGAGGAGGAGGAGGAGGAAGAGGCTGGTAAAGGTGAAGGGGAGACTGGAGTGGGATTCACAAAGACTGAGAGGTGGCAGACTTTCCCTCCCCTTCTCCCCTCTTTTCCTGTCGTCTGTCTAGAGCTGCCACATCAACCCAGATAGAACAGCAACAGAACAGATTAGATTAGAATAGAAGAGGCTTCTATTGTTGAAGTCAAATGCTTTGCTGCACAGCGAATGGAAGCGTTGAGCATGTCGGGCTACCCAGACATCCAACAAATTAAAATGATGGCAATTAGAAATAAGACATAAAATTGTAGCTGTAATGAGAAACACTAAAAATACAAAAAATAACCATGACTGAGGACTCATTACCACAGCCATCCACCGTTTCTGTAGCAACACATTCGTCCAGGTTCTTTTTTTGTTTAGGTTGTTTTTCCTGCTTAAGTAACAATGAGAATAATCTGAAACTTGCTCTCTGCTGCTTCTCTGAATGACAAAAGTCCATCAAATCATTTCATCCTCAGATCTGAGAGTGAAATGATTTGACTTTATTAACCAGCTGCTGCTGCTGCTGATGACATCTCACTACAAAGGTAGAATATAAACCACTGAGCTCCTGCATTTAGTCATGAGTAATCAGCTGCTAAACTATAATCAGTAGAACTCCACTGGAATCAAAGGTGACTAATGAGTCCTTACAACACCACCGGGTTTCTAGCTGGAAATGACTGCACTTTGGCTGGTGGAGAGTTCACCTGCATCCATGTCATCTGCATGAAAAATAACATGGAGGACAGATGGACAGACAGACATAAACCTATGGGAATGATGAGGCAGAGCTGCAGGATGGATTTAGCAGTGAGGAGTCCCACAGCCTCTCAGGTGAGTTATCAGAGCCAGACAGACAGGCCAGTGTCTAGACACAGCAGCCCCTCCCTGTGTCAGCCAGCAGTCAGACTTGGGGGTGGATGTCAGGGTTAACGTCTGTGCATCCTGGGTGGGCCCAGGTCAGTGAGTCAGAGGCGGAGCTTTGGATTGTGGCATGCTTCGACTGTTTCAACACATCTCCAGCTTCAGGATCTGCATGCCTGATGTAGAATGAGGAAATAAAAGCCAAAATTCTTCCCTCAACTCCAAGGCGCAACTGTAACACGGCGTTTGACCGCCACACGTCCGCCATGGACAAATGATCACATGACAGAACCAACATACAGATACAGAGACCTTCCATACTGATAAAGCATGAGCGCTTTTCTGGGCCTTATTTCAGAAGCAGACGATCAAAGACGCTTTTATTTTTATTATTTTTGTCAAAGATTTGAAGGCGGACAGCTTCCATAAAACTCATGTTGTAAAAGTTTTAGAAAATAAATCTTTGACCAGTTTGGTAAAAAAAACAAAACCAAATGAAAGGAAAACGGTGAAAAAAGTAAGGAGGACAAAACATTAGACTGTGGAAGTTTTTCCTTTAAACGTTAATGAAACATTTTTAGAAGACTTTCTCAATTCAGATATAACTGTTCTTATTGAAAAATGGAAAATATTTGCTTTTCATTTTTCTAAGAGGCGCAGGTATTGCTTTAAAGAACACCTCCAATTAAAAACCGTTTTTAAAATGTTCTTGGAGCATGTTTCTCTTGATTGAAGCTCATATCGAAAAAAATTTAAGATGAAAATTAGATAGCCAAATAATTTCAAGAAATATGACACCTGGAGTCATCACTTTCTCCATCGTCTTACGTCACCTGAATAACAGCAGAGAGTTCTGACCTGCAGACAACTTGACCTCAACTTTCACCGCAGCTGATATCAGCTGAAGAAGGATATGGACCTGATTCTAATGTCTGCAGAAATAACATCGAAGAGAACTAGAAACTGTTTTGAACCCAGAAGATCGGCTGTTAATCAGCAGAAGAAGAAATGCCAACCTTGGCAATCGACAGATTATGGACCCTTTTATTTTTCCCTTACAGCATTACTTTAATATATAAAAAAAGAAAAAAAATATCAAAAAAGTAAAACAAATGATTAATCACTTATTGAAAATGGTTAAATTCATTGATCTCTAATGATATTACTTCACTTGCACCAAAAATTCATAAATTGATTCAAAAATCTTTCCTAATGTAGCATAATTTTGCACGTTTTTAACTTTTGATACTTGATGAAATTTTGCTATGAAAATTCCTGAAACAGTGTTGTGTCTATTTTACTGATATAGTAATATGTTATAATCATATGAATAACTTTTATATGTAACACAATCTGCATATATTTTAGATGACTGATCTGCATTTGTCATGTTGATTTCTAAAATAGTTATTTTTTACATAATAATTAAATAATTCATCTTTGTCATGTGCTTTATGAATACCTTATGATTCTTAATTCTGTCTGATAAAAGCTAGGAACCTGATATTGATAAATCATGTAATAAAATGGTTTTAGTATAACGGGGTGGGATTATATAAGTTTGCTTCCTTCCACTCCCTTTCAAGCAATATTTATTAGTATGTCTAATTATCCTAAGTTTGATTAGTTACTGTATGAATGTACAACTGATGATTATATTGCTTTTGTGTATTATTTCTACTTAATTGCTTGAAATAAACCATTTAAAAAAAAAATTACATTTCTGAGTACTTCATTTAAATTGTTGTGAATCAGGAGCAGACGAAAAAAGATGTTTGATGTTTGAAAAAGATCTTATTTGTGACGTGTGTTCTACAGTCGGCGGGAAACAAGCTCCCTGCTCTGTTCCATTCTGATGCATCCACTGTCAGACAAATGGATCCGTGAACATCTTTGTTTTCCTCGTCTGAGCTGGAATCTGGATCTAAAACTGTACGACTGGATAGCTACGATATTGCTCACCATTTTTGTTGCACTGCTAATTTTAGTTTGGGTGTGCGAGGGGCTGTAAGCTAGCAATAAGGGTGTAAACAAAAGGATGCTGGAAAGTAAAGGCAGGATTCCTCCGCCCCAACAGTCCCGCCTCACAACTCAGAGGGGACTTTCAAATGAACTCCTGCTGCTCTGCAGAAACTATGTCCTAGAAAACAACAGATTCTTGGATTTTGTCTAAAAACGACATCATCATAATAAAAGAGCACTGGGAACACTTTGATCAAAAAATGATCCAAGTGGACCTTTAAAAAAACTGGGAATGTTTTCCAGTCTGTATGGCAAGTTATTAACAAATGAATAGAAGTCCCAACAGTGATGCTCAATCAGGTCCTTCATAAAAAGGCAACAGAACAACATTGTATAGGGGCATTAAGGGTGGTGGGCATGTTCAGAGGGCTTTTTACCTTCTTTTGTTTAAGTTTTGGCAGTAAAATCAAAAAGATCTTGAAATACATTTTTCCTGTATTTGCTGTATTTGCTTTGAAATATTCGCTACCATAGTTAAGTTTCTCAGCTTAAGTGTTACATACAGGATTGCAGTTACTCAGAAGAATATAAATTTCATAAGGTCGTTTGGTTTAGGGTTATCCATTGGAAAACATTCTTTCTACACCCCAAGTTCCATGAAAAAAACATATTTTTCCTTACTGTTTTTTCTAAGACCTTTTTTTGTAATTTCTATTTCTTCTTCGCTTTCTGAAGTTTGTTGAAACTGAAACGTGCATTAATCTGAACCACACGTATCCCATCTTCTGCCCGTGTGAGCGAGCAAAGGTCCACGCTTGTTTTTACATGTTCAAATGCAGCACTTCAATATGCAGTGTTGTTCTGCACAGAGATATCACAACTGTCTTAGTCCACCGGTGAAAAAACATGTCAAACAAAAGAGGTTTCTTTCTGTTGTGACAGAAACTTCAACAAAACTACAAAACTCAGTTTGTTCAAAAAAGTAAAGAAACAGAGGAAGACGTCTCCTCGTTTGGACCACAAGGTAAAACCTAAGAGAAAATGAGGAGGAGTAGAGTGAGGAGGCTTTTCTCTTTCCGTTCCTGGCATGTTTTAATTTCATTCCTTCTGTCCATCAGCCCAGCACACCTCACCCCCGCCTCCCTGGCGGGGGTGAGGTGTGCTGAAGCCGGTTTGCAGCATCCATGTGGCAGACATTTCCCCGGCGTAGGCTGAATGATGCATATTAGGCCTGCACAATATACCGCAAATTTATCGTCATCGCAATATCAAGCAGTGCAATATCCATGTCGCAGAAGTCAGCAAAAATCGCAATAAATGTTTACCTTAAATGTGCTACAACAATCTTATGGCAGCTTGAAGCATTTAACGAATCAAATAAATCCATTTAGGAATTTGACCTATTGGATGGACCCTTTCACGTTGTTGACCAATCAGATGAGCGCTTTTATGTTAGATATTTGCCTCTTACGTCAACGAGGGTCATTTGGAGTATCATTTTTAAACTGTTGCAGTGACATGGTAATGATGTTTTTGGTTGTTTTGCTATTTGTTTATGTACCGCAAATTATATCGTTATCGCAATATTGATCACTCATATCGCATATCGCAAGTTTAGCTCATATCGTGCAGCCCTAATGCATATGTGTGGCTAGATGTCAACGGCTGGTTAAGGACTACAAAACAGGATTATTTCAACAGTGAGGTAGAATTTGAGTTGGATGATTTGGCCACAGATGGGGATGTTGAAAAAGAATCCGACCTGCACTATCAGCTGATTGGAGGAAGCATGCCCCCCCCCCAAGACTGTTTGAGATGGCTGTTGGATGGTTCTGAGGGAGGAACAAAATACATTTGACTGAGTATTAACAAAGGCTCTAATGCAGTTGATCTTATTTCAGCCTACTTCTTCCTGATGGCTTCAAAAACATACAAAGCAAAAACTGTACAGAGCATATCAAAGAGGAAAAGCTAGACTGTTATTATGGTATTCGACTGAAGCAGAGGTTAAGATAAGATACGAATTTATTGATCCCCGGAGGGAAATTCAGTGGTCACAGCAGCCAAAACAAGAAAAATAGCAGTTAGAAAAAAACAAAAAACAAAGTAGCATTGAGTAAGAATAAAATTGTAATAATAGACAGTGGAAGTAAAAGTACACGTCTTAAATAACAAGTTAAATACTTAAGAAACAGCAGCGGTTTCAGCAGTCCTAGACAATGTTGTTGTATAGTCTGACTGCTGTTGGGACGAAGGACCTCCGGTAACGTTCCTTTTTGCACTGGGGGTGCAGCAGTCTTTGGCTGAACAAGCTACTCATAGTGCTCACTGTCTCATACAGAGGGTGGGAGGGGTTCTTCCAGATGCTGGATAGCTTGGTCAGCATCCTCCTCTCAGACAGAGTTTACAAATAGAAGTAACCGTAATATAACCCAATTCAGGGAATCATGGGAATCTAGCCAATCCAACAGAACTGTTTGTCAAAAACAACTGACATTCAAAAGACTCCAACCAAGGGATATATTTCTCTCTGGACTTTTCTCCATGTGACTGGCAAACCGGACGTCACAACTGACCAAAGTGAAGCCATCTACACAGTCAGGTCAACGCTTAATTCTAATGTCGACACCATTATATACACAGACTACATGCGAGCTCGGATAAAGATTCTACGGTGAAAAACGTATATTAGTAAGAAATTACATTATCTAGTAAGAAATCTTGTTATCTGGTACAAATATCACGTACGACACAAGAAGTGCTGAATAGCTTGAAACTGAATCAAAAATTTTTTTAAATAAGTCCTTTTCTCATTTCCCTTGTATTCCACCTCTGTTGTGCTTTGGCTTGTGCCGTTGAGTTGTTTCTTTTGCACATAGTGTGAGCCATGTCAGCACTGTAAGATTCTGCTCTAAAACAGATTTGCAATATAAACAACAAATGAAAGACAAGCCATCCAAATCTGGTATTAATTTTTTTGGTGAGGTGAAACTGGTTATAAAAGCAGGAGCTGAAATTCACACAAGCAAACCAGCCAAGGAACCTGAAGGACTTGATAGAAATGTACATCGTCAGCGGAGGGTAAGGCATCCTCATCATGGACACATCTACGGTGTGGATCTGGTCCAGTACTTACTTTTGCCAGTAGAACAGCCAACAATGGAGAGATATCCACAAAGCCTGAATTTGAGGAAGACTAAAAATGGAGTGTGATTGTGTAAAGATGGTGCTGTGATGGTGTGGAGTGACAAAAGGACCATCTATCTTCATCATCATGTCAGGACCCTTAGAAAGCTGGCTAAGCAAAGGAGCAGACTCCGTTAGTAATGCTTCAAGTCATGAGTGAGGGTAACCACAAATACATGAGTTGTGGCTAAAATCAATCATTAGATGTGCTGCCATCATCACTGGTCAACAAATTTTTCATGTAGACCTTTTACAATGGACATGTAAATGAAATTACAGTATTCTTTTTCAACAAATAACAGTAACAACTAACTACTACCTATCTAACTAATTAACTAACTATATAGGTGTTGTAGAATGACTTTGTGTGTATGTCTGTGTCCGCGCGCTGCATCTGTGAGGTTGGGGGTGCCTGTTGATTCTTCTGCAGCGGACTCTAGCTGCACGCGAGCCTCCACCTGTGCTCTCTGGTACAGACATCTTCTCAGAATATTATCTATTGTCCAGTAAGAAACGAGACTGCAGACACTTTGTCACCTTTCCAGTAGCCATTAAGCCTGACACCCATGAAGAAGACGGGGCAGGAGGCTCCGCCTTTGTTTATACAGACACGTAACTTTGCGCTGCACAAAATAGTTCCCAAACAAAACATGCAGTGATGTTCATTGAAATCTAACAGTGCACGTTCATGTTTGCTGTTACAGAGTGGAGGAGAACAGTAATACCCCACCCCACATCCCCAACACAAAATTCTCTGGCCGTGTCGCGCACTTAAGAACGCATGCAGCTTGTAATGAAAATGAATACAACGGAAATTAATCATTAGAACGCAGTAAATTTGTCATATTTCCTATGTCATACGGAAGCTGCTGTTGTAGAATGAGGATGTGTGTGTGCTTCTGAAACCCTGCGCCTGTGTGTGTGAGTAGAGGGAGCGCCTGCAGCGCAAAGGTAGTGAGAACCGCCAAGGACAGGAGGGAGTGACAGGCTGCAGAGAGGAAAGGAGAGAACAGTCTGAAAGAAAGAAGGAAATTCAAAACACAGGACCAGCACAAAAAGTAAATTATCAGCAAAGAAGAATGCGTTTAAATTGTTTATTATAGTTCCAATCATGCACCATATGCAGAACTTTAAAAAAAAAAAATAAAAAAAACGTGCAGTGATGAGGTCATCACCGTGGTTATCGTCACACCCCTATCTGGAATATCTTTATTTTCCATTCATTTTCTATACTGTTTATTCCCTTTCGGGGTCACGGGGCTGCTGGTGCCTATCCCGGGCGAAGGTAGGGGACGCCCTGGACAGGTCGCCAGTCTGTCGCAGGTTAGAATGTCATCAATCACACATTCACTCTCACACCTATGGACAATTTAGAGTTGCCAATTGACCTATGAAGCATGTTTTTGGACGGTGGGAGGAAGCTGGAGATTCCGGAGGGAACCCACGCATACTCCACACAGAAAGGTCCCTCATTGATGTTGTGTTTTTCATGACTTGAACCGGAGGTCTTCTTGCTGTGAGGCAAGAGCGCTAACCACTGCGCCACCAATCTGGAATACAATTACGGTAAAACATAAAAATCACATCCCAATATTTAGTGTATACTTAGTCTTTAAATCAATAAAAACTTTGGTATTTCTCACTAAACAGATGTTTGATGTTAAAATGACTTTATAATCTCAGCTGCTCAACAAAACAATGATGACAAACACAGAAGATCATGAAAGAAAGCATTCAGCCTGAATGACATATTTTCAGCACTCATTAGCCGGGTTTACATGGGCAAAAGTAATCGGAAAGAATGCCTGATCGGAAAAAAAATGTATCATGTAAACGCGCCGTTCGGAATAGTCTGCCCCGGTCAGACTCGTTCGGATCAAACTTTCTTTCCGATCGAGATAGGTGGGTTATACCGATCCTTTATTCGATCGTTGGTCATGTAAACGGTCATTCCGATCGTGTGTCACTTCTGCTCTGGTTTGCGTCACGCATAGATGGTGTTTCGCTGAGAGAAAGCTTTGGAGCTCATACAGGACCGATCAGCTGCTCTGTGGACGCCCCGTGACAAGCGCCGCTCCGCTCCGCTCCGCTGGCTCTCTGCCTATCCCCCCTTCATGAGGGGTATGCGGGGCAGGAGCGCTTAGGGGCTGGCACCGGGGCTCGGGTGCCAGTGGACCAAGTGAGCAGAGGAGCCGGATAACTTTGTGTGTGAGAGGAGGGAGGGATGCTTAGTTACGTGTGCGTTTTGTTACGTGTGGGAGAATTCAGACTGCGAGCCGTCCCGCCGCTCTGGGTTAGCGGCTGCAGGACTCAGGAGGAACCGTGTTCGAGCAGAGCGCGGGCCGCTAGCTCACAGCTTTGGGGTGGTGTGTGAACTTTTCAGGGCAGAAATAAATGTCGCTCAGCCCTTAGAAACAGTTCAAACAATAACGTGGATTTGTGTTTCCAGCTGTCTCCCGACAAAATAAAGACTGATGTTATTCCCACACATTTACGTGCAGCCAGGATGCAGATTGCAGCGTTTCCCCGCATGGTCCTGTATTTTGTGTCCAAAGGCTAATGTTGTTAGCCCGTGTTTATAGCCTGTCCTAACCCTTCCAGCTCCGTGCTTCAACATAAACAGCACTGTCCACACAGATTAAATAAAACGATGAGCGAACAGGCACTTCATAATATTCATTACATTAATAAAAAGCACGTTTGGAAGATCGCCTCGTATTACGGAGCTGCTGCATACAAGTCTGTGGCAGCGGTCTGTTTACAACGGGACGCATCTCTTCTTCCGGGTTTTTTTTTTTTTTTACCACTACTGCGCATGCCTAAATGATTTATTCCAACCAAAGGTTTGAGCCATGGGAACGCTTGTTCTAATCGGAAAAAGGTTTTCTGGGCCCATGTGCACGAGTGAATTTTAACCCGACCATTGATCCGATCGAGATATTTTGCCTATGTAACCGCGGCTATTGATGAAAGTTGGAATTGAACTCAAAACTTTTCACGTACAGCTGCACGGTGGTGTAGTGCTTAGCACTCTCGCCTCATTGCAAAAAGACATGCTTTATAGGTTAATTGGTTACTTTAAAGTGTCTCTAGGTGTGTGTGTGTGTGTGTGTGTGTGTGTGTGTGTGAGTGATTGTGTGCCCTGTGACAGACTGGCGACCTGTCCAGGGTGAACCCCGTCTTTGCCCAACAGTGACCAGGATAGGTCTAGCAACCATGTGACCCCAAAACGGATAAAGCAGGTTATGAAAATTAATGGATGGAAGCTTTCAAGTATTTTCATTTATTTTGGAGCAAATAATCTAGATTTTGTGCCTGAATACTTTGGAAACACATTCTTTCCAGCATTGGCTACAAGTTAAGTGTCATCCTAAATACATCCCTTTTTACAGCCACAGTTTTCCACTCATCCTTGGGAGACACTCAGAACACCCCAAGATCAACCTGTGGCCACCAAACCTGGTAGACCTGAAGAGTTCAGCTGGTGACCCTCCAGCCAGAGGCCTGCTTTTTAAGCGCAAAATTTCAGTGCTGGAAAGTTCTGTTGAAAAACACCATTACTGCTTTTAAGTCACTTTTAAACTAGGAAACAGAAGCGGTTTTCCTGATGATTGTAGAACTGACATAAGGACATGGGTTCAAATGACAACACTGAAGGACAGAAAAGCTGAATAAACTGTAATTTCATTTAAAGTATATAGAAAAATCTAACAGAAAAAGTGTCTTCATTTTTAAAAACTTTCTTTTTTTAATTAACTTACATCTTACTCTGGTGTTTAATTGACATCTGTGTTTCTTTGATAAGTCAGTTTAAGTAGATTAGTGTTTGTATAGTTTTAAGGAAGAAAATAAGTCAAACAATAATTTTAGAAGAAGATAGCTCTAAAACAGCAACATGTGTGTGTGTTATGACTCATGATCACACCATCTGTCTTCTTCCAGAATGAACTGTCTTTCTGACTATTTTAGTCAATTCTTTTCCACTCTCATTATGTCTGCCTCTTATCCTATTTTTTATCCTCTCACTTTCTTCAAGCTAAATGATGACGATACATTTATTTCAAAAGGTGGCTACACCAACCTTCCAAACTAGAAATTGGGAACGTAGCCCCGATAAAAGCTTTTACCCTGAACTTGTCAGCAACTGACCTGAAAGAAAAAAATCATGGCTAGAATGTACACCAGGCAACCCCGACACCAACTTTGACGGGTAGGTGAGGTACCATCAGAAAGTCTACTGGAAACTTACAATGATGCGTGGGGGTAGGGCTGCACGATATAAGGAAAACTCGCGATATGCGATATTAGAGATTAATAGTGCAATAACGATATCATTTGCGGTATATAAACAAATAGCAAAATAACCAAAAACATCATTCCGATTTTATTGCAACCGTTTAAAAATTATACTCCAAATGACCCTCGTCAACAAAGGTGAAAAACATCTCACACAATAAGCCTTCATCCAATTGGTCAACAACTTGAAGGCGTCCATCCGATTGGTCAAATGCATAAAGGGATTTATTTGATTTGGTAAATGCTTCAAACTGCCATAAGTTTGTTTTAGCATATTTAAGGTTTACCATTTATTGCGATTTTCACCGTCTTTTGCGATGTATATACAATATTGCAGAGCTGGATATAGCGATAACGATAAATTTGTGGTATATTGTGCAGGCCTACGTCGGGGCAATTCCTTCCACAAAAATCTAATTAACTGGTTTAGACTTCAGCAGCAGTGATCCTAGAGTTGCTTGGCTATAAGAGAAACCAGGAGAGAGAATAATTTCTAACATGAAAGAAACAGTTAGAGACTAAGATCAGTTGTCTCTAAGATCAGACTAAGATCAACTGACAGAGGCCCAAAGAGGTGCAATGAAAAACAAACAGAGATGCAGATGCCCATACCTGAAGCCCTGGAAACTGCCAAACAAAGGCTCCTGGCGTTTAGTAGCCAGCTCAATAGGTACACAAGAGAGAATGAAGCCAGACGAATAAACAGGATGTTCACAACTCAACCTGCGAAAGTGTACGCTCAGTGGCAGGTTCATAGAGCAAACCCACCAAGGCTGGAAACTGAATAGTACTGGAAAAGTATATGGGAGAAAGAGACAGCACATAACAGCTGACATTCATGCACAATGTGGTGGATGTGGCAGTACCAAGTGACGGAAACAACAGGAAGAAGGAACATGAGAAACTGGAGAAAAACCTAGGGACTCAGAGAAGAACTGGAGAAAGCCTGGAAAGTGAAGGTAAAAGTGGTGCCCGTGATAATTGGAGCACTCGGGGCAGTAACCCCCAAGCTGGAGAGGGTGGCTACAGTAGGTCCCTGGAAAGACCTCAGATATCTCAGTCTAGTGCCAGCTAAGACCGCTAAGATACTGCAAAGGAAGCTTGGAGGAGAAACCATCTGCAGAGTGTAAGAAGAGATTTTTTTTTCTCAGTCATCTGTCTTTCCACTGCATTGGTCTCCTGCCCTCCCACCCAGTCCTTCCCTGCTATCCCACTCCCTCCAAGCCTCAGATGAAGGGATGTAAACATGCCTTCCACATGTGGTCTCATTGTGCTGAGCCAACAGAGCAAAACATTCATGCTTAAGTTGCTCAATAGGCTTCAGCAGATGACTACAGCCTCCTCCCCTCATTGGGTCAGTTTTTTTCACTTGGCCCTCTTTGGATTGAGATGCTTAACAACCATGAAGAAATGCCTGGCAGGCACGATTAGACAGGAACGGGACAAACGTCCACAGGAGAGTAGGAAGAAAGAGAGACAGACAGAGGAAAGATAAAGAGTGAAAGTGAAGTTGGGATAAAGATCGAGAGCAAATCAAAGAGGGAAAAAGGAGTGAAGAAAGCCAGTTAAAGGAAATTATAAGTGTGAAAGAAAAAAAAAATGTTGAATGAAAAAGTTTGTGTTGGCTCAAACACTTGTTCGTGACCGCAGGCTGAACTGTGGTGCTGAGCAACAGCTGCCGAGGGAAAAGAGGAGATATGTGAGCTGGTCAGATTGGGGGTGTTAACGGGGTGAAGACATGGCGTGAGTAACGGTGATGGAGCTTGATGTTATAGACTTCGTGATAGAGGAATGCCTAGATCCAGGCAGAGAGGAGACTTGCACAGTTCAAAGATCCTTTTTATAGTGGAAGTTCTTCTCTCAGACTCTGTACAAGTGTCTGCAGCTTCAGTTCTCCAGCACAACTTTGCAACGGTGCAGAAGACATGACTCAGGTTTTATCAAATGCTTCCTTCATCAGCTTTGAAGGGAAGCAAATGTGCACTCCTCATTCACACAAGGTTAACCAGTATCCAAACCAGTATCCAGCAGCTGTGACAAGTGCTGTTCTTTGGAAGTTCACCTTTGATGGGTGGATGTAATGACACAACAAAGACACTGAAATATGGAGCTTGTCATGGAACCCAGCAGATGTCTGCAGCCTCCGTGAACAGCTGCTGAAGTGAGGAAGATTTCTTTCTAGGACTTGGCTTGTCTTGTACACCAGACAGAACCTCCACATTTCCGCTTAAAGCTTCCTAAGCAATGACACACTTACAGCACTTACTTAGCTGCTGTTCACCTGGTTCATTGAACTTGTGAACAATTGAAAAAGCAAGTATTAAAGTGATTGTTTTGTTTATTTTCTTGAGCTGAAATACTTCTGCTTTTATAAAGTGCTTCAATAAGTACTTGGAACCTATACCTTTTAAAATTTAAGAAAAATGTATTTTCTGTTCAACAATTCCAAAGTTGTAATTATCAGATGAACACTGATTCTCTAAAAGTGCTTAACAACACCAACATGTCCTCCTCATGGCATCAGTTTTTGTTTACGGGGCAGCCATTAGCCTCCTCAAGCCAAGCCTTCAAGCTTCTATGTCAACTGATACCAATATTACATCAGCTTTCAATATTACAATAATGTCAGTGTGTTGAATTAACCAAAACCAAACTCATGACAAAACACAGAAATTCTTCCAAATTATTCAAAGAAGACATTTGAACACTGTGGGACTTTTTGTCTTTTTTTCTATTTCTAAAAATATTCTTAATTTGTGATAACGTTGAGTGACATGAACCGTACCTAGAGTATGTATGCTTTCTAGCAGGCGATATGTAAGAGAAAAACCTAGTATGTTTACTCAGTTCAGGACTGTTTTGAGAAACGTTAAAACAAAATCCAAAAACAAGCAGAAAATCTTTAAAAAAGAACTTGGTTGCAGGAAAGTCTAAAAACTGGAGTGAATGAGCAGCAAGAGGAGGTTAGGTAAAAGTACTTCGGTTTTGTCCATTTTGCTCAAATCTGTGACAATTTGGACCAGCGTGACTCATTGTAGATGCCTGCTACTCACGATTCTAATTCTTTGGTAAAAGGAAAATGCCTGAACACTCAAAGAGGCAGCATTGCCCCCTTGTGGACTCTTTGTAAGCAAAGCCATTGTTCTGTCTTCCTCTGTGGGTTTAGCATCAGTCTAACACCTGTCTTTTCTGCTGCCTACATTAGCTCGCTCGTTAAGTAAACCAGCTAGCGCCCTTTCCAGCGGGGGGGTGTCCAGTTATCATGGTATAAACTCATACATAACATAAATGTGTCAAACATTGACTGCAGGGAGGCCGCCAAACAGTTCCAGAAACACAGACTATTGGAACAGCCCATAAAACTCTGAAGACTCTGGCCAAGCAACACTGAGCTGCTGCTTAAGTACAAGCTGAGCTACAAACACTGATGCAGCTTGGAGACGTTATGGACCATTTTGAGAATACAAACCATCAACTTTTAGAGATTTGTAATAATGACCTACGCTGGGATTTTCCAGGACGAGGAATGTGTCCTAATTACTGATGTGATCAGAGATCTGCAGACACAAACCAACTTCAACACCTATTTTTTTCTCTAAACAAGCCTTAAAAGGTGTAGGGGAGTCAGTTATGTTAATATTTCAAGGGGCGGCCGTGGTGCAGTGGTAGGGCGGTCGACTCATGATCGTAAGATTGCAGGTTCGATTACCGCCTTGCACGCCCATGTGTCGAAGTGTCCTTGGGCAAGACACTGAACCCCACCTTGCCTCTAGTGGGAGGTTGGTGCCAGTGTTCGGCAGCGGAGCCGCCGCCAGTGTGTGAATGTGTGTGTAAAATGTGTGGGTGCATGGGTGAATGGGACTGTGACTGTAAAGCGCTTTGGGCCTTCGTAAGAAGGTAGAAAGCGCTATATAATGTATACGCCATTTCCCATTTCACACAGATCATGCATTTTGTGGTAAAAGCACCCAATTTTAAATCCAATTCTTGCCAGAGTCGTCGTCCATCACGTCCTTGTGCTATACTGATTCAAGACATGTCCAACCTCCTGGCCGAAAACACTGGATGAGCCTTTTTAACCGCTAATCTTTTGTAAATAGGCTTCTTCTCAGGGCAGCACTACACTTATGAGACCTGTCGGTACAGCTCCCTCTGTTGGAACACCTCGCCCCATGCCCCGTCACCTCCAACAGAACCTTTTCTTTTTTAAATGTATTTGTGTGACACCAGAGGTGGACTGGCGATCCATTTACGTTTGTAGAGTCTACAACTGGGCCGTTTTGGTCCACAGTCTTTTGTCTAGACCAGTGGTCCCCAACCAACGGGCCGCGGGCCGGTACCGGGCCGCGGGACACTTGGCACCAGGCCGCGGAGCGGTACCGGGCCGCGGGAAATTTTGGCACCGGGACACACAGAAAGAAAAAAGAATTTCCATTTTATTGTTTTTTTCTCTCGAAAAAAACGTTTTATTTTGAAAAGTGACCGGATTCTCTCTGTTACATCTGTCACACTTAACGCACGTCAAAGTCGCGACACCAAACATCAGGTGATATACCCCGCTAAAATGAAACCCAAACAACCAAAATGAGCAAAAAACAAACTTCTTTAGAAAGTTGCTTTGACGAGGGGAAAATTATTATTGTTATTATTATTAGTACTAAAGAGAAAATACCACCCCCGGTCCACGGTAAATGTGTCTTGCGTTGCACCTCAACACCCCCCCCCACAGGTCCGCGGTAAACGTGTCTTGCGTTGTACCGGTCCACGGTGACAAAAAGGTTGGGGACCACTTGTCTAGACAACAACTCTGGCAAGAATCAGTTCAGAGATAGCTCAAAATACAGCTTTTATTTTGATAGTCCAAGATCAGCAAGTCAGCAAATTCATTTGCATGTTAGCTAAATATTTAGTTATGAGTTAAACATTTAGCTCCAAAAGAATCATGTAACTACAAACTAAATATTGAGCTGCACACTAAACATTTAGTTTACATAGCTAAATATTAACATAATAAAAAATAAATACCGTATTTTCCAGACAATAAGTCGCCCTTTTTTTTATAGTTTGGCAAGGGTTGCGACTTATACTCCGCAGCGACTCCTGTTATGTTCATTTGTGAGGAACAGAGATGATGTTCCTGGGTCAATTTGATGTATGAGGTATGTTAAGTGTTAAGAGTGTGTTAAGTGACTCAGAGAATCAGCAAACTTTTTTTACAGTAAGATCTTGAAGGCTAACAACATAATATTCTATTTTCCAATGATTTCATAGATTCAGAAATGCAATAAAAATGACAACTGTTTCTACAAATACAGGATGAAAACAGAGTATTAGTTGGTCAATGATGCTTCATGAAAGGAATAAATAAATAAGTATGAGAAAGAATTACTGTGAAATTATTAGACTGCTAGTCTGCTATGATTGTGTCATATGAGGTTGTGCAAGTTATTAGTTCTTGGTCTCAGATTTTGTCAAATAAATTTCCCGTCAAAATGCGACTTATACTTTGCAGCGACTTATAGTCCGGAAAATACGGTAATTAAAAAAACATTTAGTTAAGAAGCTCAAATGTTTAGTTTAGAAATAAATATTTCAGTCAGATTGTAATATTTTATTTGCAAACTAAATGTTTAATTTTATAAAATTAAATATTTAGTTTAAAAAAATAAATATTTTGTTTGTAAACTAAATATATAATTATAAAAACAATTACTTTAATTTAAATATTTAGTTTGCTAACTAAATATTGTTTTAGTGCTTGGTCGCACGGAAAAGACGTGTAAATAATGTCCTCCAAAGTAAAAAGAAAGAAAGTCATGCTGTTGGATGCCTGGATCTGCCGTTCAAATGTGGCTGACAGGTCGGGGCTGTGGAAGCCGGAGACCGCAACAGCGCTGTGACGGCACCGGCTGGGGCTCGGCGGATGCTGATCCTATGACCTTCATTAATAATGCACAGGCTGAGCAGGGGGCCTGAACCATCATCATCATCATCGTCGTCGTCCTCACGAGCTTCCAGCTGAAGATCACACCTCCTCCAAACACAACTTTCTATCCTCATTACAGGACATGTTTTCCACAAGTCAGAGCTGCTGGAGCTCCATGTGTGTGTGGTGTGTGTGTTTGTGTGGTCAGTGAACAAACATCTACTAAAAAGAGTCAGAGTTGTACTTTAACTAAACGTGCTGAGCCCCTGCAGGGCACTTTAACCCCTGCTTGCCTTTAACTCTAATCCTTTACCGGTTTCATTTGTTAGGACTTTTTTTCATACTTCCAAGTTTGAGGAGCTCTCAACAACACGTTCATCATGATCAGAAACCACATAGCCGAACAGGGAGGAGGCTTCCGCTCCACGACTCCTGCTCCCATGAAGCTTCAGTGCTCATCCAGCTGGAAAATGAAACACCTCTAAGTTCTGCAGCCACGTTGTTCCTGGAAGAACAAACATTTCAGCACAGACTGCAGATGACTATGAGGATGTAGACACCAGGACCCCCCCCCCCTCTACATGAGGAGGACTGAGCAGAAGGAGGGGGGAGTCCGCAGCAATACACAGAGAACATCCTGCGCTATGGTGGGGGTAATGGGAGACATGCAGGTCCAGACAGTCTCTCTCTGACCCCCTGTCTGAGTCTGTGTTTGTGTTCATGCCATAAAGAAGGCCCCCTCCCCACACAGACAATAGTGAAGGCCCCGAGTCTGATTGGGGTCAGCTGGTGGGTGTCGAGAGAGTAGGAGGGGGGCGGAGGGCGGCTGGAGTCAGACACAACTGTCTGTGTCCAAGATGGAGGGGGCCCGAAACCAGACAGCCTCCCCATCCCTAATGAAGAGAGAGCAGGAGTGGTAAGTGGGCCTAAACACACACACACACACGCCCGCAGACACAGACACACATACACCAAAGCAGAACAAATTAAAAAAAATAATCACCAATTTTCTTTTAGGAATATTGCAATTAATTTAGAGGCTTTTTTTTTGGTCTTACGTTTTTTCTCTATTATCCCATGATCCGGGTGAATACTCAATTCTGATTGGCTGCTGGGTGTGCGTTAAAAAGTGATACCACAGGATAACCGCTAAGTGAAAAAAGAAGTTCCAGTCACCTAGCTTAAATTTTCTGTATCACTGTATTAAAACAACCTTTTGCTTCATCATTTGGACAAAAACAAGCGGTAAGAGGAGAACCTTTTCTCTGAACTGATGCTTATTCAACCCATTGGGACGATCAGCTATATATATCGCTTTATATCGCAAATATTGACTGCAGCAGCGGTGCGGCGCGACGTGGACTATTTGTTACGTGGTGCGGTGCATCGTAACAAATAGTCCGCTTTTTGTGAGAAAAGCAATCCAAATTAAAAAAAAAAGAATTAAGGACTAAAAACTGGTTAATATTTATTGCTTGTGTAAGTGACCATGGTATAAGCGGGTTAATGGCCTTTGAAGTGCGCATTATCCATTTTAATGCACTTCGCTTCGGACGGTTCAGGCTTCCATGGCTTGTGTTAAAAAGTGATAATGCACACTTCATCGGCCATTAACCCTTACATAATGCACATGGATAATTCACACCTAAAAAAGAAGTTCCGTCACATAGCTTAAATATTCTATATCACTCTGTTGGCTTCTTTAGGACAAACTTTTACGTCATCATCTAGACCAAAACAGGCGGTAAGAGGTGAACTTTCTCTCTGAACTGATTCTTTATTTAACCCATCGTGACGATCAGCATATATAGCGCTTTCTTTTTCTGCTCCAGTCGAGGTCCGTGCCGGCTCAGCGGCGTGTTGCCACGTTGCTGCGTCAACGCGCCGCACCAAAGAACAAATAGTCCACTTTTTGTGAAAAAAGTGATCCAAACTGAAAAAATAACAAGAATAAAGTCCTAAAACTGTAAACTCTTTTGTAAGTGACTGTGAGTTCTGTTGTGCTGTAACAATCTTACATGAGGCACTCATGGTGGTGATTTTAGCCATGCAGCTATTGTACAAGACTGTGTTTTGGTTCTAGATGTTAAAACAGGTTAGTGGCGTTGCCTCATGACCTTGCGACCTTTTTAAAGCTACAATAGTTCCTCACAATGGATGGACCATTTCTCTTAGAAACCAATATCTCACCAGTATCGCCAACACTCTGCATGGCCAGTTAGCTTTGCTAAGGGGACCAGAACATTGAAACATGCAATTACAAAACCACATTGTCAAATATTGCGGTATTATTGCAAATATAATTAGTTGTTCAGCCCAAACACACATGAACACACACACGACGACACTCTGAGGTTTAGACATCGTTTGCTCAGCAGTCTGCAGGCGGATGGCCCATCCGCCTGCAGGCGGACAGGCCATCCGGTCTGCAGGCGGACAGGCCATCCGGTCTGCAGGCTCTATTTGTTTGGATGCTTATGTTTGTTGTTGTTTATCCATTTTCAGGACTATCAAGCTTTGTTTACTAATCTCAAACAGCAACATCTCAGACAGGAATTTAAAGTCTAGCCTTGGGGAGGCAGCAGCAACCCCACACCGATACACCCACAGCCAATAGCTTTCCTGTGCATTTGCTGCCCCCCCCCCCCCCCCCCCCCCCCCGAGTTTTTTTAAACTTGATTCGTTTCTGGGGTGGGGTGTCCTCACTCCCACTCTTACACGTTACAGGTTTGTCCACATAAGTACATGATTGTGGTGCGCTCTCTGTGGCGTGGAAATGTTTGCCGCTGCGGCTTCTCTCCCTCCTTTATGTGACATGTTGTTTTGCTTTCAAGTGGTTGGACCTCTGCTGTTTCTGGTGATGTCTCCAGGCTTTGGACAGACCTTCCAAATGATCATTCTGACTCATTCTTATCCATTTTAAATGTGGATCTTTGCATGGGAGCACTTGAGTCTGACACAACAGAACAGAACCAGTAACACATGAATAAGCACCGTTCTCCATTGAAACGTGCGTGTTCCCCACAGCTCCCTGTGCTTTTCCTTTCAGCGTTTGAGGGCGTGCAGAACACACCAGCGTTGTCTCATACGGTACGGCCATGTTTCCATTTAGTGACAATATTTTTTACCAACCTTGTTGCTCCACATTTGAATAACTGTCAACAGAAACAGGCCATACATTTACATCAGGCTTTAATATCAAACTAAAAGAGATTTAGAGCTGATGAATTATTTATAATCCCTTTATGCATTTTCCTTTTTTTCACAATCAAGAGGTTTTATAGTAGTTTTACAAAAAGAAGCTGCACTTTCTTTATGCTCCTGTAAGATTTGGCCTAAACCACAGATGATCGGCAGCTTGGAAAATGGACAGGGTTTTTTTCTACAGCTCTTGGTTGCTGGGCTTCCTGTCACATATGTCGGGCTCTGATGTGTTACAGTTTCTTGAAAATCTGTTTGGTTTTCAACCAGCTTCATTCTCCTTTTTTCCCAAAGTTTCTTGGACTTGCTTTCCCATCTTTCTGGTACTGTTCCTCTGCTCCAGCTGCAGAGGTCCAAATGCTATGCATTAGCAGCCCTGCACTTTCCCTCTTCTGGTGTAACTCCAGTCTTAACTCTGTCACTGGCTGCTGGGACACCCTTTGTGTCTAGTTTTTGCACCCCCCCACACACACATGCACACCCAGAGTTCTCCAAATGCCCTTGGGAATAGGGCAGATTTGTAGTGGCGTAGCGCTGAAAAACAGACCATCCGTCAAGTCGGAGAGTGCCGGTGATGCTTGTGGGGGTGGGTTAGCAGTCTGCCGTCTCGGCCAGCATCTATTTACACCCATTTTGAGCTCCTGTATCATGCTTGCAGGTCGGTGGACGACACAAACATGTTCTCCTGCACGAAGGCTGGATTTGGTTCCTCCTTTTCTCCATCTCTCCCAGTGCTTCTTTATTTTTCCAGCATAAAAACTGATGGAATAGTTGCTGTGATTGTTAGCCTTTATGAACCTGTAGCTGTGTAACTATAGATGATCTGTCTGTCTAATTTAACTGAACAAACTGAAAATAGAGATGTAAAATGCACTACCACCTGCTGTTTGTCAGATTCCAGTTAATCTGTTTGTTTATGAGCAGAACTAGACCCAGACTGGGGAACAATGACACGTCTCTTCAAGTGCTTTGCAAAGTTTGACTCAGAAAAAAGCTTGCGTGGTAGAATTTCCAAAGGGGTGGCCCTGAGATGGGGGCGGTTATGAGTGCTTTAGACAACATTTAAAATCCTTTTGCAAAACAGATGTAATCCTTATCTCCTGCCCACACAAAAGAAAGGTTCTTTTCCTTTAAAGTGATCTGCAACAGAGGTCGTCTGAGGTTTACAATGAGCCGGCTAAAACCTCCACTCTGTCTTACAGTGTATCTGGAGCAGCGCCTAATGTGTTAACAAGCATCTTCAGTGACAAATCCATGTTAAGCATGCTGGAAACCTGTTTTCATGAAGGCACTGCTCTGCTGTCTAACTTCAGAAGCTTAAACAAAGAAGAAAAGTGGCACTGAAGGTCTGCTTCGCTGTGAGAACAGAGCTTCACGATTCATTGCAGAAACATGACTGGAAGCACTAACAGTTTTAGTCTTAGTCTCTACTGCCCTTGTGGGTAGATCAGGGCTGTCTGTGGGTGAAATATCCAAAAGGTTCTGGTTGCTTCGTGTGCCCCCCCCCCCCCCCCCATTTTTGGTCATAAAATACTGTTGTTTTTTTGTCCTAAAACGTTTTACTGGTGACCCCAACAGTAATGCGGTTTTGCACCAATAACACTTTAAAGCCGCTTTTACTGATATTCATATAAAGTGTTGCATACCGGTGCAAAGCTGCTTCTCTACGTGGCAGAAGACAGAGATTCATGTTTTAATTGCTTTAAGGGTTGAAAAGTTTTGGTTGTCAAGGAATGTAAACACTGGAGCTAAAGCTCCGGTGTAACAGTTTTACAGATCTGAACACTTTTGTTAGTATCCTTTTCTAAAGGAATAAAAAGATGACCGTTTTTGGCCTGTTCTAAACTCATGTTGTACACTGAACCATTTATTCACATTAAAATGTTTTAATCAAAGGTGCTACAACTACAACAACAGAATTTCAATTTCCGGCTAACAATGTCTGAGCAACATCTTGTCTGCAATTAAATCCTGGGGACTGCGCAAGCAGCCCATTGGCACTGTTCAAGTGAAACCAGAACTTAAATGTGGCCTGACTGTTAGAAACAAGGAAATCAGACAATTAGAGTGTAAAATGTGTGGACATCCTTACAGAAGTCGTACAGGAACTTGAGGGACGGCCGTGGTGCAGCGGTAGGGCCATCGACCCATGAATGTAATATTGCAGGTTTGATTCCCACCTTGCACACCCATGTGTCGGAGAGTCCTTGGGCAAGACACTGAAACCCACCTTACCTCTGGTGGAAGGTTGGCGCCAGTGTTTGGCAATGCAGCCGCCATCAGTGTGTGAATGTGTGCGTGTATGGGCGAATGGGACTGTGACTGTAAAGCACTTTGGGCCTTCAAAAGAAGGTAAGAAAGTGCTATATAAGTATACGCCATTTACCATTTACAATTTGAGTGTCACGTGCACACCCCATGCATGCAGCATTCACAGCAAGGAGCCAGTACTCATCCCTTAACGACGGCTAGAGCAGGGCTGGCCATCCCTGGTTCTCAAGAGCCAATTCCCAGTCTGTTTTCCATCTTGATGCTGACTACCTAGATCAGGTGTGTTCAGTCAATCAGGATGTGGAATCACTTGAGTCAGCCAATCAGCAGCAAGCTGGTCAGGGAGGACTGGATACAGGCAGGGTTGTGGCTCTTGAGGACCAGGGTAGGCCAGCCCTGGTCTAGAGTGCAGTGTAAGAACCCCGTACGACAGCATCATCCGTATGTCAATAAGTACCTGCAAGTTTCAGTGGCCTTTTGAATACGCTTACCACACGCACGACAATCAAACTTTATTTATAAAATAGCGCTTATCATGCATTTTGTGCAGCTCGAAGCACTTTAAAATTAAAAAACAAAAAACACACAACATTACACTAAAATCCCAACCCACCCTTGACCCTTCCCACTCCCCTCCATTAAAACACATGACTCACGACAATAAATATTGACTATGAAAGTTTGAATGAATAAATAAATAAACAAATAAATAAATAAATAAATAAGCAAGCAAACAAAAAAGTAAGGCTTGGCTCTGCTGCGACGAAACGGTATTTGGGGATCTCTTCATACCAGGAGCCAGCCCGACCACGGGAGCATCGCCACAGCGCCCACCCATACTGGGACAACACTGGGGTCCACTTCACAGCCGTGAAGCTGCAAAATTAGACCCCAGCTGCCCCAGCAAGGGCGACAACTGCAGCAACAGCCACCGGCCAACCCGGCAAGCCCTGGAGGAAAAGATCCCCACAAGAAACACTGGGGCTAAAATCATGATAAGAACTAAATTAAAGACAGAGAGTATCACAAACATAAAACTAAGAATAAGAATGCATAATGAAATTAAATACATAAATGCATATAATTAAAACTAATAGATAAATTACCCAGTTAAATCAACTAAAAGCTAAATAAAACTAAAACTACAGATGACGTGGGAGTAATACTCAGTAAACCATCAACTAACTTCCAAAGCCTAAACACTGAGAGTTAGGTTAAAAATGATACTGTTAATAAAGACATTTTGATAAGAATGACGGTACCACCGCGATTTAGCTGCAGCTATACCTGTTTCCTGAAGTCCCGCCCCTTTAACTGTCTCCACCAATCATTCTTGAAGGTTTAATCACATGTCATCAGTCTGACCAATCAGAAGTGCTTAAAGTCTTAACTTCCTTGTCCCAATTTAGCTCAAAAAGTCGCTCAGTTCTAACAAAATTACCAGCTAAAGCTCGTCTTTAGCGGTGTAGCTTTCCACAGAATCCGGGATCAGACCGTGGAACAAGTGAACAAAACAATGAAGCTCAGAGACGCTAGTCTTTCTGCCCTTTTGCGGCAGTTTCACACTTCATCTCCCATGATGCATTAGGTCACGTGCCAGCGCCTCGGCGTACAATGAGTCGTCCTTGTTAAACGTCTTAAACCACAACGAACATACAGTTTGTAAATTTCCTAACGTAACCTTTATTACATCTTTTAGAAAAAAAAACAGCTGCAACTTCCAGCTTTTTCTGGCACAATTATCACAAAAATGCGCGTCAGATTGCGGCGGCGGCAGCCGCGGGGGGGCTGTACATCAAAACAGACTATGAGTTTCTGCTTTTTTTATTTTTTTTATGCTGGTGTGCCGCGGGATTTTTGTCAAGGGTAAAGTGTGCCGTGGCTCAAAAAAGGTTGAAAAACACTGCTCTACAGTCTCTGCGGAAATGTGGTTCTCCGGCAGGCTGTTCCACAGGCGAGGACCGTAGTGGCAGAACGAAGCCTCACCATAAGTTTTGGTCCTCACTTTAAAAACAACTAAGAGGCCAGCACCGGAGGACCTCAGGGTCCGCGAGGGCTCATATTTTAAAAGAATATCATTTAAATAAGAAGGCCCAAGACCATAAAAACATTTATAAACCATTAAAAGAATTTTAAAATCAATCCTGAAACGCACAGGGAGCCAATGCAGCGATTTTAAAACCGGTGTAATGTGTTCGCGCCCTCTGGTCCTCGTCAGAACTCGTGCCGCTGAGTTCTGCAATATCTATAGATTTGAAATAGACTAATCACAGCAACTATTCCAATCACACATTATATTTTTAACGAACCTCCAGGGAATTTGCGAGACAAACCTGCACCTTTCATTGAGTAACTTTTTCCACTCTAAATATTCACACCTTTTCATTTGATGGTATATGGAGACACCTGCCTGTAACTGATGGCTTCTTCTTGTTGCTTTCACTACCTCATGATAAGCAGGTGCACACATTTCTACTTTTACCTGTGCTGCAAGCAAGAAAGGAAGAAAAGCTGTCAGCACTGTGGTAGTAACTAACAGTTATGCTGTTACTGCAAACCCATGTCTGCTGCCCTTTCAAAGGAGGTAGGTATTTACAGCAGGAAGTTTGATGTGATTTGCTGGTTCTTTGACAGGTGTGAAAACTCACCTGCCGACCAAACATGTGAACGGTGCACCCCTTGACTGTGACGTGTCTGTTTACTTCAGAGGGAACTAAAGTGAGGAGGTGAAGTAAACGCTCTAAATAATGGCAGTGCAGCAGATAATTCAAACTAACTGACAACAGCATGAAACTAAAGAAGCAGGACTCGAGAAAAAATGATAAAATGCTTAAAGTAAAGAGGGTGTAGAGAGGAGAACCACAGACTTATGAATGCAATATATCAGAGGATTGGAGAGATGAGCCGGTTTCTGTTCTTGCTTTTTACCCCTCTTGGTCAGATATTAGAATAGGATAGTTTAATTGTCATTGTACAGAATACAATGACGCAGCAAAGAGTGCAAAAAAAGAAAACAGCACATATAAGAGGCAGCAAACCACAAATATGTAAACAGTTAGAAATTTTGTGCTATTTTCTGTCCACATTCAGGGCTTAGATAGAAGCTGTCTCTTAGCCTGTTTGTTTTTGTACATGTTGACCTGTATCACCTCCCAGAAGGAAACAGGTCCAAGAGGTGGTTGTCCACATTGGAATCTGTCTTTGGCGATGCTATGAGCTTTATTGAGGGCTAAATGTCAGGCAGAGAGCAGCCGATGATTTTTTTCTGCTGTCCTAAAAACCTCCTTCAACCTCTTCTTCACCAGGGTCGGTCCAGGTAGTTTGGCCCGCCTCAGTCATTGGTTCCCTTCTGAGAGAAGCGTGTGTGAAAGTAACCCAGATGGAGGTGCGAAAAGAGTCGCTTCCAGTGTGAAGCAGCCGGACCTGCATCCAGTCACTGAACATCCAGGATCATGTTGGATCATCCTGTTTTAGTGTGGACATGCAATCAATGCACTCAGAACCTGCAAGAAATTAGCTGAGCTGTCAGCATTAGCTCTAATAGTTTCCTTATTTCCTTATGACTGTAAAGAACCCCCCCCCCGCAGAGACTTTCTTTACATCTGATAACAAAAAAAGAACTAAGATTAAAGCAGAGGCGGAGCAACGAAGACTGCTTCAGAGCTGTAGCGCAAGATTTGGTTAAAAAAAATATGCATCTGTGTGTGTGTGTGTGTGTGTGTACACACACTTGACTGCAACAGTGTTTGTCAGTCTGTACATCAACATCTTTGTGTTGACAGGCTAGGGGGGTCTTGCCCTTGATGCTACCACCCCCTCATAGGCAGATTACAGACAGACTAGACACAAAGGCCCCTCATGCCTCCTCACATGGAGGGCGGGGTGCCTGTGTGATACTACAGAATCATCACACAATAAAAAAAAGAAGATTATCATCAACAATTACCTTCAAGTTTGTTTCTATGTTGCTTCTTCTGCAGGAAAACTACACTTCCTGTTCTGTTTTTTCAACTAAAAGTGGGATTCTGCCTTATTGTGAATTCTGTCTCGATTTAAAAAAAAATAGAAGAAAGGTTGGATAAGTTGCACTCAGTAGTCACCTCATTTACTGTGGTGAACCTCTGCAGAAGAAGAAAACGTTCAAAGCTGAAGACAGATTTGACTAAAGTGAACTTTCGCTGCATTTCCCTTCTGATTTGAACATGCAGCTATCTACAGTCAGCCATACATATTTCAGTTTCTAATTCTGTAAGCTGTTCCACTTAAGAAGATGAGTTTAGTCTGTAACGTTCAAAGAAATGCTTCGACTCTAAGTGACAGAATGTAAAACAATTTCCAGGAAAATCATATTGCTGGATTTGTAAAGAATTTATTTGTATTTTGAAGCAGAACATGAGTATCTTAGTCCTACAAAGAATCAAAAATTCTGTTCCTCACAGACCTGAAACTTATTCTTTAGAAGTCCCTCTACCCTCCACTGGTTACCTGTATAAATTTCACCTGTTTGAACTGGTTATTTGTATAAAAGACACCTGTCCACACCCTTAGACAGTCAGATTACAATAGCTCTACCATGACCAAGACCAAGGAGCTGTCGAAGGACACCAGATACAAGATTTTAGGTCTGAGCAAGACCAATCTACAATGAGAGGAGATCAACTGTTGGAAATATTATTAGAGAATGGAAGAAATACAAGATCACCGATGATCTCCCTCCACCTGGATTTTTATGACAGATCTCACCTGGTGGAACAAAGATCTGGAGAACGGTGAGGAAACAGATGAGAACTACACAGGAGAACTGATCAGTGACCTGAAGAGAGCTGGGACCACAGTAACAAAGGTTACTATTAGGCCTGCACAATATACCGCAAATTTATCGTTATCGCAATATCAATCAGTGCAATATCCATATCGCAAAAGTCAGCAAAAATCGCAATAAATGGTTACCTTAAATGTGCTAAAACAATCTTATGGCAGCTTGAAGTATTTAACTAATCAAATAAATCCATGTATGCATTTGACCAATTGGATGGACCCTTTCACGTTGTTGACCAATCATATAGAGCTCTTTTATGTTAAATGTTTGCCTCCTACGTCAACGAGGGTCATTTGGGGTATAATTTTTAAATTGTTGCAATGAAACGGTAATTATGTTTTTGGTTGTTTTGCTATTTGTGTATATACCGCAAATTATGTCGTTATCGCAACTTTGATCACTCATATCGCATATCGCACGTTTTGCTCATATCGTGCAGCCCTAGTTACTATAGTAACAAACAACCTTGTCATGGGTTCAAATCCTGCAGAGCTCCAAAGGTCCTTCTGCTTAAGGCAGAACATGTCCAGACCCGTCTAAAGTTCTTCATCTGGATGATCCAGAGGAGGATTGGGAGAAGGTCATGAGATGAGACCAAGATGGAGCTCTTTGGTATAAACGCCACTCACCGTGTTTGGAGGGAAAAGAACGCTGTGTTCCATTCCAAAAACACCATGCCCACTAGAAAGCATGGGGGTGGAAACATCATGGTGAGGGTGGTTTTTCTACAAAGGGGACAGAATGACTGATCTGTATGAAGGAAAGGACAAATGGATCCATGTGTGGAGAGATTTTGGAGAGAAATCTCCTTCCATCAATGAGAGCATTGAAGATGAAACATGGCTGGACCTTCCACCATTACATTGATCCCAAAAACATCACCTGGGCAACAAAGGAGTGGCTTCACAAAACACATTCAAGGTTCTGGAATGTCCTAGCCAGTTCCTGGACCTCACTCAACTTAACAGAGAATCTGTGGATGGAGATGAAAGTCTGTTTTCCTGCAACTGCCCCAAAACATCACAGCTCTGGAGAAGATCTGCATGGAGGAATGGACCAAAAATAGCAGCTATAATGTAAACCTGCTGAAGATTAGGATTACTTTATGAAGTATTGAGGTGAACGATTGACCAAATACTCATCAATTCTATATAACCTCTTAAACAATTTTACAATAGGATTTCCTGGGTTGTTTCCATTCTGTCTCTCAACAGCTGAAATGTTTCGAGGATAAACATGACAGCTTCTTGAGAGGAACAACTTGCAGAATCAGCAACCGAAAAATACTTTTGAGCCCCACCATAATGGTAAATGGTACATGGCGTATACTTATATAGCACTTTCTACCCTCTTTCGAAGGCCCAAAGTTAGAATCAGGAGATGTTTGGCCCCTCCACTCACACAGCTGTGTGTGTTAAGCTTAAGAGCAGGCTGACCTCCAGACGGTGTAATACCACAACTACAACTGCACCTGACATGGGACTCTGAGCCCTGCAACCGCAGAAAACAACCCTATACCAGGGGTCTGCAGAAGAATCCTGCTGGGTGGGCCGAGGTTTGGTTCCTGGCCGTGTCACCGTAGGCTGAGATCTCTCCATGTTTATTGTGTGAATGAAGAAGGAAACAAGGCCACCCTGCTTCAAAGGACTGAAAAAAGGAGACCCCAACTAGAGCTCTTTGATTGAACCATCAAAGCATGAGCTGTATTTCTCAGGCTCACACGGTCTGCATGACAACACCGCCGACCAGCAGAGCTCTGCTCAAAGCAGTCAGCTTCTACAGTAGGACACAAATATTTCAACCCACTCCTGAATAGAGCTGCACTCCAGCCGGAGAGAAACACAGAAACATCTGAGGAGCGTGCAGCCATGCTTCTCCTCTTGGACCCAAAATGAGGCCTCCTGCTGTCTCTGGCCGTTTTCCCTGGAGGAGTCCGTCTGCAGGACATGCACCCACACACACTTCTTGGTTACATTGTGGCATCAGCACAACCACACTGCTGCCAAATCTGAATCTAATCTCCTGTGTTAACCTCATGTTGCCCAGTCCTGGCCTCAACCCCAGTGAAAATTACACAGCACTGTAACTCGGTCTGTGGTCTGTCTGCAGCTCTGCTTACATCTGTGTTGGTGCATGTCAATCTACCCGCCTGCCTGCATGTCTGTCTGTCTGTCTGCAGAGCTGTCCCAGTGCACGCATGCCCTATCCGTCTGCCTGCCTCAGCCATAAAGAGCAACATCTGCAGCGGCTCAGGCAGACAGCCGCGCTGCGCAGAGCTGATAATGATAGCTGGTGTCAGGAGGCAGACAGACATAACACCATTCCAGCGTTTCCTGTCTGCTCTGACAGGAAAACTATTTAACCCTCTCCTCTCACCGCGCGGCCTGCGCGCGCGTAAGTACCAGGGATCAGTGTGATGCTGGTGCGGCTTCTTCCGGTCTTGTTCAGTGTTTGGTTGTTTTCTGGTCCAATAAGACTGGGTCCAGACCGGGACAGAGTGACCGGTGGTTACCCCAAAGTTAGCAGACAGACCGACAGTCCTCACGGGCAACTTGACCGGAGCAGCGCGCGGCGCCGCTGGACCGTCTCCGTCCGGTCTGTTGTCCGTCTGAATCAAACGCATTATACCGTACAGTCATGCTCGGTTTTTAGGTCAGGAACCGTCCCCGGAGCCGCTCGCGCTACTCACATATCTCCATCTCCCGGGGCTGGGAAGCCGTGCAGTTGCAGGAGCAGGTGACATTGGAGTTGCCGGAGCCGCCAGAGGCCGTTCCGTTTTGCATGGGGCTGGGCTGCCCGGGACACTGCTCCGGGGAGAGAGCCGCCGCCACCGTCAGATACCCGACGGAAACCACAGAAAACTTCCAGGCAGCGGCAACAGAGTTCGCTGCTGCCGGTAACTCCCGACACTGACTGTCGCAGTCACATCAACGCCTGCCGCCTCACGCCATTCTTCTGCGGGGGGGGAGGCTCGAGAAAGAGTCAGAAAGCGCCGCGAGGATGAGCGGTCGGTTGACGCATTTTTTATTTGTTATTATTATTATTTTAGATTTTCCGCTCCTCTTCCGCTGCTCGGAGCAGCTGTCCCTCCTCTTCTGAAACGGAGAAGACACAGCGGGCTCAGGCCCCGCCCACAGAGTACAGGCTGCTTCTGCGACCAATCAGATGTGTCCATGGAAGGTTGTGGGAGCATGCTGCGTTCAAGACCATAGAAATTTATAGTACTGGTTGCAGCAAAGGTTAGAATTTTGGAATTTTGAAAGGACAGCAAAAATGAATGTAGAAATGTCATATTTCTTTTTTTTTTCCATGTTTGTATACCTGTATCTTTTCCAATTAAAAATATAGAAAGTACATTTACCGGAATTGATCTGATTAACACGTTTTCAGCTTGTTGGGGAGCAAAATAAAATAAAAAAGTTATTTCTTTGACCTTAAGTCTAAGATTCTGTCTGCTAAAACGACCACATTGTTCGGTCTTGCCTTTGTAATGGTCTTGTTATGGGTAGTGATGACAGTGAGAATTTATTTCAGAGGAGTCAGAAGTGGTTTTACATTTGAGCACTTCTTCAAATAACCACTAGGGCTGGATGCAGATTTGATCACACTCAAATCAAGCTTGACAGCAAAAATAAACATTTTAAAGCAAAAAAAAAAAGAAACCTTTTGTTACTCCACAGCTATTTTTTAGTCACAACAATACAAATGTCAGTTTTAATCAAATGAGAATATGAAATTGTGAAAAAATGGGATGTGGTCTTTTGATGGCCTGGAGGTGTGCACTATGATCCAATGAAACACAATTATTTTGTGTAAAACATGAATGGACTTGCTCTTCAGCAAACTGATACTAGAAGTATTCCTGATTAAGTGAGACCGACAGCATTTTCCGTGAATACATTCAGCAGAACAGACCATCCTGCTTCGATCAATAGTGGATTTTTCCCATGTTCCTCCATACTAGATGCACGGCCAAAACTTGCATCCTGATATAGCTCATTGAATATGGCAATATGTCGTTTTGCCAAATGTTGAAAGACCTAAATCATTTATTTAGAATCCTTTTTCCACAGTAGATATGAGTTGCTCATCTTAATATATATGGAGTAAGGAATCTGTCAAGAAGAAACATATTCATAAAGACAAAACTATGAATACAACATTTAGTTTTACGCTTGAAATGTTTGTTTTGAAAATAACTTTTCATTGTTTTGAATAAGATTCTTGCAATGCTTTAAATCTACGAAATCTCCTTTTAACAAATTGTCAAAAATAGGTCACGGGGTCACAGTCAAATACATCGAGTCCCGAAACATCAATTCCACTATTGTAAGTGAGCTTGCTTACTTGAGTTTCTTTTCCCCCACAGATTTTCCAGACTAAAACTAGGTAATTGTAGCTAATGTTAATTGCAGTATAGCTAAAGTGATGCTCGCTTTTTTGAGAAATTACTGAGGACTGTTGCAGTAACAGCTGATGATGGCTGCGAGTGAGTAGAGGTTGGGGGGGGCAGAAGGGTCCGATCACCTCCAGTGTTCTTTAGGGTGGGTGGGGAGAGACTCATGCTTCATTCCCTTGTTACAGGGGGCATCAGCCAATGGGGAAAATGTGTTGACAGGACCAACCTTCAGGTGACCTCCTGTGCCAGACTTTAGTTTGAAAGCACATGTGTAGCACAGAGGCAAGACCCCCACTAAAAACCAACCAATGCCCCCCCTCCCCTGAATCTTTACACACAGTCAACAGAAAAGACAGGTCAGTCTGCAGTCTATTAATAAACCAGTTTGTGGAAACTTTAGAGCGGCTCTGAATTCTGCGTTGGGGAGTGGAAACCACAAAACCATTAGGTTTGCTTTAACTTTAACCTGCACACGTGTCTGCACTTGATGTTTTTAATATTTAATTAATAAATATCATCATCATAACCTCACCCACACACCCCCAACCATGACGACTGTACACCCTGGATCTGAAATGCGATAACTCCTTTTGTGACCGTCTGTCAGTGAGTATGTAAGCCCTGAGCCCCTCCAAGCGTTCCTTAAGTGCAGCTAAAAGAAGAGCAGCTTCTCCTCAGGGCTGAGTGCATCGTATTTGTCTACTATTGAATTTAATTGGGCCCTTAAGGCCCCCGGCGCAACAACAAACCAACATTAACAGCCACTAGCAATGCAAGGACTCCTTGCGGATCTTCCCCATGTCCATAGCGGGGGGCAGGAGAAAAGCTTGTGAGCACAACGGTAGAAAGCCGTCAGGATTGCTGTTCATTCAAATTTTTGTAGGAAAACTGCTTGGATGAAAATAAAATGAATACTAAAAGTAATATTTGCATGAAGTGATACAAAATGTACTGAAAACAACCAATAAAACTAACATTTTTCACTGGCACACCTGATGCAAATTCTGTCTCTGCTCCACTTTCTTGTCTAATCTGGAGGTCTCACTTCGTGTGTTTAGCACATTTAAGACCCATCACAGGCACCACCAACTGGAGACAGCTGGGTCAGATAAACCCCTGTAGAGGGTGATTTTCTGTCCTATTGGACAAAAACTGTCCTTACCATGCACCAAACTCTACATTCCTCCTTTCATTAATGGGCACAATTGGAAATACAAGCAGCAGATTTATAACACAGGTCAATAAGGAGCAATGTGGAGTTCTTCTGCCTACTTTAACGCCTGCAGGCAAGGTGAGAACCAAACCTGCAACCCTGCGATCAGAGGTCGACCACTCTATCTCTGAACCACAGTCTTTTAATCACATGTATGGTGGTCCTGAAGGGCAAATCACACCAATAAATCAATCAAAGCAAAAAGTTTTAAAAAGTCACAATTACAATTAAAAAAGCAAAACAAGTAATGAAAAAACAACATTACATTTTAAAAAACCAAAACACAATTCCAAAAAAGAATTAAATGGAATAAAAATGAAGCATTTTAGAGAAACAAAAGTAATTTCCAGAATTCAAAATTACAGTAAATATTTAAAACTAAACACAAGAAGAAACTGGAAAAGATAGGTATTATGGGACATCGCTGACTGGATGATGACATTTGTCCATCAAGTGATACTGGATACACTCCATCCTAATTCCAAAACTTTTATTAGTGTGCAGACATTGATTATTAGAAAAAAAACCATAAAAAATCAAATGTTACCATCCAATCAGCAATGTCCCATAGTTCCTACCTTTTCTGGTTTCTTATTGATGTTGTTGACCTTTTGGCATACCCCTTAAGGAGCCACCACAGCCAAGCCAAAGATCCACACTGGATGAAGCTCTCCCCCCCGTGGGAACTGTACCCTGATTTGCTGTGTGCCGTCCCTACACGCAGCTAGCTCAGCCATCCAGCCACGACTCAATGTGTTTTGTTTTTTAACATTTTTATTTTGAAACGTTTTTTTGGAATTGTGTTTTGATTTCTAGAATTTTGTTATGTTTTCCAAAAAGGCTTTTTTCGTATTACCTGTTTTGCATTTTTTACTGTCCTTGTGATCTTTAAAATGTTTTTGCGTTGTGTGATTTGTTGGTAGGATTTGCACATCAGGGCTACTGTACACCCCCCTCCCTACACAGACACACGCACAGACACACATGCTCACATGCTTGTGCACCTCGGCTGCAGCATCAGTGGGGACCCCTGGGGAGCCATGTGCAGACTGACACCACTAGCAGGTCAGACCAGACCAGACAGGCAGCAGACACGCCTGATAACTAAAAGCTCTCCAGTCCCCAAACAACCCCCCCACGACACTGGGGGCCCAGGCACATGCCTGCACATGCATGCTAACACACAAACTCACCTGCTTCCACACAAATCTATACCAACAGTTAAACACATGCAGGACACTCATACTGACTAAAACACACAGACACATGAACATAGTCACAAATGCTCAACACAGATATTCTCTCTTTAAAACACACACACAGTGACACACACACAGCAATAGATTTACGCACACAGTTACCTGCGTAAAGACAATCACATTCTGAATCTGTGATGTTCTGTGTCTGCTCAGCATCTGCTTTGTGCCTGTTGTAAGTCTCGATTGTGTCTGCTCTGTGTCTGGTTTGTGTCTGGTTTGTGTCTGCTCTGTGTCTGCTTTGTGTCTGCTCTGTATCTGCTTACTGTCTGCTCTGTGCCTCCTCTGCGTCTGCTCTGTGCCTCCTCTGCGTCTGCTCTGTGTCTACTATGTGCCTGCTCTGTGCCTCCTCTATGTCTGCTTAGTTTCTGCTCTGTGTCTACTATGTGCCTGCTCTGTGCCTTCTCTGCGTCTGCTTAGTTTCTGCTCTATGTCTGCCTTGTGTCTGCTCTGTGCCTCCTCTGTGTCTGCTTTGTGTCTGCTCTGTGCCTCCTCTAAACCTGCTTTGTGCCTGCTCTGTGCCTCCTCAATGTCTGCTTTGTTTCTGCTCTGCATCTGCTCTGCGTCTGCTCTGTGTCTGCTTTGTGTCTGCTCTGTGCCTCCTCTGCGTCCGCTTTGTGTCTGCTCTGTGTCTGCTCTATGTCTGCTTTGTTTCTGCTCTGCTCTGTGTCTGCTTTGTGTCTGCTCTGTGTCTACTATGTGCCTGCTCTGTGCCTCCTCTATGTCTGCTTAGTTTCTGCTCTGTGTCTACTATGTGCCTTCTCTGTGCCTCCTCTGCGTCTGCTTAGTTTCTGCTCTATGTCTGCCTTGTGTCTGCTCTGTGCCTCTTCTGCGTCTGCTTTGTGTCTGCTCTGTGCCTCCTCTGCATCTGCTTTGTGCCTGCTCTGTGCCTCCTCTATGTCTGCTTTGTTTCTGCTCTGTGTCTACTATGTGCCTGCTCTGTGCCTCCTCTGCGTCTGCTTAGTTTCTGCTCTATGTCTGCCTTGTGTCTGCTCTGTGCCTCCTCTGCGTCTGCTTTGTGTCTGCTCTGTGCCTCCTCTGCATCTGCTTTGTGCCTGCTCTGTGCCTCCTCTATGTCTGCTTTGTTTCTGCTCTGCGTCTGCTCTGTGTCTGCTCTGTGTCTGCTTTGTGTCTGCTCTGTGCCTCCTCTGCGTCTGCTTTGTGCCTGCTCTGTGCCTCCTCTGTGCCTCCTCTGCGTCTGCTTTGTGTCTGCTCTGTGCCTCCTCTGCATCTGCTTTGTGCCTGCTCTGTGCCTCCTCAATGTCTGCTTTGTTTCTGCTCTGCGTCTGCTCTGTGTCTGCTCTGTGTCTGCTTTGTGTCTGCTCTGTGCCTCTTCTGCGTCTGCTTTGTGTCTGCTCTGTGCCTCCTCTGCATCTGCTTTGTGCCTGCTCTGTGCCTCCTCTATGTCTGCTTTGTTTCTGCTCTGTGTCTACTATGTGCCTGCTCTGTGCCTCCTCTGCGTCTGCTTCGTTTCTGCTCTATGTCTGCCTTGTGTCTGCTCTGTGCCTCCTCTGCGTCTGCTTTGTGTCTGCTCTGTGCCTCCTCTGCATCTGCTTTGTGCCTGCTCTGTGCCTCCTCAATGTCTGCTTTGTTTCTGCTCTGCGTCTGCTCTGTGTCTGCTCTGTGTCTGCTTTGTGTCTGCTCTGTGCCTCCTCTGCGTCTGCTTTGTGCCTGCTCTGTGCCTCCTCTGTGCCTCCTCTGCATCTGCTTTGTGCCTGCTCTGTGCCTCTTCAATGTCTGCTTTGTTTCTGCTCTGCGTCTGCTCTGCGTCTGCTCTGCGTCTGCTCTGTGTCTGCTTTGTGTCTGCTCTGTGCCTCCTCTGCGTCTGCTCTGTGTCTGCTCTGTGTCTGCCTTGTGTCTGCTCTGCATCTGCTTTGTTTCTATTCTGTGCCTCCTCTGCATCTGCTTTGCATCTGCCTTGTTCCTGCTCTGCGTCTGCTCTGTGTCTGTTCTCTGTCTGCTTTGCGTCTGCACCGCGTCTCCATTGTGTCTACTTTGTGTCTGCTCTGCATCTCCTCTGCATCTGCTTTGTGTCTGTTCTGCGTCTCATTTGTGTCTGCCTTGCATCTGATATGCGTCTCCTCTGTGTCTGCTCTGCGTCTGTTCTGCGTCTCCTAGGTGTCTGCGCTGTGTCTGCTTTGCGTCTCTTCTACATCTGCTTTGTATTTGTTCTGCATGTCCTCTCTGTCTCCTCTGTGTCTTCTATGCGCCTGTCTGCATCTGATTTGCGTCTCTTCTGTGTCTGCTTTGTGTCTGTCCGTCCTCTTCTCTGTGACTTTATATGTGTTTTGTCATGGAGGTATCTTTCAGAGACACAAAGAAACCTTTTCTTTTTACAGCTCTCTGTCACTTCTCGTCTTTTGGTGTGGCTCCTCTCAGCAGCTGCTCTCTATCATCCTTCTGGCAGCTCTGACTCTGTTCTTGATTGGCTGCTGTGTACCAGTTCAGGAGATTGCCATTAAAACCAGACATGAGCTCATTGTCCCAGACGACCAGCCCGCCCGTTCCAATGCCCAGCAGGGCAGGGGTGAGGAGAGCTCCATACCTGCAGATCATCCCCTCTTCCCACCCAATTCTCTGCTTCTCTCTTTCTCGTTCTCTCTTTTTCAAAATCTTTTGTCTCCATTTCTTTTTTCTTATCTGTATCTTTCCTCCAGAATAATATTTTCTCATCGACACAATTTTTCCTTTTCATTTTCTTTTCCGTCTTTAATGTAATTGTCATCTTGTCATTCCACTTTCCTTTTTTAGCACACTTATTTTTTATCCTCTTTTTCAAATGCATTTAACATTTCTTTTACTTTCTTGCCTTTGCATTTTTACACATTTCTTCCTCCATCTTTTCTTTTTCATTCTTTTAATCTAATGTGTGGTTTGACTTTTCCTCCTTTTTTCTTCTCTTCAGGAATGTGATGTTCTGTGCATCAGTCTGTCTTTGTGGTTTGAACCAAACTGTCACACAGTCCACTTTTTGCTTGTCCTTCCTGTTTTTGTTGTCTGTCTGTGACTAGCAGCTCTTCGCTGATGGTTGTGGTCATTGCAGTGGAGCCTGCAGCAGAAAAAGAGTGAGGGAGGGGCAGGTTTTCAAAGACAGAAGTGGCAGTGAGATGTGTGTGCATAGGAAGCTAGACAGCTGGTACACCTATGCAGACAGGATATGACATGCCGCTGCAGCAGACAAGGGCAGGAAGCAGAGGATATGTGGTATGCCAGGCATTTTATTGAACTCAGCTGCTGTGAAGAGGCCTTTTTCCTTAAAGTCAGCCCTCGTCTGAAGATGAAAGCTTGACGTATTAACTCTGAGTCATCACTATTTTGTTCTAGCATTTACAACAGTAACGTCACACATGAGTGGTTCACACTGCTAATCTGACAGAAAAGGTTTTTTTCTGTCCTTTGTTCGTCTTGGCTCACAGGATGGGTGTCTGAGAGGAGCAGCCTGATTTCATGGCATCTATTCCTCGCAGCATTTATATTTCCTCTTGGGTTGTTTCTGGTGTTTCATGAAGCCTTGGTGAACCTAATTGTCCTCACAGATTTAATCTTCTTTTTGTTTTGTGAACATTTCTAGATCTTCATTTGGAGCTCAGTGTGAGGGATGGCATCAGAACTTCAATCTCTTCAATCTCTGGACTACGGAGGGGATTCACAAAATGAACTGGAATGGATGACATCTTAACCCTATTTGACCATTGGTATCATATTTGATACACACATTTCTCAGACCCATATCCCATTAGCCTGATAAAACTTTCCTTATAAACCCATTCTATATTACCTGTCCATGTTTCCTGCCCTGTAGTTTATTATCAGTCCGCTAGAGGCAGTAGAAGGGCTTTCCTGCTCTTTTCAAAATGGCTGTTTCTCAAAACACTTTTGGCGGGAAAAGTTTTGCTAGTCTTCAAACATTTTTCTTTTCTTTTTTACTTGTTCTGACGGCCGGGCACTCTTTCTCTTTTTAGATCTTATCATCCACCTCAGTAGAGCATTAACACCCACCTGAGCACAGGTGTCAGCTCACCTTTGCGCAATAGTATGTGTGACCATGGTTAGTGCTTGCAATGAGAAGGTCCTGGTTCAAATCCCAGCTGTCTGTGTGGCGTTTGCATGTTCTCCTGTCTCAGGGATTGTGTGGCCCTGCAACAAACTGGCAACCAGTCCAGGGTGACCCTAACCTTCTCCCAACCAACAGTAGCCAGGATAGGCTCCAGTAACCCTGTGAAGAAATTCGCTGGGTTCAGAAAATGCATGGATAGATTTGGCAGGATCTTTTTAGGGATAGGAAGCAGACGAGCTACTAAGATGGAACCTGTGTTGTTAGGAGACAGCTTTGGCTTCAGAACAAATAGTTACCCAGAAGAGGCGGGTGCAGAGCTGGAGCTGACAGCGAGGATGTGCAGCAGTCTTTCCACTCCTTATTTGGAGTGATGCAGAAAACTGCTCTTCTTTTCAAGGCTGGCCACTAGAGGGCGTTATAGAGTAGTGCCTTGCCACAAGTGCAGTGACAAATGAGCCACGCACAGAAAAACAACAGAAAGTCTAGCTGTTTTCTTTTCCTCTCTTCTGTTTTCTTCTTTTTATTTCAGATCCAATTTGCATAAAATAAAAGCTGCATAAAATGCTGCAGTTTCTCTTCATGAAAAATGTTCTTGTATTTAGAATTAGTAATGTGACGGCAGTAACTGAAAGGCTGCGATCTGCTCAGTCTCCACATTATATCCACATTCTTTTATATTCTGTTAATGCCAGAGCACCAGGAACACATACCACACATTTTGTTTTGTGAGGGAGCGAACTATTGTTTTATGCATCAGGGAGTTCCAGACTGGGGGGGCGCATGGTGACCAGCAGCGTTTGGGGGGACAGTATGTGAGATGGTGATGAAGGCAGAGCTCAGATCGAGCAGGAAGAGGACGGAAAGTAGAGCAGCATCTGCAGCAAGGAGGAGTTCGTTCGAGTTTCTTTGCTTTGATATAACTTTTAATAGAAAGGTGTGCTTGGAGTTGTGCTGCAGCTGCCTTTTTAAGAATTTTGGAGATGAATGGGAGATTAGAGATGGAAATTACTGATGTTGATGGGATTTGATCCAAGCATTTTGAGAACTGACGGGACAACAGGCTTTTTTTGGGGGGGGGGGGGGGGGGCAATTTCAGGGGTAAGGAAGGTGTGGATAATGTTGCTGATGAGAGGAGAGAGAGGAGAGAGAAGCCTTGACCAGAGCTGTAAGAAGTTGACAAGTTGAGATTTTTGATTTTTGAATGAGCTGCAGTCCTTGTCTTGGGAACTATTTGGACCTCCCCAATCCAAACCCCCCATAAGCATCCACTCTGGTCATGAAGCTGTCTGTCACTCATTTATCAAACTATCACATAATTATCAGTCTTCAGTTCAGCTTCATGAAAGATTTTCTGGTGAAAATTCAAATCACAACTCGATTTCAGTTGATTGTAGCTTGAAAAAGTCTTTCTTGAAAACAGACATACATTTGACGGTTTGACCAAAGTCTTAAATGCAGTCTTGCTTGTTCATGTTTTTGAAATTTCTAATTCAGTATAAATGATTAAGACAATCAATTTATCAATTTTACCCACTTCAGACACAGTTGGGTTGGGGTTTGGGGTGGAGGTGAGGGGATGGGGGAGGTCCAACAAACCCTATCCCAGCTATCATACAGAGACCGCCAGATTCACTCCAGTTGGCCACCAGATGCAAAAATGTGGTAAATTTGATTGATCTGATTTGATTTGATTTGATTTGATTTGATTTATTTATTTATTTATTTCAAGCATTGTAGTCAAAGCAATAAATAATGTACACATATTTATCAAACTCATTACAGAAATGATGAAATGCATAGATTAAAAAGACAGAAAATAAAACAAAACAAAAAACACTTAAATCACATTTGCGTAATTAAATACATTAATCTTTATCTAAAGTCAAGTAGAGCTTGATTTATTTGCTTGAAAAGGAGTGGGAAGAAGCAAACTTATATAATCCCACCCCTACTGAGTTTATTCATTTTATAGTTTTACAGTTTTTTTGATTCAGTTCTGATCCAATAGATTCTTTTCAGTCAGACAACTCTTGCAGTAAGAAATATTTATTTGACATTTTCCACATACTTTAGTTGGCATTCACAACTTTTGGTTTGGCATAAAGCTCCGTTCAATTCCATGAGAGATTTCCATAAAACTTTTTGGGTAACAAAACCCCCCCTTTACGGAGCCCACAGGTGGAAGCCGGGGAGGAGGGTGGGGCGAAGAATGAGCGCTGAAGGTAAGAAAGAGAATGAACGCCTGCGCACCTGGCTTAAATAGGACGCTGAGCAGGTGAGTTAATTGACTGAACCGCCCTAGGGTAATAGCTAAGAAACACTGCTACGAGTATCTGCCCGAAAAACGATTGAAAATCGTCATTTCAGTCAGACAACTCTTGCAGTAAGAAATATTTATTTGACATTTTCCACATACTTTAGTTGGCATTCACAACTTTTGGTTTGGCATAAAGCTCCGTTCAATTCCATGAGAGATTTCCATAAAACTTTTTGGGTAACAAAACCCCCAACACCAAGATCATCCAGAAGAAGAAGAAGAAAATGTGAATGTGAATGTATAATCAGTGTGTAAATAAGATGAGGTGTGTTTTCGGCGGCATTCCATTTTCACTTCATTTCATTTCATTTTCCAGTATGACTGCTATGTGTTTACCCGGTACCATTGACCGTTGGGCCGCTCCCTTCGAGAACCACTCTAGGAAGGGAACATACTATCTAGTGTATCTGCTATGTGTTTACCCGGTACATTGACCGTTGGCCGCTCCCTTCGAGAACCACTCTACGAAGGGAACATTCTATCTAGTGTATCTGCTATGTGTTTACCCGGTACATTGACCGTTTGGCCGCTCCCTTCGAGAACCACTCTACGAAGGGAACATACTATCTAGTGTATCTGCTATGTGTTTACCCGGTACATTGACCGTTGGCCGCTCCCTTCGAGAACCACTCTACGAAGGGAACATTCTATCTAGTGTATCTGCTATGTGTTTACCCGGTACATTGACCGTTGGCCGCTCCCTTCGAGAACCACTCTACGAAGGGAACATTCTATCTAGTGTATCTGCTATGTGTTTACCCGGTACATTGACCGTTTGGCCGCTCCCTTCGAGAACCACTCTACGAAGGGAACATACTATCTAGTGTATCTGCTATGTGTTTACCCGGTACATTGACCGTTGGCCGCTCCCTTCGAGAACCACTCTACGAAGGGAACATTCTATCTAGTGTATCTGCTATGTGTTTACCCGGTAACATTGACCGTTGGGCCGCTCCCGTTCACCAGGGGAGCATACTATCTGAAGAGAGAGGGAAGAATGAAGGGGAGCCAACATAAATTACTCATACCTGATCTTAGAACGTAGCCCACTTCCCCAAAACAAAACGCCGTACAGAACTATAATTTAAACTGCCAAACAACCCGTATGATACACTAACTTAACATCCAAACCAAAGCTTCCGATGGCGCAGTAAGACAAGCTGAACAGCCATTATTCGAACTTCTATTAAGCGAAGAACAAGCTTTATGGCCATAACTTCTTCCATTGAGGCAACTAGATATACACGAGCTTAAGTCCATCCATTATTTTGAAGCTCCCAATGACAGTACAACGAACGAGCTTAATAGCCATAATTTTCTCCATTTGGCATAACAACTATAAGCGCTCAGGAACATATTTAATTGAGAGCCCATCCAACAGTAAGACGAGTTCAACGCCCATAATTACTAAGCGTCGACGCCCATAAGTACCATGCTTCATTGGCATACTACAAAATTGGCTTAAGAACCAAGCTCCAGCGCATACAATGATACAGCTTAGAAAATCCTAAATTTTTTAGGCTTCCACCTGGCTATAATTTTTCTGTAACATCTATAATCGAAGAATTTACATTCATTCTGCTGTTGACATTGATTGATTAATTCAGTCAGAAGTGTCATTGGAAGGCAGAGGAGGTCCACCGCCCCGTCACTTTCAGTGCAGCAATAGGTACGTCGAGCAGTCATCGGTGCAGCACCAGATCAAGGAATGCAGGGGAGACATCACTTCCTGGAAACGGAGAAGCTGATCGGGGCGTAGGGGTGTGCAAGCTCAGGATGTGGTGCATAGATAAAACAAAGCAGTATTAGTCTTGACAAGAATATATAAAAATCCCAGATACCGATCAGATTCAAAATGCTTGAGATAAATGAAATAACAGTGCTTTTAAAGAACAAATCTGAGAAGTGAAATTTAGTAGACAGTTAAAGTAAAGACCCATTGTGGATTTATCGCACCCTAGAAACCATCATAATTATAAATTCCAACAGTGAAATGATAGTGAACTATATAACCTGCACAAAGTCTTTAACACCAAATTTTTATATATTCCAAAGATAAGAAAAGTAACCTTTGACAGTTTCAGAGGGACGCACCTTCAGGAGGCCATCGAGGAGTAGGTGATGGGAAGAGCAGCCAAGGAGATTGTAGATGAGGAAGGTCAACATCCCACGTAGCAAAGGATTACAGCTTGGCTGGATTTGATGCTTTGTACTTGACATTAGTGGTCCTCAAATTGGTGGACAACAAGTACAGGCCACTGAAATTGTAATTAGCCAAGGGCGTCTGGATACTGAAAAAGAGAACTTAAGAGCCATGAGGGACCATAGGTTTTGATGGCATTCTTTTCTAGACTGAACCTTAAGCATTTAGAGGCGGAGTATAACAAGCCACTAATGGGGAAGCATCTAGCAGACTGTCATCTGCTTAAGCAAGGCAGATAGAAGACTGACTTGTGAACACAAGATTTAACTCTTGAACCAAGCTTGAGAGCACAAGTGATATACTCCTACGGTCAGGGTAGAAATTGCTCAAGGTGGTATTTAAACATTAACCAAGTCAACCGATGACACAATACTATCATTCACTATTGAAACAGCCTTAATACAATCTCCAAGGATGAAATAACTGGACGACACCTTATAAATCATCAGAGCTGTAGATTCTGGCGGCCGGACAAACACAAACCACTCTTAAATCCTTTCCCCCAAACCAGAAGGCACAGCCTCAGAAGAACAAGTGGAGGGAGCCTGAAGACACGACAGGCATCATAACATAACTATGTCAAGCATAGAGAGGGAAGGAACAAACGCAACACACGAAATCCAGAACAGGAAAACAGGGCCCAGGACGGAACCACCCAGAACAAGAACACAAGATGAACGGATGACCATAGGACCAAAGCCACAGCAAATGTCAGGTGGCCCAATCATTGACAAATCATATTCAAACCAAACAATGAATAAACAACACGCTGCACAAAAGCCACAGATGACATAATGGGGAGAGACAAGCAGCAATGAACCAACCGATCCATAGAAGAAAAATAAATCCGGAAGGGTGGAGGACCATACAGTATAGACAACGTGGAACCCAGATTTGAAAAGAACCCCCCCCCCCACAGATATCCAAAAGACCAGGGATACAGAGGAAATTCGGCCACTGAGAAACCATCAATAACTCGCAAAATGAGGGGGACCCATCGCCTACAAATAAACATTACAGAGCTTCTGCTAAGAAATTGGAAAGTATGAGGACTGCCACGGCAGCTGAAAAGTAAACCGGCAAACGTGTCGAGTGCCAACTGAATGCCAAAAGACGCCGAGAGGCATAGAGGCAGAACAGGGAGAACCTCAGCGATAAGACATCCACAGCCTTATATTGTGCTCGGAAGAAAATCGCGGAGACAGCATGGGCAGCTGAAGAAAATATATACTAATCCTGAAGGCGCATGAGGAACTAGCCACTGATGCCCAGAAAGATGAACTGTGAGGCGCCAACGGGTCCAGATCACGTCACGAGAACCTGAACACTTCGAAGGGGCCACCCTCAGTGGTGGCTTTGAAAACGATGCCCCGGAAAAAGCCATCACACAGCCCCCACAAACCTCCAGACCAAACCAGAGAGAGAATAACAAATTAACTGTCCAGCCGAGAAAAAAAAAGCGACGAGACTGACATACTCACTAATGCGACCGACGCAAGTCCCCGAGCCAGGGCAGGACCCACTGGGGTACACAGAGCGGGGAAAAACAGGCGAAGCAGAACCAGATGCAGAACGTGCGGGGGCAACGAACGAGTGATTAAAATGAGCCAAAGACGCTGCATAAAAGAGACCAAGCATAAGGAATTTGTCCACAGAGGAGAGACAGGTCCAAGAGAGACCAATTCACATTCAGACTAACCAGCAGCTACAACAACGAAGAAAATAAACAGAAGAACCGCCATAATAATAAAGCCAGCATCTAATTAAAGATAGTCAAGAGTCACCTTCAGCACCTAAAGAACAAAACAGCAACAAAGAAAATGCAAAACCACAAATAATTCAGCCAGCATGAGAAACCAGGCCAGACGAGGACCGCCAGCCGTCACAACCACAGAAAAGACCCCACAACTCCTGAAACAATAATCGGACGACGCAGAATAACAGCAGAAATTGAATCAGAAATGCCTCATGAACAAACCACGAGTCACAAAAACTACAATTCCCAGGGTCCTTAGGGGCGCGACGTCACCATACACGGAAGTAAACAAAACAAGACTCAGCCCAGAAACACTACACAGGAAAATCCGCACGCCGCTCACCTTAGAAGACCGGCCGACCACGGCAGACGATAGACCCGGACAGCTCCAGATCCGGGCCCACGGACAACCCGAACACCGCGGAAAGTGCACCCCCTGCAGATGCACGCGACCGCGCCGAAACGAACGCGCTGGGCGCCGTTAGCCGCCCGGCGAGATCCGCAAAAAGGAGCAAACGCGGCGAAAACGGAAAACCCACATCAGAAACGGGGATCATCCATCCAAAGGACGGGGGGAATACAGCAAGATGTCGAAGAAAAGGAGATCCGCCAGATCCGCGAGCACGGGGAAGAAAGAGGTAAGAAAGAGAATGAACGCCTGCGCACCTGGCTTAAATAGGACGCTGAGCAGGTGAGTTAATTGACTGAACCGCCCTAGGGTATTAGCTAAGAAACACTGCTACGAGTATCTGCCCGAAAAACGATTGAAAATCGTCATTTCGAGTAACAAAATCCAGTGCCTAGTAATGATTGATTTTCTTCAGAAAACATTCATTCATGATTTCAGAAAACAGTAACGGTAACCATTATGTAATAATCATTGATTATTACTAGAACACATTATCACAATAAACTATTAATAATTGCTACACATTGCAGATCAAGTAAAGAAAATCAATTCCTCCTAAAAAAAGTGTCAAAATAAAAATACTTTGTCTCCAGTATGCTCTTCATTTTTTCATTCATAATAAAAGTCCTGTCAGTCACTCACTACATGTTTAGAGCAGAAGGACTCTCATGGTCCACACTCTCTAATAACCCATTTGTAATGTCCTCCTGGCCTCTAACAAAACACTTCAAACATGAAACCGTTTGAAGGAAGCCGGGTCTGACAGATGGGAAACAGTCTGAACATGCTGCAGCTCCCCACACTGGCTGTCATCCAGAAGATCTGCCACATGCATAATTGTGCACTGCCTGCCACAGCAGAGCTGTTCTACTGGAGATCTGCAGGAACTGGCTGGGGTTAATATACATAAAACAGTCCTCATTAGCTCCTGCGCTGACCGAGCAGTTTCTTAAAAGAAAAACACAACTAGCAACAGCTCGCTCCAGCCCAGCCAGGGCTTTCACCAGTCTGCATCCTCTTATTCTGCAGCAAATCTCAGGAGTTTACAGCTTGTATAAGGCCAGAAAATGTTTCTGCTCACAGCTTGCTGTACCAGAGAAACCGCCCCCTTTCTCCCCTAACTTCATTTTGTGGTGGCAGGCAGGACTACAGGGAGTCAGAGATCATCCCTTAACAGCCACAGCGTTCACTGCTGAGGTGCTAACACTAAAGGCAGGGCTTCACCACAACAGAGTCATCTGCCCTGAGGATTTCTCATCACACAAACAGCAGTCATTTGATTCGTGTGTCCAATGGTGAAAATTAACATGAACATAAACATGGTGAACACGAACACAGACAGAGGCGGCCATACTTGGTCCTGATCAGAACTCCAACATCTGCTTCAGGTAAAAAAAAAAAGATGTTCAGCTCCATTCCTTGTGTCTTTAGTTTTCCTTGAATGGTTTAGACTTCAGTCCCCCAGACTGTGGTATAGTGAGCAGCCAGGTAGTCGGTGTGTGTTTGAAAGCTAACATAGATTAGTCAAAGAGAACAGCTCCATGACAGATTATGAAGCCATGGAGCGTTGACCCCTCCCTGCAGTGTTTTCAGGACAGGGTCCCCCCCCTTGGCCTTTTCAAAGCTACAAATTTTAGGTGGCACAATTTAAATGTCAACAACAATTTCCAGGTTCAAGACAGAGTACATTTACTTTAAAATAGCACATTCTCCACATCCATGGGAGCCATTTGAAGTATCTCAGGCTTGTCCGGATGCCTCCTGGACGCCTACCTGGGGAGGTGTTCCAGGCATGTCCCACTGGGTGAGCGCCCCAGGGAAGACCTCTGGGGGTCTCTGCGTCTCCCCTAGAGAAGCTGTGACCGGGGAGAGGGAATTTTGGGAAACTTTGCTCAGACTGCGGCCCTGACCGACCCGGTCCAGGATGAGCAAAACTAGCAGAAGACCCACCTATTTGTCATTTCAAACTACTGCAGGCATTCTGAACTGATCCCATTAAAATGATGAAAAAGAATCCTTTTCCCTTTCACTATTCCTTCAAAATTGGCTGAAAATTCCTGCATCTCCAACAGACTTGAACATGTCAAAAGGGTGCTGAGTGTCTCTCCTACCCTTTCTGTCATTTTTGAGCGCTTCCTAGAGATTTCGTGTTGTGCCAAAGCTTGCTCAAATTCCCAGCAAACAGTTTTTAAAGATGAGTTGTAGAAGGTGGGATGGAATCTGAGTAGGCCGGGGAGATAAAGATAAAGCCACGGGGTTAATGACCTCTGAGATGGAGAAATGGACTAAAAAAAAGAAACGTTTGATACTTGTGGTCGACCCTGAGTGGCAGGTCTATTGTGTAGAACAAAACAAGCCAGAGACTGACAGCTGCTGGCAGACAACACTGAAGGGAAGTCAAAGATAAATTACAGAGTCAGAGGTGACAGATGTGATATGGTTTCCTCACTGGTACTTCTCATTACATACAGTATCTTCTTTAATTCAATTTTCCAGCTTATAGCCTCCTGTTCAGGAGGAGGGAGGAGATAAATTTGCTCGTCAGCATGTGGAGAACATCTGCACAACCGGGGAAACCCAAGAAAAACAGGAGGAACCACAAGAAACTTCTTAGTTATTTGTTCTTTTTGGACACAGGGGAACACCGAGGAAACTGGTTCATCTTGCTGCATCTGCCATGAGAGAGATGTGATGGTGGGGTAACATTAAAGACCCAGATGAATGCAAGTCAGAATCCACAAAGGCGTTTTAATATTTGAACTCAGGTAAGTACAACAAACAGGAAACAAACAAAATATCCTAACACCAATGATAACACTAGAGCTGCTTTGGTACCTCTGACACCATTACTAATGAGGATGTGAAGGCCTCATCCACTGTTAAGGTTTTTAAAAGAAACTAAAGACTTATCTATTTAACTCAGCTTTTAATTAGATCTCATATGTGGGATTTTTGCTCTTATATTTTATATGCTATTTTATCACATATTCATTTGTTTAATGCCTTTTAGTAATTTTATGTCTTAACTTATTTTAAGTGATATTCCGAACTTTTTTATGCACTAACTTATCCTATTTTATTTTAATTAATACTTTCATATTTCCCTGTTTTTATATTTTAACTTTCGTCTTTTATTACGTCTACATTTTAGACTGTTTACAAGTGTTTTCTCACCTTTGGCTGGGGTGTTAGTGTTCGGGCTCCCAGAGATTTTGGCCATGCTTGTCTTCTGGCATCTCTTGTTCCGGGTCCTCCGGGCTGCCGGGTCTGGTGCGCCCATGTTGGGCGCACTGGACCTGGGGTTGGGGGTCTCTGGGGCGGGAGGTGCTGGCTATGAGTTGTGCTTGTGCTGCATAGATGCTGACACCCCGTCCAACAGGAGGACAGCGACAGCGCCTTCTAGGTTTTCTTTTCTTTAGCTCTGTCATCTTTTATGAGCTTGTTTTTGCGTATTTTATTATAAGGGGCTTATTTAATTATTTTATTACATGTGTAGGTATTGGTTTTATTGTATTCTTGTTTGTTTTTAGTTTTTTTTTTTTATGGAAAGCACCTTGAGCTGTCTGTTTGACATGAAGCGTGCATTATAAATAAAATTATTTGGAATTTGAATTTAATGGAAAACAGCGTCTTTGAAAAAGGAGACACAGCAGCATGCCACAACAAACACCCAAAGACCAAAATATGGAACAAACTGTCATTGTGTCTCCACAAGTTATTATTCGTTTTTCATCTATATGTGTCATGGTGCCTCTGTCAGACTCCTCCCCCTCTCCTCTCCGCTTGGTTCCCTGATTCAGCCTCAGCTCAGCAGCTCATCACCGCCTACCTACTTAAGGAGCTCCTGGACCAGTATTCATCGCCAGTCCCTGATGGTGCTCATTTTGGTCTTACGACTAGTTCTTGTCAAGCTACCGTGTTCCAGGCCTGCACCTAATGTATCTTCTTGCCTGTCTCCAGGAAATCCCAAACCACGGGTGGTCGCCTGAATCAGCCGTTATCTGGAAACCTCACTCAGTCTGCTTCACCGGTCTCACCATGAGCCTCTGCCGATCATCCAACTCCACAGATCTCCACCGACGCTGCCCTACGGAGGGATCCTCCAGTGACGCCACAAAATCCAGTCTCTCGTTGTGGACCACACGGAAACTGCTCACTCCTTAACTGTGCTGGCAATTAAATCTTCTTATTCACCACACCAGCTTGCTCCTGTGTTTTCTTCTGGGTTTCAGCATCTGGGTCTCTAATGTTCTGTAATCATGACAATATTTATTGATTTGCATGTTCTCCCTGTGCAAAGCAATCACTTTGGCTTCCTACCACCACCCAAAAACATGCTTCATAGGTTAATTAGTCACTTTAAATTGTCCCTAAAGGTATGAACTTGAGTGCATGGGTGTGCAATTTGTGGCCCTGCGACAGACTGGCGGCCTGTCCAGGGTGTCCCCTGCCTTTGCCTACGAGTGGCCGGGATAGGCTCCAGCAGCCCCGTGACCCCAAAAGGGAACAAACGGCTCAGAAGATAAATGAATGAATGAATGTATTGATTTTTTTTAACACATTAACCAAACCAAACATAACATAATGATTGGCCTGTGTATACAAAGAAGCAATTCATGTCATATTCAAACCATACAGAGAAAAAAAGAAAAAAGAATCAGCCCTTGTCTTTGTAAAAGTATCCTACTTGTGGTGCAGTCAATATGTCAGATAGTCAAGAAAGATATAGTTCGGCACGACTTTCTGTCATTGTGATTTGGAAGGAATGTCTTCAGAGATCCAGTTCAGAAGACATTTTCTAGTACAGAAAGTCAGCATTCTATAAGGTTGTCTATAATTTTCTTTAAGAATATTGTAGAATTTGCTAAGAGGGTATGTTGATTTAGTCAGAAAGAGCTATCTTTCCAATGTCTGATATGTCCTGTAATACTGTGTGAAATATTTTTGAGAGCAAAATCTCTCACCTGTGAATATTGATAAAAGTCCATTCTGTAAATATTGTGTTTTTCAATCAACTGACCAAATGACATCAAAGTGAGTCATTTTAGCAGATCTTGTCTTTATATGCCCAAATAGGAAATTAATTATCCATCATTCCCGGCAAAAAAAATCTGCATTATTACATAAGGGAGTAAGTGCCAAAGTTATTTGAGACCTGCCCTCCCGTTTTCTTATTGCTCGCCTTGCTGTAACTGTTGAAATGTTAATAGGATTGATGCAGGAAGATTTTAGGGATTTAGCTTTTTTAAGAAAAAGTAACGTTGTTAAAGGACATTTAGACATCAAAATTTCTATGTCAGTCCAAAGTGATGAGACTACTGGATATCTATTTAGCTATTACACATAGGTGAGCACTAAGTTGGTAATATCTAATATTTGGAGGGTCAAGCCCTCCCTCTAATGATGAGCAAAATAGTGTGGATAGTTCGAAGCACAGTTTTCTTTGGGGGCATATACAGGAGCTGAACAAACCATTTAGTTGTTTGATGGTTTTATGAGGTAAAGTCAGAATTTGTCTCCCCCTGGACACCAGCGGGAACCATCATCAGAGTTGTAGCCACACTTCCTTGATGCTGCACACCTGACTCTCATTCACTCAATCAGCATACTTGAGCACTTCAATGAGCTGAGTTCAATGTGAAGTATAGTTTGTGCCACACTTCATTCCTTACGAAGCATTATATCTGGACCAGATTTTCTGTCTCCTGAACCTGACTGTTTGCCTGCCGCAACCCTTACCTGGATTTTGACCAACTTGTCTCTTCTCTGATGATCTCATGCCTGTTATCGGCTCCTGCCTGCATGACCCTGATTTAGCTTTGTGGAATTTTAGCTGAGCTAATACACCTGCTGCATTTGGATGCAGCCGCCTGCCTGTTCTTGGGACAGGTGTCCCATCTTTCCAAGTCTAGCCGAAGCCAAGTAAAACTGTGCTTTATACATCTTAGCAAATTTGGTTTTATATTCATTCCTAAACAAACAAAGCCCCCTGGCACCGATTTAAAAAGAAAAGGCTGCACAGGCACTTGTTTCAAAGTGCCCAAAGGCATGGCTTCTGATTTCGTGAAAATTATTTTAGAATTAGAGAATGCACAAAAGGCAATAATTATCTGAATAATAGAGGGAATAGATGCTTCTGGTTTTGTTATTAGAATCAAGATGTCATCAGTATAATATCCAGTCTTTATCCTCTATCTTTAGACCGCATATGTCCTTGCTTGCCCTGATAGCTTCAGCAAAGGGTTCCATCCCCAGTGTGAAAAGAAGAGGAGATGAAGGACATTCTTGTCTAGTACCTCTATAAATAGCAAACAATGGAGATCGCAAACAGTTTGTAAGCACTGCTGAGATGGTTTGCGTATATTATAGCTTAATCCAACCCATGAAGTTTGCTCCAAAGCCAACTTTGCGTAAAACATAAAAACAGATATGATAATTCTATATGGTCAAACGCCCTCTCGTTTTGACCTTGAAAGAAACAAAACGGGTTTAGAAGATGAATGAATTTTTAAAGCAACAGTAGAGAAATAGGCTGATAGGATGGACAGTCCGGGGTCTTGCCCTTTTTCAAAATCAAAGAAAGATTTTTTTCTCTTTTTCTCTGTGGTAATGTTCCTTTAATAAAAGATTCGCAAAACATGTTCAATAAAGGATCAATTAATAGATCATACATTTTTTCTAATATTCCACACAAAGCCCATCGGGCCCATGAGATTTGCCACATTGTAGCCCCTTTATTGTAATAAGTAGTTCTTTTTTAGATATGAAGGTTTGTTTTCTAATCTTCTAACAGATTAGGAAGCTTGAAAGAGAAAAGAAGTATTCAATAATTACAAGTGAATTAATCTGTTGTTCAGACATATATAAATTCTCACAGAAGCTCCTAAACATCTGTTTGGCCTGTCAATCTATAACAAATGTGATAGTTTAGAAATCAGATTTCTTCTTTGTTAAATATTCCAGTTTTATCTCCATGTTTGTACAATTCTTTTTCATCAAGCCTAATTTGATGTCCTGCTCTTCCTGTCAAGAGTATATTGAGGGCGCATCGAAGTGCAAATATTTGCTTGAGCTTAAGTGCAGACGCCTGTTTAACGTACTCCCTCTCAGCACACTTTAGTTTAGATTCAATTATTAATTAAATATATTATAATAAATACATGAATACAAATAATACTAATAAAACACATTAATAAAATCAAAGTAGAGTAAATAAAATACCATCAGTCACCTAAATTTGTAGGGAAATAACTCCAACAAATCCTGTGGCAGTCCTGTGGGTTTTCTCCGAGATTGTCGGTTTCCCCACAGTAACTGTTAGTAATTGGCTCCCCCCCTGAATCGCCACCTTATCGAGGTGAAAGGGTTTGCATGCCGGAATGATCCCAGGATTGTGTTGCTAGAAGCATTTGCCCTGTTAGGCTGTTTCATGGCAAACTGGTCCTGGGGGACGAGCCAGACTAAGGGCGATTCAAACAAAAAACATTTGATTATATGACTGAAAGATACAAACAGCCAAAATGAGCTTCTTCCATAGGGTGGCTGGGCACTCCCTTAGGCTGAGAAGCTCGGTCACCTGGAGAGAGATTGGAGTAGAGCCCCTGCTCCTCCACATCAAGAGGAGCCAGTTGAGGTGACCCAGGCATCAGGTGTGGATGCATCCTGTTCCTGGCATGTCCCACTGGAGCGGAGGCCTCGGGGAAGACCCAGGAAACGCTAGAGAGACTGCGTCTCTCGGCTGGCCTGGTCCCAACAAGAGTTAGCAGGGCCTCACACTGGAGCCAGAACTGGAGAAGTAACTCATGAACTTGTTTGTAAGGCCGGTTACTTCCCCCATGTTTTTTTGGTTTGGTTCAGTCCGAATGAGCTCCGTGGCTTAATCTTTCTTATCTTTGTAACTTTTATGGACAGCCAAACCCAGAGGATTGACTTTAGCTGCCTTAGAATGTTATCTAGACTGGCATGGAGTGATTGGTGTTCGGTGAGAAGGTCATTTACACAGCAGAAGCAAACTCAGACAAGGAGCTACACAAGTTTCTGAAATGGTTCAGCTTGAATTTTCACCATTTTAATCTGGACTCAGTCAGAATTTCCACCTACTCCATATCTACAAACAGGCTCCAGACTTACTGTACAACTGTTTCACTGTGTTTCAAGCCATCGCTATGGTGACCTTCTGCTCTTCCACAAGGAATTCTGCAAGTTCTTTACAGGGGTTGTGTCTTGCAGTTCCCTTGGGCGCCCGTAGGATGTCCATACAAATTACTCTCTGATTGTATAATTTCCTCATTTCTAACAGTCTTCGCATAAGGAACACACACTCATCACTTAAACAGCACTAACAGGCTCCCGGCACAATGCACAGGATTTTAGGGGGCTTACGAAGATTGAAGATTTGCACAAATTGCCTTAGTCTCACACACTTCCCCTCAGCCTCACACGCGGCTTGACTATTCACTACAACCTGATGGCCATAGCATGCCCGAAGAAAAAATGTGCATGAAGATTTTCGCCTTAAAGGCTCACCGGGTTGTCTATGATGTTAAAATGTAGGTCTCGGTTTCACTATCCGTAAGGGCAGTCAGAATAAGGCATTATGAAGAGATGTTACCATGGGTGTATTCAGACGGGATACTTTTGGTTGACTTAAAGAAAACCAGAGTTTGTTTCCCCCAATAATCCAGAACTCATTTTAAGTTTGAATACACCCAAGCGGACCCTGCTCTAAGACCAGGAACTGCACTTGGACCCATCTTTTGAGGTGGTCTCAGTTCGTTTCCAATCGGACTGAGCTTCAATTCTGTCAGGAATGATTAGAAACAGAAACTCCCTTTTACATTTTAGTACACTAACTTTTACTTTTATCACATTAATGGTTTAAACTTGATTCACTATGTATTATCATCTCAAAATTATATTACATTTGAAGAAAGCACAACCAAGACTATTGTCTCATAACATTCCTTCCGCATCCTCCCTTTTCATCTTTGGCCTCGTTCACACTGCAGGCTGAAACGACCCAATTCCGAATTTTTTGCCCCTAAGTGGCCCAATTCCGATCTTTTCATGACAGTCTGAACGACACAGATCCGCTCTTTTCAAATGCGACCCAGGCCCCGTGGGTTTGCCGGCCTGATTCTGATACGTATCCGATCTTTTCAATTGCGACCGCCGTCTGACCGGACAGGCGACTTGATTCTGAACCGTACGTCATCGATACGCAACAAACGTCATCATTCTGCGTTGAAGTAGGCGGGAACGAGAACATAAACAACAACCGTGGCAGACGATGCTGCTGAGATCAGTCAGTGGAAGGGAAGTGAGGTCCCGATTGGATTAATATTTGGGTAATCGCTCTATACAGGCCAAACTCCAGGGCTTTCATCGCAACTGGGCGGTTTTTGAAAAAAAAATTCCAGCTAAATGGCCGAGTGTGGTGTTGAAACTTTCCCGCGATGACTTTTTTTTCTTTCTCCCTTCCGACCGTGCTCAGAAGCGCGGGGGACCCGAGGCGATCCTCCTCCTCCTCCCTGTTCTGATCCTTAGATTCTCCAGGATTCTCCAGAGCGGCTTAATAAAGAGTCCATAGCATTTATTCTGGGGGAAACCTTCGTTTTTTACCGTTCTCCTTCCTCTGTAACACACAACATGAATGCCCGCCCACACTGCGCCCCCCCCCCCCTTCTCTATCGCGGCACGCGCTACACACACGCGGGCGCGCGGCTCCAACGCACACACATTCCTATTCCACAACAGTGGGTACAGACGATCCCGACTCCATTGCCTTCTTAAAATGAGAAGATTGTAATTGTGCTGCTCCTTCATGAAAATACATTTAATATTACAAAAAGAGCTCCGCTGTTGACAACACTGTTGTTGACATCCATTGTTAACGTTGGCTCCGCAAACAACGAGTGACGTCGTTCATTCACCGTTGAGTATTCTTCTGGCTTCTGCGCATGCAGGTCTCGTTTGGGCCGTGTCACGGTCACACTGGAGACCACAAAAGTTCGGATTTACTTGGAAATGTGAACGGTCTTGCAAAAAAATCGGATTATTTCAAAAAATCAGAATTGAGCATTAAGCCCTGCAGTGTGAACGTAGCCTTTGTGTGTGCTGGTGTTTGTGCTCTGGCAAATGTCTGTGAGAACATCAGAGAGATCTGACACTTGAAGCTTCATGACCTTCAAGTATCTAGCCTGCACAACCTGTGGGTGTGATTTTCACACCATGGTCCATCGGACAATCTTCTGAATATGCAAATGCAAAGTATATATGCCAAGCCCATTTCTGAGTTTCTTTGTTCGGACTTTGATGCAGCAACCCTGTTCATCTGTCTGTAACCCTGAGTGCAAATCTGTGCTGTTTGTGCGGAGTAAATCTACACTAAAGATCAGTAACTGTCTCTGAGTCATTAGTCATTCATTTCTATTTGTAGGAAACTGAAGGGGAACGAACCAATCTAATACCTATTTTACAGTCCTGATTATAATCTCCAGTTTCCTCACATTTGGTTCTTCGAGTCCGGCCCGCACGCGCCTTGGACATAGCTGGAACCCCTGGGGGGGGTTTTCCGAAACCGTCTGAGACCACGGCCTCAGCTTTGACCCATCCGACTTAAGGATCGGTGGCCTTGCCCTGGGATCCGGTGGTGCCCTCGGCAACGTCAGACCCTCGTCAAATAACGGGGTTATTTGATCGAAGTGATTATGCCACACTGAAAGTCTGTCCTTTCTCTACTTGTTAGCGTGTTATGTTGAATCTGTCTGTGTCCTTGTGTGTGCGCGCATCATCTCTCGGGGAAGAATAGAGAGACGGTTGCAGTCACGGTGCTGTGCGTGCACGTTGACTACAGGAGCGTCTGCAGCCAGACTGCTGCGGGTGAATGTGTCCTCCTTCGCGGGAGGAGAGAAAGAAGTGTGCAGCTTGCGGAAGCTGTGTTCCCATCATCCCATGCGGTGGGACATGTAGTTTTTTGGGACACGAGGTGTCGTTGGTTTAACCCCTCGCGGAGTGTGTGGAATAAAAGAAAAGACGTTTGGGCAGCGCGCGAGGCTGTGTGTGTATGGTCCTTCCATTCGCGGTGGAATGGAAGTGTAGGGATGGAAGTGTAGGCAAAGTGTAGGTACTGCAGAAATGTGCTCGGGGAGCAGTGTTAGACAAATAAATAGAGCCTTCCTTACAAATTCACTTTAAGATTCCTCAGTCTGAATATATTCTGTGCCTAGAGCAGAAAACTAAACCAAAATGGCCACTGTAGCAGGTCGTCATGTGATGTAAACAGTTTAGGTAAGAAGCAACAGATGAGTCATGGACAAATGTAAAGGTAAGATTGTCATTTAATCAGACAGAAAAAAGGGTCCATTTGTTTATTTGTTTGAATGTTCATTTGAACACGGCAGCCTTAAAAGCTTCCTTACCAGAATTCTCCTAAAACAATGTCATGACACCACAACGATGAGACACAGCGACTCATTGAAATGTATTCGGATGAATGCAGGATCATGGAAACATCTTTCAACGCGACACACAGCGGGTAAAAAGCATTGATGCAGACATTCAAAATCTAAATACAGACCAAATGCACCGTTCAGGACTCGATCCGGACCAAATGATTTTTCCAGTCTGAATACATTCTAAAATTTGGATCATGGAAGTTCAGTATGTTGTACACACATTTGCCTGCATGGTGTATTTTGGAGCCAAATTCAGTCTAATTTGTAATTATGTCCAGTCTATATTATTAGGACTGTATTATGAAGTAGACCATTTATGCTTTTTCTATTAATATGAGATTGAATGTGGATTTGTCGGTTCATGGCTCCTCTCTCGGAGTCAGGGCTCACCTGCAGCCCCAGGTGTAACTCTTGGAACCACAAATCCTCAGGACTTCTGTTTTTCCAGTAAAAAACCTTTATTTTTTTTTTATAAAGAAGAAGTCAACGGGTCCTTTTGCTGATGTGAGTTGGAACCCAGCCTCCACCCACAAGGCTATTGCTGCCAGAAAGAGGAGCGAGAAACAGGCCTGTTGTGGAAATATGTACAAAAAGGTAAAAACCAAGAAAGGTGACAAGGAGGGTGAGGATGAGGAACCTCTTGGTCTGTAGCAGAAACACAGGAGCATCTGGATGTAGCAGTGTAAAAGTAGGCCAAACCTTGCAGAACCACAGACAGAATGCAAGTTTTGTTTTACCTTTCATGTATGGTCAATAACTACTGGCACTGGTAATGGTATGCCTGCTTTAGCAGGTTGGGATTCGATTCCCTTCAGTGTCCTACAGAAGATTTGGACTTTTATACATGAAATTTTGAGCACTGTGACCATAAAGTTTAAAAGGAAAAAGAGAAACTTGCTAATTAAAAATATTAAAAATAATGCAAGAAACGTTAGCATGATGCAAACATCCAGGGTAATGTTTGTTTTTCACTGTGATTCTGGAAAGGGCTGTTCCTCGTTCATGTGTCATGTCCTTCTTCTATGAAGCTGCTAAAAATACATTGTGCTTATTGTCAATGTGCTCTAGTTGCACACCTGATTGACTGAGGTGGATATGGGAGCACAGTAGTCCACCCCACTCTTGAATACAGCTTAGCCACACCCCCACTTCTCTTTCCAGAAAGACATTGACCATTAAAAATCGGAAAATTCCCATTAAGTCCCATGAAAAGTCAACATTTACACTTAAAATATACCCATGTTCTTGTTTTAGAAATCTTTGGAATCCAGTGCTCATTGCTTTTTGTCCTGTATAGGAGGGTTGGTGGCTTTTACAGTTTTCCACAGATGACAGTTCACTGAGGTGCTATTGATCCTTAAGACAGGTAACTAACAAGTGGAGGATGGTAAATGACGTGTACTTGTATAGCACTTTCCACCTATACCAAAGCGCTTTACAGTAACAGTCCCATTCACACAGTCACACACTGATGGCTCTGCTGCAGATCACTGACGCCAACCTTGGGGAAGGTGGGGTTCAGTTTTTGACCATGAAGCATGAAAAATAAACTTGCCCATAACCTCCTTGTTGCCACTTCTGGTGTTCACTGTCACTTACAGTTTCTTGCAATAATGCTATTTCCATTGCTTCTCTTTCAAGATAATTTAAACTTTTTTCCGCTTTACAGGTGTATGTAACACATGAACATTCCAAGTGCACAATTTCAAAACAGACATATATAACTAAAACAAAATTCTGCAATGACACCTGCACATCAAAATTACGAAATTTAAAAATTAAAAAACAAGAAAACTTTGCCTTAGAGTGGCATAAAGCTTAAACATAAGGGGAAAAAAACAAGCAGTCAATAGTAAAGGTGTCTTCACTTACTGACTAAATGAGTCTTCTTCAATTAATTCTGCCTCCTCTGGGTCTTTGAACACTTTGGACGAGCCAAAGTTATCTTCAACAGAGCCGGGTAAATCAGACTGTAATTCAGCTGCTTTTTCACCAGGTCATATTCTTTCCTCGTGCGCAGAACAGAAGAGGACAAATCCTGGGAGAAAATCACTGTGGAGTCTCCGTGTTTCACCACTTGACCCCCCCCCCCAAAGACTTGTTCATGACTTGCTGCTTATCTTGGTAATTGTGAAAATGCACCAGATCTAGTCTTGGCCTCTGCGTAGAGGAGCGGTGCGTTCTTTCCAACTTTATCCAATCTGTTTTTGCTTCAACGTGTACAATTCTGGGAGCCAAGACTCGAAGAAGCGCGTCAGGTCGTTCCCTTCATGGCATGGCAAAAAGTAACTAGTAATACTGATATTACATTAATGCACCACTTGAGACTTGGTTCTGGTATCTCAGTCAGGGTTAAATGAAATTATCAGTGAAGTACCGCAAAGGCTTTTCCCAGCCTGATCTATGCCTATGCCCCCCTCTACAAATTGTTGAAGAACGGTTAGTGACAGTTAAAGTTCATTTTAACTGTAAGTTTTAAGACTTAGGGGATCCAAACATTTATTTTTCTCAATGAAAAGTGTAGAGCTGATCTCTCCTTGATGTGTGTGACCCAACTCTGTCTTGTGCTTCCACTTTGTCCTGTGCATTGTCACAGGGGCTTCTAGAGTCTGTCCAAGATAAAATACGTTTAAAATGAGGCTAACACCAGTCCATCATAGCGTCACATGCCAAATTAAGAGTCAAGATTATATGGAAGCGATTGTGTAGCATCACGAAAAAGTAAAGTATTAAAAGTAGGGCTGTCAAAAATAGCACGTTAACGACGTTAATTCGTTGTTTGCTGTTAATTACGTCAATTTTTTAACGCATTTCACGCATGCGCAGTGTGACAAATTATTCAGGTCAGGAAATTCAGGGAAGTAGTCGGGAGCTTGAGGCGAGATGGAGCAAGGTGAGCAAAGTGGGCCTATTGACGGATTCAAATACAAAAAGAATGATGATGGTACAGTTAACACGTGCAAGGTTATTTGCAAGATTTGTAACAAGGAGTTTCAATTTCCCCAGAGCTGTTCAAGCTTGAGGTACCATGTCAACGCCAAACATGCGTTAGCTGGGCCGTCAGGTTCAGCAAGTGGTTTGCACCGGACCACGCTGAATGTTCGCAGGCCAATAACAAAATCAACCTCCGATCATTTGACCAACACAATAGCAAAATGGATTGCAAAACATTAGCCGTGAAGCTACTTGAAACTCTGTGCGGGCAATGCCGCTATGAGCATCTTGGATGTAAATATGTGGGAATAACATCAGCCTTTATTTTGTCCTGGACACCACTGGAAACACAAATTCATATGATGGATTATGACAGAAAAATACTTTTTTCTTTTTATTTATAAATAAACAGAAAGAGAAAAGTATTTTATGATCTTTCATATTCCTAACTACTCAGTGTTTTATCAGGGTCTGTTTGGATGAACACAGAGCTGATATCCTGGAGATGGTAAATGTTTTTAGATCAGTGCCATCTCCCGCGGCACACTGTTGAAAAACACTGCTCTACGGGAGCACCAAGGGACCAAGGCACCCAATGGAGGAAGCTCATTTCAGCTGCTTGTATTGGGGACCTCGTTCTTGTGGTCATGACCTAGAGTTCATGACCAAAGCTTAAAATGGGAATTCATTACTAAAATGACATGGAAAAAACTCTAAACCTCCAAACCTGCTCCTTATTGTATCATGTCTTGCAATAAAACACAAAGCACAAATTGGACTTAAGGATAATAAATAAAATCTCTAAACAAATAGAGCACTAAATCACAGGACCACATCAAAGTTAGAAATGATATAAGCAGCTTTTAGGGCTGTAGAGGAACCCAAAGTCCGGAGAACCCCATGAATTCACAGGGAGAACAACTCTACACAGAAAGGAACAACCTGCAATTCAAACCAGGGCCTTCTTGCTGTAAAGGCTGATTTCCCACAACACCTTAAACTGGGATTTCCTCAATTAGGAATGGTGGAGTCTACCCCGGCACTGAAGAACCTTTAAAGGCAGGGCGCATCTTGGACATTTCCCAATTTCATTACGGGAGAATGCAGAGACATGGACAATCACACATTCATAGCTACTGGAAAATCTATAGTCATCAATCAAGCCTTCTAATAGTTATGCATTAAGGGAGGAAGCTGAAAACCCACACATGCACAGGGAGAGCATGCAAACTACTTAACTAAAAGACTGAGAGGTACTCCTGGGATGATTAGATACTTGCTTTATATGACAAAGGTACCATCCTATGAACATAAACCCAGAAACCTTTAGGTTACGCTCTCACCAAAGATGCTTGGCAAATCAAACTCTGCCAACTCTGTTTGGACACATCATTGTGGAAGACATGTATGATGACCTTAGGTTCATTTATTTTGTAGGTTCATTTATTTTGGAGAGCTTTACAAAAGGTGCAAGCAACTGCATTGCCATGACTGGGTTCATGATATCATTCAGAGAATCTCCCAGTATAGTGAGCTTCACCAGCTACAGTCCCTGACAAAAGTCTTGTCGCTTATCCATTTTGTAGAAGCAAAAGCGTGTAACCTCACTTTTAATGAATCCATTAGTTTTTAGAAATGTCTCATATGAAATCTAAAACCCTCACAAATTATGTTCAATATACTAAAATAAAATTGCTTCACTGAAGAAAGATTGATCATTTAATGAACACAGAAAGGTCACATTTTGGCAAGACAAAAGTTTTGTCGCCTTGTCATATGATGCACCCAATCCTAGATTACAGCCTCACTTGTGATAAATTACTGATCAATCAGTTAGTGGGTGTGTATAAAAAGAACCCCAGCACACCAGACCTTCACATCAACTGCATCTTGACCTCTGACAACATGCCTAAGATTCACCCTGAGACCAAAGCGTTGATTATCAAGAGGCTGAAGACCAGATCCACTGCTGAGGTGGCTGACACCTTCAATGTGTCTCAGCGTCAAGTACAAAGAATAAGAAAAAGATTTGAAGAGACTGGAGACGTTTTTGACAAGCCCAGGTCCGGCAGACCCCGCAAGACAACTGCTCGGGAGGACCGTTTGTTGGTTGGAAAATCCAAGGCCAGCCCCTTTTCCACTGCAGCAGAGCTCCACCAGGCTTGGTCACCTCAAGTCCCTGTGTCAACCAGAACAGTTTGTAGAATTATGTCTCAAAATGGCCTCCATGGTCGAATCAGTGCCCAGAAACCAGCACTAAACAAAAGGCAATTGAGAAAACGTGTGGCATTTGCCAAGGCCCACAGCCTGCTAAAAGGATGGACGCTGGAAAAGTGGCAGAAGGTGGATTTCTCAGATGAGTCTTACATCACATTACATCACAGCCGCCGCAAATATTGCAGGAGACCAACTGGAGCCCACATAGACCCAAGATTCACCCAGAAAACAGTTAAGTTTGGTGGCAGAAAAATCATGGTCTGGGGTTACATCCAGTATGGGGGTGTGTTAACATTTGCAGGGTGGAAGGCAATATCAATAGCCTAAAATATCAAGAAGTATTAGCTACCTCTTACATTCCCAACCATAAAAGGGGTCAAATTCTGCAGCAGGATGGTGCTCCATCGCATACTTCCATCTCTACATCAAAGTTCCTCAAGGCGAAGAAGATCAAGGTGCTCCAGGACTGGCCAGCCCAGTCACCAGACATGAACATCATTGAGCATGTCTGAGGTAGAATGAAAGAGGAAGCATGGAAGACGAAACCAAGGAATCTCGATGAACTCTGGAAGGCATGTAAGACTGCTTTCTTTGCTATTCCTGATGACTTCATCAATAAATTGTATGAATCATTGTCAAATCGCATGGATGCTGTCCTTCAAGCTCATGGAAGTCATACAAGATATTAAATATGGATCTCACCGTAGCACTACTTAATTCACTGATGTTATGCAACATATTTTTGTTTTTGAAGTAAATTACTTGTTAAATTACTCATATGCACAGTTGAGTTCAATCAGTGTGGTTAATATTCAGATGCGCGGATCCTCTGCCTGCAGCGCAGAGCCTTTAGCAGAGCGGGAGGCGACACATCTGAGACGCAGCTCTGCTAAACTTCTTTGCTGAAGTGCACGGTGCCTTCGCTCACCTGTGCATAGGTGCCTGAGAACTGAAGTCCAGGTGTGGCTGCTTGAAAAAGTGTGGGATGATTTCACAGTTTGGTTTCTAGACTTTCTTTCAGAAAAATGACAAAAAGAGATTTTTAGATGCTAAATGCACAAAAACAGCAGATAAATAAACCAGTAAAAGCTGAGCAATGGATCAAACACAGTAGGAGTGTTGGAGCAGTAGGAGTAGGAGGAAGAGTGACCTAGTTTCCAAAAAACACACAGCACCTCAACAAGTGCAAGGGAGGAATCCAGAATTTTTGTATCAAAAATACATCTTCTTTTTTTGTGCATTTTTCTTTTTATTGTTTCATGACCTTTCAGATTTATTTTTTTGAAGTTGTCGATTTTTTCTTTCTCCTGGCTATCTTTCTGTTCCTCCTCCAACTCAGAGGTGTGTGTGTCTGTGTTAGACTGTGTGACGGTGTGTTTTGTTTTGTGTGTGTGAGTCAAGGAGTGTGTATGGATGTGTGAGAGAGTTTGTGTTATGTGAGCGGAAAAAGAAGTAGTTCTGCTTGTGTTGGAGTGTGCATGTGTGAGAGTGCGCGTGTTTGATTTTATGAATGTGTTATGAGAGTGTGTATGATAAGTTGTTTGTATGCCAGTGTGTTTCTGTGCTTGTGCTTCTCCGAGTGTAAGAGTGTGCGTTTCTCTGTGCATATGAGTGTAAAAATATTAGTGTGTAGTTTTTGGAGAGTGTAGGTGTGTGTGTTTGTGTTTATGTAGCTGAGTGTGTATGTGTGTGAGACTGTGTATTGTGTGTGAAAGAGAAAAAAGAGAGGGAGGGAATGCATGTGTGCCTATGTTACAGTCTGAGTTGGCTTTGTGTGTATGTGTGTGTTTCTGTGCTAATGTGTGTAAGGGTGCATGTTTGTGAGTGTGTGTGTGTGTGTGTGGGGGGGGGGCAAGTGTCAGAGAATGTGCAAATGTATACATGCGTGTGTGCATGTTCGTAGGTGTGTGAGAGAGGGTTGCATGGCGGTGTAGTGGTTAGCATTCACAGTGAGAAGGTCCAGGTTCAAATCCCAGCTAGGTTCCTGAATCCTGTGTGTGTAGTTTGCATATTTTCTTCCTGCATGTGTGTTGCTTTTTTTAGCACTCCAGCCTCCTCCCACAGTCCAAAAACATGCTTCATAGGTTACTTGGTGTCTCTAAATTGTCCCTAGATGTGGGTTTGTGTGCATATGAGTGTGTAATCCTGCAATAGACTGGTGACCTGTTCAGGTGTACCCCACATTCACTGGGATAGGCTCCAGAAGCCTCATGACCCCAAACTGCCAAAAAAGGATGAGAGGAAAGTTAATCAAAAATGAGGATTTCCTTTTTCTCAAAATAAAGAAAATATTGGCCTACAAACATCTAGAATATGTCATACAGACTGAACGTAGCTAACTAAAGAGACAAAGTAACAGAAATGAACTGACCTGATAATTGGACACATCAGAGAAACACAGGTATAAAGGGGGGAATCAAACCACTTGACAATTATTGTGGGGAAAAATCAAACATCTGACAAATTCCACAGACAAAACCAAACAAGACTTCAGTGAAAGAAAGGATAAAAATATTACATAAATAAGATTAACATAAACACATAACAACCTAACAAGACTAAAGTAAATAAACATTTAAACACCTTTATTATTTCCCCCCTGGGAAGCTTGGTTTGATGGTGCCTGTTCAAATGCTTAGCTGATGTTTTTAAACGGCCCTCTATTTTGCATTTCTTGAGCCTTTCAGAGTAAACTATATCTATATACATAATACAACATTACCTTTGGCACACTAAAGAACTATTTTTTAATGAAATATGAATTATTTTCACAGCTCATTTTCTTACCCGGAACTATAACAACTCGATCTCTGTGGCTCCGCCTTTTGCTCCTTGTAGGTGCCGCATGCAGGCTGGGAAGGGTTTAAAGGATGCTTAGAGTGGCGAGAACCTTCAAGCCATGTGTGTCCACACATACTGTGGTCATGTGCAGCAAATGTCATTATTCCTCAGAGCAGAAAGGCGTGTCTCTTAGATATGGGACTCTATTAATAAAAGGAATGATTGTAGGCAAAATACCAGTAGGCATTACTGACGGATGCTGCCACCATAAGCACTTTATTGACTTTTTCTTTATTGTTTGTTGGCCAAACTGTGTTTTTATTGTTCATGCTGGTTCCCATAGCAACCAGTGGCAATGCCATGGTTACAGCAGCTGGCACTTCCTTGTGGCTGGCACCCTGAAGACACTTCCTTGGCCTCCCTCTCCATTTCCCAGCCTGCCTTTTCCATCACTCTTCTGTCATTCTTTGAAAAGTCAATCTTTGTCTTCATTTCAACAGCCCTCTCTGCAGTTCTCATCACACCATCTCAGTCTTACCTCCCCAATTTTGCCCTTCCCTTTCTGGGCCTTCAGGCTTCCTCTTCATTCGGCTTTCCTACTGTCTCTCAGACCTTTTCTGGCTCTCTTCTGCTCTCTCTGCATCTCAAGCTATTCCTCCTCTTGTTCACAGTGAGTCTAACAAAACAGCCCTGCAATTACAGAACATTAAGTCCACCATTTCCCCCTCGATTCTCCGTATTCTGTCGAGCTCCAAGCTCAGTCCAAGTTGATTCAGTTTACTCTCAGAGGATCTCAGGAGCTGCACTTTAGGCGGTGAGGTTGACCAAACTGCAGTTTCTTATTATTCGTTCAGTTGCACTGAAAAAAAGCACATTATTAATGTGGAACACATATAAGAATAATCAAAAAATCAAACAAGCTGTCATTTTATAGTGTTTGGGTTCAAAATGCAGCTTTTTATAATCCTCCATACAGAGAAGGGCTTTGATTAAAACTTGAGTGTTGTTCACTGACACTGTTTATACAAAACCCTCCAAACACAGCATGGTGTGATTCATTTTAAATACCTAATGCATTTTATAAAATATTAGAGTTTAAAAAAAGCAAATTATCTTAAAAAAGATCATCCTGGATTAGATTAGTTTAATTTAAAAAAAAAGCAACTCAGAGACTGTATGTAGTAAAATATAGCACAATCGAGCAATTTTGTGACGTGTTCACCAGCAAAACAGAAAATTATTTGTCATTGTTATGGAGGCACTTGCTGGAGAAAGTAGACAAGAGCAAAAAGGAAATAAAGTAACAGAAATTTTCCAAAAAACACAAAGCCTGCACCCCAACGTAACAAAAGTCCAGATGACCGGAGGGGCCCACATCCTCCGGATGACTGTCCAGCAAAACACGCCGGACTCAGCCTGTAGGACGCTCCTCTGCATGACGGCAGCAGCTTCTTCTCAGGTGACAGTCTGAGGACAACATGTGTGAGCATGTGTATTCGTTTGAACCAGATTCTCATTGTTTTGTCACAGTCACACAAAGGTTAGTGAATGTACACACGTGCATGCACAACATTACACACAATGGGTTCATGGGTCAGACTACTTTAGTAAAAGGGACAAAAAATTTAGGAAGCAGCCCATGGCGGCAAAATAACCTCCACCAAATCGATTCATTAGAGCACCCACTGAGGAGGGTGGGGGGTGAGAGGGATGGTGGAAAGAAAAGAGAGACAGGAGAGAGAAGCATCCAGGTGAATGACTTTGTTCATCTTAAAAACTGTAGACCATTTGAATGCATCTTAATGCAAAATGTAGCTGAAGTCATCTGTTCCTCCTTGAAACAAAGGCTCTGAATGCTAATGTGAGTCTGACGCCTCAGAGTAACTTTGAAAAAACGTGTCCAAAGTGTGTCGTGAAACAGCAAAAATGCTGAGCAACAAGAAACTGGCAGAAGGGTGAGCTCAGAACTAAGTTCTGCAGGTGAAAACTGGTTCATTTCCTATAGTTGGAGTCAGATAAAACGATTTATGCTAGCGTGACAAGCAAACATACTGTATGTTTGCTAAGCAACTATAATTGTTACTTTAAAAAGTTATAATACATAAACAATGATTTATTTAACATCAAGGAGTAGTTACATTTCATTACATTTAGTTACAGCGGGGAAAATAAGTATTGAACACGTCAACATTTGTCTCAAAAAACATATTTCTAATCGAGCTATTGACACAAAATTTTCACCAGATGTCGGCATCAACCCAAGTAATGCACACATAGAAAGAAATCCAAACATTTATGTCCATAAATGAAGTTATGTGTAATAAAGTGAAATAGCACAGGGAATAAGTATTGAACACGCTTACTGAAATTTATTTAATACTTAGTGCAAAAACCTTTGTTGGTGATTACAGCCTCAAGACGCCTCCTGTATGGAGAAACCATTTGAATACATTGCTCAGGTGTGATTTTGGCCCATTCATCCACACAAACTGCCTTCAAATCTTCAAGGTTCCGGGGGTCTCTTCTGTGAACCTGGATCTTCAGTTCTTTCCAAAGATTTTCAATTGGATTCAAGTCTGGTGATTGACTGGGCCATTCTAGCAGCTTTATTTTCTTTTTCTTCAACCAGTTCAACCTTGGCTGTGTGCTTGGGATCGTTGTCTTGCTGAAAGATCCACCCTCTTTTCATCTTCATCAGCCTGGCAGATGACAGCAGATTCTGATCAAGAATGTCTCGATACTTTTCTCCAGTCATTATTCCTTCAATGATATGAAGTCTACCAGTACCACATGCTGAAAAACAGCCCCACACCATGATGCTCCCACCTCCAAGCTTGACTGTTGGTATGGTGTTTTGGGGGTGATGTGCGGTGCCATTTTTCCTCCAAACATGTGTCTTATGACATCCGAAGAGTTCAATTTTTGGTCTCATCTGACCAGAGTATCTTTTCTTCCAGAATGTCATGGGTTTATCCAAATGTTGTGTCGCAAACTCCAAATGAGCTTCAACATGCTTCTTCTTCAAAAATGGAGTCTTGCGTGGTGTGCGTGCATGGAGGCCATGGCGGTTGAGTGCATTACTTATTGTTTTCTTTGAAACAACGGTACCTGCCGATTCCAGGTCTTTCTGAAGCTCTCTACGAGTGGTCCTGGGCTATTGGAGAACCCTTCTGATGATTGTTCTGACTCCTCTGTCTGAAATCTTGCGAGGAGCACCTGGCCGTGGCTGGTTTATGGTAATGCCGTGTTCTGTCCATTTCCGGATGATGGCCCCAATGGTACTCACTGGAACTTTCAGAAGTTTAGAAAGGCGCCTGTAACCAATGCCTTCAGTGTGTTTTGCAACAATAAGGTTGCGTAGGTCTTTGGACAGCTCTTTGCTTTTACCCATCATGCAATGCTTCTTGTCTAACACCTTTCTGGTGAGAAACCTTTTTAAAAGGCATCAATCAGGACTATACCAGCTGATATTACTTTGCACTAATAGGGGGCAGGTTAACCTTCTAAATTCTGACAAACTCCAGCTGCTTTCTTGGCTTGACAGACCTTTTTACCCCTCCTTTTCTTCATGTGTTCAACACTTATTCCCTGTGCCATCCATTTCACTTTATTACACATAATGTCATGATTTCAGACCCAGACGCCGGAACCCGGAATGAGGACAGGTAAATGGCACGTAAGAATGATTTATTATTTCTCCGGGGATGGCACTGAGAGCAGGTGAGAGATGATCCAGATGAATGATAAGCTGTGGCACGGCTGGAGGTACTAGCCCAGCAGTCTTTCTGGTTACTCCAAACAGCAGAGAGAGGGTCCAAACTGACGTTACTGGAGAGCAGGACTCCTGGGACAAAGAGACAAGATTTAGAGCCAGAACTAGGATTCAGACTAGAAATACTTAGACTTAGCAAGACCACGCTAGTCACCATAATGGGCAACGATCTGAGGCTTTGGGTCTCCTTTTGAGCAGCAGGGGTTGATGAGAGAAGTAATGGCAGCTGGAGAGTAATCAGGACTGGAATGGAGCACAGCTGAAGGGGGAGGAGTCTGACAGAGGCACCATGACAAATAACTTCATTTATGGACATAAATGTTTGGATTTCTTTCTATGTGTGCATTACTTGGGTTGATGCCGACATCTGGTGAAAATTTTGTGTCAATAGCTCGATTAGAAATATTTTTTTTGAGAGAAATGTTAACATGTTCAATACTTATTTTCCCCGCTGTAGATGTATAAGTTATATCTGTCCCTTTGAGGACAGCCATTAAGCTGACGCGGCCCTCTGTGAAAATGAGTTTGACACCCCTGCCCTAACCCATGATAACAGTAGGGCGGAGGGGACCTGGAGAACCACAAACACCAAAAAAGTTTAGGTTCTTGCACCCTAACATGGATGAGGGGGGACATGACCGCCCTCTCCTCAGGACCAGAACACGTGATAACATCAGTGGAGAGAGGTGCGGATTATAGCAGACAAAACTAGGTGAGAATGTGACGGTGGGAAAAGCAAGTCTGAAAATATAGCATTAATCAGAAAAAGTTATTGAAAAACATAACTTTCTAAAAAACAGAGTTTTTTGTACAGCAGCTCTCGTCCTGATGGAGCGAATTCAAAGGATTTGGGTCACCAATTGTTGCTAGCTGCAGCATGTGAAAATGTGTGATTCGGGCAGAGTTATTACGTATGCATAGCAAAACATGTGAGTGTGTCAACAAATAAATAAAGTAAAGCTGTTTTAAATGAAAATGCTGGACCACCCACAACAACCGGGGCTGCTGACCTCAGCCGCTGATGGATGAAGCCTATTCACATCAAGCACTTACCACCTTCCACCCCCACCCCCCTCACACACTCAGTAGTCAATACAAACTGCGTGCAGTCCTCTAAGACAAATGGACCGACTTCAAACACCCACCTACACAATATTCCAAAAGACAGCCAAGCATGGGGGGGGGGGGGGGTGCTGGAGAGACAGAGAGACCCTCCTTCATTCCCTTTCAAAACAAATGCAAGATCCTCATCTAGAGATAAATACTCTGCATCAGGGTGACAGCTCCATTTACTTCTGCGGGGGATCATTGGATCTTTTCAGACCCACTCTGTATGTATGTGAGTGTGTGTGTGTGTGGGGGGGGGGGGGTTAATGCCCCAGCTGCATCATTACCTAGCGCACACACTGGGTCCAAATAGACTGAAGGAGGAAGAAGAGGAGGATGTCTATCAAAGTCTATCAAAAGTAGGTATGAGGAGGATTGCGGGTGGGGGTTATTACCCAACTTTTACGGCAAGGCTGACAGAAATCAGCAGAGGAGGAATAACAGGAGGAGCTGAGGGGACAGTTAAGCCACTGACTGGACTACCAGAGGTGTGTTGGTGAACTGAAAGGATTGTGACATTGAGAACCTCGGGGGGAGGGGTTTAACTGCGGCCTCTTGTTATGAAGTGTTGTAAGGACCCTGTTGCTGTCAGTCTGTGTATGCTGCTGAAATAAAGGCATGAATGAGCCCCCATCTTCTAGTAAGACTGATTGCATCGTGTGTGGGGGCCACTTCAGGGACCCACATTGTTTCAGAGTGGCATCAGGATGGTGGGCTTTTATTACGGTGCGACTCCATTTTCCACTGTGGCTTCAGTCCCAAACACATGGAGGGAAAATTATTTTATAGTTTGCATTTGTACGACTAACACATTTTAATTGTTGCTTTTGTTAAACATAAGTTAATGACATTAGCCAACCAAGCACAAAATCAAACATAATTTTCCATCCATTCATCCTCTGTATCTCTTTCGGGGTCACTGGGTTACTGGGGCCTGTCCCGGCCACTGCTGGGTGCAGATGGGGTTCACAGGTTGCCATTCTGTTGCAGGGCAGCACAATTACTTCCACACACCTAAGGGACACTAAGCAATTGACTTATGAAGCATTTTTTGAACTGTGGAAGAAAGCCAGAGTGCCTGAGAGAACCCACATGTAGTGATGGGACGAGCGACACTGGTGCATCAGCACTGCGCCGAGAGCTCAAGAGGGAAACCTCATATTGGTGCGTGTATTGCTTCAAGAAAGAATCACGTGACCGACACAGGAACTGTATCGTTTGGATGTGCCGTGCCAAAGTGTGTTTATCAGGGAACAAACTGTATCAACATGTCGTGGGTTTGTCGGATGGAGTTTTGCTTGATCATGGATCGCCCTAGGAAGTGTCCCCGGTGTGGAATAATTTTGATCTCGTGACGACAAACAAGGTAAATCTTTTTCTCCTTTATATACTATTTTTTACGGTGGCGCATTGCACTCACTTTATCAGTTTATCAAGTGAATGACCTGTGATACACATGATAGTCAGTTAAAGAGCCTTACAGTTGCTTTATTCATGTTATCATGTAATTATGAGATCCTGATCTCATAATCATGAGATAGGGTGTCTTTTTTTTAACAAGTGAATGCAATGTTCTGGTAAGAGGTTTGAATTGTTTTCAGATAAATAAACTTTTTATGTTATTGTAGGCGAAGTGTCGGCTCTGCTCCACAGAGCTATCTTATATCAATAAGAGCACTTCATCAATGCTGAGGCATTATAGAGCTCGGCATGGCAATGAAGAATTGGCAGATACCCGTGAGAGTAACCCCAGGTATGTTGAAATTCTGTCTAAAAATTGTGCTAAAAAAAAAAACCATGCATGCAAACAGACAGGCTCCAGGCCTGGTATCGAACCTCCAACCCTCTTGCTGTGAGGCAACAGGGCGAACCACTACACCACCATGTCGTCTTATGTCTATGTGATATTGTTTGTAAAAATTACAGTCCTTTTATTAAGCTTTTGACAAAATAGTTCCTTTTGGCTTGCAGTTCCTAACAAGCAAGCAGTGGATGAGGCAGTGGTCAATATGATCATCAAAGACTGTCAGCCACTCAGCTTTGTTGAAAATGAGGGATTCAGGGAGCTCCTGAAGCTTATTGTACCCTTGTATGCTTTACCAAGCAGGAAGGTATGTTTCAGAATTATATGTTTGTACTAACTATATAACTATATATTATTGGTGTAACAGTATTTGAATGGTTATTTTCAGACCATCAAGGACTTGGTGAGCCAGAGATATGAGGAGGAAAAGTAGAAAACCAAAAAGGACCTCCAGAGTGCCGTTGCTGTTACTTTAACAGCTGATATGTGGACGTCTATGAATATGGAGGCATATCTAGCTGTTACTGGCCACTATGTGGACAAAGAAAGCCATGAACGCCATTCATCAGTCTTGGCAGTGCAGCATTTTCCTCAGAAACACACTGCAGAAAACATTGTCACGGTTAAAAGGAGCCTCATGGCAACTCTGTTAGATCCCAGATTTAAAAAGAATGGATTTGTTAGCCAACAAATGGCAAGTGAAGCAAGCGGTGAAGAGACTGCAGTCAGAATGTGCAGAAGAAATGAGGACCCAAGAGCCTGACCCAAGAGAAGAAGAGCCTAGCTCTTCACATGGGTCAGAACCCAGTTCAGGTATAAAAATACATTTCTGTGGCACTTTGTGATATGATATATCATGTGATAAAGTAATGATTAACTATTTTTTTAGGGCACAATCTCTGGAAAACTTTCAGATATGGAGGTTGCAGAGACCCAGAAGACGAGAAACGCAACAGCTGACTCCATTGAACTCCAACTCTACCTGGCAGAAACAAACACACCAAGAAACCGAGATTCTTTGCAATATTGGAAATTGAACCAGGAAATATACACACATCTTCATCAACTTGCACTTAAAACTCTCTGCTCACCATCATCGTCTGTATCATGTGAAAGAGTATTTTCCAAGGCTGGGGAGCTGGTGTGTAAGAGGAGAAATCGCCTTGGAGCAAAGACACTCCAAAAACTTTTGTTTCTCAATAAAAATTCATGAACTAATCACTTTTTTGTCATTTATTTCATATGATTTAACAGTTAAGTTGACAAATGTGCACAACTACTGCAGGGGTCACTATTGGGTGACCAACACAGTATCAATACAGTGCCGACAGTTTGTTTAGTGTGTCAATACACTCCTTGAGGTATCATCGTCCCATCACTACCCACATGTGCACATGGAGAACATGTAATTCTACACAGTAAGGTCTCAGCTGGGATTTAAACCAGGGCCTTCTTGTTGTGCTGCCCCAAACATAATTTTGTGAAGGTTATTCAATAAAATAACTACTGCCACTGTGAAACTAAGGCCTGGTTTCATCTAGAATTTCAAGGTTTTTTCTGCCACATGAAGAAAGTTAATGGTGATAAATGCTGTACAGCATGTGTTGCGCCTTCAGCGCAAAGTTCTGGGATACCAGCATGAGTTCCACCGTTAGAAAGGATGAACGCAAAATAGGTTGGTGTCGAATAATTTTAATATGTACCAGTGATAACTACCACTGGAAAAAAAAGCTTAAAAGTTCTAAAAGTCCCAAAAGCATAAAATGGCCAGATAAAAAAAGAGTGAAATCAATCAATAAAACAAGCCTACACAAACACATTAAGAGTCCATCTTGGCAGTTCATGCATAGTAAAAAAAAGAAATAGGAAGTCCTTCAATTAAGAGCATTATGAGCAGCAGTCCACGACAGGGGGTCCCGGTTAATACTTTTCTGCTCCAGCAGTGGCCACCTTGCTGCACGCCACTGAAATGGGGAGAAGGAAACTCAGCTGCAGTTCAACCAGGCCAGACAGTAGCCACGTTTGTGCTCACAACACCAGTTACGTTCCTTTAAACTTAGCTTTATGGGCGATTCATCACATCCATTCCAGGCCCATCACAATTGGCCTCTGGGGTTGGTCCTCTGCAGCCCCCCGCCCTGCCACACGCCTCTCTTCTCCAGTCGGCTTCACTGCTGGTTCCCGTCAGCTCTCTGGTGGTGGTGGTGGTGGTGGTGGTGGTGGTGGTGGTGGTGGTGGTGGTGGTGGTGGTGTGGTGGTGGTGGTGGTGGTGGTGGTGGTGGTGGTGGTGGTGGTGGTGGTGGTGGTGGTGGTGGTGGTGGTGGTGCTGCTGCTGCTGCTGCTGCTGCTGCTGCTGCTGCTGCTGCTGCTGCTGCTGCTGCTGCTGCTGCTGCTGCTGCTGCTGCTGCTGCCCCTCCGTCAACCTTTGTCCTCTTTATAGACTCCTGTGTGCTTCAGGTGTGGCTCATCAGCAGGTGTCATGCATCACTAATCAGTCCATGCAAGAGTTCATGCAAAGAACAAAGGAATCCACTACAAAGTCATGCAACACACAAACCCACATAAATATTCAATAAAAGCATGTGATAAGCCACCCGACACATGTACTAGGTAAAGATTTGGATGGTCTAGTTCAGGGGTGTCAAACTCATTTTCACTGAGGGCCACATCAGCATAGTGGTTGTCCTCAAAGGGCCAGATATAACTTACACATACGACTAAATGTAATGGAATAATAATAACTACTCCTTATTGTTAAATAACTTATTTATTTATTATAACTTTTTAAAGTGACAATTCCAGTTGTATAGAAAACATATGTTTGCTTGTTACTCTAGCATAAATCCTTTTACAATTGATTCTGTCAGGTTAGATTATATGGAAAGTGTTTGAGTCCCAATATTTTAAATCCAATTCCTCCTAGATATGAATAAATATACACCAATTTTTATTTTAAGAAATTAAAAGCTTTTATACTCTCGCGGGCCACATAAAATGACATGGAGGGCCACATTTGGCCCCCGGGCCTTGAGTTTGACCCATGTGGTCGAGTTCATAATCAAAAACTCTAATCTAATCCAGGTCCCATATTTTTCTTTAGTGACAGCCAAGCCCACCTGGATGGAAGGACACCTTCCTTAGCTCAATTGCTTCTTTCATACAATAAAGGCACAATTGGGTCTATATTTGTTCTAACTTCCATTCCTTAGTTTCCCATTCATGCAGATGCTCCTGGGGTAAAAATGTCTGCCTTAGTGAGCCATATACAGCATTGGGTATGGATTTTCGACACGTGACTGAGCGACTTGACATGTGTCAAGAACGAGTGTTTTCCAAAATAAAAGTTCATTCAGAATTAGATCAGAATTAGATCGTGACCTGGTACCATCTATCCCATGGACCGGGACCGGTCCACGGCACGGAGGTTGGGGACCACTGGTGTAGATAACAGGGAAACTCCTTCAATCTGGCTCCAAGCTGTAGGACTGAGAAGGCCGCTCCCTCATGTCCTTGTTTAGGCAGACAAACCATTAGAGCCTAGTTTGATGTTTTCAGCACGGCTGGATTCTCAACCCCCTCTCAGTTTAAATAGTTCATCAAGTTAATTTCAATATTTCAATTCTTCAAACATAAGTGTGTACAGCAGCTAGTGAAACTGGAAAAAAGGATGGGAAAGAAGGCGTACTCATCAGAGCATCACCAGGAGCCAGGAAGAGACATTCAGAAATGTGACACGTTGACCTTCAGGGACCCCTCCAAAACTGTCCGTCTTCTTCTTCAAAATGTCTTTCATGTCTGAATTTGAAAGCAGCATTTCATTCAGCCTTACAGATGCATTGTGTGGGGTATAACACACACAAAGTTCACACTCTATGCAGAAACAAAAGTGAGGAGATGTAAATGACAGTCCATTAATCACATCTTGTGAGTTGGCTCCATGTTGGCGCGTAAATTAAAAATGCGTCACTCTGCAGTGAATGGGATGCTATGAATAACAAGGCAGCACCTTGTTCTTCACGTCTTCCTCGGCAGTATTATCAACAAAGAATTATACATACCAGCTCTGCAGCGCAGCATCCTTCCTTACACTCACAATTTTCTTCCTTGCTCTATCTCCATCCCTCTTTTTCCCCGTTTCATCCTCTTCATCCATCCATCTCCTGTCAAAGCCTCCCAGCAGGTTGGGGCTGTTGCATGGGAGGCAAACTTGGGTTGGAAATGAGCCTCGCCTGGGGAGCTAGGAGTGGAGGGGAGGAAGCATTTCAGTGCTGACATCTGAGTCGAAGTTATGTCAGTTTTTCATGTGACTGCACAGGTTTTAACCCTTTAAATGTATGTCACCGGCGACACCTACATTCAACTGTTTACCCCGTCAACCTAATTTCAGTGGATTCTGAAGCGGAGAAAAGCAAAAGGTACGGCAAGTCAAAAAACATCAAAGCTCGAATGTTCAAGGGTTACCTGGGAAGTAGAATCACCTTTTAGAATGCCTGTGTTTGTCACAATCTGCTTCAGGTATTACAAGAGTTGTATTAGGACATGCAAGCGTACCGCAGAACATTGCAGAATGGGGCAGAACCTTCCAGGCCTGCCTCTGTGTGGTCTGACCTTGTGACTTGATCATTTTGACACCAACTACCCTATACCCCTGGGCATTTTCTGCTATTCCTGCCATGGAACAGCTTGCCCTGCTCTCGTCAAGACAAGGAAGGCAGGAGAGGCAGGAACATGGATCATTCATTCAAAGTGAAGACCTGCACCACCTGCACCACTGTTGGACAACCCAGAAAAAAAAAAGCCAGGACAAAGTATCTTGAAATTAGCAAGATAATCTTTGAGCTTTGTCGTGACTCGAGATCCTAATGTGTCAACTTAAATGCAGTTTAGACCGGATGAAGGTAATGCAGCTGTTAAGGGAATGAAGGGAAGATGGCAAGGGAAGAGGGTCAATCAGAGGCCAGGAACCAGGCTGTACCTTGAAACCTTGAGAACTATACAGGTTTTACTCTGAGCAGTAAAGACAATGATTCTCCAAAAAACACTTCAAAGGCTTCAACAAGTGTAGCCTCAGCAAGTGTCTGTGTTCAGCTCTGTCTGCTCCATCTTTAATTTTCTCCAAGCTATTACTCTTATCCTCAGCCTGACCCCCTCCTTCAATCTCATCACATATGCTACCAGCCCTTTGATCTACGACGGTCCCCCATGTCTTAGGTTCCTGCTTGTCTATGGCCCTCCCAGCCTCCATTCATTCTGTTTCCCTGCATATACACTCCAATCCTCAGAATGTGGCCCTGGGCTGCCTGGGTCCGGTATGGGGGGGGCCCTGGCCTTGGGGGGCCTCTCCTCCCCTTTCCTGGTCTGGCTGCTCTGGCTGGGTAGGATCTGGTTCCCCACAACACTTCGGCAGCATGCATGTATCTCCACCCCCACGTGCACGTGCACACTGCCACACTGCTCCCTGTCTGCTTCATCCCTCCTTCTAACCTACAGTGTATTGATGGGCAGATATTTTCCACTCATTTCAGTCAGACAACTCTTGCAGTAAGAAATATTTATTTGACATTTTCCACATACTTTAGTTGGCATTCACATCTTTTGGTTTGGCATAAGGCTCCGTTCAATTCCATGAGAGATTTCCATAAAACTTTCGGGTAACAAAACCCCCCCTTTACGGAGCCCACAGATGGAAGCCGGGAGGAGGGTGGGGCGAAGAATGAGCGCTAAAGGTAAGAAAGAGAATGAACGCCTGCGCACCTGGCTTAAATAGGACGCTGAGCAGGTGAGTTAATTGACTGAACCGCCCTAGGGTATTAGCTGTACACTGCTACGAGTATCTGCCCGAAACATGATTGAAATCGTCATTTCAGTCAGACAACTCTTGCAGTAAGAAATATTTATTTGACATTTTCCACATACTTTAGTTGGCATTCGCATCTTTTGGTTTGGCATAAGGCTCCGTTCAATTCCATGAGAGATTTCCATAAAACTTTCGGGTAACAAAACCCCCAACACTTAATTATCCAGAAGAAGAAGAAAAAATGTGTATGTATAATCAGTGTGTAATAAAATGGGGTGTGTTTTCGGCAGCATTCCATTTCCATTTCATTTCCCAGTATGACTGCTATGTGTGACCCGGCACCATTGACCGTTTGGGCCCGTTCGAGTACAGCGCCACGAAGGGAACATGCTATCTAGTGGATCTGCTATGTGTGACCCGGCACCATTGACCGTTTGGGCCGCCCCCGTTCGAGTACAGCGCCACGAAGGGAACATGCTAACTAGTGGATCTGCTATGTGTGACCCGGGACCATTGACCGTTGGGCCGCCCCCGTTCGAGTACAGCGCCACGCAGGGAACATGCTATCTAGTGGATTTGCTATGTGTGACCCGGCACCATTGACCGTTGGGCCGCCCCCGTTCGAGTACAGCGCCTCGAAGGGAACATGCTATCTAGTGGATCTGCTATGTGTGACCCGGCACCATTGACCGTTTGGGCCGCCCCCGTTCGAGTACAGCGCCTCGAAGGGAACATGCTATCTAGTAGATCTGCTATGTGTGACCCGGCACCATTGACCGTAGGGTTGCTCCCGTTCGTGGAAACCACTAGAGGAACATACTATCTGAAAGAGAGAGAGAAATAAATAAAAGGGGAGCCAACATAAAATTACTCACACCTGATCTTAGAACGTGAGCTCACTTCCCCAAAAGAAAAACGCTGTGCAGAACTATAATTTAAACCGCCCAACAACCCGTATGATACACTAACTTAACATCCAATCCAAAGCTTCCGATGGCGTATTATGACATGCTGAACAGCCATTATTCGCACTTCTATTAAACTAAGAACAAGCTTGATGGCCATAACTTCTTCCATTGTGGCAACTATAAATACACGAGCTTAAGTACATCCATTATTCCGAAGCTCCCAATGACAGTACAACGAACAAGCTTAATAGCCATAATTTTCTCCATGGGCATACCAATTGTAAGTGCTCAAGGAACATCATTTAATTGAGATCCCATCCAATATTAAGAACGAGTTCAACGCCCACAATTACTAAGCTTCAACGCCCATAATTACCATGCTTCATTGGCATACTACAAAATTGGCTTAAGAACCAAATTCGAGCTCCAGCGCATACTATGATACAACTTAGAACATCCTAAATTTTGAGGCTTCCACCTGGCTATAATTTTCTTTTAACATCTACAATCGAAGAATTTACATTCATTCTGCTGTTGACATTGATTGATTAATTCAGTCAGAAGTGTCATTGGAATGCAGAGGAGGTCCACCGCCCCATCACTTTCAGTGCAGTAATAGGTGCGACGAGCAGTCATCGTTGCAGCACCAGATCAAGGAATGCAGGGGTGACATCACTTCCTGGAAACGGAGAAGCTGATCGGGGCGTAGGGGTTCTCAGGCTCAGGATGTGGTGCATAGATAAAACAAAGCAGTATTAGACTTGACAAGAATATATTAATAACCCAGAAACTGATCAGTTTTAAAAATGCTTGAGATAAATGAAATAACAGTGCTTTCCAAAGAACAAATCTGAGAAAGTGAAATTTAGTAGATAGTTAAGGTAAAGACCCATTGTGGATTTATCGCACCCTAGAAACCATCATAATTACAAATTCCAATAGTGAAATATATAACCTGCACAAAATCTTAACACCAATTTTTATATATTCCAAAGATAAGAAAAGTAACCTTTGACAGTTTCAGAGGGACGCACCTTCAGGAGGCCATCGAGGAGTAGGTGATGGGAAGAGTAGCCAAGGAGATTTGTAGATGAGGAAGGTCAACATCCCACGTAGCAAAGGATTACAGCTTGGCTGGATTTGAGGCTTTGTACTTGATATTAATCGTCCTCAAATTGGTGGACAACAAAGTACAGACTACTGAAATTGTAATTAGCCAAGGGCGTCTGGATACTGAAAAAAGAGAACTTGAGAGCCATGAGGGATCATAGGTTTTGATAGTATTTTTGCTAGACTGAACCTTAAGCATTTAGAGGCAGAGTATAACAAGCCACTAAATGGGGAAGCATCTAGCAGACTGTCATCTGCTTAAGCAAGGCAGATAGAAGACTGACTTGTGAACACAAGATTTAATTCTTGAACTAAGCTTGAGAGCGCAAGTGATATATTTCCTACGGTCAGGGTAGAAATTGCTCAAGGTGTTATTTAAGCATTAACCAAGTCAACCGATGACACAATATTATCATTCACTATTGAAACAGCCTTAATATAATCTCCAAGGATGAAATAACCGGACGACACCTTATAAATCATCAGAGCTGTAGATTCTGGCGGCCGGACAAACACAAACCACTCTGAAATCCTTTCCCCCAAACCAGAAGGCGCAGACTCAGAAGAACAAGTGGAGGGAGCCTGAAGACATGACAGTCATCATAACATAACTACTCCAAGCATAGAGAGGGAAGGAACAAACGCAAAACACGAAATCCAGAACAGGAACACGGGGCCCAGGACGGAACTACCCAGAACAAGAACACAAGATGAACGGAAGACCATAGGACCAAAGCCACAGCAAATGTCAGGTGGCCCAATCAGTGACAAATCATATTCAAACCAAACAATGAATAAACAACACGCTGCACAAAAGCCAAAGATGAAAGGTAAACCGACAAACGTGTCGAGCGCCAACTGAATGCCAAGAGACGCCGAGAGGCATATAGGCAGAACAGGGAGAACCTCAGCGATAAGACATCCTCAGCCTTATATCGTGCTCGGAAGAAAAATCGCGGAGACAGCATGGGCAGCTGAAGAAAATATATACTAATCCTGAAGGCGCATGAGGAACTAGGCCACTGATGCCCAGAAAGATGAACTGTGGGGCGCCAACGGGTCCAGATTACGTCACGTGAACCTGAACACTTTGTAGGGGCCACCCTCAGTGGTGGCTTTGAAAACGATGCCCCGGAAGAATCCATCACACAGCCCCCACAAACCTCCAGACCAAACCAGAGAGAGAATAACAAATTAACTGTCCAGCCGAGAAAAAAGGTAGCGACGAGACTGACACTCACACTAATGCGGCCGACGCAAGTCCCCGAGCCAGGGCAGGACCCACTGGGGTACACAGAGCGGGGAAAAACAGGCGAAGCAGAACCAGATGCAGAACGTGCGGGGGCAACGAACGAGTGATTAAAATGAGCCAAAGACGCTGCATAAAAGAGACCAAGCATAAGGAATTTGTCCACAGAGAGATAGGTCCAAGAGAGACCAATTCACATTCAGACTAACCAGCAGCTACAACAACGAAGAAAATAAACAGAAGAACCACTATAACAATGAAGCCAGCATCTAATTAAAGATAGTCAAGAGTCACCTTCAGCACCTAAAGAACAAAACAGCAACAAAGAAAATGCAAAAACCACAAATAATTCAGCCAGCATGAGAAATCAGGCCAGACGAGGACCGCCAGCCGTCACAACCACAGAAAAGACCCCACAACTCCTGAAACAATAATCGGACGATGCAGAATAACAGCAGAAAATGAATCAGAAGTACATCATGAAACGAGTCCCAAAAAACTACAATTCCCAGGGTCCTTAGGGGCGCGACGTCACCATACACGGAAGTAAACAAAACAAGACTTAGCCTAGAAAAAATGACACAGGAAAAACCGCACGCCGCTCACCGTAGAAGTCCGGCTGACCATGGCAGACGATAGACCCGGACAGCTTCAGATCCGGGCCCACGGACAACCCGAACACCGCGGAAAGCGCACCCCCTGCTATTGACGTGAAATTTTCACCAGATGTCAGCATCAACCCAAGTAATGCACACATAGAAAGAAATCCAAACATTTATGTCCATAAATGAAGTTATGTGTAATAAAGTGAAATGGAGGGCACAGGGAATAAGTATTGAACACATGAAGAAAAGGAGGGGTAAAAAGGTCTGTCAAGCCAAGAAAGCAGCTGGAGTTTGTCAGTATTTAGAAGGTTAACCTGCCCCCTATTAGTGCAAAGTAATATCAGCTGGTATAGTCCTGATTGATGCCTTTTAAAAAGGTTTCTCACGCAGTTTCGGCCAATCAGATCAACCAAAAAGGTTTCTGCCCACAAAGTGACAAAAACGTCAGTGTCAGGTCAGTGTGTGGTGTGGCTATCACATTTAGAAATGTCGGCTCTTTGTGTCAAACTTGTTCGCCCCCTCCCGGCATTCATAGAAAAAAACGGCGGATGTAACATGGATTAAAACATTAACCAATGACCCAAAATCAAGGTAAGAAAGTGCAGCTTGTTTTTTTGTGCTGTAAGTTTTTCTCATGTGAAATTCACTGCATTTGTTACCGTTTTAATGCTTTTAATCCAAGTTACGGCCCCCGTTCCTTTTCTATTAAATTCCCAAAATGAAAGTCCCGCCCTGCTGCTTGACATGCAAATTTTAGCCAATCAGATCAACCAGAAAGGTTCATGCCCTCAAGTGACAAGCACAACTCTGAATACCGCCCCCCAAGTGACAAAAACGCCCCCTTAACACTGAGCGTAAATTCATTTGAGCGTGCAAAAAGGATCTGACTGCACAATAAATCAAGGTGAGCGGGCAAAAAGGATCTGACTGAGCAAGATCACTGCTCAGTTAGGATTGCAGCCGTGCAATTGTAAAATACGGGGTCGCTTAGTTAGAATTGCGCCAGCGCGGTTGTAAGGTTCACTCACTCAGTTCCTAAATACGCCCGCTCAGTTGTCTTTACGCCCTTTTAATTAATGGCAGAAATGTGATCCCATAAGCGCTCTCGTCTCAGCGGGAGAGATTCAGGAGTTGCTGAATTAATTGTACGGTGTTGGTTACGGTCTGCAGTAACCAGAATAAAGAACCTTAGAAGAGGTTAAGTCTCTGTGCCTCAGTGTGGGACAGGGACACTACATTATTGTATGGCTCTTTCGAAATTACATTTAAAAATATGTGGCGTTTATGGCTCTCTTGACCAAAAAGGTTCCCGACCCCTGGTCTAGTGGGTCTAGATGACCCAACTCCCAATGTTAAAGCGCCTAGGATAGCACAAGGGTTAAATATACTGAAAACGTTTTAGTCTTTTCATGTTGGAGAGTTTGGAGTTTGACTGACGGACTGATTCTGTGGACAGGTGTCTTTTCTACAGGGGATTAGACAGGTGTGCAATGTAAGCGCGTGTTAGAGGGGTGGTTGATGGTGAACAGCAGTAAGAAATTTGGAGATGGAATGAAAAGGATGAAATTGAATTATTGCAGGTTAGAGGGATGATCTGGGTGAGAGCACACGAGCCACTAAAGAGGAACCGGGTATTTTTGGCCACAACAACAATTTATTAATCCTAAAACTTGACTGGTGGTAAAAAAACGATGGTAACGATGGTAAAAACTATCATATCATATACATAAAACGGCTCTAAAAAGTATAAAATACAATAAGATGAAGGAACAGGGTAAAAATTACAAAAAAGTGATATTAAATGTCCGGGGGACAGCCGACAAAAGCAGCTTTGGGAGACAGCAGATCTGAAATCCAGGGGACGTCCTCCACCCGCCAGACTTGACCCAAGATGTGCTTTCTCCATGACCAGGGAAGTCCTTGGGTCACACGCACCAGGACCTGCAGGCAAACACATCTGCCAGCACCAGAAGCAACCTTAGGCCGTCCCGAGGACTGTGGCTACGCTTTCCCATACTTACAGGGCAGGCAGAGTTCCCCTCTGCCTCTGCGCGTATTCAGCCTCACACACTCCTCCCCATGTTGTGTGACTTCTGGCTGGCCTTCCGGCGCGCTGGGACTCCTGCGTGGAAACACACATGCGGCAGCACCAAAGGTACTCCAACATCCAGGCTGGACCCAGCCTTCTTGTGTGTTTCTACCACTGCTGCTAAGTCACGTCGGGCTACTTACAACACAGGCAGGGTCCCTGCCCTGCCCCTGCGTGTTGACGGCATGGCAGAACTGGCGGTCCCAGCGGTCCAATTGCCCTCCTCACGCCATTACATCTGATGAGTGGTCTGGCGGTCCAAATGCATCCCCTGTGCATACAGGTCCGGTGGTTCCTGGCGTGTATGCCATGCTCCCAAGGTGTGCAGGACCAAGCGCCCCTGGGGTATGCATCCTCCTGGCCGGGCAGGACCGTTTCCCAGAGTCTGCTACATTCTGGAGCCCGCATCTGCGTCTCTGCTCCATTCCTATATAGTCTCTCAATTAAGAGCAGGTGCTTCTAATTAAGGGGTGTGTCCACATGCAGCATGCAAGGGGTGTAAAAACACAACAAACATGCAAAAAAAAAAACATCCAATCATGCAATTAGTTTGTCCCACCTGCATCAACCATTTGTGTAGCAGTAATATTAATTTGCTGTTAAAAAGTAACTGAGAATTGAAAAAAGTAATTTCCTAGTTGTCTTACAAGTACAGGGGGGTGCAGTACAGTGTGTGTGTGTGTGTGTGTGGGGGGGGGGTGATACCAGCCAGTCCTTCTGTCATTTTCTTTAGCATCCCTTGTGTGAAAGAGTGTCTGCAGAGGCCTGCAGCAGGCCAGTGCCCCCCTGTGTTCAGGGACAGGGATGTCACTCTTGTCCTCTTCTCTACAGCTGCAAGGGTGAGTAATCTAAATGAAGAAGCTGGCTGCCCTCTGGCAGTGTTGGAGTGGATGAGGGGGAGGGTTCTTCAGTGTTTAAAACATTGTCGCTTCACTGAGGCTTCCTGCTTTGCTGGTAGTGTTTTAAAACCTTCTTTTTGTTCTTGCTTGTAGCATTTGGAAGCGTTTCTGCCGGTCTGAGCTCAGCATGAGCCACTGAAATGATGTCCTGCTGGCTCCACAGCTGAAAGAAAAGAGAGAAAAACAGACAAATGAGTTAAAAACTCCAGAAAATACCAAAGACAGCATGGAGACTAATATGCATAAGCAAAACATGGGAGGGGCCAACTGTAGGCCACAAAGGTGTTTAGAGACAACACACCCACCTTTTCACGCAGCAGTGGATGAGCCACACTATTTGTCTGAGTCCATGGTGGGTGGCTGGCTGGCTGGGAGCCCCCTCTCAGCTCCTCTCACCCACCCGTTCTTCCATGAAAGGAGGGTTTTTCTAAGAGCCAAGCGCCGCCCGTGACCTTGTTTTACAGAGCGAGGGGGCGCCTCATGTCAGCGTACCTGTTTGAAGTCTGCCTCAAAAACAGGGCTGAAGGAGGCCACAGCTGAGGAAACAAAGAAACTTTATTTACATTTCAAAAGTATCAAGGCTTTTCCTGCGACTGGGAAAGGATGAAAATCCAAAACAGTGATGTAGAGAGAGGAAGAGGAGGTGTAGAGCGCAGAAAAACCTGCAGTAGCTGAAGAAGAAAAGCTAAGCTACTTATTTTATTAAGGTGCAAAAGAGGCACAACACAAAAACAGGACAGAAATATGAAGGAGAAACTAAAACATAAAGGATCTGGCAACAGAAAATGCAACAAAATAAGAATTCTATGACTGGAAAGAATAGTATATAAAAAAGAAGTTAAATTTGAACACAAATTTAGTGCATGTAGATTTCCCATAGAAAAACAGATTCAAAGAAAATGAGTCTGTAGTGATACATAAACATATCTGAGTGTTCTCATCCAGCCTCGCTCATCATGAATATGTGCAACAGCAGGTTGACGAGTGGAAAAGAAAACACGAGGACCGGGAATGCTCGGTTTACAACAAGCCTTCAGATGACTCATCGTTTTTTCCTCCGGTGACTAAGCAAAGCCAGTGTTCATCTTTATCCAAGAAACACACACACACAGAGGACAAATGAACAGACTGTGCACTCATATGTCTGTATGCATGTCTTGTGTGTATGTGTGTCTGTATGTGTCTTTGTGCTCATATGTGTGTGTTTGTTTTATTAGGGATCCCCCATTAACTTTCAACAAGGTGGTTGGTTGCTGTTATTTATGTTTTTACATCATGTTTTATTTTACAAAAATATATAAAAAAGATGCAAAGAAGGCTGCACGGTGGCGCAGTGGTTAGCACTCTTGCCTCACAGCAAGAAGGCCTCCGGTTCAAGTCCCAGCTGGGGGACGTGAAAAATTACATCAACAGGGGACCTTTCTGTGTGGAGTTTGCATGTTCTTCCCGTGTATGCGTGGGTTCTCTCCAGGGTCTCCAGCTTCCTCCCACCACCCAAAAACATGCTTCATATGGTTAAATGGCAACTCTAAATTGACCCTAGGTGTGAGTGTGAGAGTGAATGGACGTGTGATTGTGGACATTCTACCCTGCGACAGACTGGCGGACCTGTCCACGCTCGACTTGGTAACCCTGGGTTAACGCACGTGCACGTCATATACATAAAGACATTCTCAATAGATCGCCGATTTCTGGAGTCACCATGGAAACGCGTGGGAGAAAAAAAGAAAGCGCGACACTTGAGACGGAAGTGAGACGGAGTCTGAGATTTTAATGACGGCGTATGAAGATTATACGTCCGTCAAAAAAGTAACACGGCTGCATCATCATGAAAAAAAAATTCTGCTTGGAGAAAATCAACAGACAAAGTAAACCCACGAGTTTCTGATCTTGTTTCAATTTTCCTTGTGACGCACATGTATATATATATGTATATATATATATATATATATATATATATATATATATATATATATATATATATATATATATATATATATATATAGAACTCTCATATGTCTAAGTTTGAGCCGGTGAATATGCTAATTTTTATAACAATAAAAAGGACGGTAAAAAATGCACGGAGTGCAAAAATTAATTAAAGAATTTCCCATCATTGTGCTTGCAGAACAAAAGTGTAGGAGTGCTATAAAAACTCATCATCATCTCCTTCGCTCTCACTCGTGGTGCTGAGACGTAAGCACAGTAGGACAAAATAACTCGGCAAAACACAGTAAAACAGCTAAAAAACTAAACATATTTAGTTAAAAAGCCACACTTAAACCCAAATCCGTCCAGACAGGCAAAGGGAATGATATCCCAGAATCCCTTGCGGTGCCGATCTAACAGCAGCACCAAAGTTACACCTACATTATTGAATTAATTTGAATGAAAGGAAAATAATTGTCTGAAAACTATGTGTAATTTTTAAGGTGACCATAACAAAAAATGATTTCTCTTAACTGAAGCAAATAATTAAGTTAGATCAAAGTAAAAAGTTTCTCTTTAAACATCCATATATGGTCTTATCATCCTCTCACGGTGGAAAAAGTATTATCTGAGCTTCTTCATCCACTAAATCATCTTCAAATGGACACACCATGCTGCTTCACCTCTCTGAAAACAAACTAAGCTTCAACTAAACCTGCTCCGGACCAGGTTATGTTCAGAGCATGAGTTGCTGTGGCAACTTGACCTACCCTGAAACATACCTCCATTTCTGGAACCGAAAACTGAGGTTATCAACTTCCTTAGCCTCAAACTTATCGTGGGAGCTAGCATAACCTGCTTTCTGGAATACCCCCCAGGTTGTCCCCTGCTGTCGCCCACAAGTGGCCGGGATAGGCTCCGGCAGCCCCGTGACCCTGAAAGGGAAAAACGGTCAAGCAAATGAATGAATAAATATAAAAAAGATTTTTTTTAATCATAAAGTTAGTACAAAACATACCAAAATTCTCATTAATGTTAATTTCCTGTCAAATAATGTTTCTATTTAAAAGGAGCAACAGTCTTTATTTGCTGCACAAGTTATTGCATTTTAATAGTTTTTTTAGGCTAAGCCAGTGAGGTATGGTAGTTATTTCAGCTTATCGTGCATTTTGTGGTACCAGCACCAAATTTGGGAACATGCTTTTCTGTAAGACGCAATTAAAAGGTAAATCCATGCCAAATTTGATGCATATGCCACAAAATGCACAAATGTTTTATTAACCTGCTACACTCTTTGTCCTTAGAGGCTATTAGTAAGAGTTTCTCTTGGGATTTAGATCCTGAATGAATTAGAAAAAAAACTATATTTCTTATTTTGTTTGTTTTGGAGTTGCTCCATCTACTGTAAGTGCAGACAAATGTCTGCACATTGAAGCAACAAACTTGTCTCATAATCAATCTCACTGTCAGGGTAACAAAGGAGTGGCTTCATTTGAAGCATTTTAAGGTTCTGGAGTGGACTAGCCAGTCTTCAGATCTCAACCCCGAAGAAAATCTTTGCAAAGAGTTAAAAGTTTGTGTTTTCCAGCAACAGAATATTACAGCTTTAGAGGAGATCTGCATGGAGGAATGGACCAAAATATTAGCAACAGAAGACCTACAGAAAACGTTTGACCTCTGTAGTTACCAATCAGGGTTACAGTACAAAGCACTGAGGGGAACGTTTGCTACTGATCAAATACCTATTTACTGCTCAATGTCACAAATATATTCTTTAAGAATTTAGCTCCAGAATTTTTGTTTGCCACAGTAGAAGTGTTTCTATGATGAACAGTCTGGGCCTCTGTCATCTTTTTAGGTGGAGGAACTTGCACATTTGGCAGCGGACTAAATACTTTTTTATGAGCTATTTTTAATGTAATGTGTATGTGTTTGTTGCCTTCACTTGTGAGTGTTTGTGCATGTTTCTATGTGTGTGTTTTTCTGGTGTAGTGACATCTAACTGCACTGTCAGCAAATCTGAATCTAATCGATAATCTCTGCTAGTTCATAAGAATGTCACAAAACTCAACGTTTTCAGGGGAGTGCTGACTGAGGCAACATGCGTCTGAAACAAACTACAGTCATCTGTTTCCTTTCTAAAACATTTAGTTCAAATTTCTATGATGTGGGACAAGAAAAGAGACCATTTCTAAAAAAATTTTCTAAAAAAATTTAACAAGTCAGACAAATTTAGCGCTTACCGGTACTTTAAGAAATTTGGCCTTTCAGCTGAGCAGGACTGACCTGCAAGAGAAACCATCTCAGACTACACCGTTACCAAAGCTTTGCTATAGCAAACACACTGCTATGTCCAAATCCTCAGTGACTTATCAGGTGGGTAGCAGAAAGATCCGAACGTTTAAGACATTTTCTGCTTACTGTGTAAAAATAAGTGCAGCCTGACCTTCCCATGTGTCTGCGTCTGCGCTGGGCCTGAAACTGGGACAGAAAGTCTTTCTGTCTGCTCTCTGGGGACAGAAAGCCCGGTACCTCTGGTCATTAAGGGACAACCCTTTTCTCTTTTCAAGTCAATGCATAGCATCAATGTGCAGGTAACAATATTGTATATGTGGTAGGATCAATTGGCTCAGGTGTGGCTCAGAGAGTAATTACGGGCGGTGGCCTCTTGGGGCACTATAAAAAACCTTAGGCGATCTTTGGCAGGATGTGCAGCATTTGGCCACTGGGACCGCCCACTTCCAATTGTATACATCCGGTTTAGCCTCACAGGTAAGGTAGTGGTGGTAGCCTGTTGACAGTGTGTGGTCGGCTTTCATGATTTTATGCTGGTTTCAGCGCCGGATACTCGCGGCCAAAGGGTGAGCTCTTGCAGCCTTGCGGATAGCGCGGCTTAGCGCTTTTTGATTACCAGGTGGTGAACAGAAGGAGCCTTGGGACTTTCTAACGCTCCCATGAGTGGAACAGCTGCTGTTTTTTTTAATGCTGTTTGTATACGTGGCTTTTATTCTGATTTTTATCAGAACCTTTTATTGATCCTGCGTAGAAAAGAAGGAGGGTTTGGCAGGAGTGCTCACCGACGGAAATTCGCCAGGGAGGCGAGGGGACTCCCCTGATCTACCCCAAAGCAAAGACGAGCGGCACTCACTGCACTGTGCAGCGTCCAGGGGAACGGCTAACCCCCGCCTGAGTAGCCAACTGGTGTTTTATTTTAATCTTGTATTGTTAGGGTTGGTTCTGGGTCACCGAACTGCTGGGACCCGTTGTTAATAGTTTGTTTTTAGACTAACTATTCAATTATTGTCTACCACTTTAGATTGACCCTGTTTTGTTTTGTCACCAGCGCTGAGGACCCAGGTTTAGTCCTGTGTGTAAAGTGGAGGCCTTCCCCAGTTTGGAGTGGCGTGTCTTCGGGTGAAGAGTTCACCGTATGAGTGTTTTATCACGTGAGTGGGGTGATTTATATTATAAGTTGATATTTTATTTGGGAGCCTCCACCTCTCCTATTGAAACAGGCCCTCAGCCCAGTGAACGGGTGTCTGCGGTGCCCATCTTTTTAACTTCTTCTTTTTAACTGGTTTTAGGATTTTGTAAATTATATTTTAACCTTGATTCCTCCGTCTCTTGCTTTGTGCGCCTCCATTGCAAGATTGTGTCCCTCGGGACCACATATAGTTCAATCCTTTGATCATACTTGAAATCATACTGATTCCTTTTCCCCACTATCTATTTAATATGTGATGCCACACGCCTCATCACAAACATTGAAGCCAAATGGCCAGGTGTTAGCTCACCTATGCACTAATAGTTTGCATGATTGAATGAATGAAATATTTCACACCAGTTGGTTTGAAGGCATAAGTATGCGTGTGTGAACAATATCTGTATTGTTATCTGTGTGCATGTTTTGTGTACATGTTGACATGTGGACACCTTTGCAGTTAACAGGTGTGTTTATAACATCTGAATGTGTGTGTGGACAGGCCCCGCCCTTTGAGATTTGTATTACACTTGAACCTTACCAGAATGATAAACATCCAGTAAAGTTGTTGCTTTAGGCTGCTTCTTGTTCCCCCCCCCCCCCCTCCTATTATCACCCTCCTATCCCCCCTCCTCTCTAACATCCCTCTCTCTTCTTCCCTCCTTTCCTTTTCCGTCCAGTCCAGCACCAAACATTTTCAAACATGATGGAATTTGATAAGGTTTGGCCTCAACTACAAAAGGGGTTTATTCAGACATTCCTCTGGTTTGTCCAAAGATTAATAACCCCTGTTGTTAAAGTAAAATTTGTCCAACACAAGAGGCCTTCAGCTCTCATCTGTTTGCCCAGCTGTTGGACAGGACAAGTTAAAAAAAAAAAAAAAATGGCCAGGATCTGTTCATGATGCCAGAATTTTTAGGGAGTCATCCTTGTGCCCCAGATTTCAATTTAAGGTGTAATTTGCCTTACTTTTTTCTTTCAATATAATTTTAAGCATTTAATGTTAAATAAATTATACACCTTAACTGCCATTATAGGACACTTCAATGTATACTTGCTGGGGGACAGGGGCTATCCTAGTCTGCCATATCTGATGACCCTCTACCCTGAACCTCAGCCTGGACCAGAACCCGAGGGTGGAGATGACTATCGGCATCCTGAAGGCAGGATTTCAGTGCCTACATGGGCTGAGTGTCAGGCCAGAGAGGGCATGTGTCATCACAGCTGCATGTGTTGTTCTTCACAACATCACCAAATTGAGAGAGGAGAGGGCCCCGCCACCTCTTGATGAAGACGGCCAAGTTGATGCCCCATTGAACCCAGCTGACCAAAGAGATGGTAGGGTGGTACGGGAAATTATGTCTAATAAAAATCAAAACTCAAAGGCTGATTGTACTTTTTTTATTTCTTTATTTGCTGTAATAAAAAAAAGAGAATTTATTGCTTTATACTGGATTCAACAAATAACAATAAATGTTCACATACTGTTTCTCAACTTAAGCTGGTGCTCCAGCAATTCTATTTCAAGGCATTAAGTTCAAGGCATTTTGGCATTAAGTTGTATAAGGTCCATCTCAAGGTCACATTTTCTAGTTTGTCTTAGAAGATATACTCAGACGACACCACCATGGTGGGGCTCATCTCTGATGGAAATGAGACAGCATGCAGAGATGAGGTCCACAAGCTGGTGGGGTGGTGTGAAGACAACAACTTGGTGCTCTACATCTCCAAGACCAAAGAACTAATTATTGACTTCAGGAGGAAGAAGTCCAACCTTCAGCCCATCTACATCAATGGGGAATGTGTGGAGAGAGTGCCCAGCTGCAAGTTCCTAGGAGTGCACATAGATGCAGACCTCCGGAGGAGCTCCAACACCTCCAAGGTTGGGAAGAAGGCCCAACATCGTCTCCATTCTCTGAGGATTCTCAGGAAGACCCATCTGAAGAGGGAGCTGCTGTCCGTCTTTTACCCCTGCTCGATTGAAAGTGTGCTGACATATTGCATCTCTGTGTGGTTCTCCAGCTACACCACAGCACACAAAAAGGAACTGCAGAGGGTCATTAACACAGACCAAAAAATCATTGGCCATCCCCTTCCCTCCCTGAAAGACCCAACTAAATTGGAAGTGGCACTCCCATCAGACTGTTGCTATGCTGCATGAGTCCTTTAAATATTTTAGTGGGAGCTTCTTTAACCCTTGTGCTATCCTAGGCATTTTACTGTTGGGAGTTGGGTCATCTAGACCAGTGTTTTTCAACCATCTCCCACGGCACACAAGTGTGCCGTGGAAGATGGTCAAGTGTGCCGTGGGAAATTGCCCTCATTAACTAATCCAAAAACATTTCCCATCTCCAGCATTTCAGCTCTGTGTTCATCCAAACAAACCCTGATAAAACACTGAGTAGTTAGGAATATAAAAGATCGTAAAATACTTTTTCTTTGCGTTTATTTTATTTTATTAAAGACATTTTGATAAAAATGACGGTACCGCGATTTAGCTGCAGCGTCAGCTGTATTTTTGGAAAAGTCCCGCCCCTCTAACTGTCTCCACCAATCATTCTTGAAGGCTTAATCACATGTCATCAGTCTGACCAATCAGAAGTAGTTAAAGTCTTCACTTCCTTGTCCCAATTTAGTTCATAAAGTCTCTCAGTTCTAACAAAAATACCAGCTAAAGCTCGTCTTTAGCGGTGTAGCTTTCCATAGAATCCAGTATCAGACCGTGGAACAAGTGAACAAAACAATGAAGCTCTGAAAAGCGATCTCCGGCTGTTTTATGCACTACATCTCCCATGATGCATTGGGTTAAAAAACAGCGCACAAGGAGATCTGTTGTAAACGTCTTGAAACCAACAAACACACCTCAAACTGTTTTCAAATCTTCTAACTTAACTTTTATTGCATCTTTTAGAAAAAACAGCTGCAGTTTCCAGCTTTTTCTGCCACAATTATCTCAAAAACGCATGTGAGATTGTGGAGGGGCTGTAGATCAATACAGACTATGAGTTTCTCCTTTTTTGTATTGTTTTTTTAATTTTTGGATGCCGGTGTGCCGCTGGGTTTTTTTTAAGGTTAAGGTGTGCCGTGGCTCAAAAAAGGTTGAAAAACACTGATCTAGACCCACTAGAGAGTGTGCTGAACCTTTTTTTTTCAATGATTTGTGATCTTCACTGGTTCAATGGATTACATAAAATTTTTCCACCTTTATCCACCTTTGTCATGGTAGGGAGAACACGTCAAAGTAAGGGTGGGGTCATCTAAGATAGCACAAGGGTTAAAGGTGGATAAAAGGGACCAATCAGGCAGTTTTGCTCAGCCTTAGTGTTCCTTTGGAAATGTCACAGCAAAAACAACCAGGATTTTATTTTGAAAATCCCAAGCGCTCTTATTTTTCCTGGTCTTAGCTTCCTTTTTTCACATACAAAATGTTCTTTCTGCTTCATTGTGATAAAGCGAGTCTTCTAAATTGCCTCATAAACACAAACAGCTTTCCGAAGGCATCCACTAACTGATTCCTTTTTGGGGCTGCTTGCATTATTATCTTCTCACAACTGAGAACTCCAAGTACATGGCAGCTATGGATCAGGGCTGTGCTGCTATTTAACAGTGTCTAAAAAAACAGCCAGCTTGTGTGTTATTCTGCAAATTTTTAAGCATAAAGTCAGTTTTAGGAGAAAAGCACGACATCTACAACACAATTGTTTATTGCAGGATGACTTGAAGGGTGCATTCAGACTGGACACTCACTTAAATTGACTCGGTTAGTTCAAAAGGGGCCCAAGTCCAAGAGGTTTGTTTTTCCAGGAAATGATTTTAATTGCATAGCTTAACCCTTGTGCTATCTTGGATGACCCCGCCCTTACTTTGACATGTTCTCCCTACCATGACAAAGGTGGATAAAGGTGGAAAAATTTCATGTAATCCATTGAACCAGTGAAGATCACAAAAAATTGAAAAAAAAAGAGGTTCAGAGCACTGTCTAGTGAATCTAGATGACCCAACTCCCAACCATAAAGTGCCTAGGATAGCACAAGGGTTACAGGAGGCTACACCAAAATATTGATACTTTAACCAGAATTAGCACCAGTTCATACCTTACAAATGCTATAATATGAAGCACCTCACTTTTATAATTTCAGAGGACTAGGAAACTAAAGTCTCTGGACTTGGGCCCTTCTTGAATTAAACAGGGGCGCTGCCATATTGGATAACTAGTGCTGCCATCTATGGGATAAAGAAAAACCCATGCAAGAGGGGCCCAAGTCCAGGAATTTTACACATAATGCATTTTAAATGTCAAGCATAGTCAATACATCACAACGGACTTGGGACTTTTTTTTGCATTTAATCAGATAGCTTTTCCCTTGAAGACCATAAAACATGTAATATTTCGAAAAATTGTGGACTTGGGACCCTTTTGAACTAACTGATTCAATTGTACCAGAGTCTGTTTCCTGGAACACGGACTCTGGTTCCCCTCCGTTTTCCTCCCAACGCACATCAGAGGGGTATTCCAGAAAGCAGGTTATGCTAGCTCCCACAGTGAGTTTGAGGCTAAGGAAGTGGATAACCTCAGCTTTCAGTTCCAGAAATGGAGTTATGTTTAAGGGTATGTCAAGTTGCCATAGCAACTCATGCTCTGAACATAACCTGGTCTGGAGCAGGTTTAGTTGAAGGTTAGTTTGTTTTCAGAGAGGTGAAGCAGCATGGCGTGTCCATTTGAAGATGATTTAGTGGATGAAGAAGCTCAGATAATACTCTTTCCACAGTGAGAGGGTGATAAGACCATGTATGGATGTTTAAAGAGAAACTTTTTACTTTGATCTAACTTAATTATTTGCTTCAGTTAAGATAAATAATTTTTTTAGTTCAGTCAACTTAAAAATAACACATAGTTATCAGACAGTTATTTCAGTCAGACAAAACTCTTGCAGTAGAATACATTTATTTTCACATACTTAATTTACATCTTAGTTGGCATTCACAAACTTTGATTGGCATAAGGCTCCGTACAATTCCATGAGATAACTTTCATAAACTTTAGGGTAAGAAACCCCGAACGGAGCCCACAGGTGGAAGCCGGGGAGGAGGGTGGGGCGACGAATGCGGCGCTGCGGTAAGAAAGAAAATGAACGGCTGCACACCTGGACTTAAATAGGATGCTGAACAGGTGAGTTAATTACCTACCGCCCTAAGGGGGAAAGAGACTGCCGAGTTTTGGTGCCTGAAATGCGAATATCATTCGCTATTTTCAGTCGGACAAAACTCTTGCAGTAGAATACATTTATTTTCACATACTTAATTTACATCTTAGTTGGCATTCAAAACTTTGATTGGCATAAGGCTCCGTACAATTCCATGAGATAACTTCCATAAACTTTAGGGTAAGAAACCCCCAAAACCAAAGATCATCAAGAAGACAGAAGAAAGAATGTAAATGTATAATCAGTGTGTCATAAGATGAGGTGTGTTTTGGCGGTATTCCATTTTCATTTCATTTCATTTCATTCCAATTTCCAAGTAAGACTGCTATGTGTGACCCGGCACCTTTGACCGTTGGGCCGCCCCCTTCTTTTCATTTCTTTTATCCGAGTTCAGCGCTACGAAGGGGACATGCTATCTAATGGATCTGCTATGTGTGACCCGGCACCTTTGACCGTTGGGCCGCCCCCGTTCGAGTACAGCGGCTCGAAGGGGACACACTATCTAGTGGAACTGCTATGTGTGACCCGGCACCTTTGACCGTTGGGCCGCTCCCGTTCGTGAACCACTTGGGGACCATACTATCTGCAAAGAGAGAGAGCCAAACAAAAGAAAAATGAAACAAAACAAAGCGGGGAGCCAACATAAGAATCACTCATACCTGAATTTTTAGAACATAAACCCACTTCCCCAAAACGCTATAAGGAACTATAATTTGAACCGCCAAGAACAACCCATATGAAGACACTACCTAACATCCAATCCAAGCTTCCAAAAGCATGCTAAGACATGCTTCAGTACCATCCATTATTCATAGCTTCCATCAAATACTAAGAACGAGCTTAACGGCTATAAACGTTATTTCATTTGGTATACTATTTAAACAAGCTTAAGTAACAGCCAGTATTTCAAGCTTCCAACGACAGGACTACGAACGAGCTTAACTGCCATAATGTTTTCCCATTTGGCATACCATAATACGAGCTCAGAACATCAATTATTCGAATTTTGTCATCTAAGTATCAAGAACAACCTCAACGGCCATAAGTCCGAAGCATAATTGGCGTAATTGAGCTTAAGAAACCAAAATTTGAGCTCCGTCGCATACTATAATACACTTTAGAACATCCTAAATTTTGAGGCTTCCACCTGGCAATAATTTTCTTTAAACATCTATAATCCAAAAATTTACATTCATTCCACAGCCAACATATTGATTGATTTAAGTCAGAAGTGTCATGGGACGCAGAGGAGGTCCACCGCCCCATCACTTTCAGTTCAGCAATAGGTACGTCGAGCAGTCATCGTTGCAACACCAGATCAAGGAATGCAGGGGTGTCATCATTCGCCAGAAATGGAGAAGCAGGCCAGAGAGCAGGGACTCACAGGCTCAGGATGCGATGCATAGATAAAATACAAAACCAGTATTAGTCTCAGCAGAGAATATATATATAACCCAGAACTGATTAGTTTTTTAAAATGATTGAGATAAATGGAATAACAACGCTTTTAGAGAACAATCTGAGAAAGTTAAATTTTGTAGAAAGTTAAGGAAAGTCCCATTGTGGATTCATCGCACCATAGAAAACCACCAGTATCACAAATTCCAACAGTGAATTGATAGTGAAATAAAGAACCTGCACAATATCTTAACACCAATTTTATATACACCAATTGTAAGGGAAGTAACCTTTGACAGGTCCAGAGGGACGCACCTTCAGAAGGTCGTCGAGAATCAGGCGATGGGAAGGGTAACCGAGGGCCAAGGAGATTGTAGATGAGGAAGGTCAACGTCCCACGTAGCAATGGATTGCAGCTCGGCTGAAATTTGATTCTCGTATTTGATATTAGTGGTTCTCAAATAGGTGGACAACAAAACACAGACTGCCGAATTCTTTAGCCAAGGGCGTCTGGAGATCCATAAGGGATCGTAGGTTTTGATAGTTAGACTGAACCTTAAATTTTGTTGAGGCGGAGCATAACAACCTCTAAATGTAGATGCATCTAGCCAAGTGTCATCTGCCTAAGCAGGGCAGATAGAAGACTGGCTTGTGGACACAAGAATTAACTCTTTAACTAATAAGCTCTAGAGCGTAAATGATGAAGTTTCTACGGTCAGGGTTAATTTGCTCATGGTGTTATTTAAACACCAACCAAGACAACCGATGACACATAAGATTATTATCTCACTCTTTAAGCCGTAATATAATCTCCATGGCTAAATTCTCATAACCACACGATCCCTAAAAACCATTAGAGACGTGGATTCTGGCGGCCGGACGTACACAGACCACTCTTCATAAATCTTTCTCCCCCAAAACCAGAGGGCCCAACCACAGAAGACAAGCGAAGGGAGACTGAAGACACGACAGGCATCATCATAACAAAACCACTCCAAGCATTGAGAAGGACATGCCAAACGCAAGACATGACTATTCAGAACAGGAACACGGAGCCCAGGATCAAACACCCGGAACAAGAACACAAGATAAATGGATGACCGTGGGACCAAAGCCACAGCAAAATCAGGTGGCCCAATCATTGAACAAACAGCCATCAACCAAAGAATGAAATAAAGTACACGCTGCACAACAGCGAGAGATGACATAATGGGAGAGGCATGAACCAATGAACCATCCAGATCCAGAAGAAGAAAATAAATCCGGACGGGTGGAGGACCATACGTCGCAAACAACGCGGTAACCCAGATTAGAAAATGAATTCAAGCCACAAAGATGCAAAAGACCGGGCATACAGAGGAACATTGACCACCGAGAAAACATCAATAACGCACAAAAAAAAATGAAGGGGAGCCCATAGCCTACACAAATCCAGTACAGGGCTTGCGATAATTACAGTCGATAGCATGAGGACCGCCAGGACAGCTGAAAGGTAAGCCGATAAACACATTGAGTGCCGACGGAATGCCGAGAAACGCCACCGGGAGGCATAGAGACAGGACACCGAGAACATCAGTGATAACAGTCATCCCCAGCCACAAATCGCGTTCGGAGTAAAACGTGGAGAAGGCATGGGCAGCAGAAGTAAGAATAAACCAATCCGGAAGGCGCACGAGTTCCAACAACATGAACACATCCGAGGGCCACACTCAGTGGCGGCCTTGAAAATGAACCACACCGCGAGCAGGCGGAGGCGACGAATGAAAATCACTGAGTGAATCAAAACAAGCCACAGATGTTGCATAAAAGAGACAAATCATAAGCAAAAATCCACAGAGGAGAAAGGGGTCCAACAAAGATCAAACCAAACGCTGAGAAAACCACCAAATGCACAGCAACAATGACAGAAACACCAAAATAAAGAGAGTCACCAAATAATAAAGCCAGCGTTGAAAAACGATAGGCAAAAGTCATATTCGGCTCCTAAATAACATACAGCAACAGATAAAACGCTGAAAGCCACAACTAAAAGCCACAACTAAGTCAGCCAGCATGAGAAACCTGTCCAGACGAGGACCACCAGCCTTAAACCACAGGAAAGACCCCACAACCCCAGAAACAATAACTGGATGCAGAGCCACAAAACATGAAAAAGAGCCAGGTAAACCACAGAGTCAAAGAAAATAGAACTACAATTCCCAGGGTCCTTAGGGGCGTGACGTCATCGAAGACGGGAACAATAAGGAAACAGAAAAGCTTTAGAAAACACAACAGAAAAACACAGGAAAAGACCGCCTTGCCGCTCACCGCAATGATACAAACGGCCACAACAGAGGAGAAGGCCTGGACAGCTCCCGATCTAACGCCACTGCCGACCCGAAACACCGCAAAACGCTCACCCGCCGCAGCGACGCGAACACGCCGGGCGCCGCCACCCGCCCGCCGAACTGCCGCGGAAGGAGAGACAGACGCGGCGAAACGAAAGCCCCCACATCAGAAAAGGTGGGATCACTATCCAAAGAAGGGGGGAATACTTCAAGATGCCAAAGAGAAGGAGATCAGCGGGCATGGAACACCGGCAACGAATGCGGCGCTGCGGTAAGAAAGAAAATGAACGGCTGCACACCTGGACTTAAATAGGACGCTGAACAGGTGAGTTAATTACCTACCGCCCTAGGGGGGAAAGAGACTGCCGAGTTTTGGTGCCTGAAATGCGAATATCATTCGCTATTTTTACTTTCATTCAAATTAATTCAATGAAGTAGGTGTAACTTTGGTGCTGCTGTTAGATTGGCACTGCAAGGAATTGTGGGATACCATTCCCTTTGCCTGTCTGGTTTTTGGATTTGGGTTTAAGTGTGGGTTTTTGACCAAATGTGTTTAGTTGTTTAGCTGTTTTACTGTGTTTTGCCGTGTTATTTTGTCCTACTTTGCTTAAGTCTGTGCACCATGAGTGAGAGGGAGGGAGAGGATGATGAGTTTATATAGCACCCCTACTATCAAAGTACACAATGTCAATGTTGAAAAACTGCTAAATAAATGTTTGTTCTCCATGTACATTATTTCGCGCTTTTTATAGTTATACAAATTAGTATATATATATATATATATATATATGTATATATATTAAAAAAAAACGTGCCCCTTTCACCCCTCCGTGGGTGGTTTCTCACTCAAGCTCGGGTCCTCTACCAGAGGCCTGGGAGCTTGAGGGTTCTGCGCAGTATCTTAGCTGTTCCTAGCACTGTGCTCATATATATATATATATATATATACTTAACGCCCCTCTCACCCTCCGCGGGTAGTTTCTCCTCCAAGCTCGGGTCCTCTACCAGAGGCCTGGGAGCTTGAGGGTCCTGCGCAGTATCTTAGCTGTTCCTAGCACTGCGCTTTTCTGGACTGAGAGGTCTGAGGTCTTTCCAGGTATCTGTTGTAGCCACTCCTCAAGCTTGGGGGTTACTGCCCCGAGTGCTCCAATTAACACAGGCACCACTGTCACCTTCACTTTCCAGGCTTTCTCCAGTTCTTCTCTGAGTCCCTGGTATTTCTCCAGTTTCTCATGTTCCTTCTTCCTGATGTTCCCATCGCTTGGCACTGCCACATCCACCACAACGGCTTTCCTCTGTTCTTTATCCACCACTACGATGTCTGGTTGGTTCGCCATTACCATCCTATCAGTCTGGATCTGGAAGTCCCACAGGATCTTTGCCCTCTCATTCTCTACCACCTTCGGAGGTGTTTCCCATTTTGACCTTGGGGTTTCCAGTCCATATTCTGCACACATGTTCCTGTATATGATTCCAGCCACTTGATTGTGGCGCTCCATGTATGCTTTACCTGCCAGCATCTTACACCCTGCAGTTATGTGCTGGATTGTTTCAGGCGCCTCTTTGCACAGCCTACACCTTGGGTCTTGTCTGGTGTGGTAGATCTGAGCCTCTATTGCTCTGGTGCTCAGGGCTTGTTCCTGAGCTGCCAGGATGAGCGCTTCAGTGCTGTCTTGTAGGCCAGCCCTTTCTAGCCATTGGTAGGACTTCTTGATATCGGCCACTTCAGTTATAGTCCGGTGGTACATCCCATGGAGGGGTTTGTCCTCCCATGAGGATCTGTCCTCCAGCACTGTATCCTCTGCTCTCCATTGCCTGAGACATTCACTGAGCACACTGTCAGTTGGGGCCTTGAGCTTGATGTACTCATGGATCTTGGATGTTTCATCCTGGATAGTGGCTTTTACGCTCACTAGTCCTCGGCCTCCTTCCTTGCGGCTAGCATACAGTCTCAGAGTGCTGGATTTGGGATGGAACCCTCCATGCATGGTGAGAAGCTTTCGTGTTTTAACATCCATGGTCTGTATCTCTTCCTTTGGCCATCTTATTATTCCTGCAGGGTATCTGATAACTGGCAGTGCATAGCTGTTTATTGCCCGGGTCTTGTTCTTGCCATTGAGCTGGCTTCTTAGGACTTGCCTTACTCGTTGGAGGTACTTAGCTGTTGCAGCTTTCCTTGTTGCCTGCTCCAGGTTGCCATTTGCCTGGGGAATTCCAAGGTAACTGTAACTGTCCTCGATGTCTGCTATTGTTCCTTCTGGGAGTGAGACCCCCTCTGTGTGGACTACCTTGCCTCTCTTTGTCACCATCCGGCTGCATTTCTCGAGCCCGAATGACATCCCAATGTCAGTACTGTAGATCCTGGTGGTGTGGATCAGGGAGTCAATGTCACGCTCGCTCTTAGCATATAGCTTGATGTCATCCATGTAGAGGAGGTGACTGATGTTGGCCCCATTTCTGAGTCGGTATCCATAGCCAGTCATGTTGATTATTTGGCTGAGGGGGTTCAGACCTATGCAGAACAGCAGTGGGGACAGAGCATCACCTTGGTATATCCCACATTTGATGGACACTTGTGCAAGTGGTTTCCCATTGGCTTCAAGGGTGGTTTTCCACAGCTTCATTGAGTTTCTTATGAAGGCTAGAGGCCTAGAGTCCTGTTGATGTTGTACAGCTCCAAGCATTCAGTGATCCAAGTGTGTGGCATTGAGTCATAGGCCTTCTTGTAATCAATCCAGGCTGTGCACAGGTTGGTGTGTCGTGACTTGCAGTCTTGAGCGACTGTTCTGTCAACCAGGAGTTGGTGTTTGGCTCCTCTGGAGTCTCTACCAATGCCCTTCTGTGAGTTGCTCATGTATTGGTCCATGTGCATATTTATCTTGGTTGCAATGATGCCTGACATGAGCTTCCATGTTGTGGAGAGACAGGTTATTGGTCGGTAGTTGGATGGGAATGCACCCTTTGAGGGATCCTTCTGGATCAGGATCGTTCGCCCTTCAGTTAGCCATTCGGGGTGAGTCCCATCTCTTAGCAGCTGGTTCATTTGTGCTTCCAGGCGCTCGTGGAGTGTGGTAAGCTTCTTTAGCCAGTAAGCATGTATCATGTCAGGGCCCGGTGCTGTCCAGTTCTTCATACCTGAGACTCTTTCTTGGATGTCTGCCACTGTGATGGTTACTGGATTCTGTTCAGGGAGGTTGCTATATTCTTCTCTCAGAGAGATCAGCCACTGGGCATTGCTGTTATGTGCTGTCTCTTTCTCCCATATACTTTTCCAGTGCTATTCAATTTTTAGCCTTGGTGGGTCTGCTCGGCTGTTTTGACCCTGCCACTGAGCGTACACTTTCGCGGGTTGAGTTGCGAACAGCCTGTTTATCCGTCTGGCTTCATTGTCTCTTGTGTACCTCTTTAGGCGGCTACTCAAGGCTAGGAGCCTTTGTTTGGCAGTTTCCAGTGCTTCAGGTATGGGCATCTGGCTGTATCTCTTAGGCACTTGCTTTCTCATTGCACCTCTTTGAGCCTCTGTCAGCTTACTCACATCCTTCCGAGTTGCCTTGATTTTGGCCACTAACCGTTGCTTCCATGGTGGGTATTGTTTTCTTCCATGGTTGCTCTTATAGTCCAAGCATCTCAAAGATCACTGCTGCTGAAGTGTAAACCAGTTCATTGGTTTCTGTGATGGTTGTGGTAGGAATTGCCCTCAATGCTTCATTCACAGTTTCCAGTAGACTTTCAGGCGGTAAATCACTTAACCGTTGTAGCTGATGTCGGGGTTGCCAAGTGTTCATTCTAGACATGATCTTGTCTTTCAGGTCAGTTGCTGCCTCGCTCAGCGTAACTGTGGTTGTTGGGGCTGTGCACCCAATCTCAGGGTTGGATGTCAGAGCCTCCTCTCTGACCCGTAGTTCTGGCCCTTACAGAGTATTGTCATTGTATTGTATTGCTTCAATCTCAAGTTGTGATAGGAATTGCCGCTTGTGGATGTTCGAGCATTGGGCTACCAGTTGTTTGGCAGTTAGCCTTGATTGGGGGTTTCGAAGCATCCATTCATTCCACATTCTCTGCATGTAACCACGCTGGTTGGGATTACTAGAGTAGTAGCATTCTAACAGAACCTTGTTCTCACATCTAGTCCATCTTCCGTTCCAGTAGCCCACTTTCCATCAGAGTGCTCCGGTCCCCCAGCACCTGACGCACACCTTGTTTGGCCGGGCGACGTCTGAGCCAGTTGACATGTGGTTCATTGGCTCTCATGTTTGTGAGGTAGGCCGTAGCGTAAAGGGTCTTGCCCAAGGACCCTCACTGGGTGATGTTAATTGCTCACCATTGTTATGGTAATTGCCCCCATTTACCATTGCCGTTATATTGTTCATTCCGTCCCTGGGAATCTAACCGTGGTTTCCTGCATGACAGTCCTGCACCTTACCAACTGAGCCCATATATAGCGGCTATATATATTTTAAAAAAGACTTTATACTTCAATTATTTTAAATATTTTAAAGCTTCATTTTATAAATGAATGGATTAACGGCCACAGAAATATAAATAAAATGTGTTTTTCTTAACAGGGAAGTTGGACTTTGGGGTTCTTTGAGGTCAGAAACTGCCCCAAATGACTTTCAGATAGCAAGTGAAACCCACTGGCGATTTGTTCAGGTTTGCCCAACAGTAGCCGGGTTTCCCTGACAAGGCGTGGCCTCCCGCTCCGTCCCCAAGATGGGGATCTAGTACGGGTGGGGATGGTTGCTCTGGGGCACCCAACAAAGAGAGAAATAAAGCAACACATGAAGGAAACTCACAGTGTAAATAGAAACCGACGTAGACACCTGGCTTGGACACCAGGGAGAATGTGATCGACTTCCGGAGGAAAGGGACAGTCTTACAACCTCTTTGCATCCTGGGCAAGGATGTGGAAGTGGTGGAGGAGTATAAATACCTAGGTGTGACTATCGACAGCAGACTGAGCTAGAGGAGCCACAGCACTGCTGTGTACAAGACTCTACTTTCTAAGGAAGCTGAGGTCTTTCAACGTGTGCAGCAGGATGCTGGGGATCTTCTACCAGTCTGTAGTGGCCAGCACCTTGTTCTCCTCTGTGGTCTGCTGGGGAAGCAGTATTGCAGTCAGTGACACCAACAGACTGAACAAGCTGATCAGGAAGGCGGGTTCTGTCATTGGCTGCAAACAGGAAACCTTTGAAGCAGTGATGGAGAGGAGGTCACTGAACAGGCTCCTTTCAATCATGGACAACCCAGAGCATCCTCTCCACCCTGTTCTGGACAAACAGCGGAGCTCCTTCTCTAAGAGGCTCAGACAGCTCCGCTCCAAAACTGCCCGGAACCAAAAATCGTTCATACCCAATGCAATAACCCTGTACAACAACTCACAATGCAAAAATAACCTTTGCACATTTTTATTATCTCTTTTTTAGCTTTTTTTTCTATTTTGCACATGTCTTTTGCACATCTTTTTACCTGCACTGTTCTGTAAATAGCTTTTTAAATTATACTACCTTCGATGTTTGCATTTATGCTACATCTTCTTTGGTCTTGTTTTTTTTATATCGTTCTAAGTCTTTTTTTTCCCTCTGCTGTCAGTTGCTATGGTGACAAACAAATTTCCCACGTGTGGGATCAATAAAGTATTTCTGATTCTGATTGATGGTGATGTGAGGAGGTGATATTTTGGGAAACTGTCCACCCCAGAGACCAGCCTAAGCAGCCAGACCTGAAACATCCCACTGCAGTGACCCTGTTCCACGAGAATAGTTAACCAATGTGTGGAGGATCCTCCTGAGGAGAAAACTGAGTAAAGAGTAAAGTATAGAAAACGTGAAAGCAAATATTTAAAAAAATCCAATAAATAAATATATATTAAAGGAAGATAAAAATAGATGGTCACAAAATCAATGGATCATGGAAGAAGTATAAAGAGATCCAAGTATTTAAATATCAGTATATTCCTAAATGTCAGCTAAAAGGGTCTTAAAAAGATCTTCTTTTAAAACAGCTGCTGTGGCCCTGAGCCTCTCTTTCAAGCTTCATTTTCACTGTGGAGAATCTTCTGGATTAAGTCAAAGACTATCTGTAGGTCTGTGCAAATGATCCATAATAAAAAGGACAACAGAGGCAGGATATTTTATTTTACTTGTGCATATCCTGTAAATTTATAGAAAAATCTGCACTGTACTGAGAGGGGCTATGTGATCAAAGTCTATGGATTTATGATGCAGAAACAGAAGAAGCTACCTGCATTTGCTCCCAGAGCCTTCTAATGTCACGTCTGCAGAACTCAAATGCAAAGATCTCTGTAGCCTTTGCATTGCTCCTCAAATACAAAACACATCCATTTGTAAGAAGCACCACGAGTCTGGGTACACCATAATCCAGGAGTCACTTTTCCATTTGACTTCCCTCAGGTCAGTAATAAACGCCGCAGTAAAGTTCCTCTGGAGGGAAGATGAGGGTGAGATGTGGTGAGGGCGGGAGACAGGAGGGAGGATGACTCGCTGCTGCAATGCAGCAGAGAACACCAATGTTACAAGTTAGTGTTGCTCTGTGCAGCCGTCAGATATGAGCATAGTCTAAATGAGGTTTTCTCTGAAGAATATCTCTTCTGAGCCTGTGGGGAAAGAAGACGGCGAGCCTTTTCTCCTTAAAGGATGAAAAGCGGCAGGTTTTTTGCTCCTGATTTAGGGCTTTTGCTGATGTCTTGAGGGCAAACAGCATCATCTGTTCATTTAAATGCCGGCGACGTCAGCAGAATCCGTCTTTTTACACAGAGGACGTCCTCATGTGATGGAGAATTGGTAGATTAACCATGAAAGTGTTTCTAACAGAACTGTTGCTGTTCAAACTACCTCAGTTCAGAAACGTCAACTAAAAAATGTAAGTGCTGCCCCTGTTCCAGACCAAAGGACTTTTACAGTCTGAATACACTCTTAGGTGGAAAAGTTCCTTTGCTTGCAGCGTAATTAACCTTCTATCGTCCTCTCACTATAGGTGGATTTTACAGCCACATCAAAGGTTGTCTGAGTTTTGGCAGCACGAGATGCATAGCTGTAATTAAATGAATATTATGTTCTGTTCTGCTTTTGCTTTTGTTCAGTTTAACTGATAACCTTTTTGAATGGAATGAGTGAATGGCAGCTCTTATGTTCACTTTTATTTTAAGAAACTCTGCAGCAAAGTGTTTTTCATTGGCAACTAAAACCAATCAACAACAGTCTTCATCATAAAGCCATGATAATATAAAATAAACATTTTATTTAAAAGCACCATTCAAGGAACCCAAGGACACTTTACAAAACAAAGGTCAAAAATAATCATTAAAAGCACAATGAATAAAAATTGACAGAAGATCAAAAGTGAATCAAGATGAGAAGGCAGAATTAAACAGATGAGTTTTGATTTGAAAGTTTGTAAAGAGTCTATATTATGTAGATCAGACTTAATGTGACCGAAGATAAACAAAGCCATGGTATAAAAACAACTACTATCAAGCATTATGCCACTGTAGTTTTGATTCTAAAAGTGTTATTCCTACCTCAAAACGCTGAAAACAATGATCAAGTGAATGTGTACATTAAGATAAAAGACTGTGGAGTGTTTTCCTGAAGAAGCTCCAGGCCTGGCAGCTTGTAAAAATCCTGCTCTCCACCCTGCAGCTCCACCCTCATCTTTGCCAGACTGTCCTAAACTTTCTGGCCTAAAATCCTTATTAAATCATCAGCTTCATGGAAGTCAGGCCCAATACAATGGCATGAAGTCACAGGTCACATCTGAGCTCCCCTCTACAGAGTGGCCCTATTTCTTAGCAGTTTCCTGCTAAGTGTTGAGTTCAGACAGAGTTCACTTCACTTCAGGATGTTCTGACGTTGTTGCTGACGGCCTGCATCAATAATGCAGAAACCACAGCGTGTTTGCAGTGCAGCTTTTAGCCAACGGTTTGCTGTACAACATGGGAGAAAAAGCAAAGACATGCAGTGTCTAAGTGGCTTGGTCCCCGAGCCACTTAGTTCTCACTTTTGCCTGATGGCACGGTGCTCTATCATGCTTTTGTCACCAAACTGTTGTTGGAAGAAGTTGCTGTTGAAGGGTGTTTTGGTACAATTCTTTGTTCATGGCTGATTTTGGCAAAATTGTGAGCCCACTCCCATGGATGAGAAGAAACCCCACAGATGGTCTCTGGATGCTTTAATGTTGGCGTAACACAGGACTGATGGTAGTTCTCACCTTTTCTTCTCTTCTTCCAGATGCCCCAAACAATCGGAAAGAGGCTTCATTGGAGAATATGACTGCCCCTGTCCTCAGCAGTCCATTCGCCATACTTTGTGGAGAAGATGAGTCTGTCCCTGATGTTTGTTTTTTTTTTTTTTTGGAGAGAAGTGGCTTCTTTGCTGCTCTTCATGACACCAGGCCATCTTCCAGAAGTCTTGGCCTCACTGTTTGCAGATGCGCTCACACCTGCCTGCTGCCTTTCCTGAGCAGCCCTGTACTGGTGGCACTCCGATTCCACCGCTGAGTCTTCTTTAGGACACGATCCTGGCACTTGCTGGACTTTATTGGAAGTCCTGAATTATCTTAAGAAGTGAACCTTTAAGTTATTGATGATTCTATAAATAGTTGATTTAGGCACAATATTAATAGCCACAATATCTTTGCCTGTGAAGCCATTTTTATGCAATGCAATGACGGCTGCACGCCTTTCTTTGCAGGTCACCGTGGTAAACAATGGAAGAACATGTGCAGGCATTACCATCAAGACCAAAGATGTTTACGTTTATGGATGAAGACCTGAAGGTAGCTGGTGTAGGAGTAGAGGATGTAGAAGACTGGGTTAGATGGAGATTTGCTGTGGCAAAGGTCAAAGCCCAAAGGAAAAGAAGATTTTGACAACACTGATGTTAGTGTACAAGATAAAACATAATGGGATTTCTACAAGTTTAGACTTTTTATGGTGTTGAAAATTGACAAGATCCAGTCAAATTAATTTAAATAACCTTTGAACAAATCTTTGAGTGCTAAATCCACTGAAAAACACAAAAACGATTTCTAACAGACACTGGAACTTTATTGGTTTAAGTCAAAATTTTAACACATCTCCAGTAAATGTGGGTTAAAAACATTATTTATAAAGTGTACATACAAACAGTTTTGAAGTATTCCACACCATATTTACAACCAAGACCTACACATTAGTGTTCAGGCTGAGCTCAGATGGATCATCTTTCTTCCTCTCAGTGCAGCATCACAAAACGCTGCAGGAGGGTTTCAAACTCCTGCACATCAGTCGGCTGCTTGTCCTCAAAGTGGAAAAACTGCTACATGATGCTCTGCTCCTGGAGCAGTGATCAGTCCATTTTACCATGGTAACCAAAGCGGAAAGCTGCATAACAATCATTCAGCATCCTGATGCTGATGCTGGATGACTGCATGAAACCCATCGGGGCGGTTAAGCCGAGCATTGGAGGTCAGGCGGGGTTAACAGATGGTGTTAGCAGAAGCTTCTGTGCAGCAGGACTCGTCTCGATGGGGAGTCATCTCCATGGTAACGGAGACACCACAGAGGATTACAGAACCTTGCAGATAGACTGATATTTGAAAATGAACCAGTTTAAAAACAAGGTCTCTTCATAACTTTTTTTTTTTTTTACAATCAGCAGAATTCCTGCTTACGCTAAGATTTATTTCGATCAGAAACCTGCAGATTTTTCTAAAACAGGGACAACAGTGACATTCCAGTGTAATTCCACAGACGTCTGAAGGCACCTTTCCTCTCCAGAGGCACGACAGGAAAAACCTCGGTCCAGGTCTAAGTTCTGCAGCAGAAGCATCAACAGCAGCACCTGAACCAGCTGGGTGTGGCAACAGACAAGATGCAGGCTGGAGAAGTCAAGGGAGCGCCTGACCAGCCAGCTGAATAACCAGACTTCCACTGGTTTGAGACTGGATGAGAAGCACCGCTGTGTGGCGGCCGCTGGCGCGGGGCTTGAACTGGACGGGAAGTTTCAGGTAATGCTGATCTCTGGTTATGGAAGAAGAATCACATCGTTCCATGAAAACACAAACACTAAATGAACTAAAATTCAGAGAAACCATGTAGTCTAAAGCTGCGTTCACACTGACTCCCATTCACACCACAGGGCGTCCAGTTTCAAGTCAATGTACAGACGCCATCCGAGATCTTGTGGCGATATTAGAGCGCGAGACGCTGTGCGGCAAACTAGCAGCAGAACGTTTGAGTTTCCAGAGTTCAAAGAATTAGTCTTATCAACCAATCAGAGACTCAGCTTTGTCCAGTGACATGTTCAATGATGCAATCAGTGGGTGGAGTCCAAAACCAACATGGAGAGAATCTGATCGTTCTCATTATGAACTTCATGATATTTTTCCTATTTGCATCAAGGCAATAATAAAAATGTCCTGTAATTTTATTTTTATTTTTCCTCAGACTAACGCAGGACAGGAAGTCGTCAAACAGCGCTGAAAGTAGCCGCCATGCAGATGCAGCTCCGGCAGTAGATGGTGAATGTCACCGTCCTGGGAGAGTCTCTGAATGATGTCATGAACCCAGACATGGAGATGGGTATACCAACGCTTTGGTAGAACTCTTAAATAAAATCAACCTGATCTCTAAACATCATCTGTGTCTACCGTGATAAAAAGGGAGACACTAGCTCCCTCCCACATGGAGCTTCAAGTTTTTCAACACATTTTTGGGGGCGAGAGTCCAGCAGCAAATTTAAAGCGCCTCATAAAAGCCAATAGACACAAAGTTAATGCGCAAATTGGTGTTTGGTGTGAACACAGTGTAAGTTGTATGTGCAGGCGCATCAACATGACTGAAACAAACACTATTAGAGATATTTCTGCAGGATCCGTGAAGAACTGAACCCTGCTAAAAAAAATAACTTTTTTTTTTTAATTGTTTTTTTCATGTGCCAATGGTAAATTATGATCATGTACATGGATATATTTTACTCTGAAAAGCTTAAGAAAAGCATGATATAGGCCCTTTAAAATGACTCTGGGCCCCGCTGCATTCATGACGCAGCTCAGAGCTGCACTGACCCACAGAGAGCATTCACAGAGAAATGCCTGCATTACCCCACCACTGAAAACAAAGTGGGCGGGCAGCATCACCTAATCCAGTGGAAATGTTTCTCTAGGAACCATGACGATGCGACTCACCTTAGAGAGTATCTGGAATGCTTGATGTGAAAGGGCTCCCTCGGTTTGACGAAATTCAGCTGCAAGTCAATTAGAAAAGTCAAACATGAACATTCAGAAGTACACGAAACTCGCACACGACGGAACATGAAGCCAGCCAGCTGTCATCTGCACAACCCGCCAACATTTATTTACAGTCCAGGCGGCTTCACAGGGAATTTAGGGAAGTACTTACTTTAGGGAGAACAGGAAAGACTTACCTCGTGTGTTTCAGGTGAGTTGTTGCGTACGTTGACCTTTAGTGTGCTGGACCTGCCCACCCGCGTGTCTGGAAAAGTGTACAGCTCCTGTGGGGAATACACTCCTCTCCGCAGCGCGTCCTCCGGGCTGAAATTCACACCAAGCTTTACTTTTTCCTTCAAAAAGGCATCTACTTTCTTTAATAGGAATGAAAAAAATCCATAAAAGGTGTAAGGGATGACTGATGGGAACGATGCAAAAGAAGAGCGTCTTTCAGAGCGTCTGCCTCCTGGACTCACCTGCTTCTGCAGGCTTCAGGCCTTTTCCTGTTCTTCACTGCAGCGTCTGTTTTCACCAGAGAACAGTCTCCTTCCTGTGGGCCTTCCCCGCCGCCGAGCTTCACTCCCTGAAGAGACGAGCATCAGAATCATGCTGCTGTCAGGACAAGCATTGTTGACATTTCACACAGCAGGTGAGCTTTGACTTCATTCTGGTGAGAAGACCTGAGCTGCATTCACACAGAACGCCATTGGAACGTCAATGTACAGACGCCTCCAGTGGTCCTATCGGAGCGCGATTAGAGTGTCAGGCGCAGTTCGTCAGTCTGAAAGTGGTGCATTTCAGGCAGCATGGGAGAAATTTGGATCCATAAAAATTTGATCCTGTGCCGTGTTGATGATGTCATCAGCGGGTGGAATCCAAAACCAACATGGAGGAGAATCTGACCGGTTTCCTCCTAAACGTTATTGTATTTTTCTTATTTGCATCGAGACAATAATAAGATCCTCAAATTTTCTTTGTATTTTTTCCTCCTCGGACAGCTGGTCAGCAGACTGGGTCAGAGAGAGACTGAAGTACCGCTGAAAGCGCAGTCACTCAGATTCGATGGTGAATGTCACCGTCCTGGGAGAGTCTCTGAATGATGTCATGAACCCAGACATGGAGACGGGTTTACCAACACTTAGGTAACTTCTGTCAACAATTATAAACGTTCATATTTCAGAAAAATCTTTATATTTTTATCTATGCAAACAAATAATATTATATTTATAGTTATCATATTAAGAATAACATAAATGCAAAGCAGAGTCTTATTTTTCCTAAGGGACAGTCAGACTTTGTGGCTCCTACTGGGTCGTTGTCAGTGAGAAGTTGCCCAGATTGGGTCTTTAAGGGTTGAAGGTTACAGACCCCTGTTATAGCTTTGGTCGTCACGTTCTCCCAGATTTTCAACATGTTCCTTACCGTGCCAGAGAGCTGGAAGCGAATGGTGGTCTTCTGTTGAGGTTGGCACACAGGGTGGCACTCAAGGTCCCAGAACTGGACATAGTCCCCTTTGTCTCTGGGCAAGAAGGTCACAGGAATCTGGACAGGAGTATGGTGGTCAAAAACGTTAGTCAGGTGTTTGTGAAAGCGGAATTATTCGAAAGATATTAACCATAGTATAGACCAGGGGTGGCGAACAAGTTTGACACCAAGAGCCGAATTTTTTCACTGTGAGAGTCAAAGAGCCACATCCTGACCTGCCAAGACGCACATACACAAACACACAATTAAAGCCGTATTATTTTCCATAACACACTCTCCCTACAACAGAACAGCAAGTATTGTACTTGTGTTTATTTCAAGGAAAGTGTCCACCCTCAATACACACATCAATGCAGCTAAACCAGAGTTAACACAGAGACTACCCTGGAGGTCATACCCACACACACACACCCACACACACACTCTCTCTCTCTCTCTATTTCACTCTTTTGTCTGCCTCTCTCTGACACACACAACCACACAGTGACGTGCAGTGAGGTTGATGCTGGAGAGGCACCGACTCCTCTGAAGTCAGATTTACGATGATAAAAACTGAATATTTTCACCATTTTTCCAACAGTATTTAACTGGTAATTCTTTGTATTTCAACATTCCTCTTTCAATGACCCTTACACCAACAAATACACAAACATCTGGACAGAGCATCCTTCTGGTGTCTGAGTGATTTATATTCACAATAAACACATTAAATACATTACATTTCAGTTGTGTGCAACTTAATTTTAACTTCATTAGAATTTCTTGCCTTTACATGTTTTTACATAAAATTGAATGACTGACTTTTTGCATCAAAAGCAAATAATATATTAAATGTTATTACATTGCAACAGTTAAGTTCATACTTTAGACTAGTGATCAGCTGAATTACCATTAAACTGGCTGCATTATTCCCTCCCCCCGTACACATTCGGAGCCCACCAACTTGAATTTACACACATACAGCTAAACGGCATTCAAGTCACAAAGTCACAAATACTTATGGTTTTAAAAATTGAGATTTCCCCCCTTCCCATGAGTCTCAGGGGCTGAAGGCGGGGCTAACTCCCGGTAGCCTCTCTGATCAGTTCCTTTACGTGAGTGTCAGTCAGAACGGACCGATGCCTTGATTTCACGTGTTTCAAGGTAATAAACAGGGACTGGAGGACACATATTGAGGAGAACGTGGACAGCAGATTGAGAGCAGCTCTTTTACACACGGGGAATTCTCCGTTCTCCAAAACGTAACAGGGTCTTCTTTCAGAGAGATTTCAGCTCAATCAGCTCTGGCTCTCTCGCTGCCTCCTCAATGACCAGCGGGGATCTCAGGGAGTCAGTCTCTGCATTAAAGCAGTAGTCCCCAAGCACCAGGCCGCGGACCGGTACCTGGCCGCAGGAAATTTTGGCACCGGGACGCACAGAATGAAAAAATAATTTCCATTTTATTGTTTTTTTTCCGAAAAAAAAAAAAAGTTTTATTTTGAAAAGTGACCAGATTCTCCCTGTTACATCTGTCACACTTAACACACATCAAAGTCGCAACACTAAACATCAGGTGATACACCCCACTAAAATGAAACCCAAACAACCAAAATGAGCAAAAAACAAACTTCTTTAGAAAGTTGCTTTGACAAGGGGAAAATTATTATTATTATTGTTATTATTATTATCACTAAAGAGAAAATACCACCCCCGGTCCACGGTAAATGTGTCTAGCGTTGCCCCCACCCCCACCGGTCTGCGGTAAACGTGTCTTGCGTTGTACCGGTCCACGGTGACAAAAAGGTTGGGGACCACTGCATTAAAGGATCCATGAGAAAAGTGATCTGCGGTCGTTTCCGTTCAGATCCGCAAGCAGCGTCACGTTCTGCGCTTCATTCATTTGCATTGCAGCTTTCTGCTGTGAGCTGCGCAAAGAAGGAACGTGGGATGATTGTTGTTTTGAATGTGGACTTAGAAAAGCTTCAACTTGTTAATAAAGGAGTCAATTTGTGTCAGATGATGAGGAAGAGTTTTTAATATTTTCCGGGATACGTTTTGGTCTTTATGCCATGACCAATGTTACTGCTTCCAGAAGCTTATAATAATAAACACAGTGACTTGCCACTCCGTTCAGTAAAAAAGTAAGAATCTTCCCGTTCTTCCAGAAACGTCCTGTGTTTATCTTTATTCTCTGAATTTAACCATTTTGACCACGAGGGTAACAGTCCGCACGCACATCAAATCGTTATCTATGTGTTCCGACAGTGGGCGTAACCCGCGCAAATGATTGGCGGTCACGTATGTGTCGGGAGCAGCATCGCACACACACTGCCAAATTACTTTTATTATAAGTTATTATTTATTTTTAATACCCTCTGGCGGTTTGAGTGTGGTTTAAGAGGGAAAAAATTATGAAATGAGGCACAGTATATAGAAAATATGATGAGACGCAAAAAACGCACGCTCATTGGCTCGCGATGCCGCATGCGCATCCGCGTGTTCGCCACCCCTGGTATAGACCAGTGTTTTTCAACCTTTTCTGAGCCACGGCACACTTTAACCTTAAAAATAATCCTGCGGCACACCAGTATCCAAAAAAAAAAGTAGAAACTCATAGTCTGTATTGATCTACAGTCCCTCCACAATCTCTCGTGCATTTTTGTGATGCATCAGAAAAAGCTGGAAGCTGCAGCTGTTTTTTCTAAAAGATGTAATAAAAGTTAAGTTAGAAGATTTAAAAATATTTTGAGGTGTGTTCGTTGGTTTCAAGACGTTTAACAACAGATCTAATTGTGCGCTGTCCCTTTAACCCAATGCATCATGGGAGATGTACTGCATAAAACGGCCGGAGATCGCTTTTCTGAGCTTCATTGTTTTGTTCACTTGTTCCACGGTCTGACACCGGATTCTGTGGAAAGCTACACCGCTAAAGACGAGCTTTAGCTGGTATCTTTGTTAGAACTGAGACACTTTACGAGCTAAATCGGGACAAGGAAGTTAAGACTTTAACCACTTCTGATTGGTCAGACTTATGGCATGTGATTAAGCCTCCCAAGAATGATTGGTGGAGACAGTTAAAGGGGCGGGACTTTTCCAAAAAAAACAGCCGAAGCTGCAGCCTAATCATGGTACCGTCATTCTTATCAAAATGTCTTTAATAAAATAAAATAAAACGCAAAGAAAAAAGTGTTTTATGATCTTTTATATTCCTAACTACTCAGTGTTTTATCAGGGGCTGTTTGGATGAACACAGAGCTGATATCCTGGAGATGGAAAATGTTGATCAGTGAATGAGGGCACACTTGACCATCTCCCACGGCACACTAGTGTGCTGCGGCACACTGGTTGAAAAACACTGGTATAGACCATCCTATCACAGTCACCTCTTCACTAAAGGGGTTTGCTGCCACTGACGGCCTTTGAGCTCCATAAAGACATTGAACACAATGGGAACAGGACCAGTCATGTTTGTGTGTACCTGGGTTTTCTCGCGGGCTCCCAGCGTTCCTGACACTCGAGAACATCTAAACGCTGTGTAGGTGGCTCTGTAAACATCTTCAGAGTCATCCACTCCCTGAGGAGACAAGCAGGCCTGACACCAATCTCATTGAAACTCCACAGCAAAACTTAATACTTTGTCATTTTTAAAGGAGAAGGATGCAAATTTCTCTATCCGCATTTCCAATCTGATCCATTCAGTAATGACTCTGCAGAAGTAACAGGATTTATTTATGGATAATGTTTTTAATTTTGCCAAGGTTCCAAACATTTTTTTTTATCTGAAAAGACTAAAAAATCTTTTTTAACAAACTGGGACTGAAGTCTAAACATTGACGGCAGACCCCCGAATTGGGCGGTGTGGCTATGTGGGAAGACAGGTGCTTTTGTTTTGACACACTGCCACCTTTGCTTTCTGCAGAAGGATCCTCCTTTTCCGGACACACACCTCATCACCCAACCTTGGACTATGGGGATAGGAGCTATGAACTCTGGGAGCTGAGATGAACTTAATTGTCAAAGTTCAGGAAGGTCAGGAGTCAAGTTGAAAATGCTAACATTTCTCAAGTTTAGCTAAAGCAGGGGTGTCAAACTTAATTGCAAAGGGGACCAAAATCCTAAACTCACAGGATAAATATTAATTAAACACACTAAAAGTAAAATTTGAAACCATAACTGTTTGAACATAAATATGAATAAAAGCAGACAAGAATATTATTCCAGAATGACTAGATTTAAACCCTAAACCACCCAATCTGGCAACACTGGTTGATGCTGCATTATGGGATCTGTAGTCTGGACGTCGATCTGTACACACCAGGCTGGATGTGGCCCGCGGGCCTCGACTTTAACACGGGGGCTCAAGAAAGAGAAAAGGGATGAAGGAAAAAAACTGCACCTTTACATAGGGAGGGGCAAACGATGACAGGTACCACCTCACTTCCACATCTCTGTTCTGCACCTGCAGCTGGGTCTCTGAGGAAGAGGAAGGTTCAACCTTAAAACACTCAAATCTGGAACAGAAAACCCACTGCTGGATCTGCTCCCCACCCCCACCATGTCACAAATGGAAGGAGGATCTGTTTTCATGACAGAGCAGACTTTTAAATCAGGTCTGGGGCTGCAGCAGCTTTCACAAATGAGCCTCAGCAGGTGGACTTTGTCCAGAACCTCACGAATGGAGCTTTGCTGAACCCAAAAGCAGCAACTTTCAGGTCGCCGTTCCCACCTGAAGTTTCTCCAGAAAGAGTAGCAGGAAAGACCACTGTCTTGTTTGGGATTTCCACCAGAGTGGTGTAGGTCTGAGACGAGTGTGAGGTCAGCGTGGACTGCGTGCTAGGCGGGGCCACCGGGGTGGCGGACTGTGCGGGCAAAGCTGACAGAGTCTGATCTGCTGGAGCCACAGAAGCATCCAGAGCCAGGTCCTTCCGGATTTGCACCTTGATGAACTGTAGAAGCAAAGAGAAACAACCTTCAGGTTAACACTTGGAGGATCACACATGCAGCTGAAATACAGATAGAGACTCATCGTCTTCAAGCGCCAGATATGGAGATTCTCCAGTTTGCAACACACCACTGTTATTTATCTAGACTGCAGTGTGATTGGTCAAAGATTAAAGGGATGTCGTTGAGACATCCAATCTGAATCAAGCAGATTTCGGGGGGGGGGGGGGGGGGGGGGTCCTGCAAAACAGAGACAACGAAAGGTGGACCTCAAATCAGCGTGGGTTCAAACTTAGGATTCTTCTTTGTCATTTTGCTGCAGGAGTGGGGGGTGGGTTCCCCATGAGAGCATCACAACAACACTCCAGCAGAGCACTAAGAAGGTAAACAATCAGATCTAATTTCTGATGCTTGGGTCATTCAGTCCAGACTAAAACAGCCCCCTCTCAGCTCGTTTTCCTTCTTCAAGCTCGTACCATATTTCTGTTTGGCTCAAACGCGGCATGTCCAAAGTCTGGCCTAGGAGCCAAATACGGCCCTTGTTCAAATTTGTCATAAAATCAATAACATGTGGCCCCAGCACTTCAAAGTGGCCTTCAAAGATAATATAAAATTGACAGAAATTTTGACAAAAGTGGGTTTAGATATGCTTTTTTATGTGAAGAAAAGAATAGTATCCCATTATAAAAAAGTGTTCATTTACTAGTTTATTTGCCTTTGACTTTAAAGGTTCAAAGAAAGGTTGAGCCCAACCCAATTTCACCTAACCAAATCCACCCCTCTTTGCAAAAAGCCTGGACACCACCACCCACCTTGTGCTGACCACCACACCCCACATAGATCTGCCCGCTCCATGGCAGCAGGGCAGCTCTGGAGGCCAACGAGGGGTTGGGGCTGATCAAAATCTGCAACTGGCCCCTGCAAAAAGTCACACACGTCTGTCAACACTGGGAGGCGCTCTGATGAGTCCAGTGTTCGCCTTTCATGCTGATGCATGCATGCATATCGTGGGCCTCTGTGCAAAGCAGACCCTTACTGCGGCTGGATGAGGCCGTGCTGAGGAGTGACGGTGAGGCAGTGAGCCGGCCAGGACAGGTCAAAGTTCAGCTCTCTGGAGGACTTGTTCTGGATCTGAACCTGCCGGGTTGCTGGTGGTCCATCTGAAAACAAAGCCAACAAACAGTAAACACAATGACTTTCCTTCAAGAAGATTCCAGAACCTGGTCCCTGCTCACCGATCGTGGGGGCTGGCAGGATGAGATGCTGTGGGTGGATGGTCCAGGTGTCAGGCACCGGGGGCTCGGAAACCTGAAGGGGGGAATAAATCCAAGCATGAGTCTCTTGCTATGCTGGACTGCCACCGCCAAAGTTTCTGGTACCTCAGGAGTAGAAACGGTCAGAGCCGGACCCTGGGGGCCCTTCACCGGCAGCACATCCAGAGACACATTTGACACGCCGCTGGAATTACAAGCACAGGAACCAAAGAACTGCAATTGAATATCACGACTGGACCACATCACACATTCATCCGTGTTAATGCTGGTGTGCACCGCGTGATGAGGAGGCATCAGCAGAATCTTCAAGATTAGCTCCCGCCACGATTTTTCTGACGTCATTAAGAAATCGGGCAGCCACGGAGCGATAGCAGCCGAATCACTGGCCATCAGCAGCTCTGACTGGACAATGTGTAAATGTCTCCGGACGGCCACCGTGCATATCAAGTGCTACCCGGGGTATATCAATAGCGGCACACGTTATCATTTTTGAGACCACATGCCTCCCAAGACATCTGATAAGGGCAGAACCTCCTTCCTGTTTGAGTGCCACCGGGCGACCTTCAAATGTGCTCGGGTGGCCACTGATCGATGTCAAGAAAGTTTCTGGTCACCGTTTAATTTAACTTTTTCTCAAAACCCCCTATGGGATGTGGAAATGCAACTGGCACCTCCCGCTTACAAATCCCGCTCCACAGCCACCAACCAAATTTGCGAAAAAACTTGCATTTAAGTCATTGCGTTGTGGCATTTTGGTTTATGTGACCTTGGTTTAAGGTAGACGGGCTACTTCCCTGCCAGCTTCCACAAGAATCCAGCTCTCTGCGAGTGGAAGACTCTACAACTGTGTCGCATCAAAGAGGTTTTCCAGTTAGACAGCAGGCTCGCACAGGAATAGGCCTCCATTTTTAGCGCAGAACATTCTGGAGGTTTGTCCGGGACATTACCTCTCCGCCCCGGAGCACAGTGTGATGGGCGGCTGGTTGTCCTCTGCGCAGCGTGGTCTTCCCAGCAGCGACACCAGCACCCTGCTCATGCTGCTGTAGAAGAGGTGGGCCTCGTTGGGCCGCTGAGGCAGGTCATACGCTGCACACAGGGGAGGAGTCAAACATACTAAAAAGGCACTTACCAAAGAGGAAACCACAACAAGACATCAATAAATAAATCTAATTAGTAAAAGATGAGAAGTTCATTCATTTGAAATAAAGGAGACTTACTCTCTGAGACCGTCTCTTCTCCCAGGAAGGTTTCATTGAAGTTGATGTTTCTCAGCAGACTGTTGTCAGACAGGACATTTCCTGCAGCTTCCAGCTGACTCTGAAGGGATCTAAACACAAACACATCTTCGCTCATCAAACCATTCATCTGGCAGGCTCAGAAGAGAGGAGCATCTTCCTGTTAAAAAAGATTATCTCAAGGATGCATTCACTGCTGCACACATCACATCCACTGTAACCCAACATGAACGTTGCATCTCACCGCCTGTACTGCTGCCTGGTCACTTCATCTCCACAGAACAGACAGATTGTGGCCAGTGGGGTGTTGTCAGAGTGGGACAGCCTCTGCTCCCTCTGGGTGGACTTCATCAGAGCTGTGATCACCTGAAAACACCGGCACTTCAGCATCATAACACCTGGATCAGTGCTGGTGGGTTCCAGGCTCTCACCTCCTGCGTCCTCTCTTTCAGAACAAACTGTGAGGGTGCCAGGCTCAGGACAGTGGGCTCCATGGGCGTTCTGGTTGTTAGATCAGAGAAGGCCACAGCTTTGATGAAGGCCGCTCTGGAGCCGGTGTTCCTCACACTCAGACACACTTTGCTGACATGACCCGCTGCAACGTCTGTCAGCGTGGCCACGTAGCCGTCCGCCTCCTTCCTCTGCTCCTCCAGGATTATGTTGCTGGTGCCACCGTAACCAGACAGTGGAATCTGACAAGCAAACAGGCTGATGACAAAAAGCAGCACAAAGAGCAGAGGACCAACATGGAGAAGCTGCTCACAGTGAATTTGACCCCGGGCTGAGAGGCCCGGACCCGGGACTGCTTGATCTCCAGCTTGGCCAGCATGCACGCCACTCTGGTGGGAGCAAAGAGCAGGTGGATGGTCACGTCTTCTCTGGGATGGATGGACAGCTCTCCGTGTCGCGTGAGGCGCTCCTCAAGGCTGAACAGACTCTGGAGCTGAGAGATAAACCAGATAAACTTCACAGAAAATCTCAACTATACTAAAAAAAAGATTCAAATATTTTTCAAGAATATTAACATCTGTGTTGTCTTCTTTTCCATTTGGCTTTTCTCTTCAGGGGTCGCCACAGCGTATCTGCATTTTATTTATTTCATTTTTTCTGACACTAAATTGTAAATAGTAAATGGCGTATACTTATATAGCGCTTTCTACCCTCTTTCAAAGACCCAAAGCGCTTTAAAGTCCCATTCACACAGTCACACACACATTCACACACTGATGGCGGCTCCGCTGCCGAACACTGGCGCCAACCTCCCACGCACTGGCGCCAACCTCCCTCGCAAGGTGGGGTTCAGTGTCTTGCCCAAGGACACTTGGGTGTGCAAGGCGGGAATCGAACCTGCAATCTTACGATCATGGGTCGACCGCCCTACCGCTGCACCACGGCCGCCCCACCACACTAAATCCATCTGAAGACAAAGCGAAACTTTCTAATCTTTGTTCAGCTGCAGCATCTGAAAACCAGGACAAGGACAGGACCACCTGAAGCTCCAGAGAACCAGCCTTCATGTCCCGGTTACCACGTCTACAGGCAGCAGCCACACCGCCCTGCAGGGGCTCGTCTGCAGCACATCAGTCCTCAAAGCAGACCTTGCAGGATCCTGCAGCACTTGCTGCTGGTCCTGCTTGCTCAATGATAGACATAAATCTCGGGGGGGTGTCTTACTGTTTATTAAAGTGTAAAGGTGGGGGTGGGGGGGGGGGGGGAGAGATGTAGTGATTGATAATGAAGAGGTGGCGCTGATGCTAAACGGACTACTGTCTCAGAGCTCTGGTGTTTTTACGCTCTGGGATTCGTGGAAAGCAAACTGCTGAGCCGAATGTTTTGTTGGAACTGAAAGACCATCAGTCATGTTGGTGGGAAGTGAGGATGTGGCAATGCTATATTTTTGGTCGCTGGTCCCACCAGCAGGACCAGCACCCAAAGTACTGCTGCTCTGCTCCTTCTGCCTGCAGCATCTTCAGCTCATGTTGACACTGTCAGCCCTTTCACCTCAGTCTTATCACACATTTCCACAGGGAGTGACTTGTTTAGTTAACTTAAAAAACGCGAGCAGCATGGATCCAAACTTGACATGCTCACCTGGAAGCAGTCCTGGTCCTGACCACGGATGAGCAGGCGCAGTTGCTGCGTGGCTTTTGCAGAGTTGTTCCTGAGCACCAGCTTCTGTTGGCTGAAAGCAAAGCCGTGAGGAACCAGAACCAGAACATCACTTTGGAGAGCAGGTCCCACAGATCTGGTTTCAGGGCAAACAGCTTTGATTCAATGGATCCCATCTGAGGTGGGGCACTGCGGCCCCTCCCATCATCCAGGCCCAACACAGAGAGACTTCGGCCAAATTACTTTCCTACCCCTTCAGCTACTCTCTACCCCTAAATTGATCCCTCCAAGCGGAGAGATGTGGAAAAACAGGGTCTTCAAATCCGGACGTTACTACCACTCGATGATGTCGTCAATAGCTGCCGGTCATCTACTTTAACATAGCTGCCAACGCTCAGAAAATACGATCAGTTTTACACTTTAAAAGTTTCTTCTCCACGCCACAGCACAATACAACACGGATCACCTTACCAACAGAGGGATACGCAGCCCTAAGTCACTACAGCTCCTCCTTAAAAAAAAAAAAAAAAACACATTTCTGACACCACTGCACCTTCAAATGCCCCTACAGCTGGAGTAACAGGGGTAGGGGAAGTATTTGAATCAGCCTTGGATTTCTGTTGTTACCCAACACAAATGTAAAGCCTGGAAACTGCTCTTTCTGGAACCAAGAGTCAGAGAAATCAAGGAAAAATAGAAGATGCATACACGGCTCGTCCCAGGGTGACCCCTCCCCAAGCCACAAACTGCTTATTGGAGAGGATTGGCGGGACGTTGGTGGTCAGCACAGCGGCGTGGGCGGGAGCAGAGGGGGTAACCTCTCCTCTCAGAGTTACCTCATACTGGGGGCCTGACGGCAGCACCAGGACAGTGAGGAGCCTGTCAGACAGACACGGTACATATGGGTTAGGGCAGGGATGGGCAAACTTCGGCCCGTGGGCTGGATCCGGCCCATTATTTATTGTTATAATTTTTTTTTAATGTATCAGTATATTTTTCCTGAACTTTTGTCTTTGAAAATCATAGAGTGTTATTTGGTCATTGTTTTATTTAATAAACAATGTTATTTATTTTATTAAAAGGATCATAAATGAATGAAACTTTATTCATACAACACTTTACAACTTCTTGAAGGTACCAAAGGGCTTCACAATTAAAAATAGATCTAAAATTAGAAAAAATGTTTTAAACTAAAAACTCTAGAATATTCTGTTTTAGAATATAATTTTCAATCCAAATGTTTTCATCTGCATTCCGTGTTATAGGTTTCTCACTCCACGCATCTGCTCCTGGTCTGACCCTTCTATCAAATTTCAGAACCAAATGTGGCCCTTGAGTTAAAATAATTGCCCACCCCTGGGTTAGGGGGTGTTAACATGTCTCTGATCTTTAACATCAAAAGCTCTTTCTCGTGCAGCTCACCCGTCTCTATATTTCCAGCCGTGTTGTGCTTTGAAAGTCACAGCAACGCTCTTCTCCTCCCCCACCCTCAGAGAGAGCTCGTCTGGCGTCACGGTAAAGCCATCCTCACCGGTCTGCTTTAGGAAAAACACAGGAGGGGGAGGAGGAGCCAACATATGACAGGAATCATGGAAAACGCACCAGGCAGCAGAATGGCCTCAGAACAGAAACGGACAGAAAACTCGACATACCTTCAGTTTTAGCTGCACATCAATATTCCCAGCGTTCTTTAAAGGCAGCATCTGCTGCCTGCTGTCGCCCGCTGGAGCACACAGCCGCACAATCTGACAGAAAAATGCAGAAAACGTCTGACTAAAACACACAACCCCAATAACAAACAAGTCAAAAGTTCCAGTTCTCACATGGAACCTGGATTCTAGAGCCGTGTTTTTCCACCAATGTGCCGCGAGACACTAGTGTAATATTGGAAATCATTCCATTTCACCCAACAGGTGTAAAAAAACATTTTCCATCGCCAGCATATCTGCTCCGTGTTCATTCACACAGGTAGAAACGTGAACGATCAGAAGAGACTTTTTTCTTTTACTTTATTTGATTTTTACTTAAAACACGTTGATAAGAATGTGTTCCATTTATACAGACTCTACTTTTTAATTGTTTTTACATTTTCGGCTGTGATGTTTAGTTGAGGAAAAAGTTGACCTGAGCTCAAAAGGATGATCAGTGACTGAACGTCTGCTGACAGCAATGAGGATGACTATAAGTGGAGAAAACTTGTTTTTTTACCAACCAGTTAGATCGATAAATTGGGCTTGGACGATTTAGGTTTTGAGCAGATTAATCCCAAATGTATTTTCACAGGAAAAAAAACTGAATCTAGTCTGAGAGGAATCGGCAGAGCTAAGCTACCTGTAACCCTTTTGGAGCGTGTACCCTTGCAGTTCCAGATCTGGCCTGAAGGGGGATGCTTCTGATCACTTGACTGGGCCCAGGAGAGTCCATCTCAATGTCCACACGGGCACAGTAGTCCTGGGCCGGCCCAAGATCCCCTCAAGAGTGAAAGAAAATAACAAGTTGCGAGTGAAATGAGTGAGTTTTGATTAGATCCAGGAGGGTTTCTGTTGAGGACCATTACCTGAAGACGACGTATATTTCTGAGGAGAGTTGAAATGAACCCAAACCGTGAAACTGTCGTGATTCTGAAACAAATTATAAATCAAATGTTTTACAGTTGAAGAAAGGAACTACAACCAATGCTGGAGCATGTCTGTCCCAGAATGATCCTCAGAAGATTCATCAGGAACTTTTCCCCTTTTCCACCCCAGAGTGGGTGGCTAAACTTTTCCAGTGGGTTTAGAGCCCTAACCTCTCTGTAGCTGGCGTGCATCACATGGTTCATCACTGAAGGAGCAGGCAGCGGGGTGGTGGATCCGGGGGCCGGCTCGGACGACGTGGTCAATGGGTGTTTGGAGAAGCTGAAGCATCGCCACGCTGTGGCATTCTGGTAATTGCAGAATGAAAGAGCTTACTGATGGTAAACTAGAATCTGTTGGAGATCTGACAAACCAAAACCAACACTGAACCAAAGACTCGAACCTCCTCACTGAATGGGTCAAAGGTGATGGCATTTATGCAGAACATTAGCCAAATGTTTGGCTGCAGGTTATCCCGCTGTGACCCAAACTGATGTCAGTGAAAAAAACTGAACTCACCGCACTTATGACCAGACGGATGGGTACCGTGGCCCGAGTTCTGTTGAGCAACCGCAGAGGGAGAGACTTGGCGCTGCCTCCTGGCAGGTCTCCAAAGTCCAAACCGCCAGTTTTACTCGTTTCAACCTGAATATTTAGAAAATACTGAAAACGTCCACCTCAAAGACCTGCTCCACCTGCAGTCATCTCACTCACTTTCTCCATTACGGGACCATAAGAAGCGTCACGTTCTGACACTTCTCCAATGTCTAACCTGTTCTTTCATCAGCCCATTGTTACCGTAGAAACCTACCTCAATCACAGGGTTCTCTGCTTCGCCCACAAGCAACACACACTGGGCAAAGATGTTTGCTCGTGCGGCCAGCTCCACGTCAGCAGAAACAGGCCAGGAGCAAACCCGGAGCACACTCTGGTAGACACCAGCTCGAGGTGGGATGAACAGAACCTTCTGCTCCTCTGTGGTCTTTGGAGCAATAATAGTCTTGTTCTTCACCATCAACCACTGGTACGGCAGGCTGTCCACCTGCAGATGTTAGAGAGAATTAAGGACTTCTTCCTATCTGATGTTTTCAGTTGTGACAGCTGAGCAACATCTGCACACAGATTAATTAGTAGGCTGCATTTCAACCCTCATCTTGAGCTCCCAGATTCTAATTTAACCAGGAAGACCGATACGATGCAGTTCCTGAACTGACCCACAGAGGCTGGTTTCAGAAGGGAACAATTTACCCGCCTATTATGTGATCGTAGACACAAACACGCTTTTGTAGCCCCCCTCCCCTCATCAAAATGCCTTTTGTGACATTTCTCACTGATCCCCTTTAGAATCAGAGATGATGGAGCAACTCCTAGAAAAAATAAAGTTGTAACGATTTATTTTAACAAAAATTTCATTCATATAATTTGTGGTTGACTATCTGATTCATTGTGGATATTTGTTCAATTTTGAATGATCCAATTCACAGAATGGATCCAGGACATCTTTATCCAAAACTTCAACCAGTGTGTGAAATATCTGCTACTGAACAGTGCAGGTGACGTTTTCCAGATTCCTGCTATTTCTTCAAGATCATCAAGTGTAAATTAAATATATGTCCAAACAAACAAGTAAACTAGAACGAATGTCAAATCCATTCACATTTTAGTTTCCTAAAGTTCAGTCCACTGTTGTTTTTCCACATCCGAAGAATCCAAAGGGAACATTCTAGCACACTGGATGGTCACATGACTTTACTAAATTCAAAATGTTTCCACACATTGGACTGGAATGATGGACTGATCAGTTTTTGACTGACATCACTGTGTTGGCCGCTGTGATGCACTTGACATGAACTTTTTTTGTTTTTACACTGTGTTAAAAAACCTACTGTACCTTAATCCAAATTGTATTTTCCAATATCGATTATGGATTGATTTCATTTTGAAAGGATTTTTAATTATATAGGTTGATTCAAAACTATACCTGTCCAGTGTGTACCTAGTCTTTGCCCAGGAGTGGCCGGCATGGGCTCAGGCAGCCCGTGACCCCAAAAAAGGACAAAACGGGTTTAGATAATGGATGGATAAGTCGATTCGATTATCAACGTGCCTCAAACAGATTGATCTGGTTGGATTGTTGGAATGGAAATTGATTCTTTGATTAAGTCAATTTATCATTACACCACTGATAAATAACACTATTTCTTTGAGATGCAGCAAATCTTTGTTTACAGAATGATGAATGAGTTGATTCATGGTGATCAGCTGAGAAAAGCTGCTTTGCACCGATATGCAACACATCACTAACGTAAAGTGTTGCACAACAAAGTCGCTTTTCTCTGAGAGGATCAGTTATCAGAGCTACAAACGTCTGAGAATCACAACTAAAGCTCTAGTATAAAGGCATAAGGAGCTCAACCATCATATTGATGCAGAAGTCTTTCGGCACCACATGATGCCTGTTCTTGACCTTCTCTCCATCAATGGCCAGGCTCGACACAGTGATGGACACCTGCTGCCATCTCTCTGAGGGGTTGAAGAGGCTGAGGGAGGTTTGTGCGGCGATGCCCACACAGCAGGTGTAAGGGAAGCGAAGCTCCTCTGGAACCACCACTTGACCTGAGGACGGCGGTAGGAAGAGTGGAAGAGTTTAGCCAACAAACAGGTCTCAGCCGTGACTGAGTCAGACTTTGGCTGCAATGGTAAAGAACACAAATAGTACCTCTCAGCTCCTCATGGCTACTTTCTGCAGGAGGCTCTCTCCTGAACTGACTGCACGGTTTTCCCATCATTCCCATTTCCTGCTGCCCCCCAGTGCCAGCAGGACCAGCAGTAGCATGAATGGTAAATGGGAGAGGAGCATCTCTGAGGACATCACTGCTCTGAATGCCTGAAAAAGGAGGAAAGGAACCCATTTACAGAAACGTCTTCCTTAAATGGCCAACAGCTAATGTAACAGTAGAATCCAGTGATGCAGGTTCGCCCACAACTCCTGATTCTAACTCAACTGATTCAGTTTAGGTCTCAATAGAAACTGTAAAGCACTTCACTCCTGTGTTTAAAAAGCCTGGAGTGTCTTTTTTGTGGCTATTTTACTGTGTTCCTACATAAACAAAAGCAGGTCAGGTTTTTTAGGGACGTTAAAAACAGAATTGCACCTGTAGAAGGAACGCTGTAGAGAGGGTTTCCTGCCGGGTCCACAGGAAAAGCACCAGGTCTTAAAAAGTGCTGAGACAGCTGGGAGCTGAAGAGAGAGCGTCCAGAGAGAAGAGACTGAAGATCTGCTTTGTGGGAATGCTCAACCATCCCAGGAAACTGGGGCTTGAAGCTGGGAATGGGCACATAATGCAGGCCTTCTGCGGTATAAGAAGGAGGTAAACCCAGTGCATCAGCACACGCCAATGCTGGCACGGACGCTGGCCACTGCTGGAAGCTCAGAGGAGGTCCAGAGCTGCTGCTCTGCTGAATGTTCAGATTGCTGCAGTAACCTGAGTCCACCTTAGTGAGCTGCCCAGCATTGGAGTCTGAGGGGTGCTTGTGGCTCCTGCAGCCTGTGGAGCTGTCAGCAGCACGGCGGTGGCTGCACTCGCTCTGGCTGCGGGTGCAGCTCAGAACGGCGCCAGAACGGGGGGGCTCTGCCTCTCTGTGCTGCTGTGCAGGTAGGGGGTCCAGACTTTTGGAATGCTGCGGCTGAATGTTGTCGAGCCCCGGGGGGTTCAGGTCGGGGTGCGTTTCAGGCTCCAAAGGAGGAGTAGGGCTGGACCTGACGATGGTGGTACTCAGCGACATGGTGGAGTTATTCTGTGGAACAAAAACGGACATTTTTACAGGATTTTCATCAGGAAGTGAATTCTCCTAACCTCATTTTGTTCTTTAAAACAAGCCTGGGTCTGCACTTCTCAACTCAAACATAATTTTAAAAATAGGCAGGGGTCAGACTTTGATAAGCTCCATGTGAAAGAGTCGGATGCTCCTGCACTTCATACCTTCTTCTTCTCTGGAGTTGGTGCAGCTGTGCTGTCATTCACTGAGATGTATGTGAGCCTGCTGAGGCTGGGACTGGAGCAGACAGACTGAGGAGACAGGTCAGGCTGTCTGTCTGCAGGACCTCTTTTGGCTGGAGGAGAAGGCATGCTGGGAAGAGGAAGTGTTAAACCGTGAGCTAAAAAACATCTACTTCTGGAGATGCACTCCAGCCAATCCTGGTTTAGAAATGTGACTGCCTGAGATGAGCAGAAAAGATGCAGGACTTCACCTGTCAACACTGGGAATGGAGGTCTGACTGGGGGAGGAGTGGGTGAGAGGAGAGGTGGAGGGTCTGAAGTTACACTGAGGTTCCTCCACTCTCTGCTCAGAAAAGCCTTTGGCCGGTTCTTACAGAGGAAAGTCTGATGTTAACAAAACGTTCCACGGCACATATTCAGTCAGGCTTCTGCGCGTTACTCACCAGCTGGAGGCTTTTGTGCAGAGCAGCTGCCATGTTTCTCCGCACAGGTTTGTGGGGCCGCCGCAGCAGCAAGGCTGGCTGCATGTTTCTCCTCTGGTGAATCCCTGGATCTACCTGGAATCTGCTGGGTCGAGCAAGGAGAACCTTTAGGCAAACTTGTTTCCCTCTGAAGTGGACTTTCTGAAAATGTCCTTTTAGGGCTTTTGTTTTCAGATTCTAAGGTTTCCGCTGGAGTTAGGTCTGCGGAGCCACAAGTCCGTAGGTCTACAGGATAACCCAGTTTGGATGGAGAGTGTCTAAGAGAAGCCAGAGGTGCAACGCTTATTTTGGGGTCGCCCCTGTTTGCTGATGGCAGTTCATCAGACAGTAGCACTGAAGAGGGTCTGGAGCTGGCATCTGCCCCCTTCTTCCTGTCTGCAGGTTTTGCATTTGAAAGCGTCTGTTGGCTCCCGCTGTGCCGTTTGGTGGGACGTCCTGCCTGAAGGTTCTTCTGGGAGCTGCTCAGACACTGAGCCCATACACTCAGGTCCAAAGTGGTCTGTGCATCAGAAGAATCGCTGCTGGCAGAAACATTCGTGTTCCTCAGATATTTCTCTATGTCAAATTCAGTCAAGTCTCCAACACAGATGCTCCCCTGCAGAGTCTCCATGAAGGCTCTCTGATCTGCCTCAGACAGGATCTGTGAGGAAGGCAGAGAATACCATCAAGTTTAAGGACTTTTCCCACATCTTACTAGAGAATCCATGATTGCAGTCTTTCATTTGAAGGACATCACTTCATTTTGGTGAGAATACAGAATGAAACTAACCAAAATGAAATCAGAGTTAATAAAGTTGCCCTTGCCATATTTGTTGAAGCTTCAAGGGGTGCAAAAAAAAAAAAAATCCTTTGAGTGTTTTTTAAAAAAATGCAAAGACCACCTTATAAGCTTGAGAATGAAATCTGGGTTTTTGTAGTACACGGTGCTTAAAAATCTATTAAATACTTTTGGTACAACTTTGAACTATGAAGCCCCACTGTTTGGAGTGTTGGAGCATTAGCTCCTGTCTTTGAACCAACAACATGGCAAACACTGCTAAGAGTCTCACATGCGGAGCTGCAGAGCAGTCCTCTGAGCTGCTGTCAGCAGACACCGGTTGACGTTTCGTCCTGCTCCTCTTGGACAGATCCAGGATCATTGCGGCCAGCCGAGATGGGTCAGTGCTTATGGATGCATTGGTGATTGCTGAGGCGATGGTGCTGATGCTAAGCATTTGCAAACTGCCCTCAGTTCCAGGGGAGGCACAGCTTTGGTTGCCCAGACTTGGTACAGCACCTGATCCCCGCCCGCCTTCGGCTAATGCTGGTATGACCTCATGCTGCATGAAAAAAACAGAATGACTGAAGATTTCTGTCACAAATCTTTGATTTGCTGAGGAGTGAACAGGGACCGTACCTCAGAAGGTTCTGCTGCTTCCTGCAGTGAGATCCTTTCTTTGTGGGCATTGAGGGTGTTGTCCAGCTCGTCTTTATCAAATGAATCACACGGTTAATCATTTTAACTGAATGTCAGGAGCCATTTTGACTGGTTTCTGTCCAAACAGACCTGGGTTGAGGGTTCTGTCTGCGTCGTCACAGTGAGGCGAGCCACCTGGGGACCTCAGCTCGGAGGGGGAAATCAGCGCAAATGGTTCCCTCTTCTCTGGAGATGTAATGATGTAGCCAAACGACGGCTGGAAGAACAGATGACATTTAGCAACACCAACACTCCTTTCCCCATGTGCGGGCTACGTTAGCAGGATCAGGTTTTATTACAAACATTCACCGACCCGTTTCACGTCATCCACATCAGCACTGCCCAGACAGCCCATAGCTTCAGAGCGCTGCCCAAAAAACTGCCCCAAAGACAGCCGAAGGTAGCTTTCATCAGTCTGCTGGAAGTCTGACGAGACCTGAGACGCCCTCATGTGGATGTGACTGGTGGGGGGAATCCTCCAGGAGGAGTCGCCATGAAAGGTGCTGTTGCTGCTGGCAGCTCCAATCTGCTCCTCCTGAGAAACAGGACACCTTCAAACATAGAAGCAGCCAAACCGTACCGGTACGGAATATCTTCTTTACAGTCGTCATGCAGGAAGCTCACTTTTACTGATCCAAAAAGAACATTTGATCATGTGGCTTGAATGAAGTTTGTGATGAAAAAGGAGTTCGTTTCATCTTTCATTATAGCTTTTCTTTCAGATCACATTAAAAAAGAAAGCAGGGCTGAATAAAGCATCAGTTCAGAGAGAAAGTTCACCTCTTACCGTTTGCTTTTGTCCAGATGATGAAGCTAAAGTTTGTTTTAAAGAAGCCAGAGCAGTGATATGAACATTTATGCTATGTGACCGGAACTTCTTTTCTAGGTGTGCAATATTCATGTGAATTATCACTTTTTAATCCACATCCAGCAGCCAATCAGAATGGAGTGTTCAACCGCACCATGATATAACTGATGGCTGAAGCCGTTAACTTACAGCTTTTGTCCATACCTGCATAAACTGATGCTCCTTCTCAAACTCTTCTTCATCCTTCACTATCTTCTCCAGAGCATCGCCTACACCAGAACAAAGACAAGTGTCACAGTTGCTTTTGACAGTGCATGTGACACACGGATGCAGCCATTCAGTCCTTACTGGCAGGTAGGAAGTCTTCAGACTGAAACAGATCAGAGTTCTCCAACATCTCCCCATCAGCTTCCTTCTTCAAACAGGAGTAATATGCCAGATCTGTGACCCACTGGCCCTCTTCATTCTGGTAAACGATGTCATGAGTGGCATTGGCTCCTAAGGAGAGTCCAGTTTAGTGGTCAGTTCCAAATTGTAAAGCTGCTCATGCAAACTGAAGCAGGTATCTGACCGACCCTGCTGATACTCCAGCTCCAGGTCGTCTGGGCAATGACTCCAGCATTCATCAGACTCCTCCTGATCCTCTATGAAACTCTGGGAGAAATATTTGGGCTCCAGGGAGGTGGAAGGCGGGGCACCATCGTCCTCACTTGTACCATCAGAGGCTGTAGCAGAAGTTTCCACAATGACACCACATGGCCCCCCCCTCGAGCCTAAGGAGGGCCTGGCACCATCAGGCTCATCAACCCCCTCATCTTCAAAGTCACCATGATCAGGGTTCAGAACCTAAGTTCAACAGCATAAGGCTCATCAGTACAGGGGCTAAAATAATGGTCCTTCAAAAAAAGAAATACTTCATATTAATCAGCCGTTAGCTTTAAAGCTGCATTTCTATCATTGGAAGTTTTGATTCCACACTTCCTGGATCCGTTTCCTTCGTTTGGTCTATTAGTACCAGCTGTAGGTGGCCGGACACCTCCCACTGTCCCCCGCTGCAGAGCCCACATCTTGTCGGTAGCACGCATCAACTGTATGTAGGAGCTGGACTGAGTGACCCCTTCCTTAGGGTATTCCGAACATGAAGTACCTGCTGTCCCAAACAGCTAAAGCCCCATAGACGTTTATAGAGAAATAAACAGCTGTAAGTCGTTCTATTGGTAAGAATAACCATTCTTGCACTACTACTTTTTAAAAGTGTTCTAGATAATCCTCATTTTTTGAATATTTATCCTGTATTGCAAGATCTTCAAGTTACAAAATGTCCAATCAGATGCCTCAATAAAAGTGCGTGCTCTCATATCCAGTATTTGAAGCGTGGGTCAGATAAGGGGGTGGGCGCCCAATAACCTCACTCCTGACTAGAGAGAGTGTTGTGCCACAGAAACATTGACTCAGACCAACTTGGACCAATCACTGCTTACTGACGTCGTCTAGTTCCAACATGTCGACTTTTGGATTGCAAAAAATAGGGCAACTGAATTGACTTCATTTGGTTGGAGCAGGAAGTAAACCCCTTTCTATGGAAGAAATCACACTCAGTCCAGTTCTCTGATACAGTCAATGGTATCCTGTTTGCCCCACCTCCACTAAACTGTAAGGAGGGAAGGAGGTACTGAAGGCCCAAGCTACTGTGCAGCATGTCATCTGGTGGAAACAATTTCAAGTTAAACCAGGTGGAGCCAGTGCAAATGGAAATGCACCAAACCAGGCCAGAAAAACCCCTACCATAATCCTCCCTGCACCAAACTTTAAATCTGGCACAATGCAGTCAGAACTGTACAGTTCTCCAGGAATCAAACCCAAACTTGACCATCAGCTCCTGTTGTTCCCAAATGTTCTAACGGGTTAGAACCCTAGTGACTGTGGAACAGTCGGTGTGGAACCTTCAGGAGTGGATTGCAGCACCGAAACAGGCTGGAGTTCAGTTAGATGCTGAGAAAGCCTTTTTCACAGATGTTTGGGAAGGCAGCCAATACCACTGCAGATGCAGGTGAACTCACCAGCGCCTCCTGTTGGTCTGCCCTGCATACACTGACAGACCGTCCCTGTGAGCCCCCAGATGAGCTTGCCTCACCAGTTCCCACAGGGCCCACACGGTCACCCATCTGCAAGACACACAAGCAGTCAGATCTGTAAATGACACCATTACCCCGTAGAACCAGAGTGGATGCATTTGTGCAGCAGTCTGACAAAAACCTGCTTCATCCTACTGCAGAGTGCAGACATCCTGACTGCTGAAACACTTCCAAACAACCAAGTCGAGAGTTTGTCCAGGAACACTCAGGAACCTGTGCAGCATCGATGTTGTGTGTGTGTGTGGATGGGCTGTTGAGTTTGAAAACCAGATGAATTATTTTCCTTTTCTTGTTGTATTTCAGGGCACAGCTGGAGCCCAACACTGGAGAATAATTTACAATAGTCTGTGTTTTTTGTTAGTTGGATTTCCCTGTTCAGTTTAAAATAGTAAAATCTGCATTGGACGTCTGCATGTGGACAACAGCTGCTCATCTTCTGCAGACAAAACCAGTCCTACAGGTCTGAGAATTGCTTTGAGGGCTTCAAGTACCATTGCCATTTTTGTCTCACACTCAGTGCAACCGGTGTAAACATGAAGTTGCACCATGCACCCAGCTGTATAAGGTATTTAGATAAATAAAAAATAACCAATTTCTGCAACTTTTGTTCATCGTTAAAATAAGAACAAAGCACAGTACTAATCCACTTCATAGTCATGACAACATTTAAACCTAGGAAGTGAACCACAGCCCTGTTTTCTGACACCTGTGTGTTCCGCGGCTTAAAGAGTGCCATGGAAACTTGACAGCATTGAGACTTTCAGACATCCTTCCGAAGAGAACCTGCCGTTTCAATATTACGAACAATATTAAGAAACTCCATTGTTGTCTTTAAATAACCTTTGACAAAAACACATGAAAACCACGAAGAACAGGAACTTCAACAGAAACATTCACAGAAAAAGTGAATCGTTTGCATTTAATGGTTAAGCGTTTTGAACCCGAATGAGTCTGGGCTCAAGAAAAGGTCTGTCTTACCTGTGCATGTCGGTTCAGAACAGCGTTCTCATCTCCACCAGCAGGACCGCTGCCCACAACACCCAGACCCCGAAAGGCATCGTAGGTGGTCTGCACTCCACTGAGCGGGACGGTGGACACTCCACCATCATTTCCGCTTTCCTCACTACCACTGCTGCCGTCTCCACCTCCTCCTCCATTCCCTTGTGAGGTAAGAAAAGAGTGCTTTTATTTTGAAATGGAAACATGGCAGAGTGGATCATTATATTGTTGCCTTTAGGGCAATTTGTGCCTCGATGCCAATCCCCACAACATCCAGCAGCCGTGAAGCACGATGCAACTAAAATGAAACCGTCTTGAAACCAAGTCAGCCCTGAACTGAAAGCTTTCAATGAAGAAAACCAGCCGAAAGTACAATTACACACCACTTCAGACCTGCTGTCTACATCAGTGGTCCTCAATCTTATTCAGACCACAGATCAGTATAATGTCATAACATTTTCAAATACTGGTCTGTACGAGGCTGACGATTTTTTTTCTACCAGTTTTCATTAACTTTTGAGGGGAAAGTTTATCTTTATCCTCTGTAAAATATCTGCGGCTGCTTTAAACTTTATTTGTTTACTAGATTTCATGTAGAAACCATTATAATGTATCTAGACTTTCCTTAAGTGTCACAGTAGAAGATGGAAGGAAAAAAAATAATCGGACACCACGCGACAAATACAGAAAAAAAGGGGTTCACTAAAACAGATAATCTCTTCATATAATAATAAACATATATTGAACAACTTCATAAGCAGCATCCTCATAACCTTAGACAGTTGGTTGCTGAATATTCTGCATTATTATTATGGTCTGTGGGAACATTAAATCCATATTTGGAGTAAATGCTTTGGGTTTTTGTCTGTTAACCTTTTACAACTGAGCGTGTCGCCCGCGACACATTTGGCAAGCGCTCTTAGAATTACCATCATTTCTCAACAGTTTGCTCTATTTTAAAAATTCCAACAGTTTTTCAAAGCTGAGATTAAATTCAGATTTCTTTTATTTTGAAGTCAAAGGCTCGTCTTCCGTTTCATTTTTGTCAAATTAAAAACTTTCCAAATAGGTTTGTTTTTCTCTTAACTTTTATAGTTTGGGGGTTTCAGTTTAGTGGTCGGTGCAGCCGCAGTGAAAGAGCGACTTGACACGCATCAAGAATGAGTTGCATGTGGTGAAGAATCCAGTAGTTTTCCAAAATAACGTTCTTTCACAATCAGATTATAAATAAAATAGAAAAACTGCAGGTAGTGTATTTTTTTTTCCACTGCGGCCCAGTACTATCCCGAGGACCGGTACCAGTCTGCAGCCCGAGGATTAGGGACCACTGGTCTACAAGACAAAAATGAAGGCGTGACCAGATGATGCACCTGTCATGGGGGGGTTGATGACCTGACCTTCAGCAGATCTTCTGTGCTCAATAGCAGACAGGGATGGAGCAGTGCGCCCAGAAGAAGCGTCCTCATCAGAGCTGCCTCCTTCCAGGCCCGGCCTGAAACTTGGACGGTGACTTTCTCCGACCTGATGAGAAAACGCAGAAATCTCTTGCTCAGCCCATCCAGCTGATCCAACCACCTCCACTGACCACACGACAGGGAAAAAAGATTCCTAACCAGCTGCCGGGATGTGCTGGGAAGCAGCCGGGCCCTGGAGGAACTACCGTTCCTTCTAACAGATTCCAGCTCATCATCAGTGTCTTCATCGCTTGCTGGACAGGAGTCCATTCCTGTGGCAGCCAGGCGCACGTTGGGCATCTGGAAGTCCTGCAGACAGAAACACAGAAGAAACATCAAAGCTGATTAACTTCAGTGACTTGAGCAAAGAAAAGGAAAATAATTAAAACAACAAAGATGAGTACAGGTAGAAACCCCAAACCTTCTGGTCACCAGACTGACCAGCATCCTCCTCCTCTGTGGTCCACAGAGGAGGAGACCCACCAGGAATCAGAAAAGCACTAACTTGATCATGACCGTCAACAAACAGATGTCTGTATTGTTCTCCTTCCACAGAGCTGGAATCAGATTCATCTGCGGCAGCACCAACACCTCCCTGTGGACCACAGCAACCCATCGCTATGAACAACAATGATGATGACGGCTGCAAGAAATCAGCTTTTTCATGATAAAGAGTCGTCTGCTTTGAAAATGGACAGAAGGAGGCTCACAGCAACAGGGATCTCCTGACCCTCCACTCGGCCTCTCTGCATTGAAAGAGGAATCAGTTGATTGAAGTAAACCTCCAGCTCGTCTTCAGCCAGGTTGTTCAGGTCGACGTCATCATCTGGTGTCCAAAAACATAAAACTCCATTACAGACTGAGCTCTGTAAATCAGTGGTCCCAACCTTTATTAGGCACAGACTAGGCCTGCACAATATACCGCAAATTTATCGTTATCGCAATATCAATCAGTGCAATATCCATATCGCAAAAGTCAGCAAAAATCGCAATAAATGGTTACCTTAAATGTGCTAAAACAATCTTATGGCAGCTTGAAGTATTTAACTAATCAAATAAATCCATTTATGCATTTGACCAATTGGATAGACCCTTTCACGTTGTTGACCAATCAGATGGAGCTCTTTTATGTTAGATGTTTGCCTCCTACGTCAACAAGGGTCATTTGGAGTATAATTTTTAAATTGTTGCAATGAAACGGTAATTATGTTTTTGGTTGTTTTGCTATTTGTGTATATACCGCAAATTATATCGTTATCGTAACATTGATCACTCATATCGCATATTGCAAGTTTTGCTCATATCGTGCAGCCCTAGCACAGACCCTTTTAATTAGGGCTGGGAATCACTGGGTACCTCACGATACGATTTGGGATACTTTGCTCACGATAACGATACTATCACGATATGGCGATAATGCGATAATCGATATATCTCGTCTCTAACAACTCACGATATATCAAACTTTATGAAAGAAGAACTTTAAAAACAGCTTTTTGGAAAATATTTCCCCATTTATTTTTTATTTTTTAAACACCATGATAGTAAACAACTTGTGTCCTATTTGGTGTAATGAATAACAGACTTTTGTGTAACATTGCTGAAATCAGTAATACTCTGTCTTTGACAAACAATGACAATTTTCATTTGGAAATATATGTAAAATTCAGTTTAAACAATAGTGAACATGAACAGCAGTGTCATTATTTAGTACAAAATTGCTGTAAAAAGGATAAAAAATGAATGAGTCAAGTAGCCATCACTTAATTGAAAAAATAGCTGTAAATCAGATGTTCATTCTGTGAACAAATTATAGTGTCTTTGTTGACACCATTTAGTGTAAATGTGGTGTAAACAAAAATATAATTCTCACAGAAAAATAAAAATCAAGTAGCTAGGACCTTTCCTTTAAGTTATTTAAGACATAAACTGCTTTCAAAATAAATTACCAGGGATAAAATACATACAAAACTTAAAGGGCATCTAAAAGTTAACGTCTTTGTGAACAACACGTTTGGGGAAAAGCTGCATGTGATGTATGTTTATGTTCATGTTTTTCTGGAGAACCACAGACTTTTTAGCGTCAGAGGAGAAGGGGGGTCTAAGAGCAGGGATGCCTCTCTTTCTTCCGTTTCCATCTCAGCCGTAGCTCTGGTCTAGACGTACAGTACAGGGATCCTTTTTTTTAAGTATTTCCGAGAAGGAATGTCAAAGCGTGGCTCTACTGCATTCAATAAAAACCCAAATCCCTCGTTCTCCACCGCGCTGCAGGGACCGTTTTCCGTTTGTTATTGCCGCTGCTCTATCTCTCAGAAGACGGCGGTAGCTTCGTATGGAAAAAGGTATCCGCGTCAGGCTGTGTCGGCTTCAGGCCAGCAACAGCCACAGCTTTCTCACACAACTCCGGGTGATGCAGCTTCAATGCTGCCGGCGGGTCTTTGAACTTACTGCCGTCGCTTCTCATGGTTTTCCCGCTCCGCCATCTTTGTTTGAATGTGTGTTCTTCTTCGTCCGCCCACAACAGCCAATCTCGCAACGAGCGCCCTCTATCGACCCTCCAAGTAATTGTCTTACCAAAGGATGGTTAATATAACGTTTTACAGGGTTTTTAAACGTAAATAAAAGGTCGATACTTGATGAAGACGTATCGATAATCGATCGCGGGACTAAATATCGCGATATATCACCATATCGATATTTTGGCACACCCCTACTTTTAATACCAGATATTTTTACAGAGGTTTGATTGCATTCTTGCTTCTGTTTGCTTAAATTTTGAGGGGAAAAGTTAAGGGAAGATCCATTTTTCTAATTGAAATGGTCCTTCTTGGACACCAGTGTAGAAATGTCAGCAGATATTTTACAGAGACCGGAGATTCAATATGTTCTGTAAAAGATGTTTTTAATTTGTGTAAATTCCTTCAAGTTAAAATTACTAGGGGGATTTTTTTTGCCATTTTACTTCATTTTATTTGTTTATTTTACAAGGAGAGTGCACATTAAAAGCATTGCTGCAATGTGCCAAAATGAGCCCAAAGAATATGGAGTCAAAATTATGAACCTGAAAACCCCAAAACATCATTTTCGTCATTTTAGCACCAAAACAACTTACCTTAGGCCAGTGGTTCCCAAACTGGGGGGCGCGCCCCCTTGGGGGGGCGCGGAGGTATTGCAGGGGGGGGGCGCGGTGGAGTTTTTTTTTTTTCATACTTTATTGACAAACAACATGATACAATAACGATGTGAATGTCTCAGGGGGAATTGAAATGTGAATATATTGCAGAAAAATATAAGAAATAAAACAAAAAATATATAAATATATACACATACATATACAACATAAGATAGAAGACAAAAAGAATTATTACTTCAAAAATCTTTGGGGTTTAATAAATTTGAAATCCTTCACAAATTAAATTAGTTCGAATTGCTTTTTGGTTTTGCAGATGGTTGATAATATTACTGTACTGATTGATTTCACTCAAAAACTGCTGGAATTTAGGTTTGGAGTTTGACCATTTGGCTTTATGGATATGGAATTTTGCCAATAATAAAAACAATTGTGTAATGAAGATACAATCTTTGTCTACTTTGACATGAAGGTAACCCAGAATAATGTCTTTATCTAAAAATGTAACAGTTTGTTTAGTTATATTTCTAATATAGTTTCCCACTTCAATTCAAAACATATTTGTATGTCTGCAGTCCACAAACCGATGATAAATAGTTTCCTCCTGAGTTCCACAGAATGAACAAAACAGGTCCATGTCCAACAAATCTACTCAAATTGCAATATTTTGAAGGACACCTCTTTTATTTTGTTATTTAGATAGTATTTATTGCTAATAGTCCAAGCATAAGTCCATTTTATGTCCACAAATTTGGATTTCCAATAAAACCTCCCAGCAGGTAAGGTTGTGGTATGTAAAAGATTTCTTATTTGTTTATTGGAAACTGAATTAACACAAATATCCACATTGTCCCAAAAAATTGTCTGGGTTTTTAATTGACTTGTGTTATAAATCCCTTTAAACAGTTGTAGTAGACTGGTTGGAATGGCATCGAACACTATTGCATATTCTCTGGGTGGAACAGGAATACCGAATTTTAAAGGAAATTCTTCATACATCAGAAGATGTCCATGAGAATTGAAAAGTTGTCTGATTAAAACAATATCATTATCATACCATCTAGGAAAAAAAAGTGATTTTTTTCTTGTATTGTACATAACTGTTATTCCAAATACAACAAGTTGTTGGGAAAAATTATGTTTATAAAGGAGTTTCCAGGCCAGCAGGGCTTGTTTGTAAAAGTTTGAAAGTTTTGTGGGTAATTTTTCAATTTTACAATTACATTTTAGCAAGAATTTAATGCCTCCCATTGTGTCAAATATATATTTGGGAAATGCATTCCAGATATTGTCTTCCCCTTTCAATAAATTACTTAACCACTTTATTTTAAAAGAGTTCTTTAAAGTTTCAAAGGTTAATACATCCATGCCCCCATATTTTCTGGTGTTACACAAAACAAATTTTGCTTAAGTAATGAAATTTTTTCCTCAAAATAAAATCAAATAATATTTGGTTTAATAGGTTACAGATGTGTTTTGGCATTTCTAAAGATAGAGACACATAGACAGATCTAGAGATTCCTTCAGCTTTAGATAACATAGTTCTACCGTTCAGAGAAAGATTTCTCATTAACCACATGTTATAAGGCGCGGTGGAGTTTAGAAACAAAGGATTTGTATGTTTGTGTCAGTGTGGGGGGGCTCGAAAATATTCTAATTTTCAGAAAGGGGGGCCCTGCAGAAAATGTTTGGGAACCACTGCCTTAGGCTCAGATTAGTCGATTCAGGACAAAAACATTCATCACAGTTTTTGTCTTTAAATCTTGACCAGGAGTATTTTCTGTTTTTGAGTTAAGCTTTGCTGTAGAAGATTCTTAAAGGCTTCTTTCACACGTTTTCACAAATCAGAAACAAGTTCCACAAACCGTTTTTTATTCAGTCTTCCTCCTCTGTAAAATATCTGCACAGAGTTTAAACTTTTTTTGTTTACTAGATTTTTTTTAAAATATAGATTTTCCCTCAACTTCCCCCTTAACCGTTAAAGTGGAAGCTAAAATCCAACTTCAGCCTAGTCTGGCATTTAGGTGTGGTGGATAAAAACACCAAAATAAAAAGACGAAACTGTCCTTAAAAACCTGACTTTTTTATAACATGAATCCAGTGTGTTTGTAACTTCTTTTGTAGCATTCTTATAATCATTAGAGCTAGTTGCCAGATTTTGTTGCAATAAATCCAGATTTTGTGTAAACACTCCTGGCTTTGTCTGTAAATGCAGATTTTTCTTTCTCTGTTTCCTCTCTGACTCTTCTCTATGTAAATAAACTTTGCAAAGATGTTTGTTTTTGTTATCTTTGCTAGTTTGGAGGTTTCAATGTAGAGATCAGAGCTTTAAGAAGATAAATGATTTAAGGCATGTGACCGAGGACAACGACTTGACAAAAATACTCAAGAGAGTCATTAGCTGCAGTTATATGGACAAAAGTAATTGGAATAAACGACTGATCTAGGGTTGGGCGATGTCCCCTAAATTGGCCGTTGACGATGTTTGCTGTCAACCATCGGGATGGACGATGACATCGTCGGGGGGGGGGTTGTAAAACATTTTTCGTTGTTATATAACTGCTATTCGTTATTTTGCTTTTTTCATTTTATTTCCCAACTAATGACTCATCCGCGTGATCCAGTATAAACTGAGGGAAGTGACTTCAACAAAAAAGTAACAGACGAAATGGAAAAGAAGTAGTCCGCTCCTGCACTTAACTAGCGAAGTGGACCGGCGGAGTGCGGACTTACAGCTTTGTGTTTGATGAGAAGGAGGGGGGGGGGGGGGGGTACATGAGCGGTATGTGTGGGTGATTTAAGACTGCGATCCGTCCCGCAGCTCTAGGGGTACGAGCTACCGAACTCAGAACCGGGTCTAAAAGTGAGTGTCTGAGCACAGCTCGGATCAGTCAGCACACACAGCGGTTTGAGCTTCAAAGCAGAAATGTCGTTCAGTCCTTAGAAAACATTCAAACAATGACGTGGATTTGTGTTTCCAGTCGTCTCCCGACTAAATAACGGCTGATGTTATTCCCAGGATGCAGCGCCACCCAAAGCTAATGTTGTTAGCCCATGTTAGCATAGCAGTATGCTAACATGGGCTAACAACAGCGCTCAGAAAAAGCGCTGACAACACGGATTAAGATTCAAATGATGAGCGAACAGGTGTTTCATAATAACCGTAACATTATTAAAAGCACGTTTAGAAGATCATCTCGTATTTTACCGAGCTGACATGTCAATGAATATAGCCGCTCGGCGCTGTCGTTTTGTATTTAATTGTTACATTCAATAAAGTTTGAAAAAAAAAAGCCGCTCGGCGGAATTTATATCCTTCCGGTTTTTATTCCGACGGAAAGTGTGACCTTAGTGAACGTTTTTATATTCTGAAAACATTTTTCTGGGCCCATGTACACGGTTGGATTCTAATCCGACCATTGATCCCATCAAGATATTTTGTTCATGTAACCGCGGCTTATGGGGTCCACTCGCAACGTGGCGGGGGCGTGGCATCACGATGGTGGTCTCTCCATCGGGATGTCAGTCACCCATCACGATGGACGATGATATCGTCCATCGGCACAACCCTAGACTGATCTGAATAAAAATGTGTCATGTAAACACGCCGTTTCGAGATAGGTGGGTTATGCCAATTGTTGATCCCATCATGATGGATAAAAACAATTTATTCCAAGAGGGCTCCAGGGGGGTCTTTGGAGCACGAACAGGACCGGCCGGCAGCTTCACCGGAGTCGAAGCATCTCTCTAAGCAGAGCAGCTGGACTCGTAGCTTCGTGTTGGCGGGCAGTGGAGGGTGCTTTGTTACGGTGTGCACTCCGGTGGAGGCTTCGAACCACAGTCTGTCCAGAGAACTGTCTCTCCGAGCATAAGAACGGCTTTTGGACGGTGTGTGAGCTGGTGGGGTTTGAGAAACCGTGCAAACAATCACGTCAGTTTGCGGCATTGCCCGATGGATTTTAAGTGCATCCAAGCATAAATGTTGTTGGCACATATTAGCCTAATCCTAACTCTTCTTCCTATAAAGCACTGACAGCATATATTTAGAAAATTAGGAGCGAAAGGTACTTTAATAATGAAAATGACAAAAGCCTGTTTAGTAGATCATCTCAACCTATGCTGCAGTTTTGTCCGTTTACAACAGAACTGGAAGGAGGTGAAAAGGGTGCGAAAGGAAGTGTCAAGGAGGGAGGAGAAAGTGAAAACAGAGGATGGAAGGATGTTGAATGAGGGGAATGCAGTAAAGAAAAGATGGGCGGAGTATTTTGAGAGGCTGCTGAATGTGGAGGAAGATCGGGATGCTGTGATTGGGACGGATGGAAGGGAAAGTAGACTGAATGTGTTAGGAGAGTTGAATGAAGCGTTGATCACGGGAGAGAAAGTTGAGCAAGCTGTGGGAAAGTTGAAAGTAGGAAAGGCTGCAGGTGTGGATGGGTGTGCTGTGGAATGCCTGAAGTGTGGTGGAGCCATCGTGATCGAGTGGTTAGTGAGATTGTTGAATGTGTGTTTTGCAAACGGGCAGGTGCCGCTCGATTGGATGAGTGCGTGCGTGGTTCCCCTGTACAAGGGTAAGGGTGATAAGTACGAATGTGGTAGTTTTAGGGGTATTAGTCTGCTGAGTGTTGTAGGCAAAGTGTATGGGAGAGTGCTGATTGATAGGATAGTGGAGGAGACTGAGTGTATGATTGGTGAAGAGCAGTGTGGTTTCAGGAGAGGTAGAGGGTGTGTGGATCAGGTGTTTGTTGTGAGACAGGTGTGTGAAAAGTTTTTGGCTAAGGGGAGGGAGGTGCTTTGGGCATTCATGGATTTAGAGATAGGATTGATAGAGAGACGTTGTGGGTTGTGTTGAGTATGTATGGTACTGATGGTAGATTGTTGGAAGGTGTGAAGAGTTTTTATAGAAACAGTAGAGCGTGTGTGAGAGTGGGATATAGCATGAATGAGTGGTTTCCTGTGAGGGTTGGTCTGCGTCAGGGATGCGTGATGTCTCCGTGGTTGTTTAACGTGTATATGGATCGTGTGGTAAAAGAGGTGAATGAAAGGGTGTTAGGTACGGGTGTGAGCATGGTGAATGCTGACGGCAGCGAATGGAGTGTGAATCAGTTGCTGTTTGCGGATGATACTGCACTAGTGGCTGACACAGAAGAGAGCTTGGCACATCTGGTTGAGGAGTTTGGAAGGGTGTGCGACAGAAGGAAGTTGAGAGTGAATGTGGAAAAGAGTAAGGTGATGAGGTGTACGAGGTTAAATGGTGAACGTAGATTGAATGTGGCATTAAATGGGGAGTTGTTGGAAGAGGTAGAGTGTTTTCAGTATTTGGGGTCGTGTGTCTGTGTGAATGGTGGAATGGGGGGAGAGGTAGAGTTTAGAATGAATGAAGTACGAAAGATATGGGGGGGAATGAAGAGAGTGTTTGAATGTAGGTCACTGGGAAAGGATGCGAAAAGGAGATTGTATGAGGGTGTGGTGGGGCCTGCAGCATTATATGGGGCTGAAACATGGAGTCTGAAAGTGGCGGAAAAGAGGAAGCTGAATGTAGTTGAGATGAGATGTTTGAGGAGTATGTGTGGTGTGACGCGTATGGATCGTGTGAGAAATGATGAAATACGAGAGAGAACTGGTGTGATGCGAGAGTTGGCCTATAGAGCAGAGCAAAAGGCACTGGGATGGTTTGGACATGTTGAAAGAATGGAAAGGGAGCGATTGGTGAAAAAGGTATATGAATCTGATGTGAGTGGAGTGAGATTGAGAGGAAGACCGCGAATGGGATGGACAGAGGGTGTAAAAAGAGCGCTAAATGCAAGAGGGATGACTGTGGTGCAGGGGAGAGAGGCTGCTCAGGACAGGGATGGGTGGAGAGAGTTTGTGTACGAATGAATGGATGGGTGTGTTAGAGTTCTGGTCTTGGGATGAAGCGGCAAGGGGAAACCAGCCTTGGCTGAGGCCCTGCTGTGGAGGTGCCCACACTGGACTGTGCATCTGACCCTGGTGCAGTGTGGTGTGGCTTAGACCAGGCCTAGACCAGTCACACACACACATACACACACGCACACACTGAAGGAGGAGGGTTTGGGGAAGAGAAGGAGGGAGGTAAAAATGCGTACCCTGTCTAGGCTACCCCACCTTGGTGGGACACAGCCTGGGTATATAGATATAGACAACAGAACTCACCATTTCTTCTTCTATGGCTTTTTCCGGTATTTTAGACAGTCCTGCGCTTGTCAAAATGATTTATTTAAAGAGTGGCGTATGTAAACATTTGTTATAATCGGATAAAGTTTTTCTAGGACCATGTGCACTGTTCAAATCTACCTAATAAACCTTCCTTTAGAATTGGATGAAAACTAAAAGAGAAATTATGTAAATTCTGTCATTTTCTCTCTTCGTGGCCCATAACAGAGTGATCCACGAACCAGTACCGCTCCACAACTAAGGGGTTTGGGGACCGCTGCTCTAAAACATCAGGATTTAAGAGGTGCATAAACCAAACAACCAAGAAAAATAGCAGAAAACTGGTAATTGAAGAGAATTCTACCTGTTGCATTGCTGCTTAAGCTGTCCACAGACATGAGCTTTTCATTAGCAAGGAAGCTGGAGTTACTGCTGAAACGGTCACTGTCGACCCCTTCACTCTGCACAGGGTCATCCACCATCGTGGCAGACGGCGCACCAAAGGAGGGACGCTTGAAAAATATGTCAAAACACAGAAACAACATGTGTGCAAAGCTATTTCAGGGAGTCATGCTACAAAAACCACTAGCAGGTAATACAACAACAACAACAAAAAACAGCTAGACAAACAGCTCTGCCAGTGATGAGAGGAATGATTAGAGTTCTCACCTTTGGGTCTGCCCCATCCTTCTGTCCAAACTGGCTCATTGTCAGAAGCCCTGTGGACAAATCTGCTGGCCAAGGCCAGGAAACAGCTTTTTACTTCCAACAGACAATAATACTTCTGTGCACTTCACAGAGAAGAGAGTCAGCAGGAGAGTTGAGTTCCAGTGAATAAGACCTGCTGCTGGTCAGGACCAGCACTCTCTACCGTCTGCAGAAATGCAGTTCACCACATTACCAACAGAACTCTTACTTCTCTAAAAAAAAACAACCAAAGCAACACAACCGTTTGTCTGAAGGAGGAAGAGCCGCATAACTAACGGAGCTCGGACCTGTTCGGAGTTCTGTAGGCCATCCACACTCGCCACCAGCCTGCACGGCTCCGAGGCCCAGCATGGAGTGTTTGGACGCAGTCTCATCCAGACTGACCTTCAGCAGCACATGTGAGAGGCGGTGAGCAGCAATGAAATCAGCAGCTGTGTCCCTGTGAAGCAGGCAGGAGGTAGAGCCTGAAGACAACACATTCTAGCATGAAGACGTCTGCTTTCAAGACTTGTGCATGTCTAAATACTTCTAGCAGAGCTGCAGTTTCTCTGCGACCACAGGTCTCTGAGCAAACAGCGACCAGCACATGACTGACTTCGGGTAATGGAGGTTATGGTGACGTCATTTTCACTCCAAAACACTGTCAGCTGTTGGTGCTGCCTGTGCCATCCATCATCAGAGGATGGATGACACAAAGTCATAATCATGTCTGTACACCACGTGAGGGGCTGGATGAATTTCTTCTTGTGACATTAATAAAGTTCTATTCTATTCTATTCCATTTAAATTGACGACTGAAAGCAAAGAGCGAGAGAAACTGTTAAAAATAAACATTTTTAATTTGGTAACAGTTTTAGCATTGCAGTGGTAGGGCGGTCGGCCTCTGATTGGAAGACTGCAGATCAGATTCCCCAATCACCCGGCCACGTGTTGAAGTGTCCTTGGGCACTACCGTGGTGATAATGGCGGCAGCTTTGGCATCTCCACCAGCAGTGCTGTCCTTCATCAGAGTATCGTGGCCACATTGGTCTTGGCGATTAGTGGCGTTGTTGGACAGCAGAGCTGCCATCAGTGTGTGAGTGGAAGAGTGACTGTACAACTGCACTGTGGGTCTTAAAGAAAGGTAGAAAACACTAGATAAGTGTGAACCATTTACCTTTTTGGTTATTCGTTTTTTAATCAAGTTTTAAAAGGTACCTGCTTATTCTAAACTTATAAAAAAAAATGTGAAAAATAACTACCTTTGATCTTAACACCATTTTCAAATGTTCAATTTCTTTTCCTCAAATTCACAACATCTTTTCCTTACATTTACAATATTACTTACCGAATTTTCAATATTTTCTTTAAGTTTTGAACAAGTACCTTCAAGTTTAAAACTGTATTTAGGTTTTTTTTTTTAAATTTGTAATATGGTTTTTATTTACTTTAGGCTAATCCTGAATGATTTGGCCTCATAAAATATCCTTGGTTTAACTTGATCAGGTGCACATAGGAGGTTATTAGCCGTCACTATAATGGACAGAACAGCTTCTTACCCGTGGTGCAGCCTTCATATCAAACATCAGAACTAGCTGGAAAATGCTCTGGGACTTTTAGAAAAACAAACGTGGCTCAGCTGATTCACAGCTGCCAACAGAGAGGAGGTCCAAAACTGAACCCCAACACAACCAACAACATGGAACCATCTCCCAGACAAGAAACACTGCAAGATAATGGAATAAGGCTAACCAAATCAAGCAAAGGGGGGGATCTGAAGCAGAGCGGCAGGGAGAGTGTACCACTACTCATTTCAACAAAAAGTTCTTTGACATGAAGTGACACTGGATTTGATCCATACTCTTCATAAAACTTGTGCTAGTTTGCAGAAATCAAAGATGTTTTTTTTTTTAAAACTAACGTTATCACCCAATCAGCGATGTCCCAAAATACCCAGTTCATCTATATTCGGACTGCGTTTCATTTTCTAACATTTCATTTTAATTTCTGAAAATCACTTTTATTTTCTGAAATATTTCTATTTTATTTTGTTTCAGTTTTTTTTTTTTATTTTGTTTTTTTAATTTCTAAAAATGTAATGTTTTTTATCATTTGTTTTGATTTTTTTTATTGTCGTTGGGATCTTTTAATATGTTTTTAATGATTTGTTGACGTGAAGGGGTGTAACAACTCATTTTAGCAATGATTCCAATCTTGTGGTGGATGATTTGAGTCCCTTTAGATTTTGGTTCATTTTGAACGATCCGATTGACCGACCTAAAACAGATCCAGGACATCAATATCCAAAACTTCAACCAGTGACTCAGAGAGAAATACCTGCTACTAAACAGTGCAGGGGAAGTTTTCCACATTCCTGGGATTTCACAAACAATGAAGTAAACAACAATGAATGTCAAATCCATTCACATTTTAGTTTCCTAAAGTTCAGTCCACTGGTTTTCCACATCCAAAGAATCCAAAGGGAACATTCTTAGAACATTCTAGCACACTGTATGGTCACATGACTTTGCTAAATTCTAAGTGTTTCCACACATTAGACTGGAATGATGGTTGATCAGTTTTTGACTAACATCACATTTGTGTTGTCCACTGAATGACACTTGGTAATTTTTACATTGCAGTAAAATTAACCTACTGGGTCTTAATCCAAATCGGCAAGATTAAATATGGTATATTTCATTTTGAAACAACTTTTTTTAAACGGCTTTGCTCATTTTAATTTGATTAACTAACCTAAAAACAGACCAATCTGGTTAGGTCGTGGGAGTACAGCTCCATTCATTATACCTCTACTGGTGGGATTTGCACTTCAGGGCAACATAGCTTCTTATCGTAAAGAAATAACCTTGGACTTTTCTGTTGAGAAGAAGTGGGTAGCAGTGTTAATTTCGTCACAAATATTTTTTTGCTGACAAAAACGAAACAAAAACTACAAAAGAAGTCCCTGATGGAGACTAAAATTATGGCTAAATTGATTGACATTATCGTCAACGAATAAAGAACGAGACGAAAATAGACTGACGAAAATCCAATCAGCAGACGGGAGAGATGAACAAAAGAACCAATTGGCAAAACGGACAGGTGAAACTGATTGAGAGAAGAGAACCAATCAGAGACTGACTTATTTGACTGAGCTCCCCGGGAAGACGGCATTCAAAGAGCGACAAAATGTCCAAAGCTGGGAGAAAAAGAAGGGGAGACTTGTGGGCTCACTTCACATTTGACGAAGAAGAAAAAAAAAAAAGTGTGAAGCATGCAGAGCGATCATTCGTGGCAAGAACACAACGAATTTAAAAAGGCATTTACAGACGAGCCACTCGGACATTTTCTCAAAAGTAAATTCACAACAATGTTCTTTTGTTTATTGAGCTAAGCAAAATTGGAAGACTGCAGTGGGTAGATGTTGGAGCATTAAATATTACGAACAGAAAAGTAGTGTAAGATAGCCCCTTCTTCAAGTTAGATAAGAGCACCTTACTAATACGTAATACTATGCTATATACAATTGATTAATACTAATGTTTAGTATATTTTATAATGTTCTACATGTTGACAATATCACAAGTATTTCTAGATTAGTCATGTGAATCGTGACTGTTCACATCCTATGGTTATACATACTAATCTAGCAATATTGTGGTATTTAAAACATACAATATTGCTAGACAAATGAATACCTTATAAAATCTATTTTCTTTATCCACCTAGCTGCCAACTTATTAAATATTTACCTTTTTCACGCTTTTATTTGCTTCCATTGCTTTAATATTTACTGCTTGCACAAATAAAGTGATTAAAATGAATAAATAATTATTATTTTAAATTATTTTCCTTTTTTATGTCACAGCTACAGAAGTCTCCTGATGAAGGCGGTGAACCAAGTGCAAAAAAGGCAAAAATGTCTAATCAAAACATTGCTGAAGCACTGTTAGGTACTACAAAGTAGAGGGCTGCATTGGGATCGGGTCCCGCCGGGTCCCGCGGGACCCAACCCAAATCTCGCGGGATTGGGCGGTTTGGATTGTGCTGCGGGCGGGAGCGGGCGGCAAAAAATAAACTCCGCGGGATCAGTGCTGGCATGAATATCGGATGAATATATAATAGCGGACTACGTGAGGCTGTGCGGCTGTTGGAGTCTTACGTACTGAAGCTCCGTGAAGCACCAGGTAGAGATGCCCAATGGCCTCTGTCATCAAACCTGTTGTTGGGGGGTGTGCAACGCCCCGCCCCGCCTCTTACTAAGAGCGCGCTTCAGGCCGTCTGTCTGCGCGCGCAAACACGCACACTTTTAACCGAACAGGATTTGTGAAAATATATTTAATATTTAAGTTGCACATTACACAAGAGAAGAATGCATCAAAAGATGAGGCTGGAGGAGGACATGAATCTCTTTAATAATATCAATACAAATACGTGTTTTTTTCCTGCGGGACGGGGGACGATACAAAATCAATGCATCTCTATTACCGTGCGGGACTAAATTCTTTGAGTTTTGCGGGTGCGGGCGGAAGTGGACATACATATTGCGGGAGTGGGCGGGAGTGTAACGCATACGTTGCGGGAGCGGGCGGGATTGGTCAGAAATTCAGCGGGCGCAGGCGGGAGCGGGATGAAGAAAATAGTCCCGCGCAGGGCTCTACTACAAAGTACAAAAGCAATGCCAAAGAACAACAAGTAAAAGAGGAGGCTATAGCAAGGTGGATTGGACGGTCAGGATTACCACAGACTACAGTAGAAGATGAGGACTTTATTCTCATGATAGAAGCATTTGATAAGAAGCTGACAGTGCCAAAGAAAACAAAGATAAACAATCTGATAGAAAAACACTATGAGGAAGAAATGACAAAGTTTAAGAAACGACTGTGTGGTGCTCGTAAAGTGTCAATTGGAATTGACCTGTGGACTAAAAAGGGACTGTCTGCATCATTCCTTGGCATAAGTTGTTGCTTTTTTTGTTTTGATCAAAACAATCCAGAACACATTCTGCTCGCTCTTGAACAAGTTGCCCATCCACACACTGCCCAGTCCATTAAGGCCTGCGTGAATAAGTGCATGCAGGAATGGGGCATTTCAAATGACAAAATTCTGACTGTAATAACAGACAATGGTAGCAATATGGTAGCAGCATTTAAACACACTACTCAAGAAGAAGAAGAGGCTAGCTCAGAGGATCAAGAGGAGTCCCCTCGAGGTGACAGTGATTCAGAGGAGACTGAAGACCATCAGTAAGCCACTTTTATTCATAATTTCATTTGACAGTAAGTTAATGTATTAACTCATTCACCTGATAACTCATTCACCTGATTTGTATTTACTTTCTTTTTGGTAGCTATCAAAACATGGAGATGGATATGGAAAGGATGCCATGTGTGGTTCACACGCTGCAGCTTGTGGTCCACGTGCTAAACAAGGAGCCAAGTGTGAAGCGAATCCTTGACAAAGCACGATCAATTGTGAAGCTCTTTCGCAAGTCATCTGTTGCAACACAGAAGATTTTGGATAAGTGTGGTCTAATTGTTTTGAATGATTGTCCCACGCGCTGGTCAAGTACATATTACATGATTGCACGACTCCTAAAAGTTAAAGGTCCTCTTTGTGAAATAGCAAATGAGGTGGGGTGGGACAACCTACTCTCTAGTGCAGGGGTGGCGAGGCTCTTGGCCAATGAGCGTGCGGCTCTTTGCGTCTCATCATATTTTCTATATACTGTGCCTCATTTCATAGTTTTTCCCTCTTAAACCACACTCAAACCGTCAGAGGGTATTAAAAATAAATAATAAATAATAAAAGTGATTTGGCAGTGTGTGTGTGTGTGTGTGTGTGTGTGTGTGTGTGTGAGTTTTTGATGCTGCTCCCGACACATACGTGACCGCCAATCATCTGCGCGGGTTCCGCCCAATGTCGGAACACATAGATACAGATTTGATGTGCGTGCAGACTGTTACCCTCATGGTCAAAATTGTGAAATTCAGAGTATAAGATAAACACAGGACGTTTCTGGAAGAACGGGAAGATTCTTACTTTTTACTGAACAGAATGGAAAGTCACGATGTTTATCATTATGAGCTTCTGGAAGCAGTAACATTGGTCATGGCAGAAAAGAACAAAACGTATTCCAGAGAAAATTAAAAACTCTTCCTGATCATCTGACACAAATTGTCTCCTTTATTAACAAGTTGAAGCTTTTCTAAGTCCACATTCAAATCGACAATCTGTCCCCCGTTCCTTCTTTGCGCAGCTCACAGCTGAAGCTGCAATCCAAATGAATGAAGCGCAGAACGTGACGCTGCTTGCGCAACTGGACTGAAACGACCGCAGATCACTTTTCTCATGGATCCTTTAATGCAGAGACTGACTGATGAGATCCCCGCTGGTCACTGATGAGGCCGCGAGAGAACTGGAGATAAATGAGCAGAAATCTCTCTGAAAGAAGCCCTGTTATAATGTGGAGAACAGACCTCGGTCCGTTCTGATCGACACTCACGTAAAGGAGCTGATCAGTGTTGCCAGATAGTGACACAGTTTTCCAGCCCAAAAGTCATGAGAAAACCGCCAGACCCAGCGAAAAACCGCCCAATCCGCCCACCCCGCACACCCCGCACACATATGTATAGTGTGGGGATCTGGGGCTTAGCCCCGTCTTCAGCCCCTAAGAGTCATGGGAAGTGGGGAATTTTCAGTGTAAAACCATGAGCCAGGTAGCTGTTAGCTGAATTGAGGTGGATGCCGTTTGGCTGACTGAGTGTGAAAGGAAGTTACCGGGTTCCCAAAAATGAGTAGGAAGGAGAGGCGTGAATAACGCAGCCAGTTAAATTTAAACTCAGCACTTGTTGGATTACTACTCCTAAGTATGAACTGAGTCATTGCAATGTATTAATATTAAATAGATTATTTGCCTTTGATTCAGATGTCAGTCATTCAATTTTAAATTAAAAAAAACATATAAAAGCAAGATATTCTAATGAAGGTCAAAATTAATTTAAGTTGCACACAACTGAAATGTAATGTATTTAATGTGTTTATTGTGAATAAGAACCACTCAGACACCAGAAGGATGCTCTGTCCAGATGTTTGTGTATTTGTTGGTGTAAGGGTCATTGAAAGAGGAATGTTGAAATACAAAGAATTACCAGTTAAATACTGTTGGATAAATGGTGAAATATTCAGTTTTATCATCATAAATCTGACTTCAGAGGAGTCAGTGCCTCTCCATTTGCATAGCCACCTTACTGATTTTGAAGAAAACACAAGTCATCGGGATTTTGCCACTCTAGCACGAAAAATGAAAGTAAATTTAAACCAGCGCTTTGCCTGGGTACTGGATTCATCAGATGAAAAGTTCTCTCCACATGTTACCGCTGCTTTCTTTCTCAACCCTACTGTGTGTGATACTCTCCTTGATGCCGCTGATGACAGTGTTCAGGAACTTTTTAAGCAGGCAGAGGGGTATGTGGTCCAGTGCACTCAGAGTCAAGAGACTCACCCTGATGATGATGTGGAGGAACTGAATAGACCAGAGCCTGATCCTGAAACACCATCTTCCTCCTCAAGGCAGCCAGTCTTCAGATTTCTGTCCAAATGCCGTGCAAAATCTAAACTGAAGTTATCCACATGTAGCATCAGGCAGTAACTAAGCAAGTATAAGGAGGAGCTCTCACTGCCCATTACTTGTGATTCAGGAATCCAGTTTTGGCTTGGAAAATTTGACAAATTTTATCACAGCTTGAAAGCATTAGATCTGTTAGCAATGCCGGCTTCCCAAGCTTTTGCAGAGTTTTCAGTGTCACAGGTGACCTAACCAGGGGAAAGCGTAACAGAGCAAAAGTCACTTTAGCACGAAGGGCTTTCTTGAAAATGAATAGAGGTAAATAAGTGTTGTTATTCTGTGGTTGAATTGCCAGCATTGTGGTAGCAAGAAGAAAATGTTGTTCAGTGCACTTTAGATTCTAAATTAAAAATGTTTGCAGTTGTTGTTCAGCTCAGCTGTAAGCTTTAAGGTCATGGACCAAACTTTATTTTTATTTATTTATGGTGAATTGGCAGCTAGTTATTGTTTAAATTACCATGACAGTGTTTGTTGCTGCATAAAAGCTTTTGATTTGAAATAAAGACACCTTTGTATTGACATAAAGTTGAATTTGTGTTTTATATATTTTGGTTAAGTTTGTTTCCTATACCAAACTTTAAAAATATTGTAAAAAAATTGTCTAGTAAATCTATTATTGATTTTAGTCTTATTTTAGTTGACTAAAATACCAAGCAATTTTAGTTGACTAAAATAAGACTAAAATTAAAACAAATCAGATGACTAAAACTTGACTAAAACTAAAAAGAATTAGTCAAAGGACTAAGACTAAAACTAAATTAAAAATGTGTGTCAAAATTAACACTGGTGGGTAGGTGTTGAGAAAAAAGGCCTGACGGGAATGCAGCCGAACAGTGGTTTCTCTGTTTAACGGTTTCCAGGAAGTGATGACTATGGAAAGGCTCATGGTAAGTCAGGAAAGGTTTTGTCCTGAGGTGTTGGACGCTTCGCAGGTCAGTAACTCTTAGAATTACTAAGTGTTCTCGTCTTCCTTACAATCAACATCCGTCATGATCCTGGGAGACGGGAAGTACTCACAGATCATCTTTGAAGCTCAGGGCGAACCTGGGCTGATCCTCCACCATGGATGAATGTGAGCCAGCATCCTTCAGCTCTCTGCCCTCCAGGAACGACAGCTCCTCTTCTCCTCTGGGAGAGAGGGCAACACTTTGAATGTATTCAGAACTTCAGACATGTCTGCGTTTAACACTAACACACAGACGGGGAGGCTTCCACACCTGTCCTCCTCGCACCTGTTGCCGCAGCCCGCTCTAACTTTAGCCACCGTGGAGGCGGCCACGGGCAGACCCGGCCCCGAGCACAGGCTCACGTTGCCCAGGGTGGGTCGGCCGCCGGAGCCGTCCAGAGACTGAGCGAGGAACCCGGTGAAGGCTTCGTCGTCCAGCCCGTAAAGACCTGGGTCAGCCATGTTCCAGCGGCTCAGCACATCATCATCTGTGGACACAAACACGCCGCGTTTACCTCCAGAGTTTAATCCCACCCGCCAGTGGCACGTTTGCCAGTACCGGGGTTTGGGTCACGTGACCACCTCAATGAAACACAAAGAGCGAACTTTGTTTGGCGAAAAAGCTCCCCGTTTGGATCCAGTAGCTAAACCCGAACAGGTTAACCGAACTTCTCCAGACAGGCCGAGACTTGTGGGATAAGCGCTGTGACGCCAAACAAAACCCGTATTTTTGAAAGCGGCACGTACTTTCAGGGGACAATTTAACGGTTGTTTGTCCAAAACTCACGTTGGGGAATGCAGAAGAACCTAAGAGCAGCGTCCTCTCAGCCTCGAGGCTTCTCCTCCTGAACCTTTCAGACAAGAGTCACACCTCCATCAACTTCTCCTTCTCAATACGAACAACATTAAAAAAGACAGAAGCGCCAATTACCACCGGAAGCCCGCGTCATGCAAGAGGGCGGGGCTTCAACCGTTTGGACCCCATTGATTGGCTGAAGAGGGAGCTGTGGAAGGAAATCGTATGACGGGATTGGAGGAGAGGAATGTCACTCTGTCGCAGTTTGGACGCCGAGGAAACTTAACTTCTCACTCATTCATTTTCTTATCCGTTTTTTCCCTTTCGGGGTCACGGAGCTGCCGGAGCCTATCCCGGCCACTCATGAGCGAAGGCAGGTGAGCGAAGGCAGGGGACACCCTGAACAGGTCGCTAGTCTGTCAGCAATCACACAGCTATTCACTCTCACACTCTCACCTAGGGACAATTTAGAATTACCAATTAACCTATGAAGCATGTTTTTGGACAGTGGGAGGAAGCCGGAGACCCCGGAGAAAACCCACGCGTGCACGGGGAGAACATGCAAACTCCACACAGAAAGGTCCCCATTGACGTTGATTTTCATGTCCCCCAGCCGGGACTTGAACCGGAGGCCTTCTTGCTGTGAGGCAAGAGCGCTAACCACTGCGCCACCGTGCAGCAAACTTCTAATTCTAACTTCTATATTACTTCTATATTACTAACTTCTAATATTGACTTCTAATACTATATAATACTCATAATAGTTTAGTGGTCAAGTCCAGCTTTTTCCATCTTAGACAACTGGCCGAGGTGAAACCTCTTCCCTCTTACTGTGACTGAGATTTTAATCTATGTTTTTTTTACAACTCATTTAGATCGTTATAATACTCTTTATGTTGGAGTTACTCGGAAATCGCTGCTCTATTGCAGTTAGTTCAAAACAACTCTGCCCGTCTTAACTGGTGCAGGTAAACAAAAGCAGATTACTCCTATTATTAGCATCCCTTCATTGCCTCCCAGTTTGTTAACGCATTGAAATACAAATTATTTGATTTGTTTTTAAATGTCTTTATGCTCTCGCTCTGAAGTACCTGTCTGACCTTTTCCAAGTCCATATCCATATGCCTTCTTGCTCCCTCAGGTTGGAGACTAGATAAAGTAAGTTATCTGCAAGACCAAGAGGAAACTGAGAGGCGACTGAGCCTTTTCAGTCTCTGCACCAAAGATCTGGAACCATCCGCATCTGTACCTCAGAGAGATTGATTCACTTTATACTTTTAAATCTGTTCTTAAGACATATTTGTTCCGTTTGGCTTTTAATTTAGTCTAAATTCCGATTTTTTTGTACTTTTAATTGTCTTGTGTCTGATATGTTATGTGCTTTTAATAATGTTGCTTTCTTGTGCTTGTTTTGTCTAAAGTGCATTATAGATCAAGTTGAGCTGACTTATAAATCAACGTAATATTAGACACTTTTAAAGTAAGAAACATACCTATAGCACACAGTTTCCACAGCATATTTTAATGTTCCAGGGCCCTCTTCTGAGTCGGAAAGTAACATCTGTTATTGGACTTACCACAAATGTGTTAATAAAAACTTAAATATCACAAAGCTATGAAGATTTATGTAAGGAGTAAACTTTGAAGAGTCACATATTACCGCTTCAGAGTCCCTGTGGGATTCTCCACCATCATTGCTGGTACTGCTCAAGGGAGGATCCCATGGCTGGACACACATGCACTTATTTAATACTTATAATGTTGTTTGATTTATTGATTTATTTCAAGCATTGTAGTCAAAGCAATAAAGAAATTACACATATTTATCAAACTCATTACATAAATGATGAAATGCATAGATTAAAAAGACAGAAAACAAAACAAAAATGTCACTTAAATCACATTTGCTTAATTAAATACAGTGATCATTAACTGAAGTATAAGTAGAGTTTGATTCATTGCTTGAAAAGGAGTGGGAAGAAGCAAGCTTATATAATCCCACCCCTACTGAGTTAATTCATTTGATAGTTTTACAGTGTTTTAACTCCGGTTCTGATCCGATAGATTCTCTTGAAGTAACTAAATCCAGTGCCTAGTAAGGATTGATGATCTTCAGAAAACATTCATTCATGATTTCAGTAAACAGTAACGATACCGATATGTAATAATAATTGATCATCATTAGAACACATTATCACATTAAACCAGTAATTATTGTTACACATTGCAGATCAAGTAAACAAAAACTAGAGCTTATTGGTTGTAATTCAACCCTTTCAGTAATCATTATTGCACATTACAATATAACACTCATTGGTTGTAATTAAAAGAGCTTTGATTATTTCACCACAATCAAGTTCACACATGTATTTGGAATTATTCACCACCTGTTGATCCTTAAATCCTCTTATCTTCATATCCTGATATAAGAGTTTCTTTATACATTTTCTTGAATTTTTGAATATTTGAACATTTTTTGAGCTCATTACTTAAACCGTTCCAAAGTTTAGTGCCACACACAGACACACAGAAACTTTTCTTAGTGGTTCTTATCAATTTGATCTTGAAGTTCCTACATCCCCTCAGTCTGTAGCCTGCTTCATTTTCTAAGAACTGTTTTTGGATATTGAATGGTAACGATTTCCAACTGGCTCTGTATAAAAGTTGCGCAGTGTAAAAATCCACAAGGTCATGCAGTTTTAAAAGTCTTGATTGATAAAATAGATTGTTTGTATGATCAAGATATCCGGCTTTATGTACAATTCTGATGGCTCGTTTTTGAAGTAAAAAGAGAGGATGTAGTGAACTCTTGTAATTATTCCCCCAGATTTCTATACAGTAGGTGAAATATGGTAATATTAAGGAGCAGTACAATAAATATCTACTGTTGTATTCTAATATATGTTTAGATTTATTTACGATTGAAATACTTTTTGAGACTTTAGTTTGTATGTGTCTGATGTGTGGCTTCCAACTTAGTTTGTCATCGATAAAAACCCCTAAGAATTTGATTTCTGTAACACTTTCGATTAAGACATTATTTATTTCAATTGAGAGCTCTTTATTTGCATTGTAGTTTCCAAAAAACATCACTTTGGTTTTATCTAGGTTCAAAGATAATTTGTTGTAATCCATCCATGATTTTATTTTGTTTAACTCTGTGTTCACCACCTTGATAAGTTTCCTACGATTGTCTGTAGAATAGAATATATTTGTGTCATCAGCAAATAATGAGTTTCAGAAGCTTTGAAACATTGAATATATCATTTATGTAAATATTAAAAAGCAGCGGGCCCAGAATTGATCCTTGTGGGACACCACAACTTATCTCTTTGGTTTCTGATGTATATTCATCCATCTTGACAAACTGTTTTCTTCCAGTTAAATAGCTTTTGACCCAAGTTAGCGCTAGTCCTCTTATCCCATACACTTCCAGTTTGTCAAGTAGGATGTCATGATTGAGAGTGTCAAATGCTTTTTTTTAAGTCAATGAAAATTCCAACTGCATATTTCTTTTTGTCCAGAGCATTTGTGATTTCCTCCACAGCATCAATGATAGCCAATGAGGTACATCTATTTTCTCTAAAACCATATTGGTTTTCATTTATAATGTTATGTTTTTCAATAAATAAAGCTAATTTATCATTGAATATTTTTTCTAAAATTTTTGAGAATTGCGGAAGAAGAGAAACAGGTCTATAGTTTGTAAATTGGTGTTTGTCTCCACTCTTATAGATAGGAATCACTTTGGCTATTTTCATTTGGTTTGGGAATCTCCCAGTTGTATTGCTTATGTTTTAATGACAAAAAATTTGTTTGTCAAGTTGATGCCAGAGTGATATAATTTATCTGCCGAGGAGCGGGATTACCTCTTCTGATATTGGTCCAGGGTTTTAGTCCGGATATTTCCAGTGTTTGGTTTAGCAACAGCCTAAACCCGTAGTGTTACACAAATATTACACTCACCAGTGTATCAGCTGCATTAAATTCCGCAACACTTCTGCTTGTTAGAATCACTTCTGAGTCAGACCAGTCAGAATCTGGGGTGGATTTAGCTGTGCAATACAACACCACTTATAGAATCTAAACCCACAGATTTTTACAAACAATTTACAGATATAATTATTAAATATATTTAATTATTGTATCACAATACAAAAATATACATTTTTTAGTTAATAATGTTGTTGCTACTTACATTGCATAAAATCTTCGGCACTGCAAATGTAGAAAGTGATCTGTTGATACGCCTTTCCCAGTGCCTCCTTGTATTGTCTTAGAGTAAATGGTGTTTCCGTTCCTGGTATGTTAATTACTTCTGTACCATCAGGGTAAAGTAGTACCTATGACCCACTTTTCATATTTCTGTTGAAGTCTTTTATTTTTTGTAAAGCTGCTGTATGTAAGCGTGCAGAATCCATCTCTGGATTGACAACAAGAGGCAATGCTGTTCCTCTTACAGGTTTTAATTCCCCAGCTTTACGTTGCATCATGGCAACGGAAATCTGGAAATATATAAAAATAAAACATGTTATAACGGGTTAATTTACACAATCCAAATTATAATGTCTTTTTAAGAAAAAACTATTTGTATACTTTTACCAAAAGTTACCTTCACATTGAGCTCTTTCGGGGGTCTTTTATTTTTTTGAAATGGGATTGCCTTTCCCTCTCTTTCACACTCCGGAAATTGTGGAATGCCTCAGCTGCACACTTTGCTGTGCTACCTGTTTAAAATATAATCAGATTTCATTAAGATATTGAAGGAATTTATATTTTTGGTAATTTCATTAGGGTTGTCAGTCTTACATTTTATTACATAGAAGATAAGTCATTTGCTGAAGTGTGTGTGTTTTAACATCCTATGTACTTTAAAGAAGCTTCCTTAAGTTGCATATGTGAGGGGTTTCAGGAATGCAGCCCCAATCTCATCCCCCCCCTTCAGGAGAAACCGTCTTTGATCTTCTAAGGCCATTTGGTTGTAGGTCTGACATGGGCCATAAATTAACTCAGTGGTCCCCAACCTTTTTGTCACCGTGGACCGGTACAACGCAAGGCACGTTTACCGCGGACCGGGGGGGGGTTTGAGGTGCAACGCAAGCCAGATTTAACTTGGACAAGGGGGGGTGGGGGGGGGGGGGTGGTATTTTCTCTTTAGTAATGATAATAACAATAATAATTGTAATTTTCCCCTTGTCAAAGCAACTTTCTAAAGAAGTTTGTTTTTTGCTCATTGTGGTTGTTTGGGTTTGTTTTGGGTTAAATTTGATGTTTGGTGTCGCGACTTTGACGTGCGTTAAGTGTGACAGATAATATCTCTAAAGAAGTATGTAGTGTGAATGGAACCATCCCCCCCCCCACCACCGGTAAGCCGTTCTGACTCTGGTACTGTAGCTGTGGGAACCACTCCAGGCGTCCGTTCACGTGTGAAGAAAACAAAGTTGGATCGACTTCTGCGGTGACAGTTCCTGCACCCATGGGGATTCCGGACTGCGTCCATCTGTGAGGTCCCCCAGAGACCAGATGCTGTGATGGACTGAAGGAAGGTAGGCGGGCTCGTCGGTCAGCCCAATCTTGAGCAGCCAGAGGCGGAGATACAGCAGCCATCTTGTTTCCGGGGGAGGAGATTCTGACCACGTTTAAAAGTCTGCACTCAAGGAATCTCTTTTGTTCTCTTTTTGAAATTGCTGGCATGGTCAGTCGCCCGTAAATTAGGCGCTGTGCCAGCTCTGGAAATTCCTGAGAACCCGGGCGCTCGTTATGATTTTTGGGGTGTTTTACTATGCTTTAGAAATATTGTTAGGGAAATAAATTTTGTTTATCTTTTATCCAAAGGAATGCGTGGTTTTCTTGTTTTCAACTTTTTGAACATGCAAAGAAAGTATCTACAAAGCGACTAGATATTTTTCTCCTTCAATATCTATATATCTATTTCTTTTTTTTAAATAAATGCAAACATTTCTGAAACACGTTTCAGGAAATTAATATCCTTGCCACATGATCTGCAAAACGGAGTTAGCAACTCCAGGGTGTGTCCACAGAAAGGACAATACATTCTCTTCTGTAAGAAAAACAAACCACTTTAAGTTGACAAATAGCACCCCACCCCCCAAAAATCGCACAAACACTCAATGGTGAAGATAACTCATTATGTCATTTTTAAGTTTTATTTGTTCAACATTGTTACCACGTCCATTTATTACGCACACTAAAAAAAAACTAATTATTGAGCACTTAGTTATTAAAATTATGCACATGTAACTGCATAGAGTCTCAGGCTGCGGCTAACATCGCGGGGTCCCCGCTGATAAGACTACAAACCTCGAATGTGCAAAATTTCTTTAAGAACAACTCACAGTTAAAAACATTTCTAAAAGCGCATAACAGTAGTTAATACATTATCGTAATAATGAATGATTGTTTTACTTACTTCTGAAAATTTTAACGATTCACACCGCTGCTAGCTTCTCTTGTGGATAAAAAGTGCTCCCTCCGAGGCTGACTGTGAAGACTTCACAGTGAAGTTACCTTCTGTTAGGTAGTTAGCCGCTAAGGCCGGTGGAATTTTCAGAATAAAAGCACTTCCATTGCAGCTTTACTTCCGGTGAAAATGTCAGAATAAAAGCACGTCCATTTCAGCTTTACTTCCGGTGGAAATTTCAGAATAAAAGCAGTTCCATTGCAGCTTTACTTCCAGTGGAAATTTCAGAATAAAAGCACTTCCATTTCAGCTTAACTTCCGGTGGAAATTTCAGAATAAAAGCAGTTCCACTGCAGCTTTACTTCCGTTGTGAGTTAATGTGTTGTGTTGTGAGTTTTTGTGTTGTGAGTTAATGTGTTGTGAGTTAATGTGTTGTGTTGTGACTTAATGTGTTGTGTTGTGAGTTAATGTGTTGTGTTGCGAGTTAATGTGTTGTGTTGCGAGTTAATGTGTTGTGTTGCGAGTTAATGTGTTGTGACTTAATGTGTTGTGAGTTAATGTGTTGTGTTGTGACTTAATGTGTTGTGTTGTGAGTTAATGTGTTGTGTGTAAAGTTAATGTGTTGTGTTGTGACCCTTCTGGGCCACCGTATACCAAGGACTTTCTAACGCTCCCAAGAGTGGACCAGCTGCTGTTTTTTTTTTTTTTTACGTTGCTTGCTGTACGTGGCTTTTATACTGATTTTATCAGAACCTTTTATTGAGCCTGTGTGGAAAAGGATCCAGTTTGGACTTTAAGGAGGGTTTGGCTGGAGTCCTCGCCGACGGAAATTCGCCAGGGATGTGATCGGGACATTTTGGGGCCTGGACTCCCCTCATCTACCCCAAAGCGAAGACGAGCAGCACTCATTGCACTGCGCAGCATCCGATTGAACGGCTAACCCTTGCCTGAGTAGCCGACTGGTGTTTTTATTTTAATCTTGTATTTGTAGGGTTGGTTCTGCGTCACCGCACTACTGGGACCCGTATTAGTTTGTTTTTAGACGAACTATTCAATTATTGTCTCCAACTTTTTATTGACCCTGTTTTGTTTTGTCACCAGCGCCGAGGACCCAGGTTCAGTCCAGTGTGTAAGGTGGAGGCCTTCCCCGGTTTGGAGTGGCGTGTCTTCCGGTGAAGAGTTCACCGTATGAGTGTTTTATCACGTGAGTGGGGTGATTTATATTATAAGTTGGTATTTTATTTGGGAGCCTCCACCTCTCCTAGTGAAACAGGCCCTCAGCCCAGTGAACGGGTGTCTGTTAGGGGTGTCACGATTTTCCAAATCCTCGATTCGATTGCATTTTCGATTCTAAGGTCATGGTTCGATTCGATTCTCGATTTTTACATTTATTCTTTTTTAAAGCAAATGAATGGAAGAAGGCTGCCCGCTGAAGAAATATTTAATAGTGTACACATTTTATTATTAGTCTGAACTATCTTTTATTTAGAAAAATCTTTTATTTTGCTAAATCAGTCCAGTACGAAAAAAACATCAACAAAAGCTGTGTTGGGCAGTTTTTGGCTGGGTCTGGCGGTTTTCAGATGACTTTTGGGCTGGAAAACTGTGACTCTATCTGGCAACACTGGCGCAAATTGCCGCCCCGCGTGTCCTCCTGCTATCAGCTCTGCAGTTCTCGCCCGATAAATACCAGCTCATTAAGGAAGCTGTTTTTTACGTGGCACGCGCTTTGTACGGAGCCAGCAGCGCTTTTGAAATGCCATGAAAAATGAACAAACTAAAATAAAATGTAATTATTATAAAATACTCATTATTTTCCAAAGTCACAGGGAGCCACATCAGAAGGATGAAAGAGCCACATGTGGCTCCGGAGCCATGGGTTGCCGACACCTTGGCTAGAGAATTGGATTATAGTTTTTTGCTGCGTTTTTCATTTCTACAATTGCATTAGGTTTTATCTTTAACTATCAATCACAATAGTGCTCAGAAAACTGTAGGAACCCTTTAGTGTTTTCTTGTTACGTTACAACCTTCAACTTCCATGAAAATAGGCCCTCTTGACGTTAAATGAATTGAGTGTCCCCATGTGTTTCATGCCTATTTTGCGAAAGCAGGGAATGTCACATGGTTTTCCAGGCTTTAAGTCCACAAATCTCCCTTTGGCACAAGTCACATTTTCTTTTGTCCCATTAATGTTAATCACCTACCAGATATGTTTAGTGCTGGTTTTCTCTATGTCATTGTGAAGCTGGTAGGGAAAATCCAAAAACCACTTGAGTTGACTGAAGCCTGAAGCAGTTTTCTGCCTCACAAAAGCCATTAATCAAAGGAGTAAAGCAATTGAAGATGTTTGATAAGTGTCTTTCACAGCATAATATCTTACAGTTCCTCATGGTTTCCAAATTCCCTATGAAGCATTAGTGCCAAAGCCTCATACAGGTGGAGTGGACCAGGAGGATCATCCAGAAAATATGTCGACGGCCGCTTTCTCACATGCACAAACGCTTCCACAGTCAGAAACTGAAGCTCAGAGGTCAACACGTCTGTGAAGTTCTTTATTCCAAGTTCATGACAGTCATTCTTCCTATTCTAAAAACAATCACTGCTCTTCTGCCTCTGCTAAGGACAGCAGTGCTCTGGAGGAGTGTCTGTGAGGAAGACTCTGCTGCTGCTGAGGCTGAGAAACTAGCTCAGCATCGCAGTGCTCTATGAGGGAGGAGGGCGGCAGTAGGTGACCAAACCTGCTGCCCGCTCTGGGAGCATCCAGAGGTGGAAAGAAATACCTGAAGCAAGAACGGACGGACAAGCAGAGGATGGGAAACAGAGTCGACAAATACAGACAGGGAAGAACAAAATGAGGAGTGCACAGGAGAGGACATGAAACACGAAGTAGAATAAAAAATTAAACTGAGAAATGAAGTATGTCTGCAACAGAAACTAAACAGGAAGTAATGTCAGGTGGGCCGGAACAAGACTTTTACTCTTTAAAAAAACATCCTAATAACACCAGTGTGAAGCATCAGACCAACTGTCAATCAGGGAATCAAACCCAGCGACCATTCGTGCATGTAGTTGTTGTGCACTAAAAGTAACGTCAGTGAACCCCAAACGTTCCTTCTCCGACATGATGCCCTGTGGGCAAACAGCAATTCACCAGAACATTAGCAATATGCAGGAGTCTGGTCTATCTTTGAGGAGGTCAGCGGCCGCAGGGGAGGAGCAAACAGAGCTCTCCTGCCAATCCTGCATGCAACAAGCAACACAACAGGAAATTACCTTCAAGACACTCTGCTCACACACACACACACCACTGGACACAAGGTGAGTCTGTGACAGAGAGGGCGCAGCACCCACAGCCGTTATTCTGGTTAAAGGCCAACCAGGACGTCTGGCCGTTAGCCCAGGATTTTTTTACCTGAGCACAAATACAGCCACGCATCTAATTTGACAAACCCCCAGCCGCCCATTAATCCTCTGGAGGTTTTTGTGCATCTGCTACGTTTTTGTGAGCATTCTGCTGAGGACCATGAGCAGCTACTGCCAGCAGAGCTGTAGATGACAGCTCTGCTGGCAGTAGCTGCTCATGCTACTGCCAGCAGAGCTGTAGATGACAGGATGAGCTCTCAATCCCAACTTCGCCGGGAGTTCCCACAAGAGATGGAAATTAAGGTGGTTTGGGATTTGTTGATCAGGACCTCCCTTGGTGTTGGGCTCAACATGTTCCGTAACGAGAGCTTAGTTTCCACGGTGGAAGTGGCTGTATTTACCCTCACATTTCAGTGTTACGGGTTACTATGGTTCATTCATTCCGCTCAGCAAGGAGTTTGGCTACAGCCGCACCAGGATGCTGAGACTCAAGTCTCACAGCCGTAACGTACATTTTGCACATTTTCCACGTATGACATTTCAGTCTTTCATGATACATGCGTGATATATGGAACTCATGTTTCTTGTGTCTATCATTCGTCAGTGTGCGTAGAAGTCCGTCGAGGGTGTCGGCTGACGGGCCTTTACGTGAATTCGGTTTTAAGCTGTTCAAAATTTTCCAGACAGTTCAGAGTTATGTAGTTAATGCAATTGTGCATGATTTTTGCAGAATGCGTACACAAATTTGTGTCCACATAATAGACTTTTAAAACATTAGCAGTGATGTATAACTTTTAAATCAAGTATCACGTTTGAATTTTGTAATTGTCGCACAAATCACTAAAGAATTACATATAAAATGCACAATAATCACACCCTTGTGCCATCTTGTGGGGACCCTACAAGATAGCACAAGGGTTATATTGATTTTTGTGGCATTTGCTTGGTTTTTTCGTGATACATCTGTGAAATTTTCACGTAAAGACCCCAATTGTAACAAAATGTACACAGCGGCTGTGTGACACGGCCTTCAGCCGTCTGAGATCTTTACAAGAAGAACAACATTCCCCTGAAAAAACTGGAGCACATTTCAAACTGACAGGAGTTTTATTTCGATTTTTACAGCTGAACACCCGTTAGTCCTTTCATACAACTGAGGGAAACATTGGCCATCTTATGCCATACAGCAATTAAAAAAAAAAAAAACCCTCCCAGCACAGAAAGACGTTGACAGCCAAGCTCTTTACAGGAGGCGTGGTCGGTGTGAGTCCAAATGGCCGGTTCAGTTGTTTCAGTGGCAGCTCCGGGTAAGTGTGAGCCCACACGAAGCAGTCAGGCTTTAACGAGGGCGTGTGGCCACAGATGCACCACGCCACCTACCTTCCTGCCGATATCCCATTTAGAGCATTCTGGGAGAGGAGGGAAGAGCCCACCATGGTGCTGATAGGCTGACCTGAAGACGCGCTCAGCGGGCTGCCGTCTCCCCTTAAGATGCCTGTGCACTTCCAGTTGTCCATGTAGTTTGCTGCAGAGCATTCATGCAGAGGACAGCTTAGGCAAGAACTGTGGACACCTTAAATACACCAAAAGCTGCATTCACCTCGAACACGATTCACACATTAGGGGCATCCAGTTTTAATGTCAGTATACAGTCGCAATTTGAGGTCCTACGGTGCCATATGAGCGTTAGGAATGTTACATTGGCCTGGCAGCAGCGTAAATTTGAGTGTCATGACGCATCAAAAATCTAAAGCGAAGAACACACACTAGAGCCCTGCGCGGGACTATTTTCTTCATCCCGCTCCGCCCGCGCCCACCGAATTTCTGACCAATCCCGCCCGCACCCGCAATATGTATGTCCACTCCCGCCCGCACCCGCAAAACTCGGAGAATTTATTCCCGCACTGTAATAGAGATGCATTGATTTTGTATCGTCTCCCGTCCCGCAGGAAAAAAAAACATGTATGTATTGATATTATTAAAGAGATTCATGTCCCTCCTCCAGCCTCATTTTTCCATGCATTCCTCTTTTGTGTAATCTGCAACTTAATTATTAAATATATTTTCACTAATCCTGTTCGGTTAAAAGTGTGCGTGTGTCCGCGCGCAGACAGACGGCCTGAAGGAGTATGCAGGCTGCAGCCAGGGGTAGTTGGCCTGAAGCGCTGAACCAGCTGATAAAGCTGCAGGTCAAAGTCATTTGAATTTATGGAGGAGAAAAAACATTGTAATGGTTCAACAGAGCTGAAAATCTATGAATTTTTTCCTAATGGAAATACTTTTTTTTTTAGCTTCAGCCTTTTCCAGTTTTTGCTGTTTTGCGCCTCAGTGGGGTATCAGCACGCAGATCTGAACACCATGTGTGTCTCACGATGAACCTCGTTTGTGGTTCTTCTCTGCTTCATCCATTAACATCATGTCTCTGCCTGGAAACCTGCTCCTTCCTATCCAGCGCAGTGTTGGCAGATAGAGTCACAGCTCTTTCATCCGTGTGCTGCGCTATAGAGCGCCCTGACTATCGTGTCAACCTATGATGACCGTATTTTGCGCTCTGTGTTGCACACTTTACATGAGCAGCAGACCACTGAACATGTGTGCGTTTATTTACGGGTTCTTTCCAGTACAGCAGCGTACGTAGGCTCATACAGGTGGGTGTTTTCTAGGAAAACCGAACTCTCAGCGCTCATCCGATCTCTCTTCTCTTCCCTCTCTTTCATGCTGCTCTGCGCGCTCCCGAATGACGTCAGTCTTGCTCGACAGCGCTCGTTCCACCTGCTGGCCATTTACAGTACTACACGATTTGTAATGAACCCACGACACTTCAAACAGTTTTAAAATTAACAAGGGGGTGGTTTATTTTCACTGTCCCTACATCTGTGTAGAATACACGGAGTGCGGGAAAAAACAACTCTCAGCTGCAGAGGATGTGAACAGGTGGAGAGGAAAAGCAGGTAGAGAGGCGGGGGAGGGGCTTTGGCTTTAAACTGTCAGATGGAAACACAGGCGTCAAATTCAGACGCAGCTTTCACTGCGGGAGTTAAAGCAGAGACTTTCTCTGGGATAATATTATGAACTCAAACATGGAAACATGATTACCAAGTAGAACTCTTCAAAATAATAAACCGGATCTCTCCACATTCTTCATGTCCCCAACAACAGGTTAGATGACAGTGGCCATTAGGCGTCTCTACCTGGTGAGTTCACGGAGCTTACATAAGAATCCAACAGCGCACAGCCTAACGTGGTCCGCGCTAATAAATATTCATGAGATATTCATGGCAACACTGATCCCGCAGGGTTTTTTTTTTGCCGCCCGCTCCCGCCCGCAGCACAATTCAAACCGCCCAATCCCGCGAGATTTGGGTTGGACCGGGTCCCAATGCAGCCCTCTAACACACACCCAGCATAACAACATGGATGTCACAGCTCCCTCACTTATGGTGAAGGACTACGCCCGCACGCACGATTTCACAATTCCCATGAGTCTTAGTGGCCATAGGTGGTGCTAACCCCCATGTTGTTTACAACATGGCTGAAGCACAGTTTAAACTGCAATATAGCAGCCACACTGAGGAACATGGGAGCCGCTGTGGAGAATTGATGATTGATGAATCCATGGTTCACAAGTTAAGGAAGCTGGAAAACGCACTCAGACAGTCAAGATGACGCAGCCAAATTTCCGCCGAAAAAAGCAGACTCGAGCGATGAATTAATGATCAGCTTGGAGAAGATTCTCTCTGCCTTCACCGCATTCCACTGAGAGCAGTAACGCTAACAGGAAGCTTTTTGCTTTTGTTTTATGAAACGCCGTGGTCTTTCCATCCGGGCGAGGATCACGGTGCCACAGCGACTGCCAGCGGATTATAATGAAAAGCTGTTCATCTTGCGCTCATCCTGCTGTAAAAAGATCGCAGACAAACACCTCAAGCCCAGTTGAATCACCGACATGGACGAGGCGCCACTGACTTTCAACATCCCGGTGAGTCTCAATGTCGAGAAGAACGGGAGCAGTACGCAGAACGTAGCAGGAAATGTCGGCTTTTACTGTTGTGGGAGGCAGCGCTGGGCGAGCTACACCACAATTTGAGAATGGATTGTAGAAGCTTCGGCTAACATGTCTGCTTGGAGCCGCGCATTGCAAACTGCATTTAGTGTGAGCGCTCCAACACTGAACCTCCAGCGGTGGCCATGTTTCTATTAATCATGTACACATCCCAGGAAAATAAGAAAATGGTCGCCCCACCGCAGACGATGGCCGACAGACGGCAGCCGAAGGTGGACCAGCTTCTTACCTTTCCATAACCGCACGCAGCCATCGTCCCCAGAGGAAGCCAGCAGGGTGCTTGTGATGTTCCAGCTCACGCGCCACACCTGGGAGTTGTGATTGTCGAACTGCGCAACAATCTGCACCTCAAACTTGCTGGGTCCTGTGGTGGAGCTCTCCTTCCTGTTCCAGAGAACCAAGACACATTGTCTGTTCATTTTCTTCCTCCTTTTATTCCAAAAGTTGTGTGCTTAGAGAAATGCACTAGAAAAAAAGTTCGGTTCAGCTCAGTCGACATGATAATGACGATGAAAAATATATCACCTCATGGGGGCAAGCTTGAATATTCTGACATCTTTTGTTGCAATGGCGAGAACGTGGAAAGATCTCCCCAGGTTCGGAGCGAATGCGATGTCGTGGACTGCGTCGGTGACAGTCATCAGAGTCTCCACTTTGCCATATTTCCTTTAGCAGAAACAGGAAGTGTCAGGAGGCCGCTGCATCTCTGGCCGCTGTGTGCTGAACACGCTTACCGTGTGTTTTCGTTGTACTCGTAGATCTGAACCTTCCCACCGCTCGCGACATTGCTGTCATCACTGCCCACGGCAAACATGGATGGGTGAGCCCGTGAGCTGGGAGAGAATGATGAAATGAGATGATTCAGCAGAAATCCGCCGCTCCTGCCTTCACTCCGACCTGTCATCAGGCAGCGGCACAGACGTGCTCTTCGTTTGTGTGTAACGACATGTGGAAACTTAGAATGACACTCTGTGCTCAGCTTCACAGACACATGGAGCAAAACTGGACCTCCATCAACTTATGGTCTGGTCAGCTCATCCAGAATATGAAGCAGAATTCCTGAAAAAGCTATATAACCTGGAGGGGTTCCACGAAATGCAGCTGCAGCTGAGCTTGCATGAGATCTCGTGTTGCAGCGACCACTGACTCAGGTTCATCACATCCGGAGCTTCGTAGATCCTCACCACCCCGTCCGCAGAGCAGGTGGTCAGCATCAGACCCATGTGTTTAGGAGCAAACTTCACATCGGTCACTGATGTTCTACTGTCCACAAGTGTGGTCCTCTTAATCTGGAATGGAGAAGCAACAAACACTCACATGACCTCCATCTGCTGCAGGTTGTCGGTGCAACTGCCCGCTCCCAGCACTGACCCAGTGGCTCAAGCCTCTCTGCTTGTCGTTGGATTCCCCTACAATCTCCTCCCACACCGCAGCGGTTCTGTCAAAGGAGCAGGAGGCCAAAACCTGCCCGAACTCTGGATGAGCCCAGGTCACTCTCCACACTGAGCCGCTGTGCGTCTGCAGAGAAACCAGAGGAGGAGGAGGCTCACGTCATCTGTTCAGCACAGGAGCAGAAGCTGGAGTTCGGCGTGAGGATGGAGGCATTTTACCTTCCAGCTGGCAGTGCAGAGCCACTCTCCGCTCTCGCTTTTGTCCCAAACCTCAGAAAAACAAACAGAGCTCTGAATGTGAGACATGGCCGCGCGGCAGCCCGGGAACGGTTCACAGCCAAGGACCGCGGGCGCGAGCTCAGGCTAACGTTAGCTTACCTTCACACTCTGGTCACTGGAGCAAGTCGCCATTCTGCGGCCGTGAAAGTCGTACGACACATCGTGAATTAGATCTTTGTGATCCGCCGCGATACTACGAGCCACAAACATGATCCTGGTAGCAGCGCGCCGCCAGCGTTAGCTTCACCAGCGCGTTAGCAGGCCTAGCGTAGACCTCATCCAGCTTTGAGACCTGCGCCGAGTTTAGCGCCGCCCGAGTGACGTCAGGGAAGCTGAGGGGAATCCCCACCGGGGGCGCTCTAAGTATGGAAGCCAATGACTTGTATCGCTAGAGGAGACACGCCCGCTTGAGAAGCCTGGCCAACGGTGGCGGAGCGCGACGCCATCTTGGTGAGGTCGACGACGCCCACATGCCAATGCTTTCTATATAGTGGCATCAAAGTAGCTTTTATATAATTTATATATATTCATATTTCTATATATTTATACATATGAAGATATATATATATATATATATATTTCTATATATTTATACATATGAATATATATATATATATATATATATATATATATATATATATATATATATATATATATATATACTATACATATATAGTATATACATATATAGTATATATATATATATATATATAGTAGGAAATAAATTCACTACATTGACGTGGTTGTTGAGCGGTTTAATCTTCCCTGGTGTAGCACACATCCAATTGAATGGTCAAACTGTAAATACAGAATGTTGGGGGAAAAAAAACAACAACAATAAAAATAGTAATTCTTGGAAAGGATAAACAAATATATATATGAAACTGCTGTTAAACTGCTCCAAAAATATTTCATTGTGCAGACATAACCAAGATTAAATTTCACATACACATTTTCAGTCATCTACACTAATAGCAAACTGTTAAAATTGACAAACTGACAAACTATGAATATTGCACTCAATCCACAAACACACTTTGGCGCGGGACATCCAAACGATACAGTTCCTGTATTGGTCACGTGATTCTTTCTTAAAGCAATACACGCACCGACACGAGGTTTCCCTCTTGAGCTCTCGGCACAGTGCTGATGCACCAGTGTCGCTCGTCCCATCACTACTTCAGGGAGTTCCTTGACTGTAACTCTGTGACATATAGTTGAGCTGGTTAGTGTGTCAATAGCTGCGTTTACATGGGCAAAAGTAATCGGAAAGAACGCCTGATTGGAAGGAAAATGTGTCATGCAAACACGCCGTTCCAGATCAGACTCGTTCGGATCAAATTTTCTTTCCGATCAAGATAGGTGGGTTATACCGATCGTTTATCCGATTGTTGGTCATGTAAACGGTTCATTCCGATCGTGTGTCTGGTTTAACGTCACACATATACGGTGTTTCGCTCCAGAGAAAACTTTGGAGGTCAAACAGGACCAACCAGTTGCTCTGCGGACGCCCGGTGCGAAGCGCCGCTCCACTTTGCCCCTCTGGCTCTCCACCTCTCTTAAACCCCTCACGAGGGGGGTGCCAGGGAGGAGCAGGACCCTGCGCGGTCCTGGCTCGTGTGCCGGTGGACCGAACGAACTGTGTCTCTGAGCAGAGCAGCTGGATTAATAACTTTGTTCTTGAGGGGAGGATGCTTTGTTACGTGTGCGTTTTGTTGTGTGTGTGACTGCGATCCGTCCCGCCGCTCTCGGTTAGCTGCTGTCAGGAGAAGTGTGTGTCTCTGAGCAGACCTTGGACTTCCAGCACACACAGCGGCTTTGGGGCGGTGTGCGAACTTTTCAAAGCAGAATGTCGCTCAGTCCTTAGAAACTGTTCAATCACGTGGATTTGTGTTTCTAGTCGTGTCCTGACAAAATAAAGGCTGATGTTATTCCCACATATTTACGTGCAGCCAAGATGCAGATTGCAGCACATCCCACATGAGTTTATCAAACAAGGCTAATTGTTAGCCCGTGTTAGCCTCTCCTGGGAGCTCCGTTCTTCCACAAAAAAGCACTAACCACACGGATTAAATATAAAATGATGAACGAACAGGCGCTTCATAATATTCATAACATTGATAAAAGCACGTTTGGAAGATCGCTTCATAAATTACCGAGCTGCTGCATAAATGTATATGACAGCAAAGGTTTTTTGTTTTGTTTTTTTTAATAATTTTTTTAAAACAAACTTTATTAACAAATATTGCACATACAAAATACCAAAAACAAAACTCCACACTGTGTGCAAAATACAATCTTCACGTTTGCCAGGAGAATGAACAAAAAACAAAAACCATAATAATAACTATGTAAAACAGGTTATGCAAAAATAAAACAAAAATAATAAAGGCAAAGGAATCTGTTAAAGTTTCAGGAGAGACCATGTTTCAACTGTTCTGACAGCTTTTTTGTTAGTGGAGGATTTTATACTGTTCACATACAGTACCATTTCTTTCTGAAAAACATAAAACACTGGTTTTTTGTTGGAATATTTACACTTGTGTATAAAGTGTTTAGCCATAATTATGAGTAAATTAACTACATATATTTTCTCTGCTTTAAGTTTCTCTTGTATAAAATATCCAAAAATAATATGCTCATAAAATAATCTATAATGTACACATAGATGAGTTCTTATAAAATGTATCACATCTTTCCAAAATAGCTGAGTGAAGGAGCAATACCAAAAAAGATGAGGCACAGTTTCTGGTGAGGAATGACAAAATGAACAGTTTATGTCCAGATCTTTTTAAAACTTGGTAAAGAAATGTTTCACTGGATAAAATTTATGAAGAATTTTGAAAGAAATTTATCTGATTTTATTGGTGATGAAATACTTTTGGGGCAGGGACCAAACCTTTTCCCACTGAATTCTACATCCAAAGCTGTTCCAGTAAGAGATAACATACGGTTTTGTGGCAATCTCATTTTGAAACAAAGAATGGATACTTTGATTATTCCTGCTAGTTGAAAAACAAATCTTTCCACACCACAAATCTGTTAATTTGGGAGGAAAACATGGATTATTTGAAGGAGAACACCACCTGGGATGGCCCCAGTAACCAATGCAAACTCTGCAGGTGAAACATGCAGACTATAGGTGGACAGAAACTCAATGTATGACATCAGGTTACCAAGTGGATTAATCAACTGTGTTACAAGAGAAATGTTCTTTTCCAACCAATTTTCAAGAAAAATACTCTTGTTTTTGTGTAGAATATCTGCGTTATTCCAAATATAGTAGCGATGAGGAGAAAAATTATGCTTGTAGATCAAAGTCCATGTTAATAAAACCTGCTTACGAAAATTAGACAGTTTTAACCCTTGTGCTATCTTGGATGACCCCACCCTTACTTTGACGTGTTCTCCCTACCATGACAAAGGTGGATAAAGGTGGAAACATTTCATGTAATCCATTGAACCAGTGAAGATCACAAAAAATTGAAAAAAAAAAAAGGTTCAGAGCTCTGTCTAGTGAATCTAGATGACCCAACTCCCAACGGTAAAGTGCCTAGGATAGCACAAGGGTTACGGGAATTTTCTCTATTTAAATTACATAATAGAAGAAATGGCAGACCTCCAAGCTTATCAAATATATATTTTGGTATGAAATTCCAAAATGAGGTTTCACTTTTTAAGAAGTTTTTTAACCATTTAATTTTGAGGACAATGCTTAGAGTGGAAAAGTCAAGTCCTCCATTTTTAGATGAATTAATTACTACTGATTTTCGTACATAGTGGATTCTGTTTCTCCAAAGAAAATTAAGAAGTATCTGATCAATCCTTTTTGCAGTTTTACTGTCCAAAGATAGTGAGGAAGCAATGTAAACTAGTCTGGAAATACCTTCTGCTTTTGCTAAGAGGGAACAACCTTTTAGTGAAAGATCTCTTTGTAGCCAACGATTAAACCTATTTTGTGCTTTTGCAATCATAGGATTATAGTTCATCAGTTCTCTTTGTTTTTGATCTTTAGTTATCTGCAATCCCAAATATGTGACTTTTTCTTTGACTACTATACTATTTATGGATGTTGGAGCACATTGTTTAAGAGGAAATAATTCACATTTCTTTAGGTTTAGATAAAGTCCAGATGCTTTTGATGACAGCAAAGGTTTGTTTACTGTGGGACTCTTCCTTTTTCCGGTATTTTCAGCACTACTGCGCATGCCCAAATGATTTGTTCCGACCAAAAGTGTGACCCATGGGAACGCTTGTTCTAATCGGAAAAAGGTTTTCTGGGCCCATGTGCACGCTTGAATTTTAACCCAATCAAGATATTTTGCCCATGTAAACATGGCTATTATGACAAGAAATAACACTTTCTTGGGCTGCAAATGAGAACTCTACCTTTTAAGGGCATGTTGTGCTCAAAAATCATTTTGTCCGTTAAAAGTGATAAAAGCGTATTCCCCACTAAATATGACTGTTTTGACTTTTAAACTTACAATCTGGCAAAAATATAACTCCGTCTTGAGGGGAGCTGAGGGGTAGGGGGGGTTAGAAGAGTGTGACCAATCGGTGGCCAGCTGAAGAGCTATGCGCGTGTTTGGTGTTGGAACTGCACGGTAAGGCCGAAGAGAACTCTCTAGCAACCAAACCAACTCTCCAACAAGGCCTAGCTGCTGCCAGACACTACGTGCGTAGTTTCAGTTCCCCGAGAGTTGCTTTACATTCAGAAAATTTGTTTTCAGAATTTCAGGTTTACCAAAAAGTTTGCAATGTCAGAAGACTGTATGTACACTGTCCTGGGAAAATGTTCAAAGATTATTAAGTACCATGTAGTAGAGTGGAAATAGGGCTGACTTTCTGAAAGAATCTCCATTCAGATAAAGCTTCAAGTTGCTTTTACCTCCACTGGAGCACACATGTATGCGGCTCTGAAAGGAGCACCAAACTGACATGTTGAATCAACTTTTAGTTTCATTGTGGTTTTACTGCAGTCACCGATTTTTTGTATGCCTCTACAGAGTCTGTGTAAAAAAAAAAAAGTGCCTTACACATTTTCTCCTTGAAGAAGCTTTGAAATTTAAAGTTGCAAAGAAACTTACCTGTAGTGAAAAGAAAAATTGAATGCTGCAAAGTAAGCAACAACTTTAACTAGGGGAAAAAAATTTATTTCAGACAGGAAAAAAAGTCGAGGAACCCAATAATTTTTCATCAAATGTGCAGCACAATTTTGTACATGTGGAACAATGACCAAGAAATATTTTAAACTTGTATTACAACTCCGTCTGAACCAGATGTAATCGAATTATTGCTTAAAGAAAACATTGTCCATAGGAGTCATTAACAGTGTGCGTTTTCGTTCTGTACATGCAGCCATATTCCCAAACATTCAAAATACCACCAAAGCCAATAAATGATTTTATAAAGAGAAAGATTAAAAAAACTATTAAAAAAATACTTGTTTGTCTCATCCTACCAAATACGTCCATCAACATTTCCTCCCAAGGTAAGAACAGCAGTCCAAACAAAAAGATCCAACTTTCATCCTGAGCTCACGTACCCTCACAGAAAATCCCATACAGATTAGTCTAGAGCAGAGCATCCAAACACTCCTCCACTCAGGGAAAGACATCAGCTCTCTTGCTTGTCCTTTACAAGTAAGACTGTGTGCTGCCCTCCACTGGAGACCATCAGTACTTCACGGCCCTCCAGCTGTTTGCCCATCATCTTCACAGGGACCCACTCGTCATCCTCCTCCCCAGTGCCAAGCTGCAGGTTGGTTCCCATTCCCCAGGCATACACAGATCCTGGTAGAAGCAAACAGAGGAAAGAGTAAGGAAGGAAACAGATAAAATATCCCAAGAAATGAAGAAAGATTTATGTGGTGAGCCAAATACAACAGCCGAAAAACAAAAAACTGCAAGAAAATAAGGCTGTATTTTGGTAAAAAGCAGGGAATTATAACCCTGCTACTTAAAAACACCGACATTACAGATAAATACAGCTGTGCATATTTATTAGAGGTGTTAAAGAGACCGTCACAGTGGAGTTTCTGGAGTTGATGGACACAACAACAGCTGATGACATAGTCAGCTCTCTAGTTACGATGCTGGACAATGTTGGCGTGAACTGGTCATGTGAGGTCAGTCTGGTCACTGATGGCGCTCCATTACAGGCAGGTGTTGCCACAAAATTCGGGCAGCAAACCAGGAAAAGATGTTTGGACATTTCATTGTGTTTTGCACACTTGAATGACGGTAAATAATACGTTTCTGCACAGGATTTGAACCCTGCTATTGATGGCGGGGTGAAGTTTCAGGAGAGAAAGTGATGTTAACTCCAAATTCTTATGTTCAAAAATGTTTGCAAGTTTCATTTAGTTACATTTTTCATTGATTTGCACATTTACATTTAGGCAGGCATTTAATTTTTTTACATAGCCCCTCGAGTTTATTAATGGGATTGCTGCAGTGTCAGATGTAAAATATTCAGTCAGTATAAAACTGAATAAACCAATTTTTTAAAAAGTGAAATGCATTTTATTTTAGATCTATTAGCCTCTGTGAATGAATGTATTATAAGTGATTAGGCTACCAAAAAAAAAAAAAAACAAAGCTGTTTTTTGCTTTTATGTTACTGGTCCGGCCCACTTGGGACCATACGGGTTGAATGAGGACCCCAAATCAAAATTAGTTTGACACCCCTGTTGTAGATGTTTTAAGGCTCTAAAACCCCTCAATACATAATTTATACACTTTTCTTAGACGGATATGAACATTTTCACACTTCTCTGTCGTTTAAATTTCCAAAGTTCAAACCTTTGTAGAAAAAACAAGTCCAGTATTATAGAATGAAAAAGATTTGCTTGCGGTCAAAGATTTATGTAGATTCTGAAAAGGAGGCGCACTACAAAGGAGAATGATTGACAAACTTCAACAGCCGCAGAACACAATGCGCTGTAAAAAAAATGCATGCAGAATTGCTAAACGGAGAGAAATTCTGCTAAACATCAAGACCGCAAAAGCTGAACCAGAATATAGTGAGGGACCGCAATATAGCAAACTGGCTAGCTGTAAGACCTTTTTAGATGTTTTTCTTACCTTCTCTGGTCACCGCATAGCTGACTGAAGCTCCGCAAGACACTCCTTTGGCAGGCTCCACCCCTGTGACAGCTGTGGGCACACTCTTCTCCTCTGCACCCTGACCCAAACCCAGACGTCCATATTCAGCTCTGCCAAGGCTGTATACCTGTCCTGCAAGACAATCAGATGAGATCTAATGTGAAGTGCACCAAAATAAACTTAAACTAAACAATCCTCATAATTATATGTAAAGAGATAACTTTAAAGGGCCTATATTATGCTTCTCTTAAGCCGTGCAGAGAAAACTATATCCATATTTATGATAGTATATTACCTTCGGCACACTAAAGAAAGATTTTTTAAATGAAATGTTATTTTCGCAGGTTTCCTACCAGGATGTAAGACGACTTGATCTGTGAGGCACCAGCTTTCGCTCCTTGTGGGTGCCCCCCATTTCATGACGTCAATCTAGAGCCGGCTTTGGCAGTGTCTGCGTTTCGCGGACCTAAACAAACAACATCCGAACTTTTGCAAAGATGGATATGCATATTGTGCATATAAAAAGGAAAGCGTAGAGAAAGTGGGTGTGTGCATTGGCCTCAGGGTGGTGCTGACAGCGCAGACTCTTCCTGTTCCTCATTTCATACATATGAATGTGGACTGGGAGGGGCTTGTGCTCAGAGCACAGGTTTTTTAAACAGGGTTTGTACACTTTTTTTTTTTTTTTACCAATTATTTACCATAACTTTTCCAAAACCTTTCACAGAATTTTCAAAACTAAATACAGTCCAGTCAGACTATTGTAGTTGGTGCTGCTAAAATCCAACCAAGACACATATTGATACATCCAAGTTTCTCTGCCTTGCCATTACAATTGCAGCCGCCATATACTGTTACTGTTTTTATGGAACAGTTATGTTATATGTTATGGAAGAAACTGGTCCGGACTAGGCCTGCACAATATACTGCAAATTTATCGTTATCGCAATATCAAGCTGTGCAATATGCATATCGCAAAAGTCAGCAAAAATCGCAATAAACGGTTACTGTAAATGTGCTAAAACAATCTTATGGCAGCTTGAAGCATTTAAAGAATAAAATAAATCCATGTATGCATTTGACCAATTGGATGGACCCCTTCACGTTGTTGACCAATCAGATGAGCCCTTTTATTTTAGATGTTTGCCTCCTACGTCGACAAGGGTCATTTGGAGTATGATTTTTAAACTGTTGCAGTGAAATGGTAATTATGTTTTTGGTTGTTTTGCTATTTGTTTATATACCGCAAATTATATCGTCATCGCAATATTGATCACTTATATCGCATATCGCAAGTTTTGCTCATATCGTGCAGCCCTAGTCCGGACCATATGCAAGCCTCCTTTTCAGAAAAAGGCGAGGCAACCCTGTCACGTAAAGCAGGAGCTCAACTGAAACAAAACATGAATTATTCACAGCTGAAGCCTTTCATCAGTCCTTAAATTGAGAGGTCTTATGCTCAATACAATGACAAGGTACATTTTTAAATGCAGTTTAGTCTGTCAGTATGGCTGTGGTAGTTACAATCACAACCTAACTGTAGTCCAGATGTTTTTTTGTTTTTAAACTTAAAAGACAAGTATGTACTTATAAGTTTGTGGTGTTGATAGTTTTTTTTTTTTTTTAACTAGCAGCTGAACAGGAGCCTATTTCTGCTCAACAGCAGTCAGTACATGACCACAACTACTAGTCTGGTTTGAGATATTTAGTAGTCCAAGCCATGGTGGTTAGTAAAAAAGGGTCAACAGCAAAATTAATTTTTAAAGGTATTGTTTTGATGTTATTGTTTATGTTTTTTTATATATTGACCGTAAATATGTTTTACATTGTATTTGCAGCTGAACTATGTACTTGATAAAGGCCAATCTGACATGGGAAGACTCCCAGAGCTCAGTCAGTGCATGATATTCAATGAACCTATGTTAAAGTTGACATATTAAGTTTTGTGTAAATACACAGAGTACTCCCTTTGAGGAATGCTGCATTTCATTGTTGGCATTGTTGGCATCACGAGCTCAACAAGGTACTGCTCTATACTGAAGGAGAAGATGCTGCCATCACTTCGTGCAATTGGTCGTTGAGCATTTTCCAACACAGCAATGATCCAAAACACTTCTAAACGCTACTGTTGCATTTCTGAAGAAGATCACGGTGAAGGTGATTGAATGGCCAAGTCTCCTGATGTGAACCCAATAGAACACTTGTGGGGAATTCTGAAGCCACAAGTGGAGTATCACTCTACATCCAGCATCCAGGCTCTAAAAGAGGTTATTCTTGAAGAATGGAAATACCTAGAAGACTTGGTGCTGTCCTTAAAAACCATGGTGCTCATACAAAATACTAGATGTAGTTGTTTTTGTTGCAGGGTGTATTCATTTTTGCTTCAACCAATTGAAGTAAAACTGAAAATTTCATGTTATGGAGTTAAAGAAGTGTTCAATAAAACTCAACCTTGTGGAAAGTTTAGAAATGTTTCTTTTGTTGATTGAGCTGCTGATTAAATTAGCACTGTATGTTGTGTTTTACAATTTAATTATGTGCTTAACATTTTATTATTTGATAAGAAATAACATTTCTGCCATTTCTAAAACTATATTAATGTTTATTTTAACTCCCCTTGGAGCATATCATCTGTGGCCTGATGTGGAGATGAGCAAAAGTTGAATTCAACACTTCAGCATAATTTTAATAAAACTCAAATAATAAATAAAAATTAAACAAGAAAAATATGGTGTTTTCTGTTTTTTGGAATTCGATTATTAATTCTTTCCACATTTTAAAAGGGAAATAAAAACTTTGCGATCATAACTGTTAAATTTGATGAGGTTCTGTAATTCCATAGGGTGGAGTTTGATTAATGTTTAGGACTAAAGGTCACTAACTTTGATTATAGTTATCAATATTACAATGTATTTTTTTGAGATAAAAAAAATGAAACTGACATTTGGGCCTATTAAACCAGACTGCACACCATAAATAAATATTGTTTTTCATACGGTTATTAATTTACTCACATTGGAAAGTTAGTTTATATTGCCAATGGGTCTCCCTGTTATAAGTATGAAGATATTATTTTAATTAATAAAGTATAATTTACACAATAATGTCAGACAAACAATTATGTCAGACACACCTTAAAATGTATCTATTTTTTTTACCTTGTCCTGTCCAACAGCTGGGCAGACAGATGAGAGCTGAAGGCCTCTTGTGTTGGACATATTTTACTTTAACAACAGGGGTTATGAATCTTCAGACAAACCAGAGGAATGTCTGAATAAACCCCTTTTGGAATCGAGGCCAAACTTTATTCATTTTAATCATATTTGAAAATCTTTTGCGTTGGACCGGACGGAAAAGGAAAGGAGGGAAGAAGAGAGAGGGATGCTAGAGGGGGGAGGGGGGGGGGGGGAATAGGAGGGTGATTATAAAAGGGGAGGGGGGATAAAACCATGAAGCAGCATAAAACAACAAGTTTCTGGATGTTTATCATTTCGGTGAGGTTCAGATGTAATACAAATCTAGAAGGGACGGGGCCTGTCCACACACACACACACACACACACACACTCAGATTAATGTTATCAGGAGGAGGGCACCAAGGAGAAAAGGGGAGCCATGTTTACAACACCCCTTTTGGTGTTGTAAACGTGGCTCGACCAGCCTCGGCCACAGTTGACAATTTGACGAGGCCCAGCGCTCAGGGGCAGGGACCAGAACCTACCCCACAGGGACACAGACACCCCCGGCTCAGGTGTGATGTGATCCTCGGCTTCTGGCCTTGCCAGAAAGCTCAGGGATCCCTCTCCCTGCGTGGAGAGCGGACTGCCGGGGACAGGAAGCCAGCACCCAGGGAATACGGCCGCCGTAGACAAGGGCCCAGTACCCCCTACCAGGGATGGGGTAGGGGACAGATGGTTCAAGGTCCCACCTTCCTTGTGAAACATGTGTGTGTTTGTTTGTGAGGGTGTGTGTGTGCATGTAAGAGTGTTGGAGTGTATATTTTGAAGAGTGAAGGGTGTGTGTACTAAGGGGGTGCAGTTAAAATTGGTGGGTAGGGCACTGAGGGGACATCTCCTGATTACTCACAGTGATGTCCCATGCCCCTCCCCACCAAGGGCCCTACATGTCTATGGTGCAAATAAAACCCAGAGAGGGGGGGCCCATTCCATACAGCAACCACTGCCAGGTAGCTCCTCCCCCCAAGGTGCATCGCAGGCTAAACCCCCCACCCCCTCACCCTAATATGAGATTACATGAGGAAGGGGGTAAGTTGGGTCAAACAGCAGTCTCCCAGCCCCCCCAAACATGGGGCCCAGGTCCCACCATCCCAGCGGTCCCATCCCCAGAGGCGCCGACACCCTAGGCCCAACCCTACCCACCCCACACAGTAAGAGAGGAGCCAGAAAGCCCCCCCGGAGCAGGTCCAGGCGCCCCAGGCGCCGCCTCTGGGAGAGCTCTGGTCAGGCCACGACGGGGCCGAGGTAGCCAACTGGCCGGGGCAACCGCCGATTGCCTCAGCGGAGACTCCGACCCGTCAAACCTCCAAGGTCCCGTACCAAAAATGGCCCCCCTCCCCCAGAAATCGCCCCACAGAACAGGGCCAACAAACGCCCCCCCCCCTCCCAGAGTAGGGCCCCCCACCCCCCCCCCCCAGCCCAGAGACCACCACTCAACCCCCCACCACCACACCCACACCCGAGCCCAGAAGACCGCGCAGCGCCCCACCCAGGCACCTTTTGTCAGTTTAAAGGTGTTTAGACAAAGTTCTGACCAAAAGCTTTTGTCTATGCTGATGCTCAAATCTGCATCCCATTTTGTTATTGGAAGTGAAATATTATCTAACTTATATAACAGTTTGTATATTTTGGAGAGAGTTTTATTCATTGAGAAATTAATCAGAGAGGTAACTACCTCTGGTAGCTTTAAATCGTTGTCTTTGTATTTAAACTTCTTAGTAATAATAAATTTAAGTTGCTGATATTCCAAGAAGTTATTTATTCCATGTTTGTCTTGTAGTTCCTGGGGTGTTATGAATCTTTTATCAATAATTAAGTGCTCTAGTTGTTTTATGCCCCCAGCTTGCCAAGCGGGGCAGTGTATCATTTTTTTGTTTATAAGAATGTCTGGGTTGTTCCAGATGGGTGTCATTCTGCATGGTTGAATTGACGAGTTTGATATTTTGAGAAATTCCCACCAGGCTGTTAACGTGGGGTTTATATTAATACTTTGGAAACAGTCCTGTTTTTTAACTGTTTGGCTAATAAACGGTAGATCTGACAGGTTGATCTTCCCACTTATCAGCTGTTCCATGTCTAACCAGTTGTTTTCTGGATTATTTTTTAACCATTTTAAGATGTATTCTATTCTATTTGCAAGAAAGTACTTGTGGAAGTTAGGTCATTTGAAGCCTCCACAGCTTCTTGCAGATTTTAAAGTTTTTAGACTGATTCTTGAAGGTTTATTGTTCCATAAAAAACTTGATATGGACGAGTCTAATGTTTTGAACCATTTTAATGGCGGTTGTGAGGGGATCATTGTGAAGAGATAATTAACTTTTGGTAAGACTTTCATTTTAACCATGACTACTGTTAGGAATAATTAGAAACAGAATAGTTAGAAACTCCCTTTTACTGTTATTACATTAACTTTTACCTTTTATTACACTAATGGTTTAAACTTGATTCATTATTATCATCTCAAAATTATATTACATCCAAAGACAGCACAGCCAAGCTATTGTTCTCACAGTTTCTCCTCATCCTCCCTTTTTACTTTTTGTGTGTTCTGGTGTTTGTGCTCTGGCAAATGTCTGTGAGAACATCAGAGAGATCTGACACTTGAAGCTTTATGACCTTCGAGTATCCAGCCTGCAACAGCATGTGGGTGGGTTTTTCACACCATAGACCAGGGGTGGTGAACATGTTTGACACCAAGAGCAGAATTTTTTCACTGTGAGAGTCAAAGAGCCACACCACACACTGACCTGCCAAAACGTACACACACAAACACCTAATTAAAGCTGTATTACTTTCCATAACACACTACTCTCCCTACAACAGAACAGCAAGTATTGTACTTGTGTTTATTTCAAGGAAAGTGTCCACCCTCAATACACACATCAATGCAGCTAAACCAGAGTTAACACAGAGACTACCCTGGAGGTCAGAGACCCCCTCCACACACACACACTCTCTCTCTCTTTATCTCACTCTTTTGTCTGCCTCTCTCTGACACACACAACCACACAGTGACGTGCAGTGAGGTTGATGCTGGAGAAGCACTGACTCCTCTGAAGTCAGATTTACGATGATAAAACTGAATATTTTCACCATTTATCCAACAGTATTTAACTGGTAATTCTTTGTAACTCAACATTCCTCTTTCAATGACCCTTACACCAACAAATACACAAACATCTGGACAGAGCATCCTTCTGGTGTCTAAGTGATTCATATTCACAATAAACACATTAAATACATTACATTTCAGTTGTGTGCAACTTAAATTAATTTTGACCTTCATTAGAATATCTTGCTTTTATATGTTTTTTTAATTTAAAATTGAAGACTGACATTTGAATCAAAGGCAAATAATCTATTTAATATTAATACATTGCAATGACTCAGTTCATACTTAGGAGTAGTAATCCAACAAGTGCTGAGTTTAAATTTAACTGGCTGTGTTATTCACGCCTCTCCTTCCTGCTCATCTTTGGGAACCCGGTAACTTCATTTCACATTCATTCAGCCAAACGGCATGCACATCAATTCAGCTAACAGCTACCTGGCTCACGGTTTTACACTGAAAATTCCCCACTTCCCATGACTCTTAGGGGCTGAAGGCGGGGCTAACCCCCAGGCCAGTCGTAGCCTTTCTGATCAGCTCCTTTACGTGAGTGTCGGTCAGAACGGACCGATGTCTGTTCTCCACATTATAACAGGGCTTCTTTCAGAGAGATTTCTGCTCATTTATCTCTGGATCTCTCTCTGCCTCATCAGTGACCAGCGGGGATCTCATCAGTCAGTCTCTGCACTAAAGGATCCATGAGAAAAGTGATCTGCGGTCGTTTTTGTTCAGCAGCAGCGTCACGTTCTGCGCTTCATTCATTTGGATTGCAGCTTCTGCTGTGAGCTGCGCAAAGAAGGAACGGGGGATGATTGCCGTTTTGAATGTGGACTTAGAAAAGCTTCAACTTGTTAATAAAGGAGTCAATTTGTGCCAGTTCAGGAATTTTTAATTTTCTCCGGGATACGTTTTGTTCTTTTCTTCCATGACCAATGTTACTGCTTCCAAAATCTCATAATGATAGAACATCGTGACTTTCCATTCTGTTCAGTAAAAAGTAAGAATCTTCCCGTTCTTCCAGAAACGTCCTGTGTTTATCTTATACTCTGAATTTCACCATTTTGACCATGAGGGTAACAGTCTGCACGCACATCAAATCTTTATCTTTGTGTTCCGATAGTGGGCGTAACCCGCGCAGATGATTGGCAGTCACGTACGTGTCGGGCGCGCGCGCACACGTACACGCACACAGCCAAATCACTTTTATTATTATTTACTTTAATACCCTCTGATGGTTCGAGTGTGGTTTAAGAGGGAAAAAAATATGAAATGAGGCAAAGTATATAGAAAATATGATGAGACTCAAAGAGCCGCATGCTCATTGGCCAAGAGCCGCATGCGGCTCGCGAGCCGCGTGTTCGCCACCCCTGCCATAGACCCTCGGACCATCTTCTAAATATGTAAATGCTAGGTATATAAACCGAACCTTTTTCTGAGTGTCTTTGTTCGGACTTTTGAATGCACCATGTTCATCTGTCTGTCCCCTTCGTGTTTGTACGAAGTATAACCTCCACAAAAGCTACAGCATTTTCACGACCATAGGGCGCATCGGATGGTAGGGCGCAGTCTCAGTCACGGAGGATTTTTCCGTCTTTGACACATACAAAAGGCGCACCGGGTGTTAAGGCGCGCGCACGTTAATGCCCCGTTCAGAACCTCAGCGCTTCTACAGTGGGTTAATAAAACATCCAGTCTCTGTTTTTTTTTAGAGGAAACATTTTTATTTTGTTACTGTTCTCCCTAACTGACCACAAACTGAATGGTCACTCACTTGCGCTCTCTTGTCTCCCTTCCTCCTTACAAGCGCTAAACACAGCACACGCTAAACACACAGCACACACACAGACACCGTGGACGGTCTCCTTTATTCCTTTCTATGCTAGAAAACAGCGCTGCTTTCAGCACACACACATACACAGAGACACACAGACAGACTTGCGGCCTCCTTTCTTCATAGGCTTTCTTCATAGGCGCTGGGGAAAACCTGCTCCTTTCAGCACACACACAGACACACACACAGAACTGCGCCAGTCTCTCTCTGCATTTCTCTTATGTGCTAGCGAAAGCAGCAGCTTAAAGCAGTGTTCCAGCTGCTTCTCTGCTTACTCCTCCTGTACTGAAATGGTTGAGGATTATTATGAGGTAGAAGGAGCATAGAAGGCTTTAAAGTGTAGATAGTTGCACTGCAGTTAGGTTCCACTTGGCCTTTACGTCTCTCTCCCTCCCTCACTCCATCTTCTTCTACGACCCACAACTACACAATAGGCGCACCGGCTCATAGGGCGCCCCCTGCTGGCGGAAGAAAATTCATGACTTTTAAGTGCGCCTTATAGTCGTGAAAATACGGTAAGTTTTGTCTCTGAGTCATTATTCATTCTTTTCTGTGTGCTGGAAACTGAAGGGGAACGAACCAACATAATTAATCCATTTTACAGTCCTGTTTAGAATCTCCAGTTTCCTCACAACTACCTTGCCCATGAGGGACAGAGGCAGGTTGACCCAGCGGATTAGATCGTCCTGTATGCTTTTCAATAATGGGGTGTGGTTTAGCTGCACCAGTTCACACCTTAAAATTCAAAATGGCATTATCATTAGTTATGTGGGAAAAACTTTAGATAACAAAAGGAAACGTAAAATGAAATTATGTAGAGCCTGAGCAAAGCTTGACGGTACATTTGTTAAAGTGGTGTAACGTGCAACGTCATCATTAGTGTCAGGCTGCCGAACCTTTATTTCAGATTTGATACCTACACTGGCATTTTGTAGCATTTCACGATAACAAGCTGACAGCGTCATGCGGTGGACTGACGACAACTTCCCATCCCCGACAGCATGAGGCTGAACTTCTGCCACTGTTTAAATTTGAATCTCGTGCAAAACTATTTAATTTTGTATGTTTTTTGCATCCACATATTAAAATTTCATGACTTTATCAAAACTTTACAGTAGATTTCGTTTTTCACAAACTTTTCAAGGACCTAGCATTTTCAGACAAACCCAGTTTAAAGGAAAAGCTAAAAAAAAAAAAAAGCTTATTTTGCATGATATAGGCACTTTGAAATATCTACTTTATCAAAAGCTTTTGAGAAGATAAAATGCTCAATTCTGTAGAAAATCAAATACATTTGGATTCACGTGTTGTTTACCTTCAGAGTCGAGACACAGCGTATGATGTTGTCCTCCAGAAAAGTCCACCCAGGCAGTGGTGGAGTTCTTGAAGCACGTCAGTTTTACAGGAACAAAACACATCTTGGTGCTTTTGGTGCCTGAGCAAATAATTCAGAAATAATCAAATGAAACCTTGGAGTTCAACCAAATGTTCCTTGTTGCTTTTGGAAGTTTGAGCAATACTAAGTAACACCATTAACAAGCATATTCCAGTTCACGCCATCACTACCGCATTTTCATGACCATAAGGGTTATAAGGCGCCGGTCTTAGTTACGGGGTCTTTGTCAGATACAAAAGGCACACCGGGTGTTAAGGCGCGGGCACGTTCGGGCCCTCAGAGCCTCCAGAGTGGGTTAATAAAAGAACCAGTCTCTGTTCTTTTACAGGAAACCTTTTTCTTTTTTACTGTTCTCCCTAACTGGGTAACACAAACTGAATGCGCGCTCACAGACTCACTTGCGCTCAGCGCCTGATGCCTCCCCCCCCTTGTTCTTCATGTGGGACGCTGGAGCTCTGCTTTCCTCCTTCCTACACACGCGCTAGCGATGAGACGGCTTAAGCACACACACAAACACTCAGTGTGTTTAAAAAATGCAGCAGGAGCTAGAGCAGTGACGGTGTGGGATTTTTGATCACCGCTGTGATGAACCAGCAGAGGGCGCGGTGTCGCGGTTAACTGCAAGACTGCAGACACTGTCACCTTTCTGGTAGCCATGAAGCCTGACACCCATGAAGAACACGGGGCAGGAGGCTCCGCCTTTATATATACAGACACATAACTTTGCGCTGCACAAAATAGTTCCCAAACGAAACATGTAGTGATATTCATCGAAATCTAACAGTGTGCGTTTATGTTTGGTGCTACAGAGTGAAGGAGAACAGCAATAACCCCCCCCCCCCACACACACACATAATCCTCCGGCGGGGGGCCGTGTCGCGCACTCAAGAACGCACGCAGCTTGTAATGGAAATGAATACAATGGAAATTCATTCATTCATTCATTTTCTTGACCGCTTTTTCCCTTTCGGGGTCACGGGGCTGCCGGAGCCTATCCCGGCCACTTGTGAGCTAAGGCAGGGGGACAACCTGGACAGGTCGCTAGTCTGTCGCAGGGTAGAATCTCAACAATCACACAGCCATTCACTCTCACACCTATGGACAATTTAGAATTGCCAATTAACCTATGAAGCATGTTTTTGGATGGTGGGAGGAAGCTGGAGACCCCGGAGAAAACCCACGCATACACGGGGAGAACATGCAAACAATGGAAATTAATCATTAGATTTCCTCGTGAGACGGAAACTTCTGTTGTAGAATGAGGATGTGTGTGTGCTTCTGAAACCGCACGTGTGTGTGTCAGAAGAGGTAGCGCGCCACATGCAGCGCAAGAGGGAGTGAAGGAGAGCAGTAATAAAAGGTTTCCCCCAGAAGCCCTTGAAGTCTGAACACAAGACTAGCAGAAAAAGTAAGTTATCAGCAAAGATGAATGTGTTTAATGTGTTTATTATAATTCCAATCACCACTATATGCAGAACTTAAAAAAAAAAAAAAAAAAAAACTAAAAACAAAAGTGCAGTGAAGAGTGCAGGAGCAAATCTGAGTTAGTTTTGATTTATTTTTTTAAGTCATAAAAAAGCATCTAAAATCCATCAATCCACGTAGCTGATAGCTTGCAGTTTAACCCTTGTGCTATGGGGTCATCTAGACCAGTGTTTTTCAACCAGTGTGCCGCGGCACACTAGTGTGCCGTGGGAGATGGTCAAGTGTGCCGTGAGAAATTGCCCTCATTAACTGATCATCTAGAAATATTTACCATCTCCAGGAAATCAGCTCTTTGTTCATCCAAACAGGCCCTGATAAAACACTGAGAAGTTAAGAATATGAAAAATCATAAAAATATTTTTTCTTTGTGTTTATATGATTCTATTAAAGACACTTTAATAAGAATGACGGTCCCCCGCGGTACAGTTATAGCTGCAGCTTTAACGGTGTAAGGAAAAGTCCCGCCCCTTTAACTGTCTCCACCAATCATTCTTGAAGGCTTAATCACATGTCATCAGTCTGACCAATCAGAAGTGGTTGAAGTATTCACTTCCTTGTTTCGATTTAACGCAAAAAAGTCTCTGTTCTAAGAAAAATACCAGCTAAAGCTCGTCTTTAGCGGTGTAGCTTTCAACAGAATCTGTTATCAAACTGTGGAACAAGTGAACAAAACCATGAAGCTCAAAGACGCGGGTCTTTCCGCGGTCACCGGATTATCGGCACTACATCTCCCATGATGCATTAAAGTGACTGTTTTAGCGGACAATGAGTCTCTCCTCTTAACGTCTTAAAACAACGAACACACATCAAACAGTTTTTGAATCTTTTGACTTAATTTTTAATACATCTTTTAGAAAAAAAAAACAGCTGCAGCTTCCAGCTTTTTCTGCAACAATTATCACAAAAATGCATGTGAGATTACAGAGGGGCTGTAGATCAATACAGACTATGAGCTTGTTCTTTTTTTTTTATTTATCTATTTTTTGGGATGCTGGTGTGCCGCGGGATTTTTGTCAAGGTTCAAGTGTGCCGTGGCTCAAAAAAGGTTGAAAAACACTGATCTAGACCCACTAGACAGTGCTCTAAACCCTTTTTTCTTCAATGATTTGTGATCTTCACTGGTGTCCATGGATTACATGAAATCTTTCCACCTTTATTCACCTTTGTCATGGTAGGGAGAACACGTCATTGGAAGGGTGGGGTCATCTAAGATAGCACAAGGGTTAAACGGGGCTCCGCGCTGCTGGAGCCTATCCCAGCCACTTGTGGGTGAAGGCAGGGGACACCCTGGACTTTTCGCCAGTCTGTCGCAGGGCCACAATCACACACCCATTCACTCTCACACTCACACCTATGGACAATTTAGAGTAACCAATTAACCTATGAAGCATGTTTTTGGACAGTGGGAGGAAGCCGGAGACCCCGAAGAGAACCCACGCATACACAGAGAGAACATGCAAACTCCACACAGAAAGGTCCCCGTTGATTTTCTGTTTTAAGGTCCCCCAGGCGGGATTTGAACCAGGGGCCTTCTTGCTGTGAGGCAAGAGCGCTAACCACTGTGCCACCGTGCAGCGGTTTTGGAGTATGATCAAAGACAATGGGATGCACTGCCATAAACTAGGGCGAACAAACTACTCCTCTGCTCAACCCTCCCCCTTACTGAACCTGTTCGAGATTGTGACATATGCGGGGACACAGATGGCTTCCTATTACAGAGTTAAATGGCGTATACTTCTATAGCGCTTTTACAGTCACAGACCCATTCACCCATGCACACACACATTCACACACTGGCAGCTTCACTCTCACCACTGTGCTAAAAGTGATGTCCCAGCTGGCCCATTCTTTGTCTCCCTTTCTCACGCCGTCTTCCCACAACTACACATTAGGGGCACCGCCTCATAGGGCGCACCCTACAGTTTGGAAAAAATGTAAGACTTTTAAGTACGCCTTATAGTCGTGAAAATACGGTAATCATAACTAAATTCTTATAAGTCAAACTTACCCAGTTGGTGATAGTTTGAGAGGCCAAATCCATAAACATGTCCTTCTTGTGACACAGCAAAGGTAAAGTAGGCCCCACAGAAAGCATCTATAAAGTGAACTTTCCCCTTCAGCTTCACCATCTGTGGCACTAGGAGTCGCTCTAAAAACCACAGCAAGGTAGAGTAAAAAAAATGAACGATTTAACCAGGATTTTGTATAGTGTTTTGCTGTTATAACAACTTCACCTACCAAGACCTTTCCTACCACCTCTGTTTGAAAAATGCTCAGGCACTCTTCCCAGCTGCCCCTGCTCTGCACAGCCTGACGTGTAAAGATTCCCATCCCGTGTCACTAACACCAAGTGGTCGTTTCCTGTCAAAGCATCAGAAGATAACAAAGAGACAAATATCTAACAATAACAGTTTAAACAGGATGATGTATACTTAATGTTTTCATAACAGTCACTTCTGCTTATATTTATTTAAATGTTCCATTTGTTTGTTTTAGTGTAAAGGGACTTGTGCTCAAATGCAGTGAGGAGCACTTTGGACAGCTCTACTTGCACTTTACAACCCACAGGCACTACCAGCCCTTGCCGTCAGCCTCTACATACTAGGGTTGAGCAATGTCCCTTAAATTGGCAGTTGGCGATGTATGCAGTTAACCATTGGGATGGACGATGATATCGTCGGGGGGTGGGGTGGGGAGGAACATTTTTCGCTATTAAAATTATTATATATTATTCGTTATTTTACTTTATTACTTAATTTTATTTACCAACTGATGATCCAGTATAAACTGAGGGAACGAACTAACAAAAAATAATAATAATAATAATTAAATAAAAAAAATAAAAAAAGAAGTAGTCCGCTCCCGCACTTAATTACGCAAGTGGACTAGGGGTGTGCCAAAATATCGATATGGTGATATATCGCGATATTTAGTCCCGCGATCGATTATCGATACGTCTTCATCAAGTATCGACCTTTTATTTACGTTTAAAAACCCTGTAAAACGTTATATTAAAGTGTGGGTGACATGGCCTATTTTAATAAGCCAATATATAGTAAATAGTCTCTATTTCATGTTGCGATTGTTTTTAATATTTTTCGAAAAAGAATAAATAACGAAAAACGCGATATAAACAACGAGGACGGCCGCCGGCTTCACGCATTCCGCCGAATTCGCGCCGCCCTGTTTGTGACGTAACGAAAGGCAGACAACATGGCTAGCACCGATAGCGAAGCACAGAGTGATGCTACCGTCTTCCAGCCAAGACCACTTACATTTGTTTTTTTTTATCGTCTTCTCACAACTGAGGTCGTGACCACGCTCAATAATGACGATGCCCGCATTATTGATCGCAAACTCTTCAGATTTGTTTGTGAAAGTTTAGCGTGTGTCCCCAGTTTTGGTCTCTAGGGGATCCGTCACGCTGACCACGTGGTACAGACATAGCCAATCAGAGCCGTCGACGCATCCGAAAGCAACTAAAACGTCCCGTCATTGGTCAATTAGGCCGGGTAGCCGAGAGATAGCCGCGACCATAGAGGAAGCGATCCGCAGAGAAATATAGAAAATAAAGCTAAAATTCGCCGATTTCAGACAATTTTTTCATCCGGAAAGCGATTTGTCCATAGAGATCAGGTCTTTATTTCCAGGAAAGTACGTTCGGTTTGCTCAAAAACCCGGATTTCCGGGAATTCCCGGAAGACTTTCATCACTGAACGTTAAACTCACTCTCTTTTGTAATAAATACATTATGTAATAAACGTTAAACTCACTCTCTTTTGTGCCAGCTTTTCGGTCACAGATTTTCTCTTTTTGTACTGGCTCCTGCCAGTGCTGGTACTGGGCGTTTCCGTTTTTCGGACGTGCGCTGAACTTGTTTTGTCCATTGTTTCAGCAGCGTTTCTTGTTTTGGGAATTTATACACAGATACACTTTCACTAGATGTATTGCTACATCCAGCTGCCACACAACGACTTGGCATGTTGATGATTAACAGAGAATTAACGAGAATTAACGATGATTAACGAGAGAAACGAAGACTACCTGCTTTGTTTACCTGCTGTCCGAAGCGGAACTACGGAAGTCAATGCCTTTCGTGACGTCACAGGTCATATCGGGGTCACTTCCAGCCTGCGCTCTTAGCGGCAAATTCAAATCTCTGATTCCTTCGAAAGATGTCTATTATTCATATGCTTCGGATTTTTTTCGACGCGAACTATTGGTATCAATAGAATCAGCGTTTAAAGGGCTTTTTTATTTGACAAAGTTGTTCAAAGCATGGCATCCACACTTTAACCATCCTTTGGTAAGACAATTCCTTGGAGGGTCGATAGGGGGCGCTCGTTGCGAGATTGGCTGTTGCGGGTGGACGAAGAAGAACACACATTCAAACAAAGATGGCGGAGCGGGAAAACAATGAGAGGCGACGGCAGTAAGTTGAAAGACGCGCCGGAAACATTGAAGCTGCATCAGCCGGAATTGTGTGAGAAAGCTGTGGCTGTTGCTGGCCTGAAGCCGACACAGACCGACGCGGATACTTTTTTCCATACGAAGCTACCGCCGTCTTCTGAGAGAGACAGAGCAGCGATAATAACAAACGGAACACGGTCCCTGCAGCGCGGTGGAGAACGAGGGATTTGGGTTTTTATTGAATGCAGTAGAGTTTTGACATTCTCTCTCAGAAATACTGAAAAAGGATCCCTGCTCTGTACGTCTAGACCAGAGCTACGGCTGAGATGGAAACGGAAGAAAGAGAGGCATCCCTGCCCTTAGACCCCCCCCTTCTCCTCTAAGCAGTGGTAGATGAGCGGCGTCTTGATGCTAAAGTCTGTGGTTCTCCAGAAAAACATGAACATAAACATACATCACATGCAGCTTTACCCAAACATGTTGTTCACAAAGATGTTAACTTTTAGATGTACTTCAAGTTTTTTATGTATTTTATCCCTGGTTATTTATTTTGAAAGCAGTTTATGTCTTAAATAACTTAAAGGAAAGTTCCTTGATACTTGATTTTTATTTTTCTGTGAGAATTTTATTTTTGTTTACACCACATTTGCACTAAATGGTGTCATTTATTTTTTAACAAAGACACTATAATTTGTTCACAGAATAAATATCTGATTTTCAGCTATTTTTTAAATTAAGCGATGGCTATGGTTTTGTTTTTAAAAGTTAATAACAATGTGTCTGGCAGCTACTTGACTCATTCATTTTTTATCCTTTTTACAGCAATTTTGTACTAAATAATGACACTGCTGTTCATGTTCACTATTGTTTAAACCAAATTTTACAGATATTTCCAAATGAAAATTGTCATTGTTTGTCAAAGACAGAGTATTACTGATTTCAGCAATGTTACACAAAAGTCTGTTATTCATTACACCAAATAGGACACAAGTTGTTTATTATCATGGTGTTTAAAAAAATAAATAAATGGGGAAATATTTTCCAAAAAGCTGTTTTTAAAGTTCTTCTTTCATAAAGTTTGATATATCGTGAGTTGTTAGAGACGAGATATATCGATTATCGCATTATCGCCATATCGTGATAGTATCGTTATCGTGAGCAAAGTATCGCGTATCGTATCGTGAGGTACCCAGTGATTCCCAGCCCTAAAGTGGACCAGTGGAGCGCAGACTGAGGGGTTTGCTTTGTTACGTGTGCACTATGTGTGGGACATTTAGGACTGCAATCCGTCCCGCAGCTCTAGGTGAATGAGCTACTGAACTCAGGAGAACCGGGTCTCTAAGTGTGTGTCTGGGCAGAGTTCGGACCACCAGCACACACAGCGGCTTTGTTTGGGCCAGTGTGTGTGCTTCAAAGCAGTAATGTCGCTCAGTCCTTAGAAACCGTTCAAACAATCACATGGATTTGTGTTTGCAGTTGTGTTCCGACAAAATAAAGGCTGATGTTATTCCCACATATTTACGTGCATCCAAGATGCAGATTGCAGAATTTCCCGCATGGATTTTATTTTCATCCAAAGCTAATGTTGTTAGCCCTTGTTAGCATACTGCTAATAGGGATTTCTTTCCGGGTCCGTTCTTCAACAGAAAAAGCACTGACCACACGAATAAAAATGAAAATGATGAACAAACAGGCGCTTTATATATAACCGTAACATTAATAAAAGCACGTTTAGAAGATCATCTCGTAAATTACCGAGCTGACATAACTATGTATAATATAGTCGCTTGGCGGAACTACTTTCCTCTTCCGGGATTTCAAACACTACTGCGCATGTGCGAATGATTTATTCAGACTGAAAGTGTGACGCATGTGAACGTTTCTGAACGTAATCTGAAAAAGTTTTTCTGGGCCCATGTACACGGTTGGATTCTAATCCGACCATTGATCAGATCAGGATATTTTGCACCTGTAATCGCGGTTTATGGTGTCGACTCGCAGCGTGGCGGGGGCGTAGCATCATGATGGTGTCTCTCTATCGTGATGCACCCATCGTCCATCGGCACAACCCTACTATGTACCACCGCCGCTCTCACCACCCATTTTTGAACCAAACTCGCTTGCTTAGCAGCTGCTACGCACATCTAACTCTCACTTGTCTTTCTGTTAGGCTGTCTGAGCTGCATGTGGATAAAAGTGCTAGCAATTGTATCAGCATTATCAACTGACTCAGAAAAACGCATAGCTTAAGATGCTAATACTGGTAAGAACTACATGTGATAAGTTGACAGAAAATCCACTTTTTCAAAATGGCGGTGTTTCTGTTGGTTTTATTTTTATAGCAATAATTTTGTTTTGGTAGCATAGCAATAATGAACACAGTTTCAGACTAATCAGAACAAATAAAACTTAGCACCTTAAGTTTTTTGCCAACCACACCCACACTACCTACATGTTCGTTTCCAATGTTATATTCATTTGTTCAGTTCTCGCCATGGATACATGCATTACATTTTTATTACATTTTATTTTTATTACATTTTTATTATTCCATTAAAACATGTGCGAGTAATAAGAGAATGTCACTTTTGTTAGCTCACCACTCGCATACTGTTAAAAATGTACAACTTCTAATTGCAACATATTTTCCATAACTGCTTTTAAATTAAAGGTGCCCCTTTTCCAAGGTCAAAGGCTGACAAAACTCCAATACTTTAAATCTCCAATTTTGGCACAAAATGGCCAACAAACCATAGGTTGTGTCACGATCCCGAACTATTTCATAACTTCCTTTGTATATTCCCAACAAGGGTATATTGTTTTTGTAAGTAGATTCCCTTTTTTTAATTTTATTTAGCTGATTCAGCACAATTTTTTTGCGACATTTTTTGTTTGCCATGCCCACTATTTTAACATTGTCATATAGTATTTTGCATAGTTTTATTCAGCTTGGGCCGGGGAATTGCATATTGAATATTTACGACACTCGAATAAGAAATCTGCAAGCTAGCTAAGATTGCAACAGTTGCAACTCGCCACGTACACGCCATCCAAAATCTACAACCTCCAATTCTTACATTTTTCCACAGTAACTTGACATTGATGCCCGAGACGTAACGAGACCATTGATAAAAATTCCTAGGACGAGTTTTTGTTTGTATCAGAAACTAAAGGTGCCATTTTTTAATTTTATTTTTAAATCTGTGCAAACTTTGAGTTTTTGTGTATGTGGCGGGGGTCAAAGGCGCAGATACAAGTTTTTGCAGTTAGGACCCACTGTGTCTTTGTATTTTGTGTTTCACTACACACTGGTCATGTCTTTTTGGGCTTATTCCTTTTCTTTTGAGGGCTTTTTAAACCATTGAGTTTTTGTCAGTTGTTGCAAAAACAATGTGGTCCGTGGAGTCCTTGACTGCTGCGGGCCATAATAAGCAAATTTCCAAGAGGTTTCACTAACCTGAGGCAATTTTTACAGCAGGTTCTGGGATGGGGATCTTTACTGGGACTGGGCATGTTTTCATGGGCTCCAGAAGACCAATTACACCATTATTATCCTGTTTAAAGAAACAGCACAGCTGAAAATACACAAAGATCAATATATGCAGAAAGAAGCTAATACCATACAACAGGGGTGTCAATAAATACACACTAATTTTTATTTTAAGAAAATAAAAACTATTTTGAGAAGTAAAAAACTGCTCTCGCGGGCCACATTTGGCCTGCGGGCCTTGAGTTTAACACATGTGCCACACAATAAAACCCATAAGGAATATAAGAAATGTATGGATAAGATTAAACAAAAAAATAACTTTAACCAATTTAAAAAGAGATCAGGTCAACAAGTGATAAGAGATCTCAGCTAATTATGGTGAACATGAATTCCACTTATTTAGACATTTTAGGAAAAACCACAAGAGAGTGCAAGAAATTGACTGAAGGAGTTTGCAAACCCTGAAGGAGCCCCAGATGTAAACAGATCCATCCTCAGTGAGAGCAGCTGTGTGGCTGTCCCCCGCAGACACCTGGACCACCTTCTCATCTAGAGTCACCTTTCCTGGAACCATCTCAGACCCCTCTTCTGTTGTGTCTCGACCAAGAGCCCCCTCATCATTACAGCCAAAAGTATACACCTTAAAATAAATAAATAAATAAAATAACTAATGCTTTTTTTTTTTTTTTAACTTAAGGAAAAAAAGCAACCAGGGCCGTCATTCACGTACGTGTCTAGTTTCGCTGAGACACACAGTGTGCATGCCTCCTGCTGTCACTTGAACTACTTTCTCTGGCAAGGACAGGAGTGCTGGCTTCTTCCTCTGAGTGATGTCCTCACCCAAACCAAGTTGGCCAACATCACCCTGCCCTAGGACCAAAACTTGGCCCGGCTCCTTGCAATGACTGCCGTGTGAAACTGCAAATAAACAAATAGCACTTCCAAAATAAGCTGGTCTAATGTAAACATGGAATTTAGCAGCTTCAGGGGATTCATTATGTCTTAATGATTTTAAAGTTGAAGAATATTTCTATCTAGATTTTTCTTCCAATAGTTTTGACAGAAATTGAATTATTTAGAACACAGAAAATACTTTTTTATGTGTAACCCCTTGTAATTGGACATACACATCAAACTTAAATATTACCTTTTGCTTTCTTGGGCTCATTAGCATCTTCAACAGCTGTAGATTTCCTCTTTGGGGCAGTCTTCTTGGTGGGCATGGTGACACTATTAAATATAAATAAATAAATTATTATATATATATATATATATATATATATATATATATATATATATATATATATATATATATATATAAAATCATGGTTACTCTGGGAAACAAGACACATTAAATGTTCATATATTTACAAAAAAACAAGCTTTGCTCCAAGCCTTCAGCTAAAATCAGTGAGAAACGCGGAACAGGCAGACATAAAAGGCCTGTGCTTGAACAGGCAGCTGCTGGGTCTCTCAGCAGCTGCCTTGGTCCATGCAGAGGCTGGTTCTAACCCCAGAAACAGCTGGGCTTCCTCTGCTCCCCCGCGAGCGCCTGCACACCAGTGTCAACACGACTGCAAACTATTGAAAATCTAAGTCTAAGGTGGTTTGGGTCAGTAAGTTTACGTCGATCCTGCTGTTTAAATTGAGCTGCATGACCTAACGCTGCTAGCCATGCCCATGTGTCCTTGATAACACTTAAGAGAGGATCAACAAATACGCTCTAGTGTCCTTCCTATAACGTAAAAACACAGAAACGCGGTTTTTTAACATTAGACACATAAACAAGGCGAGAAAAACAATCAACTCAGAGGAGCGTTGGGTAAAAGTACTTGCTTTTGCTAGCTAGCTAGCTAACTAGCTATATTACTCTATCATTGACATGCATGATGCTGCTAGCTAGCTAGCTAAAACCTTAGCGTCTCTCCCAAAAATAAATGAATAACGAAAAGGTATAAATATATGCTTGATTAAAAACTCATAAAGAAGGTTGCTGTTGAGTAGTTTCAGAAGCAGATAACTAACCTGTTAACTGTAGAAGTTAGTTGCGTTAGCAGTAAACTACGTGCGCTGCCTTCTGCTCCTGGTTTCATGCGTGCATGTGGGCGCGACGTGACCAATGTGCATAGCCGTCAAAGCCGGGGGGGCGCACAGATTGTTTGAACCAATGAGACGTCACGTGATCCCTCATGAGAGGAGAGCACCGCCATCTTGGTGAGGTCAAGTTACTGCTGCAGTGCATGCTTGCGAACACACACAGGACGAACCAGGTAAGTACTATGAATCTTTTCTTTTAATGCTGCGGCTTCATTTTTCATTTTGGAGCAGAGGCTTCAGTACACATGACATGTTGACATGCATGATGATGCTGCAGGGCTATATTCAATAAGCTGCATGATATACGTACAATTTGTTGTCGAAATAAATGTAAACTTTATTGTGTTAAACCTGTATACAGTATACTAGGACTAGGCCAGTGCTTCTCAATTATTTTTTGCCAGGCCCCCCTAGGAAAAAGAAAATGTTTTGCGCCCCCCCCCCCCATACCCCCACCCCACCCACACACTGTATATAGGTTAGTATCTAAGAAAATTGCGTAAGTATACGTAAAATTGTATCTTTTAACATTAACAAAAGAAAAAAGCTAAATGAATCCACTTCAAATTTCAACAAATATTAACTTTATTTTGCCACACAGAAACCCTGTTCTAGTCTAAAACAGAAAAGAAGCTTAAAGTGCCTGAAATAAAGTCCTTATTTAAACTAGAAATATTTTGACCAACTGAACCATTTGATGCTGAGAAAAATAATTCAATCAATAAATAATATTAAATGTAAATTGATCTGAAACATGAACACAGCAGCAGCAATATATTTAACGTTTTTAGTCAGAAGAAATAGATAAAAACATTGTGTTGATTTTTATTTTTCTAAATGATCTATAGTTTATTTATGATGTCATAAAGTGCAGCTGTTTTCCTGCATTACCTGCTGTCTTTATATCAAATACTAAACAAAACCAACTAAACAACAGGCAGACATAAAAATGTAGTTATATGGAAAATAAAGACACGTCATCAAAATGTCTACAATAGTTAATAAAGAATGACATTATTAGCATTAGCTGAGGAATCTAAAGGCACACGATGATCCAGGTGTTGGGGAACGGGCAGCGCTTGCAGCTCCTCTGCGTGCCCCGTGTCACTAGGCAACCAGAGCCCACACCACCCCTCCCCTTTCCCTCTCACTCACGCAGCCGCGTGTGACAGGAGACGGGAACGCGCGGCTGCAGGGACGGTGATTCACTGTTTCAGGATGTAAACTCTGATTTAACAGACAATAGGAACCGAATAGAGGCCCAGGTTTTTTTCCAAGCACTGAGCCGCTGTCACCATGGTAAATTTGCGCACAATTGCCCGTATTGCCTGTGCCTAAAACCGCCACTACCGCGCGCCCCCCCTGGCATCGCCTCGCGCTGCCCCACTATTTGAGAAGCACTGGACTAGGCTATTATAGTAATATAGATTTATACATTTCTGACTCAGTGACTGAACTTTTCTTGCAGGTTTCTAATGGATTCAGACTTAAGGAAAAAGTGGGCCATAGTGATAAAAGGAGCTAACCCAGATGGATCACTGTGGTAACAACTAGCAATACAGTCTGGATAAGTTCATAACATTTTGTGTGAACAGATTTTGATACGAGGTCAGACTGTTTGCTTGAAACCCGACACCAAACCATCTGTGTCACACAAACTCATCACTCACATGAATCAGTAGAGTAAATCTATTCTTTTTCTTGACTTATTATTGATTTATTTTTATTATTTATTATTATTGATTTATTGTTATCATTTATTATTATTTATGGTCTTACTATTGATTTATTATTATTTATTATTGATTCACTGTTATTATTATTGACTTATTATTTAAATATTGTTATTATTTAATATTATTGACTTTCTCTTGACTTATTGTTGGGGTTTTCCAAATAATTTAAATTACAGCTCAAAGAGGTCTAAAACTTCTACATGTTTAAAATTTATTTTTAAAAATTCTTTTTAATAACGTTTTTATTTTTAAGAAGTCCTGCAACTATGCATTTTTCATTAAAGTTTGAGCTTATAAGGCTGACTGTTTCTCTTATTTACAACAACAAATGATGTATATATATAAATTATATAAAAGCTACTGAGATGCCACTAAAGGCTATAGAAAGCATTGGCATGTGGGCGCTGACAACCTCACCAAGATGGCGCTCCGCCACCGCCGGCCAGGCTTCCCAAGCGGGCGTGTCTCCTCTAGCAATTTAACTCATTGGTTTGAACCTTTAGAACGCCCACTTTGTTAAAGACACAGGAAACCCCTAAAACTTCAGCTGTTACCGATGCCTTTAACACTATTTGTCTACAAGATCATCCATAAACTGAAAAACCAAGTAAACTTTTTTTTTCAATGGAGTAGTAAGAACTTGCATAATCGCTCTCCGTCAAAGCAAATATGGATACAGTAGCAATCAAAGCATTGTAGCCAACTAGTGTTTTTTAAACAATGCTACAAATGTACAGTTCAGCAGACAACACTCATGACTGCTGTTGGATATTTGACAGACATTCAGCGCGGATTTCCAGTGAGGTCTCTTAGGGACTGTCAACAAATGAACAAGTGCATGAGATGAAGATTTTAGATCAAACCCAGGACTAAATGCTTTGCAAAAATAAAATAAAGTACAATAAAACATTTCGTCATGTTGTATCTAAACATTTCTGGGCGGCAGTTTAGCTCAGGCATTAGAGCAGGTCGTCCAACAACCGAAGGGTCAGCTGTTGACCCCGATCACGGCTAGTCTACAGCTCACTGCTCCCCCCAGGGGATGGGTCAAAATGTGTAAAGTATCAATTATTCATTATTCTTTTTATTTATTTTGCAATGTTTTAATGAGAGGTTTTGCAATATTAGGGCTGCACGGTGGCGCAGTGGGTAGTGCTCCTCCTCACAGCAAGAAGGCCCCTGGTTCAAGTCACGGCTGGGGGACCTGAACAGCATTCGAAATAAGCGGTTATCCTGTTGTCCGAGACAACCAGATTTAACAGAGGACAACCAAAAATGAACCGGATGGTTGTCCGTGTGACAACCTGGTCTTTTATTTAACAATAAGGTATTTTTCGACTATTTTTCAAAGTTTTTGGGAAACCGACGTTCAACTTTTAAAGATAAAAATCGGCGGGGCCGCTGCTCCGCGGGCAGAACACGGGCAGCCTCTGACGGGCGAAGCCCCAGCGGTTGCGGGAGGGACATGGAGCTCCAGAGCCGCCTGGCGTTGTACACTTGGTGAGAGTACACAAACGATGTCACATGACTTCCGAACGAACCGAGTATGCCCAAAGACATCACAGAATCGTAACCGAAAGAAAAGTCAAGGCTGTTTTGGCGTGTGCTGCAACTCTAGAAGAGGTAAAATACCATTTCATTGCTCATATTGATCATAATATCATTAGAATTAATCAGAAATAACTCAACAGTGATAAGAAAGTAGAAAAGTACAAACAGGAATTGAGAAACAGAGGCTGTTGCAAATTTAGGAAATGAACTGTAAACAGACCATGTGTCAAAGTGCCTGTAGTCATTTTCACATATCCAGAAAGGTCCAGATATCATTCTATTCGTGATGATTTGCAACTTTGGGACAGGAAACATTATTTTATGCCTTTTGAAAAATGGGAAATCATGAAATTTAACCCCTATGAAAAATATTTTCTTGTAATAAAACATTAAATTGTGTGGCCATCATTATGCCAGTTTTGATATGTTCGTTTTTTGTGATTACCTTCAGGCTTGCATTTACTTATTTTATCAATGATATATAAATTGAATCTTTGTACTGTAAAAGAAATCAAGCCAAATGTGTGTTCAGGGTTATTTAGAACTAAAGTACATTACATTTTTTTACATGAAGTGTTATTATTAATAATAGGCCTGACGTAATCCTATTGCCCTACACCCGAGATTAGTGCATTTGATCTGTTACAGCTTTTCTCTAGTGAGCTTGTCGGAGGACTAGAATTTATTAATATTTATTATATAGATTATGTCATGGTTCTTTTGACACAGAAATGGCAAAGCAGTTGTCAATTTTTCAAAGCTTTGGAAAGCAACCCACAAAGGAGTCTCCCAGCAAATCCTTGAAGAGATCATTGAGCCAAGAATCATATGACAAAACTAAAAGAAAGCATAATATATAATATAGAAAATATTTAAAGAGTTTTTTAAATGTCCATCATGAGAGGCAGTTGATATTAGATGTATAAAAGAAATAAAGATGTAAGTACTGACATCTGAGTAGGTTTCGTTGCTGTTGAATATTGGTATCGAAGGACAACAAATAGTACTTGCCTTTTTTTCCCTTATTTCTAACGCTGCTGAACCAGAACATCAATAGGGGACCTTTCTGTGTGGAGTTTGCATGTTCTCCCTGTGCATCCGTGGGTTCTCTCCGGGGTCTGTGGCTTCCTCCCACCATCCAAAAATATGCTTCATAGGTTAATTGGTAACTCTAAATTGTCCATTGGTGTGAGGGTGAATGTGAATGGGTGTGTGATTGTGGCCCTGCGACAGACTGGCGAAACGTCCACCACAAGTGGCCGGGATAGGCTCCGGCAGCCCCGTGACCCCGAAAGTGAACAAACAGATCAGAAGATGAAAGGATGAATTTTGCAATACTAGATGCTGAATATTTTACAAGAATTTTTCTTTGAAGTGAACAGTCTGTTTTTTTCCAATAACTTCCAAACCATGTGACCAAATGTATGCCAAATTATGGCTCCAAAATACACCACAAAAAATTTACAAGAATTTTTATATTAAAATTCCAAAGGTTTGCATATGAAATCTGGTCAATTTTTTCAATGTCTCCCAAACCAGGTGACCCAAAGAGTTAGAACATATGCCGGATTGTAGCACTGACATCTCAAAATCAGACACAACCAATTATTTTGCAATCAAAGATGGCAAATATTTTATATGAATTTTTTTATTAAAATTACAGAAATGTGCATATGAATTATATATATTTTTCCAATAGCTCCCAAACCACGAGATCCAAAGAGATGACATGGTTTGGTTTTCATCTGTTTGGGTCACTTGGTTTGGGAGCTATTGAAAAAAAATAACAGATTTCCTTTGCAAACCTGTGGAATTTAAATATAAAAATTCATATAACTTGTGTTTAATCTATAATTGCAAAAACAAAGTGGTGTGTCTGATGTTGGGATGTCAGTACCACAATTCGGCATAGGTTTAATCTCTTTGGGTCAGGCGGTTTGGCAGCTATTGAAAAAAAATGACCAAATGTCATATGCAAACCTCTGGAATTTTTATATAAAATTTTATATAAAATATTTAACATATTTGATTACAAAACAAAGTGGTGTGTCTGATGTTGTGATGTCAGTGCCACAGTTTGGGATATGTTTCATCTCTTTGGGTCACATGGAAATATAAAAATTTCTGTTAGTATGGTGTATGTTGGAGCCATAATTTGGCATATATTTGCAATCATAAGGTCACATGGTTTGGAAGCTATTTAAAAAAACAGAATATTTACTTCAAACCATTTTTCTTATAAGATATTGAGCATCTATCATTGTAAAACTTTTCTTAATAAAACATTGCAAAATAAATACAATTATTTAAACACAACATGAGGAAATGTTTTCTAGTAATTTATTTATTTTTGCAAAGCATTTAGTCTTGGGTTTGATCTAAAATTTTCTCCATCTCATGAACTTGCTAATTTGTTAACGGCCCCTAAGAGACCTCACTGAAGAACGTCTGTCGAATTCACCGCAGTACACTCATGATGGCAGCAAAAAATGATCATGCCACCAATGTGTGGAAAAACTGGTTTTTGCAAAGACGTGACCATACAGTGAGGTATAATGTTCTAATGATGTTCCTTTTGTATTATTTTTACGTGAAAAAACAGGGAGCTTTATGAACTTTCAGAAACTGAAATGTGACTGGATTTGCCATTAATTCTTGTTTACTTGCTTGTACAGATATTTAAATGTTTGTTTGTATGCTTGTTTGTACACATAACATATCTGATGGCATATTTTTTAGACTTGCTCAAATATATCTAAAAAGTTAAATATGAAAAAAAAATATTTAGGGTTGGTCCATCTTAGGGCTCCACCATGAGAAACCCCAAAACTGCCACAAGGTGTTGATCAAACCCTCATCTACCTCAGTGACTTCAGTAGAAAACCACATTAGAATACAAAATTGTAAAAGAAAAAGAAGAAAGCAAAGGGGACTTCGAAGTAATTTGGAAAAACAAGCATATTAAAAAAAAATAACCACAAACAGCTCCATTCTGAATTTATTTCAAGATTTTTTAATTAATTTTCATTAGAACCAGAAGTGGCTATTTACAGATAAAAAACATTCAGTTTATACATTTACACATTCGATTTAAATTAAAAAGCTGTAACAGAAAACATACATTTTCAGCTTCCCAATCTTTTAGCATTTAATCATAAACTAATATTTTGCAATTAAAAAAATAGCAACCTATAATGATTTTATATTTAAAGTTTATTCTCAAACGAAAGGAAGACAAGATATACAGAAGCATCAATTCAGTGATGAAAGTCAGGCAAGGAAAAAATCCCTGAACTTTTCTTTGAGCGATATGGTGGGCGCGGAGAGAAATTTTGGAAAAATCCATGGTCTTAGATGCATTCTGGTACATTCTGGCAGGTAGTTGTTCACTTCTTAATCAAGAAACTAAGACTAATTGGAGAATCATGATTTGTCATTCAAACCCCTAGTTTGACTTACCATTAAGGACTTGCTGGTCCTAAAAAAGAATTTGGATCATTGCTAAAAGTAACACAATCCTACAATCTAAGCTTTTCCTAAAAGCTGCAAAAGATAATATAGTAACATCAAAGCCCCAAATGGCAAAAAGAATACCAGTAATTATGATATTCTATGAAAGTACCTCATTTGTATATGATTTCTGCTTTAGAAATGACAGATGTAAAACATCCACTTGCACTGTTTTCTCAAACTATAATTACATCAAAATATGGGATCTGCTTTAAACTATCTTTCTATAACATAATACATCAATTCTTTACCACCAATACTAAGTAATCTGGGAAATATCAAAACAAACATACAAACAAAACTAAACATTGTAAACATTCTTTTTTAAGGGAGTCTGGGTCCAAACCACCAACTACTTGTAATTAATGTCAATAATACTGAACTAAATCATGGTAATTAGGAAATACAAATAAATTAGATAGAGAAATGCATTCAAAATAAAAACTGAAACTCAAAACTAAAACTGAAATTATTTCAAAATTTGGGTTAGATTTAGATTATTTTGCACTAAATGTATTGGACCTACACTACCTTAAAAATCTTTTTCTTCCAGCCAAAACCACTTCAATTTGTTTTTTATCGTCTTCTCACAACTGAGGTTGTGACCACGCTCAATAATGACGCTGCCCGCCATTATTTTAACACAAATGTCATTACAAACTCTTCAGTGTCATCGCAACCTCTTCAGATTTGTTTGTGAATGTTTAGCGTGGGTCCGCCAGTTTAGGTCTCCGTCACGCTGACCACGTGGTACAGACAGAGCCAATCAGAGCCGTCGGTGCATCCGAAAGCAACTAAAACGTCCCATCATTGGTCAATAAGCCGGGAAGACGAGAGATGGCCGCGCCCATAGAGGAAGAAAGAAAAGGAGAAATATAGGAGGAGAAATATAGAAAATAAAGCTAAAATTCCCCGATTTCAGACCATTTTTTCATCCAGAAAGCGATTTGTCCGTAGAAATCAGGTCTTTATTTCCCGGAAGGTACGTTCGGTTTGCTCAAAAACCCGGATTTCCGGGAATTCCCGGAAGACTTTCATCACTGATCAATTAAACATAAGTTGTACACAGTATTGAGAACCCTGTAAGCTACTGGCCAGACAAAATAAAACACATCTGCAGATTCAAAGGGGCCAGCCAAAATGACTCCCTGTAGACCGATAAAACAAATATATGATTTTTAATAAATCCCTGATCTACAACAACTTACACTAGTATAGACACTTTTAGCAGAACTTTATTCAAAATGGCTACACAATGCATTGCATGTGCGATATTTAAAGGGAAATACAAAAACTCATAAAAAGTATAACTGGAGAAAGATCATCTAGATCCAATGGCACTGGATTTAGGTGTTGGCTCATGCAGTGGTTTGCAGAAATTAGTGTCCTATAGTCTATCAGGCAACGGTTATGTTGGCACAGAAATACAAATAACGCTTTGACCTGAATCTGTTTCTGCAGCTTAGTTTGACGCATTAATGGCCACCTTACAATAACAACAACAATCACAGGCAAAGTTTAAAAAAAAAAAGCGGTCCCTACTTGTGATCAGAATGACATTGGGAAATGTTTGTGCAGAATATTTTGACATTGAATCACGTTCAGGTTTCGTTCTTTTAACTGTCTGTACACAATAGAAAACACAAGGTCCCAGATATGTCCAGTTCTAAAGCAGTCTTTATCCTCATGTCCACTCATGACACAGCAGACTTATTATATTATGTATTCCTTACTGTATATTCTGGGCGACTGTCATTATTAGCATTTTTATTGTAAGCCTTTATATCAAGAAGAGCTGGCGTAAGTGCAGTAAGTAAGAGAAAAGGCAACACAGAACGAGGTTGCACTAAATGTAACTAGATCTGAGTCCCTGAGGGGGAACTGCCCAGCAGCAGCAGAATGAGGTCAGCCGCATTACTCTAGGTCAGGGGTGTCCAATTCCAGGCCTCAAGGGCTGGTGTCCTACATGCTTTCCCATCAACCTGGTGTTGAAGCTCCTAATTGGCTAAACACACCTGATCCAGGTAATCAACAGCAGATGAGGCAGGGTTTCTGGAAAACCAGCAGGTTGCCGGCCCTTGAGGCCTGGATTTGAACACCCCTGCTCTAGGTCCTCTGCCACCCCTCCTCTTCTCTAGCATGTGGCTCCCCCTATCGCATGGGAGAAATACTGCATCCCCTCCTCACCTGCTATGGTTTCAGTTTAGCAAAAGCGATGTAGTTGAGAGGGTAATAATGAGCAAGCAACAAGGTCTGTACTTCTGAGTCCAGGCTGTCTTCGATGAATAGTACAGAACATTCTGGAAAGGGCAACAGTACTGCCAATGGAGCAGCTGCTTTTCACACAAATTCCAAGAGCTTCATGGTCCAATAGATGATGCTAAGGCCGATGAAACCTGTGGTAGAAAAAAAAATGTTATAAAGCAGGAAACTGCAACTGAGTATTAGGGCCATTGTAAAAAAAAATAAAACAAATAAAATATATATAGAAAAGATTTACATGAATAATCTCATAAAATTATGAGAAAAATTCATAATTTTATGAGGAAAAAGCCATGTTCTCCATTTAATATTGCAGTTTTTTTTATTGATATTTGAAGTCTACCATTTATTTTACTGGCATTAGAGCTGTGACGTGTGGGATTTTTGATCACCGCGGTGATGAACCAGCAGGGGGCGCGGTGTCGCGGTTAACCACAGCCCCCTCCCTCCTCCAAAAAAAACCACAAAAAAAAAAACCCCACACACACAAAATCCCCCGGCGACCGCGTCGGAAATAAATACAATTACAACGCAGTATTCTTTATTAACAAATAACAGTAACAACCAACTACTACCTATCTAAGTAATGAACTAACTATATAGGTTTTGTAGAATGACTGTGTGTGTGTGTGACTCTTCATTGGTAGGTTGTGTTCTTAAGGTGGAATTTAGAACTTTTCGACAGATCTAATCAACCTCTACCACACACCACCAAGATACAAGGCTGTAGGTGTATTGAAATGCCACATAATTATCTTTTTCAACAATGCATCATTACTCTTAGCCTGATTCCCTTTTTCTATGGCCTCTCTCAGCTAACGCTCAGCCCCAACAAAGTTTGTGCCATTGTCATAGTGCAACTCCAGCACTTGACCACCCTAATCCTAGCTCTCCTTAGGGCAAATACAACAAGAGAACTCTTCCAGTTCCGGGTTACAGCACGGACGCGTGTGGCTGACGGTGGCTAAACAACTAGCTTCAAATGACTTAAAAAGTTGATTTTCTCCAAAAAAGAAAAAGAGAGCAGACCACGGCCCCTAAGAAAAACCATGACTACGAAGACCTTAAAAAGACTCTTGATGATATGCGTTGTATCCCTTTATGGAACAAGTGACCGCTAAGCTAACTCTGCTCTTAGAGCTAATAGAGGACCTCTGAAGATTCCGAGCTCAAGACGAGCAACGAAAAAACCGGATCGACATTTTGGAGAAAAGACTGGACGAAGTGGAACAACAAGTAAGGATGAATACTGTCATTCTCACTGGAGTACCGATCAAACCCCGGGCAAAGCTAAATGCCGAAGGAGCTAGCATTGCTAATGCTAATAGCGCTAGCATTGCTAGCAGTTCTGAGACGGAGAGTGGTGGAGAGTCTCTGGAACACCAAGTGGAATCATTTCTAAAGGGCTAAAGGGATTTCCCTGGATCTCAACACCATCGAGACCTGCCACCCGCTCCCCAGGAGAAAGGAGACGGATAAACCAGCGATCCTCATCAGGTTTGTGAATCAAAAACACAAGCTAGCTCTGATGAATCAAAGGAAAAATCTGAAGGGATCTGGGGCCTCATTTATAAAACTTTGCGTAGGATTTGCGCCAGAAGTGGCGTACGGATGAAACATAGGACGTGCGTACGCACAGAAATATTCAGATTTATAAAACCGTGCGCACGCACATCCTACGCATCTTTCCCTTAAAAAATCACATTCAATTCTAAATACTGCGCAGCTTTTGCGGCTTCATGACATGCCCATAGTTGCCCATAAATAGTCCGTGAAACGCCCACAAATGAATATTCATTATTGCGAAACCATGGCAAACACAGAGAGAAAATAAAAAAAACGTAACTTCACTCAATGTGAAGTAGAAGTCACGTTGGCGAGGTGGAAAAGAGGAGAAAAATGTTGTTTGGAAGGCACAGTGTGGGCATTACTAATGCCAAAAAGGCACATGAGTGGCAAACGGTGACAGACGCCGTAAATGCTGTAGCCTCACAACCTCGAACCGTGGCCGAAGTAAAAAAGAAATGGTCGGACATCAAAGTCCAGGCAAAAAAAATGTCTGGCATTGCATCGCCAGAGTGTGTCTGCCATGGGTGGGGGGGGGACACCGGAGCTGACCCCTCTTGATGAGAGACTGGTGGCAATAATTGGGGAATCCCTTTTAAGTGGAGTTCAGTTCAACGCCAGTTCGTTACCCCTTATGGTGACTAAGCCTGGTTCTCTGTCTAAGCTGTTATGCTCATGCCTTGCTCTCAGCCTTGCACTAACTCTTGCTCCTTTGTCTCAGGATACCACCATCTCACAAGTGATGTCAGCGCTGCCTTCCACTCTGCGGCTCTCAGGAAAACCTGAAGACCTCACGGATCACACTCACAGCTCTAAGCCCTCCAGCCATGCCACCAGCCGCCGTCAAGACCGGACCTCATCCAGCCACAATTACTTCCAGCTCTGGAGAATCAATAAACCCTTTCTCACTAAATACTCAACTGTCTTTCCTTTGGGTTTCAGCATCTGGGTTCTCACGCCTTGAGTGTCATGACAGAACGAACTGACCAAACTCAGCACCCAGCTGACCCAGAAGGACTTCGCTACGCCGTCAATCAACCTGGTATCGCCCTGGGCCGCTAAGCCGACGCTTTGTCGCAAGTTGCTTCTGCCCAGCAGGAACTTTTTTGCGTTTGGATGGATTAACGCAATTGCTAATGGATCTCTCAGGTCAAATGGCTCCCCCAGCAGCAACTCCTCCTGCTTCCGGTATCGCCGCTGCTTCCACCTCCACTCGCTCGCCTGAAAACTTCCGCCTACAGCCCGAACCGTTTTACGGCGACGTCGAAGCTTGTGGGGGCTTTCTTCTCCAGTGTCGCCTGCTGTTTCAGCAAGCCCCTAGGTAATATAACTCCGATCTCAGCAAAAGCACCTTGATCATTAATTCTCTCTGTAACAAAGCTCTGCAGTGGGCCCAGGCGTTTCTAGTGATAAAACCTGTCACACATCTATCCTATGATCGTTTCCTGGAGGAATTCAAGCTGGTGTTTGACCAACCTCGCAAACAGGAGGAAGCCGCACGTAAGCTCCTCTCCCTCAAACAGCGTAACAGATCGGTCAGCGATCATGTCATTGATTTTAGGATACTGGCGGTGAAGGCAGGCTGGACAGACCCAGCATTACGAGGGGTCTTCTACCAATCCTTGAATGAAGCCATAAAAGACCACCTGTGCTCACAACCAGAAACCCATTCATTTGAGGAACTCGCCACTGCTGCCCTTCGCTCAGACACACGCTTACGTGAGCGACAACACGAGAGACCTCCGCCTACTCGCAAGAACTCATCTACTCCTGTTCAAGGTACTACATCACACGTTCCACCAGTAATTCCAGCTGAACCCCCCCCTGCAGCCAACCGGACGAACCTATAAAAATCGTCCATTCTAAGCTCTCCGCAGAGGAAAGACAGCGCAGACGGGCCGAGGGGGCATGTTCTTACTGTGGACAGTCAGGACACCAGGTACCCCAGTGCAGTTTACATTTAAACTCTCAAACCCCCCGCTAGAAGACAGGCCGCGGGCGGGTAATTTCAGGTCATCCCCTAAAGACTTTCCCCGGTTAAAGCGGCTGGGTTGGTGGGTCAGCAGTTTTCTATCATTAAGCATAGCACTGAACCTATTCGTTTTTATAAACATATGTTTATTAAAGATTTTGTCATAGAACAACATATATTTAAACAACAACTGAGATGAAAAAACAAACAAACAGGAAGAAAAGAAAGAAAAACAACCAGACACACAAAAACTAGGGCAAGAAATGAGAGACTATAAAGGAAACTTAATATTACACTGCAATTTGAAAAAAATCCTTTCCAAGCAATAAAGAAAAAGAAAAAGAAAAAAGTGGCACAATTAACTCTGTTGTGGGCGAGTTCTATCTTTTTTAAACTTGGTTAAATGATCCAAAAAAGGCTGCCACACATCAAAAAATACATTTATTTTCCAGAACATGGCGAATCCTTTCCATGTGCAGAACACTTGTGAGTTCAGAAAGCCACATCTTAAATAGAGGCACTGTGTCAGATTTCCATAATGTTAATATAATTTTTTTTGCAATCACCATACCATAAACAACTGCTTTTTGTTCAGAAGAATTGAGGCAAAGAAGGGACGAACTATATCCAAACAAAGCTAATTTGGGATCAGGTACCAAGGGGCGCTTGTATAAATCTGAAAACCAGCGAAAAATCTCCTGCCAAAAGTGTTGCAATTTAGGGCAGGTACAGAACATGTGGGTCAAAGAGCCCTCCGCAGATTTGCAGCAGTCGCATATGGGGGAAATGGTAGGAAAGCATTTGTGTAATTTAACCTTTGAGTAATGGAGCCTGTGCAAGACTTTAAATTGAATTAATTGAAGTCTTATATTTATGGAACAAGAGTGGATATTTTGCAGGCCCTTCTCCCAATGGCTATCCCCAATCTGTAGTCCCAGTACTTCCTCCCAAGCATTTTTCAAAAACATTGTATTACACCCCAGTTTTTCAAAAATTTTTTTTACATTTCTAGAAATTAGGTTTTTAGAGTCAGGTGGGCTCAAAAGAATTTTATAAATGTCCTCATCTTCTGGGAGTGATTCAAAATTAGGAATATTTTGCTGAACATAATTTCTAATTTGTAAATATCGAAAAAAATGTGTTGTAGGGAGAGAAAACTTATCTTTTAGTTGAGTAAATGATGCAAATTTTCTATTAATATACAGATGCTCCAGAGTAACAATTCCCTTCTGCCACCACATTTCAAACGAGGAATCTAGAAAATTTCTTTTTTCTAATTTAATTTGATTAAAAATTTTAATACTATTTGAAACTATAAAACTCCAATTAGCTTTGGGATTAGTAGCAGAAAAGAGAAGCAAAGGAAGCAAACTATGGTTAAGACTGCCGCTTTCTATGGCTACCCAGGGTGGAGTTTCAATAGTTAAATTATTCTTATACCCATCCTGCCAGTAAGCAAGAGCCCTGACATTTGCAGCCCAATAGTAGTGCTGAAAATTAGGGAGGCCAAGGCCCCCTTTCAGCTTGGGCTTCCATAAATGGGTTTTGGAAATTCTGTGGGCTTTAAAACCCCAGATAAAAGGCAAAATTATACTGTCTAATGATTTAAAAAAATTCTTATTTAGAAAAACAGGTAAATTTTGAGAGAGGTATAAAAATTGTGGAAGAGAAACCATTTTAATAGCATTTATGCAACCCATCATGGAGATAGGTAGACCCCTCCACTTTTCAATGTCCATTTTTATTTTCTCTGCCAATTGTAAAAAATTCAATTTGAGTATAAGGTTCGGTTTCCTTGGCAAAACAACACCAAGATATTTTAATGTGTCTGTAATTTTAAAAGGTAAATTGTGCAAGAAGTCAGGGCTGAGGTCAGCACCCAAAGTTATAAATGCACTTTTCTGAAAATTAATTGTACAGCCAGAGATTTCCCCAAAAGACTTAACTAAATCTAGCAGTGCACGGACTGATTGCTCAGGGTTGGACAGGAAAAGGACCACATCGTCTGCATATAACGAGATGCGATGATTCGTGTTTCCCAGTCTGACCGGTTCAATAAGGGGATTGTATCTAATTGCTATAGCAAGGGGTTCAATAGCCAATGCAAAAAGCAATGGGCTTAAGGGACAGCCTTGATGTGTTCCTCTATGTAAATTGAAGGGTGCTGACTTTTCTTGGTTCGTGATTACTGAAGAGGAGGGGTCCGCATATAATAAAGTCACCCAGGATGTAAACTGATCGCCCAGCTCAAACCTCTCCAGAACAGCAGCCATGTAAGCCCCACTCCATCTGGTCAAAAGCTTTTTCTGCATCTAGACAAAGTGCAGCCTCCCCCAATGCCTATGGTACATAATCAGTCTTCTGACATTAAAAAGGAAAATCTTTTAGGAATAAACCCAGTTTGGTCTGGGTGAACAATTGAATCAACATGCTTTTTTAATCTGTTTGAAAGTATTTTTGTGAAGGTCTTCATATCCACATTAAGCAGAGCTATAGGACAGTAGGAGGAAGTTTCTGTCTCGTCCTTGCCGTCTTTTAATATCAGGGAAATATTGGCTTTATATAATGTTTGTGGTAATTTCCTGCAATCGGTGGAATGTTTTAACATTCTTAGTAGCAGAGGGGCTATCTTAGCTGAATATTTCTTATAAAATTCAATGCCAAAACCATCGGGGCCTGCTGCTTTACCATTAGGGAGTGATTTAATAGCATCCAGAATTTCCTGAATGGTAATTTCATAATTTAAGAAATTTTGAGCTGCATCATCCAACCTGGGAAGATTCAACCTATTTAGCCACGAAGAGATGTCACCCTTGGATTTTGATAAATAAAGCTCTTCATAGTGTTCTTTAAATCTATCATTAATAGCTTTAGGATTAATTAGAATCTCGCCAGATTTTGAACATATTTTATGTATAGCACTACTGGCCTGGAAACCACGTAGTTGCCTAGAAAGAAGTTTATGTGGTTTATCGCCAAATTAAAAATGTTTTTGTTTGACCCTAATAAGTTGCTCATTTACTTTATTTGATAGGATAGAACTGTGCTCATATTTTAATTTAAGGATTTCTTGAAATAGGGAGGGACAGGGGGAGGCCTTGTGAGCTTCTTCTAAACGTGTTAAAACACTTTCAATTTCTGTAAAACGCTTTCTACGTTCTTTTCTCAAAAACAATTCAAAAGATATAATGTGCCCACGTAATACAGCCTTAAAAGTTTCCCATAGTACTGAATCTGTCACATCATGTTTGTCGTTAGTTTCTAGAAAGTCTGAGATTCTAAAAGTCATAAAATGGGAAAAAGAGGAGTCAGATAAAAGGAGTGGAGAAAAACGCCAGAAATATGTTTGTCTAGTGTGGCACAGATCCAAAACCAGAGAAGTTGGAGCATGGCCTGAGATTAACATGTTATGATAATTTGAGGAGACCACATTGGAAATCAGTTTAGAGTCCAGCAGAAAATAGTCTATTCTGGAATAAGATTTGTGCACCTGTGAAAAGTAAGAGTAGTCCCTTCCTGACGGGTTGCATAGTCTCCAGATGTCAACAAGACTGGTTGAGCACATCATAGAGTTTATAACATTAGAAGAAGTAGAGACTTGGGATGTATGGGTTGATCTGTCCAAATGTGCACCAAGTACACAGTTAAAGTCACCACCTGCTATCACATGAGTTTCAGAGAAATTGGGTATTAATTAAATATTTGTCGAAAACGACCACTAGGGTCCCTTACGGTGGAAAGATGTTTGAAGGGAATAGTCCTTCTAAACAAAATAGCCACTCCTCTAGCATTACTAGAAAATGTAGATTGGTAAATCTGGTTAGCCCAGCTGCATCTGAGCATTTTTTCTTTTTCTGGTTTGATGTGTGTTTCCTGCAGAAAAACAATATCAGCAGCTAGAGATTTTAAGTGGGAAAACACTTTTGCTCGTTTGAGCAAATGTCCCAATCCATGCACGTTCCAGCTTATGAATTTAATGCCACTATTATGCAAGGATGAATTAAGGTACATTCCAAGAAAGAAAAATAGCAGTGCGTAGATAGATTGCCCTTGTGTAACATTTAGTAATCGAACAGGTAACAAAAAACAGAAAAAATAACAATATTACCCCCCACCCACCATCCCACTTTCCCAAACAAAGTGAGAATATACACCCCACATACTCACGTAGTGCTTGCACGAACATGCAGAGCGACTAATATAACTTTTGAGAGCCCCCCACCCCCTCTAGAATGAGTCTCCAAGTTACATTACAGAAAAAGAAAAGAAAAGAAAAAGAATTTGAACGAAAGAGGCAGTTTTGCAAAGTCAGCCTTCCTGCAAGGAGTCAGCAAACACCTCTGCTTCATGTAGTGAAGAGAACATCTTGATGGCAGACCCATGCCAGACCCGTAATCTCGCAGGGTAGACAAATCCGCTCCGCGCTCTGTTGTCATGGAGACATGGAGACCCGGCGCTGTTTCACCACCTCAGCCGGGTAATCCGGAAAAATGTGGATGGATTTATCCTTGTAGCGAAGAGGGAATTTCTGACGGGCAAGTTGTAGAATCCTTTCCTTTATGTGAAGATGGCGAACCTGCACCAGAATCAACCAGCGACTCTCCTTTTCTAGAACAGATCTTTGCTGAGCTCAAAGAGATCCGTGAGCAAAGGCTACATGAGAAGCAAGAATTCTCCCAGCTCATGGTGGAGCAGGAGGAACGACTACGCAGTGAGCTGCATCTACAGTCTGGCAGGCAACTGGGAGTTCGGTCAAGTACAAGAAACCTGGGTCCTTCATCACCACTAGGGGCAGCGGCCAACAATGAAACATCAGTAGCTGAACTGCTAGAGTTGTCAATTCACCTGCTAATTGGGCTTGACCAACCTGACATACTGGCCCCACCTGAAGTCCGACGCGGTGAGGCAGGTGAGCCCTACGCAACCTTGACCGGTCTCGGATGGACTCTCAATGGTCCAGTCTCTGGTGTCCTTGATACCTTTTCAGCTGACTGCACTCAAGCTGAGACAACTCTGCAGCAAGTTGTGGAAAAGTTCTGGAAGCTTGATGATCCGGCTCACGTATATGGCGACTTACCATCAGCTTCTGATCGAGACGTTCTGGAACTTTGGAAGATGAACGTTACCAAAGAAGATGGACATTATGTGTTGCCCATACCTTTCAAACAGCATCCTCCTCAACTACCAAACAACTACCAAATGGCCAAGCACAGGCTGGACCTCTTACGGAAAAGGTTGACTAAGGATCCAGAACTGAAACAGATGTACACACAGTGCATTAATGACTCCTTGCAGAAAGGGTATGCTGAGAAAGTGAAAGATACAGATGTTGTAGACGGAGCCATATGGTACTTGCCACACCATCCTGTGCTAAACCCTAAAAAACCAGGCAAGGTGCGCATAGTCTATGACTGTGCTGCTCGCTATCAAGGGGCTTCTCTGAACGACCGCATACATCAAGGCCCAGACTTGACTAATAAATTACTGGGCGTACTTCTGAAGTTCAGACAAGAGCCTGTTGCACTGAACGCCGATATTGAAGGCATGTTCTACCAGGTCAGAGTACCACCAAACCAAAGAGACGCACTCCGCCTCCTGTGGTGGCAAGATGATGACCCAAACAAGCCACCCAAACAATATCGCATGACGGCTCACCTTTTCGGGGGTGTATGGAGTCCAAGCGCTGCTGCCTTTGTCCTACAAAGAGCTGCAGAAGACAACAGGGGCTGATACGGTGATGATGTGGTTCAAACCGTGAAGAGGAACTTCTATGTCGACGACTGCTTGAAGTCCTTGCCCACGGAGGATGCGGCTATCGCACTCACCTCAGAACTCCGTCAACTACTTGCCAACGGGGGCTTCAAGCTTACTAAGTGGGTGAGAAACTCTAAAAAGGTGATGAAATCTATCTCAGCTGATGAATGGGCCAAGTCTGTATGCGAGCTCAACCTTGATCAGGACGACTTACCATATGAGCGCACCTTGGGTGTGTTGTGGAATGCGGAGCAGGACTGTTTCACCTTTGATGCTAGACCCATCAGCAGACCAGCAACAAAGAGAGGTCTGCTGTCTGCAACCAGCTCCGTCTACGACCCCTTGGGGTTTGAAGTCCTTTTGTACTTAAAGCAAAATTGCTCTTCCAAGAGCTGTGTCGTCAGAAGTTGGACTGGGATGCACAGCTTCCAGAAGCCATTGCAGATCAGTGGAACAGGTGGTTGACAGATCTACCCCTCCTATCTGCTCTGACTATTCCCAGATGCCTCAGAACAACAACGCCTGGTTATTCTTCTGAAGTCCAGCTGCATCACTTCTCTGATGCCTCAGAGGCTGCATACTGTGCTGTATCCTACCTCAGGGTGAACAACAGGTGCACACTCATCATGTCCAAGGCTAGGTTGGCCCCATTAAACCCAACCACCATACCGCACCTGGAATTGCTAGCTGCTGTCACTGGAACTGATCTGGACCAGCATATCAAACTCCATCTAGAAATTCCTGTGGATCAAACCTTTTGGACTGATAGCACTATTGTGCTTCACTACATCAACAATCAAGAATGACGGTTTGCCACCTTTGTTGCCAACCGCATAGCAAAGATTCAGGAGTGCACTGAGCGTCATCAATGGAAGTATGTTGACACAGCATCCAACCCTGCAGATGATGTCTCTAGAGGAATGTCTGCCAGTGACATCCTGTCAAGTGAACGATGGGTCTCAGGACCATCGTTTCTTCAAGGCTCAGTGGAAGACTGGTCCACTCAGCCCAAGCTGGGCAGCCTACCTGAGATGGCCGAGATCAAACAAACCAAAGCCGTGTACCTGGCCAGTTGCAAAACAGCTGATGGTTTGGACAACATGCTAGAGCGATATTCTGACTGGCACAGTCTGAGACGTGCAGTAGCCATTTTGCTACGGCTGAAAAGCCTGCTATGCAAGAAACCAGGCAAGCGACTCCTGGAACCTATAGCTGTAGAGGAGATACAAGCTGCAGAAGTAGCTATACTACAGAATATACAGAGCTCATGCTTCTGTTCTGGTGAAATTCCATCAAGCTGTATCACCAGTCTCAAGCCATTCAAGGATGACAAGACGAATCTACTACGTGTGGGAGGACGTCTTGTGAATGCACCAATCCCCTTTGAAGCGAAGCATCCAGTTATACTACCTAAAGACCACCATGTCACCAAGTTACTCATCAAACACCGCCACCTTCGGCTGGGGCACTCAGGCATGGAACGGGTTCTCTCAAAAATTCGCCGGCGCTTCTAGATTTTAAAGGCACGCTATGCTCTCAATGCTGTCCTCAAATCATGCATGGTGTGCCACAAGCTGAAGGCAGTACCTGACCACCAGCAGATGGCAAACTTGCCTGACTCCAGAGTAACTCCAAGTGAACCATGCTTCAGCCACGTTGGCGTTGATTATTTCGGCCCTCTGCTGGTAAAGCGAGCCCGCAGCGAACTCAAGAGGTACGGATGCTTATTCACGTGCCTTACAACCAGAGCTATCCACCTTGATACGGATTCTTTTCTCAATGCTCTGCAGAGGTTCATCGCCAGGAGAGGCAAACCCAAAGAAATTAGATCTGACAATGGAACCAACTTTGTTGGAGGTCTGCGCGAACTTCGTCAGGCTGTCGCTGAGTGGAACCAGAGAAAGATAGCAGACCACCTTTTGCAGAGCAACATCAAGTGGATCTTCAACCCACCAGGTGCCTCACACATGGGTGGTGTCTGGGAGAGGCTGATACGATCTGTTCACTCTGTGCTCAACGGTGTCATCGCACTTCAGCCACTTGATGATGAAGGGCTAGCCACGCTCTTTTGTACCATCGACGCTATCATCAACGGCCGCCCCATCACCAAGCTAAGCGAGGACCCTACTGACCACTTACCATTGACACCCAACCACCTACTGCTACTTCGCGCAGGTCCGTCTCTTCCTCCTGGTGCCTTTGTAAGGCAGGACTTATACCGACGTCGCTGGCGTCAGGTTCAGTTCCTCCATGAGAACACTCCACGCAACAGCTGGCCCCTAGGGCTCGTGGTTGCTACTCACCCAAGTGTTCGAGTGAAAACAGCTTCAGGTGAACTTGATCGTCCTACTGCCAAGATTTGTCTGCTGGAGGCCAATCTGGTGAGCAAATCTAAATGACTCATAGACTTAACCCCCCAAGGACTAGTTCCATACTGCAATCTATGACTTTGGGTGCTACTACTGATGCACAAGAGACTTGAAAATATGAGCACTTGTTTAAGTTCTATTCTGCCACACATGCAATTGCCTGTTTAATACTATGAATTTGGTTCTTTGACACATTTGGGTAGTTGTGGAAGCTATGGATGAGCGATTTACTTTCGCAATCGCTCATCGGGGGCCGGGATGTTACGGCCGCTAGAGGCCGCTATAGTTAATGTTTACTGGGCGCCTGCCTATTTTGGCATTTAAGGGCCACCGTAGTTGATGTCATGGGTGCCGCCATTTTGAATTTGCTGCGGGAGCATCTTTCAAAGCTTCTAGCCTTTGTTTTGACGCAGTAAAAAATAAAATAAAAGAAGAAAACATTTAAAGAAACAACAACATTTCTCAGAATTTGTGATCCTCTCCCCAGCGTGGTAAGAGTTAGATTTGCTGTTTGTTTGTTTTTTGTTATGATGAGTGGATTGAGTGCAATATTCATAGTTTGTCAGTTTGTCAGTTTCAACAGTTTGCAATTAGTGTAGACGACTGAAAATGTGTATGTGAAATTTAATCTTGGTTATGTCTGCACAATGAAATATTTTTGTAGCAGTTTAACAGCAGTTTAATATATATATTTGTTTATCCTTTCCAATAATTATTATTATGGCCCGCAGCAGCAGTCACTGACTGCAAGGACCATATTGTTTTCGCAGGTGGAACGACGACTTCGCTGCCTTTCAGCGAGAATGTGACCCCCGCCGCATGCTCGAAAAGTCACCAAAATGTGCACACTCCTGGGATAAATTGCAAATGAATTTTCCACAAAGTCAACGTCACCCCCCCCAAAGACGATGACATCACGGCCAGCAATCCCGTCAAGAAAATGAATGGGCCGAAACTCACGTACGGGGCCCAACAAAATGTACTTCAAAATACAGTCGCGAAACCAAAACACACGTGTCGGGGATATCCCAAAGAAGTTTTGAAATCATTATGGGACGGCCACACGACCTACGGCTTGGCGGCCATTTTGTGGTGAACTCTGAGCATTGGCGATTTTTGTGTTTTCCCACGATATGGGGAAACGACACATTTCTTTGAGCGATTTTCACACAATTGCACACACTTGCTGCCAGCTCCAGTCTACAAACACCACAGAAGTGTTGTTGACCTTTGACCTTGGGAAAAGGCCGCCATCTGTAATTTTCTCAAAAAAGTACCTTTAGCACCAGATACAAACGAAAACTCGTCGTTGGAATTTTCATCAATCATCTCGTAACTTTTCGGGCATCAACGGCCAGCTACTCTCGGACAAAATGTTGGAATTAGAAGTTGTAGATTTTGAACGGCGTGCGCGGGGCGAGCTCGCAACCGTTGCCATCTTAGCTAGCTCGCACATTTTTCATCGGAATGTCGTGAAGAGGAAATATGCAATTCCCTGGCCCGCGCTGAACAAAACGATGTCACACACGACAAGATCGATAAAGGAATGTGGGCGTGGTAAGCAAAAAACCGTCGCAAAAAAATGTGCCGACTCCGCAAAAACGAAAACATTCTGAACTTTTTTTTTGAGAATCGCCAAACGAAACCAATCTACTCTTGTCCGCGATATCCAAAGGAAGTTTTGAAATCATTACGGGATGGTGACACGACCTACGGTTTGGCGGCCATTTTGTGCTGGCTTCAATCGTAAACTTGTCGTTGGAATTTTCAGCGATCGTCTCGAAACTTTGTTGCAATCAGAAGTTGTAGATTTTTAATGGTGTCCGCGTGGTGAGCTCGCAAAGTCGCGCACTGTTATACCTCCCATGCCTTTTAATGCAATAAAGTGAAATTTTAATGTATGTATCCAAATCAGGAACTGAACACATTGAAAAACACTGGATATGGACATATAAGAAATGTGGGCGTGGTTAGCATAAACCACTGTTGCAAAGGACAACAAAAAGTTTACTTTATCCGATTTGTCTCAAACTGACATCAATCTTTTCATCATCCCGAGGTGACTAAAACATAAAATGGTTGCTATGGAGATAAAATCAACAGAAAAGCGGCCATTTTGAAAAAAGTGGGATTTTTTTTTTTATCAACTACTGACACATTGCTCTCACCAATGGAGCAATTTGTTTTTCTGTGTCAGTTGATGATGCTGTTCGCTATGCTAGCAATGTTAGCTATATTAGCATAACTTGCATTGTTGGCATAGTTAGCTTAATGAGCAATGTGTTTTTCTGACAGAGTTGATAATGCTGATCGCTATGCTAGCACTTTTAGCCACATTAGCATAGCTAGCATAGTTAACATAATTAGCATTTTAAGTAATGTGTTTTTCTGAGAACTGATGATGCTGATCGCAATGCTAACACTTTTAGCCACATTAGCACAGCTAGCATAGTTAGCATAATTAGCATTTTAGATAATGTGTTTTTCTGAGAGAGTTAATGATGCTGATCGCTGTGCTAGCACTTGTAGCCAAATTAGCATAGCCAGCATAGTTAGCATTATTAGCATATGCAGCTTTGGCTAGCCCTCATCAAAGGTGAGTGGTGAGGGTGGTGAGGGCGGTAAGGGCGGCGGTGGTGCGTAGAGTTGGGAGTGGAAGGCGGGTTGCGTCTGCGGGCCATACAACGCCGCTTGCGGCTTTAATTATTATTGTTGTTGTTTTTTTTCCAACATTCTGTATTTACAGTTTGACCATTCAATTGGATGTGTGCTACACCAAGGGAGATTAAACCGCTAAACAACCACGTTAATGTAGTGAATTTATTTCCTACAACCACAGATTTCAAAATCAATATTTTGATGATTTTTCTAATGAAATTAATCTGAATATATTTTAGTTAACTGATCTGTATGTGGTAAGTTATTATACAAAATAGTTATAACAACTTTACATAAGTATGAAGTAATTCATCATTATCATGTGACTTATTGATACTTAAGCATATGCAATGACCTGAAACTGTGTTGGTAAGGTATTGATAACAGATGAAAAGTTATGAACCGGATAATGATAAATCATGTAATAAAATGGTTAACGATAGAACAGGGGTGGGATTATACAAGTTCGCTTCCTTCCACTGCCTCTCAAGCAATCTTTGATTTAATATCTAATTATCCTAAGTTTGTTGTGTCTTTGAATGAATGCATGAATGCTTATTGTATTGTTTTGTGCATTACTCCGTGATTGCATGAAATAAACCATCAACCAACCAACCAATCAAAAAATATTTTCAAAAGTAGCTTTGTTTTTATTTCACACTGCTGTTTTTCAGAATGACTTGTTTATTTCGTAATGAGCTTTCTCAGCAGAATGAGTCTGTCTGTCATTCAAACCAGACAAGGCGGAGACACTTTTGCAGGGGTTGACATAGCCCAGAAATTTGCACTGGCCCACAGGGCCAGTAGTTTTTGAAAGTTACTGGCCCTGCCTGAAAGTTACTGGCCCGACACCGCGCACAGTGCGACCCGCCGCTCCGCGGGTGCTTGCAACTTTAGGGGCGTCCGGGGGCATGCCCCCCCGGAAAATTTTAATATGGTGCAATTTGGTGCATTCTGGTGACATCTAGCACTTATTTCTACACTTTTCAATAACTGAAAATAGAGCATATCAAACTATAATCTGCTCTAGTCTGTTTCAGATGTTTTGAAGAGAGCACTGCAGTGTAGTAGGTAACATTAGTTCAGAAGTTTTCATGCTGCTTCTAATCACTGCTATTTCACATTTGTTCGTAATCAATAGTAGAAGTTTTATTTACTTTTCTGCTCTGACTGCCTTGACGTTCTGCTTTTTGTTACTGTTGCAAAGTTACATTTACTTTTTAGTTACTTTAGTTACTTAATTAAATTAAATAATTGAAAAATTAAATAAAAATAAATTACTGAGATTAGGCCTGCACAATGTACCGCAAATTTATCGTTATCGCAAAATCCAGCTCTGCAATATGCATATCGCAAAAGATGGCAAATATCGCAATAAATCATGAACCTTAAATGTGTTAAAACAATCTAATGGCAGCTTGAACTATTTAACGAATCAAATAAATCCCTTTATGCATTTGACCAATCAGATGGACGTCTTCACGTTGTTGACCAATCAGGTGGAACCCTATTATGTTAGATGTTAGTCACCTATGTCAACGAGGGTCATTTGGAGTATAATTTTTAAACTGTTGCAATGAAATGGGAATGGTTATTTGGTTATTTTGCTGTTTGTTTATATACTGCAAATTATATCGTTATCGCAATTTTAATCTCTGATATCGCATATCGCGAGTTTTCCTCATATCGTGCAGGTCTAACTGAGATCATTCAGCTAACTAGAAATACTTACTGCTTACAGTGTTGTAAAGAAAAACAAAATTAAGTAGTTTGACATTATACTGCATTTGAGTCTGAGATTCAGGTATTTGGAGTTGCCTTTGATTCTTTGTTTTTCAGCTTAAAGCTTAGTGCATACAGTTTCATCTTCAATGCATTCATTAAATATCTTGCTGTCCATACTATTAATTCCACCCATTACTCCATCTAACATATTCCTATCTATTCCTGCCATGTCTTCCACATCTCTGACATGCTTCAGTCTCTCTTCAGTGACGGTGTCGGATTTATAATCAAATGTAATAATAACCCACTGGCTTGTGCCTTCGTTGTTGCTGTTTAACATTGTTTTGTATTGAATTGTTACATTCAATAAAGTTTGAAAAAAAAAAGTAGTGAGCGCGTGCCGCGTGGTGCTCGGCAGTGAAAGCACCGCGCAGCAGGCGGGAGAGAAGGAGAAGAGTGATCAAAGGTTTCCCATAGAAACCCTTGAAGTCTGAACACAGGACTAGCAGAAAAAGTAAATTATGAAGACGAGGTAAATCTACACGTTTTCGCAAAATATACTTTATTGAAGAAGGTGAAAAATATATTAACAGTTAGATATTTTAGTGGCCCGAGCGGACAAGTGAAAAATAAAGTCTTGTGGTCCGTACTGCTCGAAAAACAGGACCGGGCCAGCGGACAAATGGCTATGTCGAGCCCTGTTTTGTGATTGGCTACTCCTTTACTCAGACATAAGCAGCTGCACCCTAACTCCATCGATCGAAGACGCTTCAGGGAACGTGACGCCGCAATGCACACGCCTCAACACTAGGTGGGAGTATGCACCTCCACACATCCACAGTGTTGCCATATTGTATGGTTTTCCGCCAGATTGGACGGTTTTGGTTTTAAATTTAAAAATGGCTTTGGTACCCATAATCTGGGCGTTTTTCTTTTTCCTAACGAAAATATAGTAGCGGACTAAGTTAGGCTGGGTGGCTGTTGGTGTTCCGATAATCTTCTATGTACTGGAGCTCCTTGAACGCACCAGGCAGAGACAGAATGTTTGGGATTGAAATGTCAGTAAAATGATGACCAGATATTGTTGTAAATTAAACAATTTTCTTTTGTTTTAAATTTTGATTTTACAGATTATTTTAAACCAAAGTGAATAAGAAATAACCATTGTTTGCATCATTTTTTGAGACATGAACTAAATTTAATGATAAAAGCATACCTTGTGTATATTCTGCTTTCTTCATGAACCTCCATTTCAGTGCTCTTATAGTCATTAAGCTCCTTTCGGATGGCTGCCTGCAAGAATCAATACTGTGTTAAATGTGAACTTCAGGAGAAAAAAAGTACTGGTATTTATTGTACTGGGGGCCAACAATACAGTATTTTTACATGTAGCAATAAGTGTAGAGCTCACCTTATCAGCTGGAGTCAGCTTGGTCCATGGCTTGTCTGCCCTCCGGTCATAGTCCTGGGCATCTGTGACTTCCACATATTCATGAAATCTTAAGATTTTTCTTGCCTGCAGTTCTGCAACCGTGGGTCTTTGACTCAGCTACAAGAGAAAATGTTGGTTTATTGTACATTTAATATTCCTCTAGCTATATAAAATGACACTCAGGTATTTTTGCTCTACCTTTCTGGTCAACCGCCGCTTGATTTCTCTGACTTCCGCCTGTCTGTCAGCCTGATTTTTGGCTGAGGAGAGGATAAAAGGGAAAAAAGTGGCAGGACCAAATTTAGATTTCAACATGAAAGCTTTTTTTGACATTAAAGAAAAGCAGAAAATGAAAAATTTCCAAAATTAGACCCTTGGTTTATGATCACATTTTAAATATAATGCAAATAATAGATGTGGCTTTAGGCACATTCAGCTTTGTGGCAACAAATAAAACCCACAATGTGGCTTTTTACACCTGTTTATTATAAAAAAAAAAAAACTTTTGATAAAGGAGTAAGAAGTGCTGCTGATAAACCCAGACAAAAATTAGTCTAGCTTTGAAAGCTCCACCCCTTATTCCAAAGATATGTTAATATGTCAAGAGTGAATACTGACGCTGAAGGATGTTTCTTTGCTCCAGCTCCTCAGCGGTTGGTCTCTGACTAAGTCGCCTAAAGCAAGGAAAAAACAAACAAGAAAAGACTCTGGTACTTTTTTACATACTTTCATCACCTAATGAGACAGGTGATACGTAGGGCATGGATCTTTGAAATCAACCTCTTTTTCATTTACAAATTGTCTTCATATGAAGTTGTGGAACGCCAACGTGACAAACTGGGATTTTACCGCGAGAGTGCCGTGCCGATCTGGGTGCGGATGGCCTCCCACTGCTCCCTGCTCTGCCAGGTGAGCCCCTGTCCATGAGGCTGCTCGTCCCTACTGCTCCCGTCCTGAACAAACCTGTCCCTGTCAGGCACACATGAACGGCTTCCCAGCTTAAGAGCCAAAGTGTCTTTTCTCTTTACTTTGCTGGCCAGAGCACCTGCACGAGAGATTAAGGCCAGAGTGAAAACACTAAACAACAGCGCTCAGCCTCCTAAGAGAGCAGTTGTGCTTACTTGGTGGAGGCTCATCCTCCTCCTCATCCTCATCTTTATGAAGCATAGGACCATCTGAGTCACTGTCATCTACTCGAGAGTCATGCTCCCCTTCTTCCTCTTCCTCATCTTCTTCAGCTTCCTCACTCTCACTCCCATTTTGTCCTGGGAGAAAGCAGACCCCGGCATCTCCTATCAGGCACAGACGACTCCGAGGCTCCAGCTCTGGCTGGGGGATCTCGCCGTCATACTCTTCTTCCTCTTCATCGTCTTCCTCCTCAGAGTAATCATCTTCAGATCTATTGGAAAGAATAAAAAGATCAATAATAAAAACAGTGTTTAGAATTGACTTTACATTTTTAGCTTTAAAGCTGCGTTCTCACACTGAATGCGATTCGTGCAGCAGAGGTAGCCAATTGCATTGTTAGGTCACTGTACAGACGCGATCAAATGTCCTGTGGCACAGGTGTGGGGGTCTGACAGCAGCAGGATTTGAGCGGTGCGGCCAGAGTTCTAATATTTAAACTTTGATGAGGTCAGAGATGTAACATTTCCTCATGTCAGCATATTTATATAAACCCAGATAAATCAAATAAAAATCCAATCCACATAAAGCTATGCAGGAGCAGATACATGGAACATTGGGGTCACGCGCCTGTGGTCAAATAGGGTGGGGGCAACCAGCATAACAACTTAGAAACTAAGTAAAAGATCTGCAGCGCCTTGCCAATCTCCAGCCTAATTGTATAGTGCACTTCGCTCCAACGCTGCTTCAGCGAGTGAAGGGGTAGGCAAGGCAAGGCATGGGAGGAGGGGCTGCCAGGTGTGTATCAGGGAGGGGCACCTTTATCATATTTTCTGAATTGATTATTTTTTAAACTATTTTCTAAATGATTATGAATTGATTGATGCTATTGGTAAATAATGTCTCAGATAGGCATTCATACATTAAAAATGCAACAAAAAAACCCCTTTGACTAAAAGGGCACTTAAGGCATCTGTATATCATGTTTTGTGATATTTTTAATTGTTGTTTTAATTGTTCTTTTGAGCTTTAAAGGTTGGCTATTATATCTGTCCGGGGAAAACAGATGACAATTATCAATGTTCACACTCCCAGAGAAATAAAAGAAATTGAAATAAAAGGGAACTTCTAAAGGCCTCCTCCTTGCTGCTGACTCCGGCCTACTTTCCATCCTCCTCCTACTTGATTTGAGCTCAGCCTTCGATACCATCTCCCACACCATCCTCCAAGACAGACTGTCCGCCATAGGTATCAGAAACATACCTCTCAACTGGTTTCACTCTTACCTCTCTGGCCGCACCCAATTTATTCAATTAAATGGGCGGCCGTGGTGCAGCGGTAGGGCGGTCGACTCATGATCGTAAGATTGCAGGTTCGATTCCCGCCTTGCACGCCCATGTGTCGAAGTGTCCTTGGGCAAGACACTGAACCCCACCTTGCCTCTGGTGGGAGGTTGGCGCCAGTGTTCGGCAGCGGAGCCGCCGCCAGTGTGTGAATGTGTGAGTGCATGGGTGAGTGGGACTGTGACTGTAAAGCGCTTTGGGCCTTCGAAAGAAGGTAGAAAGCGCTATATAAGTATACGCCATTTACCATTTTACCATTTAAATCAGTTCACTTCATACACAGTTCCTGTCACTACAGGTGTTCCCCAGGGCTCTGTCCTGGGACCCCTGCTATTTAACTGCTCCTCCCCCTGCAAAAGAGTGCAGACGCTTTTTTCCCTGCTCCTGCCGCTTCCTGCTTTATTTGCTTTTTAATCATTTAATTAATCATTTTTAATCATTTTACTTCATCCACACATCCTGGAATATCAGACTGGTCATCCTTTTTTGTGACTTCCACCTATACAAATCAATATTTTTACAGTTCTATACGTCTGACAAGCCAGCGACATGTCCGGAAGAGGAAGACAAACAAACTCCCACTGTGAACGCTGTCGGATCTACCAACAAGAAATGAAAGAGCTACAAACACGGATATTTACTTTGGAAACTGAAAATGGACTTCACAAGACCCTTCCAGTAACATCGGGTGGTAAGAAGCCCGCTCTTACAACAAATGAGAAGAATAACAGTGACATAGACCTGAGTGATGTTGTGTCCTTTCCGAAATTTTGTGCGGAGGAACTCTGTGTTAAGCCAAAGCGTAAAGATGACAGAACATCCGAAATAAAGCTCACAAACAGATTTTTACCCTTAACACAATGTGAAGTTAAAGAACAAAGTGAAATTGGACCACAGAATAGGAGTTATAATGTTGGCAACAAAGCACAGGCAGAAAGAAAATCTGTGCCAAACGTCAAGGTCAGAGATACGCTGCTGCTTGGAGATGGCGCCATCAGTGGAGTCAGCCACAGAAGAATGCAAACTTTATGTTGACCAAGTTCTACTGTTCCAGTGATTACAGGACTCTTATCTAAAGTCTTGTACCAAGGAGTTAAACGAATAATCATCCATGTAGGTGCTGTCGATATCAGAAAAGAACAATCTGAACGTTTGAAAAAAGACTTCATGAAGTTATTTGAAGAGATTGACAAAGTAGAGGTTGAAGCATTCATCAGTGGACCTCTTCCTAACATCGATGGGGTGTCACTCAAGTTCAGCCGTCTGTTTCAGCTGAACAATTGGCTCTCCAGAGAGTGTGCTTCTTATTACATTGAGAACTTCAATATATTCTGGAAGCGAAAGGACCTATTCATGGGAAGAGGCCCACACCTGACCAGAGGTGGAGCAAGAGAGTTAGTGAAGAACCTCCTCCATGCTCTGGGGCAGTAAGGAAGGACCTGTCATGGTGCCTCTGTCAGACTCCTCCCCCTCCAGCTCTGCTCCACTGCTGATTACCACCAGCTGCAGTCACTCATCCTCGTCAACTCACCTCATCTTAAGGAGCTGCAAACCTTCAAGCTGACGCCAGTTCGTTGCCCTTCAACGTTGACTCGCCTGGTCTCAGTCATGCTCTGTTTTGCTCTGCCTTGCTCTTGATCTAACTCTTGATCTAACTCTTGTTCTCATGCCTCAGGAAACCACTTCATGAGTGACGCCAGTGTGGACCATCTGCTTAACAGTATCAGGAAACCTGCAGCCTCTGCATCTGTAGCTAACCGTGTTAGCATCTCCAGCCACGCCACCAGTCAAAATCAAGTCCAGACCTCATCTAAGCCAAGCCATCATCCTCCATGGAGAAACAATAAATCTTTACTCACCTACAACTCGCCTGTCATTACTCTGGGTTCCAGCGCCTGGGTCCGCTCCGCCTGAAAATCATGACAGGACCGAGCCAGTGTCCTAGGAACCACAGCACAACGGCAACAACAACTACCTCCACCACCACCGGTCAAAGACTTGGATCCAGCAGCACCAGCACCACAACCACCTCCATCTAAGGACTCAGCTGCACCAGCAACACAACAACTACCGCCAGCTAAGGACCCAGCCACACAACCACAACAACAACCACCAGATTTGGCCCCAGAAATGCCACCATCCGACCAGCTGTGGGTGCCCCCTGCTACATCTACTCCCAGTGAAGACTCACTTTCCTTTTCGTCCCCCCCACTTTCACCTATGGCCCTACCTAGCCATTTTGATAGCCTCATTAAGTCAGAAATTAAGATGGCTCCCCTAACACCTGTGAGCCTCACACCACACCGGAGCTCTCCTACCCCTCCAGCGCCCCCTCCTTATCCTTCACCCAAAGTCCCTCCAACACGTCCTTCATCCAAACCCCCTCCAACACACCCCCTCCGTCGTTCACCCAAATCCCGTCCAGCTCCCACTCCTCCCGGTCCATCACCCAAACTACCCTCAACTCGACCTCCCCTGCGCGCCTCTAGAGGTGCTATTCCCCGGAGCTAGGATGAAACGGGCCCCCAGTGTCCTGGGAAAGATTATGTCAAACTGGGGCCCTGTGATGAACAGCTTCCTTCTGGTGCTATACCTGTAGTTGCACCACGTAGAATGCAAAAAGGGGCAGTTAGACTGTCCAATCAAAGAAATCTAGTTCATATCCCTTGCAAGAAGGTTTTGACCAGTCCCAAGGAAACTAATCTTAAACTTGCTGCACTCAATGTCAGATCTTTATGCAACAAATCATTTCTAATTCATAATCTTATCTCTTCTTTTAATCTTGATTTTATGTTGACTGAAACATGGCTTGACAAAAACACAGGAAACATAGTTCTAGTCGAATCAACCCCCCCCAACAACAAATATGAATCGGAAATATGAGAAAATAAAAAGGGTGGAGGCGTTTCTGCACTGTTTAGAGATAATATTGCAACCCACAGTCTATCATTTTGTGTGATTTCATCATTTGAGTTTGTGTCCTTTAAGATTGAGTTAAAACAAACCCCTTCCTTACTCTGCATAGTTATGTACAAACCTCCTCAGCACAGCCAAAGTTTCATTCATGATTTCACTGAAATGCTCTCAGTTGTGTGCACAGACTTTGATGGTCTACTCATTACAGGTGATATTAATGTTCATGTTGATAATGTCAATGACAGAAATGCAAAAGAGCTCAATGCTGTCCTTGAAACCTTTGGTCTAATTCAGCATGTGAGTTGCCCCACCCACAGCAGAGGGCACACTCTGGACCTGCTCATCACAAAGGGGGTTATTATTTACAATGTCATTGTGGTTGATGTCGCCCTCTCTGATAATTTCTGTGTATTCTTTGACCTGTCTGTTGCTCCCAAACCACCGCCTGGCCCTGCAGTTGTCCAAAGGAGACAAATAAATGAGAGCACTAGGGCACAGTTTGTAGAATTGATAAACCCTGAAAACGCCTCTGGTGCCAATGCTGATGAAATGCTGAATTCTGTTACTTCTAGCATCTTGAATGTTCTGGATGCCATTGCCCCTATGAAGGTTAAATTGAGAAAACATAGACAGAAAGTTCCCTGGAGGAACGATGATCTAGTCAGGGCACAGAAACAACAGTGCCGCAGAGCTGAGCGAAAGTGGCGCAAGTCAAAACTCCAGGTTCATTATGGAATGTATAAGGGGGAGTTGTATGCTTACAACCAGTTCTTATGCAGAACAAGTGAAAGGTACTTCTCTGAAATAATTGGAAGTTGCAGCAGCAACTCTCGTATCCTGTTCACAACAGTAAACAGATTAACTAACCCTCCAACCCAGCTACCAATAGAACTGGTTTGTACACCTAAATGTAATGAGTTTGCTGTATTTTTAAAGACAAGGTTCAGGGCATTAAAAAGGCCATCAACTCCACAACACATATAACTATCCAACGGCCACCTACTCACTCTAAGCTGACTCACTTTGTACCTGTCACTGACCAAACTGTCTAAGAGACCATCACCCATCTGAGCTCGTCTACATGCTGCCTTGATGTGTTACCTACTAGATTTCTAAAGTCTGTCTACAGTGTGTTGCCACCAATTACTCAAATAGTTAACATGTCTCTTCAATCTGAAATATTTCCAGAGGCCTTAAAAACTGCAGTAGTTAAACCCCTCCTGAAGAAGAGCGGTCTTGATCCCACTGTACTGAATAATTACAGACCTATTTCTAATCTGCCATTTTTAGGAAAAGTCCTTGAAAAAGTTGTCTACCAACAGCTCACTGATTTTCTCTTATTAAACAATTCATTTGATGTTTGCCAGTCAGGTTTTAGACCCCATCATAGCACAGAAACTGCTCTTATCAAGGTAATCAATGACATCCGCCTGAACACTGATGATGGAAAAGTCTCTGTATTAATCCTGCTAGACCTGAGCGCTGCCTTTGATACTGTTGATCATGGGATCCTTTTGCACAGACTCCAAGACTGGGTTGGCATCTCTGGATCTGCCCTACGTTGGTTCAAGTCTTATCTAGAAGACAGGAAATACTTTGTTGAAATTGGGAGTTGTGTCTCAGACTACATGGGCTTGAATTGTGGTGTGCCCCAGGGATCGATCCTGGGACCCCTTCTGTTCAACCTCTTCATGCTGCCACTAGGGCAGTTAATACGCAATAATAACATTTCTTATCACAACTATGCAGATGATACTCAGATCTATGTGTCACTTACAACAGGTGAATATGGGCCGGTGGATTCACTCAGCCACTGCCTCCAACAGATCAGTGCGTGGATGCAGAACAACTTTCTCCAGCTAAACTCAGACAAGACCGAAATTATTGTTTTTGGCCCACAGAAACAAAGAGAAAGTGTCAGCAGCTACCGTCATTCTCTGTCTCTTAAACCTTCAAATCAAGTCAGAAATGTAGGGGTAATCATGGAGTCTGACCTGAACTTTAACAGCCATATCAAGCCAGTAACATCAGCGGCATTTTACCATCTGAAAAACATTGCCAAAATCAAAAACATAATGTCAAAGCAAGACCTGGAGATACTTATTCATGCATTTGTCTCCAGTAGGTTAGACTACTGTAACGGCCTGCTCACTTGCCTCTCCAAACGAGCTGTAAAACAGCTTCAGTGCATCCAGAATGCTGCTGCTCGAGTCCTCACCAAAACCAGGAAGTATGATCACATTAGTCCTGTGCTCAGGTCTCTGCACTGGCTCCCTGTACCTCAAAGAATAGACTTCAAAGCAGCTCTGCTTGTGTACAAGTTCTCTCCATGGCCGCGCACCAAAGTACATCTCTGACATGTTAGTGCCATATGAACCATCTCGCACTCTGAGGACCTCAGGGACCGGCCTCCTGTTGATTCCCAGAGTCAGAACTAAACAACCCCTAGGGGAATCAGCGTTTCAATATTCTGCAGCTAAAATCTGGAACAGCCTCCCTAAAGTCGTAAGACAGGCCTCTTCTGTGTTCATGTTCAAATCTAGACTTAAAACATTTCTGTTTAGCCGTGTATATGACTGAAAGGTCCTATCTGCACTTTTCTTTCCTTCCTCTCTTTTTTAATCAATTTTCTTTTTTCTTTTCTTTCAAAGTACATTTTACGTTGATTATTTCTTTGATGTATTGTGATTTTAATGCATTTTTCTGTTTTGTGAAGCACCATGAATTACTTTGTGTATGAATTGTGCTATACAAATAAACTTGCCTTGCCTTGCCTTGACTTTATCATTTACCTACTCCCTCTTGGTCAAATCCTCCATAAATACAAGATTTACTTCCACTGTTATCCAGACAATACTCAGCTCTACATCTCCACCAAGCCAAATTCCTCTCTACCTCCCACTTCCCTCACTGACTGCCTTCTTGCAATAAAATCCTGGTTTACTACTAATTTCTTAAAACTAAACAACGATAAAACTGAACTTCTCCTGATCTGCACCAAATCCGTTATGAACAGCATCCAGAACTTCTCAATTCTCTTTGAAACCTCCTCCATTTCCCCCTCCCCTCAGGTTAAGAGTCCGGGTGTCATCTTGGACAGCACCCTCTCCTTCACTTCTCACATCAATAGCATCACCCGGTCTGCCTATTTCCACCTTCGCAGCATCCGTCGTCTTCGCCCTTCCCTCAGTCCGCATTCCACAGCCGTTCTGGTGCATAGTCTTGTCACTTCCCGTCTGGATTATTGCAACTCCCTTCTTTTTGGTTTACCACAGAAAACTCTACGTAGACTACAGTATGTTCATACTCAGCTGCCAGAATTCTCTCTCAAACACCTTCCACCGATCACATCACACCGGTTCTGCAGCAGCTCCACTGGCTACCAATCACACACCGGATCACATACGAAATTCTTCTCCTGACTTTTCAATCCATCCACAACATTGCTCCATCATATCTAACAGATCTTGTTCATGTGGCCATTCCCACCCGTACCCTCAGATCCTCCTCCTCCCTTCATCTGGATGTCCCCACTGCTCGCCTTGTCACTATGGGGGGCAGAGCAGCTGAATGCAACGGCTCTGGAACTCTCTACCTCCGGACCTTAGAAACACTGGGTCTCTCTCACAATTCGCCAAAAAACTGAAAACTCCTCTTTTCCAACTTGCCTATTCCCCCCAATAATATCCTATTTCTGGCCTATTTATATGTATATTTTACTGTGCATTCGATTGCTTTTATTTTATTTTCACTTTTATGTACGGCGACCTTGGGTTCCTTGAAAGGTGCCTAACAAATACAATGTATTATTATTTTATTATTAAAGGCAACAATAAAACACAGAACCACAGATGATTAGTAGAAAAAAAGTTGAATGTAAAATAATTTCTAATGATGAGGTAATCTTAATAATGTTGGTTTCAATTCCCATAGTTATTTATATAAAATAAATTTTGTTGATCTTTTTCCTCACTAATTCACCATTTACAGAAAGAGTAACAAAATACACAGATTTGCTTCATTGAGTACTAGTGGTTTCTATTTAGCATCCCTTTTACTACAAGAACTACCAGGACACTGTTTCCCACAATGCATTGTTTTGTAGTCATCAAGGCAGCTCGCAACCAGCGCAGTACCAAACTTCCAATTGTGCTTCTACTGGGTAGGCTCCTTGCTAATGCCCCTTTCTCGCGATATTTTCAAGATGATTGACATGTGGCATCAGAGCAAAAAACTAACCAGCACACACCACGCACCAGGCCATCTGCACAGCGCTGGATTTGCCTGGGTGATCTCAAACATGCCTATTTTTGGACAGGCGGCAGGCAGAGAATTTGTCAGTCGAATCGTGTTCGGTGTGAACGCAGATTTAAACATTGCAGGGTTTATTGATCCCAAAAGTAAAGAAATTAAATACAGAAGTAAAATGGTGAAGGAAACCTGGAAGAATAAGGTCTGTACTTATGTGAACACAGAACTGCAGACAGCACAGGCAGGAGGAACTTCAGGTTTTTCTTCTATTCGATTCACAGTACAGAAGGTTTTTTGAAGAAAAATCTCAAGTGCTGGGTGGCATTTATCAAAGCCTAGATGCAAAATTTGTCTTCTGCCCACATGTTCCAGAAACAAGACTGACAAAATCTCCGATTTTATTTTTTTTAATTCGATTTCCGATTTTTCCCCGATTATTTTTCTCCCCCCACCCTACTTAAGGAAAGCAATAAGTACAAATGCAGACAACTTAAAGCAAATATTGCTTTTATTTAATCAAATGCAAGACAAATGTAACCCCCATTTCTGGGATTAATAATAAATAAACAAACACACTCTTGGAATCAAAGTCAAGTATAAAATTTTTCTTCTTCTCACTCCCTTTTGGACTTGTGTTTATATAATTTTGTTGTGTTTTATATAATTTTTTCTTGTTTTATATAATTTTTGTCTTGTTTTTGTCTTATTTTGTTATTCTACACTTGTTTTCACTTGTCCAAAATAAAAAGGTTACTTACTTAAAGTCCCAGCTGTGTTTTAAGTCACACTTAGTCTAGACTAAAATGAGACAAACATTCACCTTGAGAGTAGCACCATTTTCTAAAGGATTAACAATACAGCTCATATCTGGGTCTAAAGTTTTAAATAAATTAATAAACCCCGTCTTGATAATGAAGCAGCAGGAGTCGCGGTTACTCCCCCCCCCCCCCCCCGAAAACAAAATCCTACGGTGGCCGCGTCGCAAATGAATACCTGTACAAGTAATAATTACAACGCTGCATTCTTTATTAAGAAATAACAGTAAAAAATAACTATCTAACTAATGAACTAACTATACAGGCGTTGTAGAAGGCGTGTGTGTTAGGGCGCGTGCATGTGTAAGAAGACTGAGCGCGTGCCACGCGACCGCGCGTGAGAGCCTTTGACTCCGATGGGCTCCTTTAAGTAAATGTTGCAGCGTGTGGAACTCTTCCTCCACGTCTGTGACAGTAAAGCCACACCCGTTCCACACAACAGATGAGATTATTTCTTTCTTGGGAATAAACTGCCCACTCTCACCGGTGGCCATGCTGTCGCTAGCTGTTTCGTGTGTTGTTTGACGCGTGCCGTGCGAAACTAACGCTACGGAAGGCTCTGAGGAGCCAAAAATGCGCCACATAAAAACTCGATTTAGTTATTTTTGAAATCACCTGTAACAAAAAATTCGAATTAATTCATTTGATCAATTTATCGCCCAGGCCTAACGATAACGTTAATCCTCAAAAGTTTAGGAAAACAGGAGGCTAAAAAAAGCAAACATTTCACTTCGGGCTTAAGCAGGTTGTTTGTAAAAACATTGTCTGACCAGTCCATGGCCTGAAAAAAGTTATGGATCACTGACATAAGACACTTTGACCTCTGTGAGATTAAAATGTTGATTCATCACATTATTGATCTGTCTAACTTAAAAAAATCATAAATAGGAAATTAAGATATTGCTAAAAGTTGGAACTTAAAGCGTTTAAAACATTTTTCGTGCTGTAGAATAACTAACATACCAACAAACACACAAAGAGATTTAAGACAGAATAAAAGAATTACTGTTTCATTAGCCAATGGTGACATTAGTTGACCTGCACCGTGAAGGGAGTCTCAATATTCATCGTAGAAAAATCTCTCACATATGTGTATTAAAATATTTATTAAAGCATTACAGGAACTCAATAAAAGTGTTATAAATACAGTAGTGAAAGTATTTATCAGAATCTTTGTTTGCTCTCACCTTAAGGAAGGAGGCAGCAGTAAAATGCTCAGCAGTGGTTTGTGTCCACAACAGAGGCAGAGGCTGCTCTTTCAGGTGACATGGACAGCTGCACATGTCATCTTCAGACGATGTCACTTTTTCTCATGTAACTACAACATCTTAAACTCCAATAAAACAAAAACCCAGCCTCTTTACGAGTGTTCATCTGTGTCATTTTTTTAATAATACTTGGCTTGGTGTAGGACGTTCACGCAGGAAACCTGGGTTTGATGCCCAGAGCCTGCAATGAGCTAGAAAAGATCCAGTGTGGGTCCTTAGGCAAGAGCCTTTGCCTATCTGGGTCTCCCTGTGCCTTTAAAATACAGTTTTGTGTCAGAAAGGTGATCCAGTGTAAAAACTCTCTGCCGAATCACCTGCTGATTTGCTGTGGAGACCGCAAGGTTAAAAAGAAAACTTGATTACCAATCACAGCTTTAATTAATGACTGATAGCAAGTCCAACAGCACAGTGGGATATAAAATGGATGCTTGGTTTTTCCCTTTAAATTTTTTCTGAATTTTGATGTAAAAACAGAAAACAAATGCATCAGATGAACGGTGTGATCATCTCACAGCAGCAGTGGGCGGAAATGTCCACTGCTGCTGTGACGATGCAGAATCACTGTCACACACACATTTCTGAAGGTTTTTTGTTCGACAAATGAAGAAACTCACAGTTTTAGGGGTTGGATGCTGACGGGCAGAGGACGGCCGCGCTCTCCCAGGTAATCCGGGGTGGTTTCAAACAGCAGAGCGTGAGCCCGCTGCAACCCATCTGGGTGTGGCTGGGCTGGCCCAGGACTGGAAAGTGCTCGCTGGATCATGATGTGCAGCGGGACGGGGGCTGGGTGCTGAGGGGACTCGTTGGTGGGGCTCGGCAGGTCAAAAAGCATTGGGATGGGTTGGGGCAGCGGGTGTGGGTAGGAGTGCTGATGGTGGAGGTGGTGGGAGTGTATTTGCTGGCGGGGTGGGGAGGGGGGAATGTAAGTTGGCAGAGGTGGGGAGGGAGGAGGGGGCATCTGGAAGCCCACAGATAGGCTGCTGTGGTCTTCTAGAGAGTGTGGGGAAGGGCTCAAATCAGAGTCTTCTATGCTGCGCTTGGTGACCGGGGTGGTCCTTTTAGGAGGCATGGGGGGAGATGGCTTGGCAGGAACATGACTGGCACCCCCTGTAGTCTGAGTGAAGTCACCTACAAATAAAACACATCTTATACATAAATTTCTAGTGCCGATGCTTGGAGGGACCTAATGGCAAGTTCTTTATTATTCACAGGCCATTTGCCTCTGTGATGTGAGGCACCAGTCAGGAGAGATTGAACCACTGAGCAAAACAGCACAAGTACAGGGAGAGGAATCACAGGGTTGCACTAGAAATGAAGCATGTGCAAGCCCTCACATCACAGATCCAAAATACAAACATGCTCAACCTAAAAGCTTTGTTATGTGCAAAAGTTTCCAAATAGAAGATTTTGTGCAAAACTTCTGCTTATTTCATGCACATTATCTACAGTACATTTTTCATATGGCCTTTGAAAACCATGTAGAGCAGCACTGGTCCTAAAAGCAGAGCAGTGCCACAGAGGCACAGTGTGAGTTATAACATGCAGTTGACTGCACTGCGATGGATCACATCGCCCCTTCCTACACTTCTTTTCGGCCCTCTTTGTTTCCTCTCTTTCATCTGTCCATGCCTCTGAGCAGAAAGCAAGTGTATTAGTGCTTCCAACATGGATGCCTTGCCCCCCACAGCTGCAGCTCGCTCAAGCCTCAAAACAGTCAACTGGACTTACGCAGGCTCTCCTACACAAAAAGCGCACTCATTATCAGCCCGTTATTTGCATGCAACTCCTATCAACTTCACCTGAAGAAAAGCATTAAGGGTTGATTAGCAATTTACAGACATGTTGGCAGATTGAAAGACATGACATGGTTAAGAAAGCAGACTCTGGAGGGGGCATTGCAGATAGTGGTACCCAGGCTGACACACCAGGGGCATCCTTTTACCTGAGCGCAGGCCTCCGGCCCGCCGGCACAAGTACACGGGCAGGGACAGGTAGACATCATAGTCACACTCTCGCTTCCAGCAGGACCAGTAGAGCGGAAGCTGAGCGTTTTCTCCCCCCTGCAGGGCGGAGACTAACAAGGAGGAGACGAGGGCTTTCAGCTAAGCCTTTAAAAGAACTCAGCTACATGGAGGTTTAAATTCCCACTCCAACCATCTTTTGATCTCTTGTAAAAGTGCCCCCAGTGGTCTTTTGATTATGATTATGTAGTTTGTAGCCAAACAAAATAAAAAAAAACCTGTAATGTTTTTTAGGATATCTTCTGCAGAGCGACATTAGTTCATTAGAAATTTTCGTCAGAGTTGTGGACGGGCCCGTTGGCACAGAGTAAGTACTCTCCCTTTTTACACGCTCTTCCGCTAGCTTCATTTTCATTGTCTGAGATGGCATTTGGCTCAAAATTGTACAGGATAGCTCCAACATTTTTGCTCCGCCGTGTTTGTTGCATCTGTAATGTTAGCTTGGAGTTGTAAGCGGCTGTAAGCTAGTGGGAGAGAATCTAAACAAGGGTCTCATGGGGAATTTGTGCAGGATTACTCGCCACCAACAGTCCCTCCATAACTTGGAGGCAAATTTCTAATGAAGTACTGCTGCTGCAGATACTATTTCTTAGAAAATGACACGCTTTTTTTATTTTGGCTATAAAAAATGACCACTGGAAAAACTTTGAAAATAGATCAAAAGGTGATCGGAGTGAGATTTCTAACACTTACTTTTAGAGCAGATTTTAAATAAATTGAGAATTCCCAGAAATTTTTACTTATTTTTTTCATATTTGATATTAAGGAGGTTTAACGCTCTTTGAGTACTGTCAGCGGTGGATTGTCAAGGTTCCTAAAAGCCTCTTCATACCGTTCAATTAGTTTGCAGCATTTCATCTACAGTGGGGCAAATAAGAATTGTCAGCCAACAATTGTTCAAGTTCTCCCACTTAAAAAGATAAGAGAGGTCTGTAATTTTCATCATAGGCATACCTAAACCATGAGAGACAAAATGAGAAAAAAAATCCAGAAAATCACATTGTCTGATTATTAAAGAATGTATATGTACGGTGGAAAATAAGTATTTGGTCAATAACAAAAGTTCAACTCAATACTTTTTTATATACCCTTTGCTGGCAATGACAGCTGTCAAACATTTTCTATGAGTCTTCGCAAGGTTTTTACAAACTGTTGCTGGTATTTTGGCCCATTTCTCCATGCAAATCTGCTCTAGAGCAAACATGGACTTTCAACTCCCTTACAAAAATTTTCTATGGGATTGAGATCCGGAGACTGGCTAGGCCACTGCAGGACTGTGAAATATTTCTTACAAGGCACTCCTTTGTTACCCAGGCATTGTGTTTGGGGTCGTTGTCCTCCTAAAAGACCCAGTCACAATTAATCTTCAATGCCCTTGCTCATGGAAGGAGGTTTTTACTCAAAGTCTGATGATACATGGCGCCATTCATTCTTTCCTTTACACAGATCAGTTGTCCTGTTCCTTTTGCTAAAAAACAGCCCCAAAGCATGATGTTTCCACCCCCATGTTTCACAGTAGGTTTGGTGTTCTTTTGATGCAACTCAGCATTCTTTCTCCTCCAAACACGACGAGTAGAGTTCTTACCCTAAAAGTTCTATTTTGATTTCATCTGACCAAAGGACATTCTCCCAATCCTCTTCTGGATCATCCAAATGCTCTCTAGAAAACTTTAGAAGCCCTGCATATGTACTGGCTTTAGCAGGGGGACACATCTGGCATTGCAGGATTTTTGAGTCCCTGGGGCGTAGTGTGTTACTGATAGTAGCCTTTGTTACTTTGGTCCCAGCTCTCTGCAGGTCATTCAGTAGTGTGTTCTGAAACCCAAGCAAACTGAGCCAGTTCCACCTGGGTCGCTAACAGCTGAAAGAGATGACCAGTTTGGGGAGGCAGTCACTGGTTGCCCAACCCCCAGCTGAGGACAAAGGACTCTTAACGACCCGAAACCATGTAGGCTAAGTTAATAATACCATCCAGTTTCAGGTCTGACTCCTCCCCCATGAGCGCATATATACTAGCTCTTTTACCAGCAAATTCAATATTGACAAAGCCTCTTGGATAAGAGGTGAAACGTCTTCTAACTAACTTCTAACTAAGTCCAGATGACAACCTTTAAACCTACTACTATGATGGAATCAACCTGGACGAATGAGAGTCTTCATTACCTACTACTATAATTGCTCCCACAGTTGATGTCTTCACACCAAGATGCTTACCTATTGCAGATTCAGTCTTCCCAATCTGGTGCAAGTCAAATTTTGGTCTTGGTCATAGAGGAGTTTGGAGTGTGACTTTTTGAGGTTGTGGACAGATGTCTTTTATATAGATAACCAGTTCAAACAGGTGTCATTAATACAGGTAACAAGTGGAGGACAAAGGATCCTCTTACAAAAGAAGTTACAGGTCTGTGAGAGCCAGAAATCTTGCTTGTTTTAAGTGACCAAATACTTATTTTCCACCATAATTTAAAAACAAATTCTTTACAAATCAAACAATGTGATTTTCTGGATTTTTTTCACATGTCTCTCATAGTTGAGGTATACCTATGATGAAATTTACAGGCCTCTCTCGTCTTTTTAAGTGGAAGAATTTGCACAATACTTGTGCTCTTTTAGTGTGTTGTTTAGGTCTAAATATTTTGCTCACAAAACCTCGACCTTAATAATCAATGGACCTCCTCGATCAAGTATTCATTCTGCTTGATAAATGAAATACAAAAGTCTTGCACACAAAAACAACAGCTTTTCTTGAAAGCTTTGGATATGAACATGCAGTACTTATTAATAATAAAAATAAACATCTTTTTATCTACAAAAATGGGCAATAAAGAGTGAAATTCACTAAATTATTCATAAACCTGGTGGAATTGTTTAATTTGTATATATAAAATGTTTTTTTTAAAACAGAAGAAGTTGTAATTTTAGGAGAGTGACTGCAGTTCTACTATTATTTTGCTTTTAAACTCCTAAATATCTTTTCTTATTGTATCTCCTTATATAAAAATATGATACTGATTTAAGAAATAAACATCTGTTTAAATGAGCTGAAATGAAGCTTGTTTCTTTAAAGATGTGTTCACACTAAATGTGATTCGCACGCCAAATTCCCGTTGAACTTTTAGCGTGCGATCAATGAACGCCAGATTTGTACATAGAGCCAGCGACTTCACTTAAATACTTGCGTAGCAACACCCAATCAGGGGCGTTCCGGATGCGGAAGCCCGAAATTCTGGTCTACGCTTGTTTGCGTAGACATTTCATTGAAAGTGGCCACTCAAACGCGTGTCGACGCAGCTGGTCTGTATGCACCTTTATTCTTTAGTTTCTTTACTATTCACTACTTGTCTGCTACCTACAGTGGGATGAAACTTGAGCGTCCCTGATGCCAAAGCCCAATTTGTGGTCTATGTGTGTTACGTCCATATGTCCATACGCCATTTACCATTTAATGGAAATAGGCCGCTTGAACATGAGTCGACGCAGCCAGAGTTTAAGCACCTTAACATAGAAACTGGCCGCCTCTGCCGCGTGATTCGTGTTTGGTGTGAACGCACCTTTAAAGCCTCCCAAAACTCTACAGTAGTGTTAGATCTGAAAATAACAACCTCATAACAAGGTACAAAACCCACCAGATGTGCTGCAGTGAGAACAATCATTAAATCAGAAAACTTTGATGATGTGGGAATTCAAACGCACTGTCAAATGAGACAAGTGTACAGTAAACAAGGTAAGGTATCCGCCCAAAACCAAGAGTGTCTGTAATCCTCGAGATGCAAATCCTTTTTCAAGCAAAGCATTTAACTAGCTAGGAAGAAGCAGCTAAAGTTGTCCAGATAACATAATTACCGGGATGTGTGAGTGAGCACCAATCTTTCTCTAGCATCAATTGCGCAATAAATTGCAACTACTTCCTGTGGTGGACATTCCACATTTGTGGAAGCACTTACCCAGCATGCCTGCATTGCCTCGGTTCATGGGCTTGGGTGGAGGCAGGGGGGGCTGCTTGACTGCCTGAGAGGTGGAAGTCAAAGTAGCCTGCTGAGTGCTGGTCCCTGCAGAGGGCACCAACCGAACAGGTTTGGAGGTCACAGCCAACAGAGACGAGTACTGAGTGGTGGGGTGGTTGGACAGTGTTCGAGTTGAACCCTCACTTCCTGGTTCTGGGGTGGAGCTTATGAGCCATTTTGGAGGTATGACTGACTGTTTAGGTGGCAATGGTTCTCGCAAAGTGTCCTGAACACCCTCTGGGTCAGGCACAAAATGGCTGTCTGACTCTGCGAAAAAAAAAGAGCAACAAAATCTTTTTTTCAAAGCTGTGAAGAAGCTTAAGAAGCTGTAACAAATACACCCGTTTGAGAAAGTATTACTTCATTACCTCGTCATAGATTTTTTAACACCTTTAACCAAAAGTACATTAAAAGGGCCTTTATCATGCTACTCTCAAGCCTTTTATAGTAAACCATGTACAGTACAGACCAAAGGTTTGGACACACCTTCTCATTCAAAGAGTTTTCTTTATTTTCAGGACTATGAAAATAGTAGAAGGCATCAAAACTATGAATTAACACGTGTGGAATTATATACACAACAAGAAAGTGTGAAACAACTGAAAACATGTCATATTCTAGGTTCTTCATAGTAGCCACCTTTTGCTTTGATTATTGCTTTGCTCACTTTTGGCATTCTCTGGATGAGCTTCTGGAGGTAGTCACCTGAAATGGTCTTCCAACAGTCTTGAAGGAGTTCCCAGAATGCTTAGCACTTCTTGCCTTCACTCTGCGGTCCAGCTTACCCCAAACCCTGTTGATTGGGTTCAGGTCCAGTCACTGTGGAGGCCAAGTCATCTGCCGCACCCCCCCCATCACTCTACTTCTTGGTAAAAAAAGCCCTTACACAGCCTGGAGGTGTGTCTGGGGTCATTGTCCTGTTGAAAAAGAAATGATGGTCTAACTAAACGCAAACCGGATGGAATAGCATGCCACTGCAAGATGCTGTGGTAGTAATGCTGGTTCAGTATGCCTTCAATTTTGACTAAATCCCCAACAGTGTCACCAGCAAAGTCCCCCACACCATCACACCTCCTCCTCCATGCTTCATGGTGGGAACCAGGCATGTAGAGTCCATCTGTTCACACAAAGACACGGTGGTTGGAACCAAAAATCTCCAATTTGGATTCATCAGACCAAAGAACAGATTTCCACTGGTCTAATGTCCATTCATGGTGTTCTTTAGCCCAAACAAGTCTCTCCTGTTTGTTGCCTTTCTGTAGCAGTGGTTTCCTAGCAGATATTCTACCATGAAGGCCTGATTCCCACAGTCTCCTTTGAACAGTTGTTGTAGAGATGTGTCTGCTGCTAGAACTCTGTGTACCATTGACTTGCTCTCTAATCTGAGCTGCTGTTAACCTGCCATTTCTGAGGTTGCTGACTCGAATGAACTTATCCTCCAGCAGAGGTGACTCTTGGTCTTCCTTTCTTGGGGTGGTCCGCATGTGAGCCAGTTTCTTTGTAGCGCTTGATGTTTTTTTGTGACTGCACTTGGGGACACTTTCAAAGTTTTCCAAAATTTTCGGACTGACTGACCTTCATTTCTTAAAGTAATGATGGCCACTTGTTTTTCTGTACTTAGCTGCTTTTTTCTTGCCATAATCCAAATTGTAACAGTCTATTCAGTAGGACTATCAGCTGTGTATCCACCTGACTTCTGCACAGCACAACTGATGGTCCCAACCCCATTTAGAAGGCAAGAAATCACACTTATTAAACCTGACAGGGAACACCTGTGAAGTTAAAAACATTTCAGGAGACTACCTCTAGAAGCTCATCAGGAGAATGCCAAGAGTGTGTAAAGCAGTAATCAAAGCAAAAGGTGGCTACTATGAAGAACCTACAATATAACAGATTTTCAGAAGTTTCACACTTTTTTGTTATGTATATAATTCCACATGTGTTAATTCATAGTTTTGATGCCTTCAGTGTGACTCTACAATGTTCATAGTCATGAAAATAAAGAAAACTCTTTGAATGAGAAGGTGTGTCCAAATGTTTTGTCTGTACTGTATATGATAATATATTACCTTTGGGACACAGAGGAAAGATTTGTAATTAAAGTTTAGTTATTTTCCTCAGTTCTTTTCCAATCCGGAAGTAAGATGACTCAATCTCTATGAATTGACATTTATGCCAACACATTGCAAACAAAACATTCGAAGTAGCAAAGGAAAATATTAAATATTTGCTTTTAAAAACTTTTTTTTGCTTTCAAAAAAACATTTTTGCGTTAGCAACACAAATATTTCCACATGCATTGTGTCTCTACTCGCCTTTTACTATCTTTGATTTTGCGTTTTAGTTTAGCTTGATATATTTGCCATAAAACAGCCTGGTGATTGGTCTAGATTCTATCCAATCATGTGTCTAGTGTTGACGTTCTTGGAGGCAAACACAGAATTTGTATCAGTTCTGTTAGATTGGGACTTTACAGTCTTTAATCATTCTGGGCCGTTTCTCTCTGAGTAAAACCCAGAAGTTCTCCTTCAACTAAGCCACAAAATAAAATAAAACAGGTTTTAGCTGTATGTACTGTACAACTAATACTACAAATCCCACAATGCTTAGCTAGTATGTTGGTGCACAGTCAAAACCGGTAAGCACTTCTTTTATCTGTTGACCGTCATTGACAGCCAGACTCCAGTCACAACGACAAATTGATTTTACCCTCCAAAAAATGGTCAAACGAAAGATGGACAACAGGAGCTTTGAAGAAAGGTGGGAGGCAGAATATCTGTTTATATCACGAATATAAAAAATAAAAAAATAAAAAACAAATAAATAAATAAATAAATAAACCCAGAATAGATTAAATCATATATATAAAAAAAAAAAAAAAAAATTTATATATATATACTATAGTAACCATATAAAATTATAATCCATTATATGATATATATACATATATGGTATAATAATAATAATAATAATAATAATAACAACAGTCATAATAATAATAGAAATAATAATAATAATAATAATAATAATAATAATAATAATAATTATAATAATAGTAATATTAATAATAATAAAAAAAAAAAAAAATTATGTAAACCCACCAAAGTGAACCCTTTAACCCCTGCTGTGAAGGCGGCGTCGACCCCCAGGGGGGCCGGGCCACGCGCCAACCACTGGCCACGTTTTATGTTGAAATGAGACATTTTATCAGGAGGAGGGGGCGTTTGTAACACTGTTTACCGTCCGCATGGGTGTTATGCGCATGACAGGCTCATGATGCAAGGTGACAAATGGACTTTTGGAATTGTGAATAAAAAGGAACATAAAGTTACGGTCCTCTACACCAAAACGTGTCTCAGTGCTCCTTATTTTACATATAAAACTCCACTTTATTAACACCGGACCCCGGAAAGCCGGCTTCACAAACATGAATCTGATTTTGAGTTGAAAGGTTAAGAATTTCTTTGTTTTTAACCTATCTGGAAATAAAGCTTCACAAAATCCACATCTTTCATCTTTAAGCTAGGCTTCGATAAACAGGCAACTTTGGGGTTTTTCTCTCATTAATTTACAACTTCATTTCTCGAAAATTTACAACTTAAAAATCACAATTTCATTTTTTAAAAATTCTTTGTAAACTGGTCCTAAGACTCATTCGTAAATAAGATAGTTTTGAGACCTTTTACCCTAGAAGTTAGCTTGAGCTCCAGGTAGGTCCCTAAAAAACATTTCTGTTTAGTCGTTTCTACACAGTGGTATGAGAAAGTTTGGACACCCCTGATAATTTTCAAGATTTTTCTTCATAAATCATTGGTTGTTGGGATAATCAGTTTCAGTTAAATATATCATCTAGCAGATGAACACAGTGATATTTGAGAAGTGAAATGAAGTTTATTGGATTTGAAGAAACTCTGCAATAATTACTTAAACAAAAATAGGCAGTTGCGTAAATTTGGGCACCCCTGTTGTTTTAGTGATTTGACTACCGTTAGCTATAATTATTGGAACACAAAATTTGTATTATAAGCTTATTGACCCTTGACCTACATGTGAAGCCAATCATGAGAAGAGGTATTTAAGGTGGCCAAAAGCAAGTTTTTCTCCTCTCTGCATCTTCTCTGAAGAATGTCAACATGGGCCCTGGCCTGGTGGCGGATGTGGTCACCCGGGGGGCGGTTGTTCTCTGCCTGCTGCCGCGTGGCGTTGGGGGTTCTGGCTGCCGCAGCTGCTGCGGCGGGGGTCTTGGTGTGGGGATGCCTGGTTGCTCCCCCTCCTTCTTTCCACATTCCATCATCCAATTTAAAAGAACATAAACACTCAACTGAGCACAGGTGTTAGCTCACCTTTGCACTAACAATTTGCGTAAATGAATGAAATATCTCACACTAGTTGGCTTGTAGGACATAAGTATGCATGTGTGAACGTTATCTGTATTGTCTTCATGTTGAAGTGTGTTCTTTTTTGCAGCTAGCAGGTGTGTTTATAACTTTTGAGTGTGTGTGTGGACAGGCCCCGCCCCTTTGAGATTTGTACTCTATCTGTACTCTACCGAAATGATAAACATCCAGTAGCTTGTTGCTTTATGCTGCTTCATGGTTTTACCCCCCCCCCCCCCTAACATCCCTCTCTCTTCTTCCCTTCTTTCCTTTTCCGTCCCGTCCAACACCAAAGAATTTCAAAAATAATTAAAATGAATAAAGTTTGGCCTCGATTACAAAAGGGGTTTATTCAGACATACCTCTGGTTTGTCAGAAGATTCATAACCCCTGTTGTAAATGTAAAATATGTCCAACACAAGAGGCCTTCAGTTCTCATCTGTCTGCCCAGCTGTTGGACAGGACAAGTTAAAAAAAAAAAAAAAAAGAATGTCAACATGGGAACCTCAAAACAGCTGTCAGATGACCTGAAAACAAAGATTGTTCAACATCATAGTTTAGGTGAAGGATACAAAAAGCTTGCTAAGAAATTTCAGCTGTCAATTTCCACTGTGAGGAATATAGTGAGAAAATGGAAGACCACAGGCACAGTTCTAGCATTGACCCGGGGTGGTCTTCACCTCTGCTTATCTCAGATAGGCAGAGGCGAAGGATGGTGAGAACAATCACACTCAATCAACAGACCAGCTCCAAAGACCCACAACGTGATCTGGCTGCAGATGGTGTCACTGTGCATCGTTCAGCCACTCAGCGCACTTTGCACAAGGAGATGCTGTATGGAAGAGTAATGCGGAAGAAGCCTTTTCTGCGCACATGCCACAAACAAGAGTGGCTTGAGGTCTGCTAAAGCACATTTGGATAAGCCAGCTTCATTTTGGAATAAGGTGCTGTGGACTGATGGAAGCTATAATGGAGTTATTTGGACATAACAAGGGGAAGTATGCTTGGCGAACAAAGAACACAGCATTCCAAGACAAACACTTACTACCCACAGTCACATTTGGTGGTGGTACCATCATGCTTTGGGGCTGTGTGGCCAGTGCAGGTACGGAAAATCTTGTCAAAATTGAAGGTCAGTATCAGTCAGTATCAGCAGATTCTTACAAACAATGTTCAAGAATCAGTGACAAAGTTGAAGTTGCGCCGGAGCTGGATACTTCAACAAGACAATGACCCTAAACACTGCTCTGATTCTACAAAGGCATTCATGCAGAGGAACCAGTACAATGTTCTGGAACGGCCATCTCAGTCCCCAGACCTCAAGATTATTGAAAATCTGTGGTGAGATTTAAAGCGGGCCGTCCATGCTCGGAAGCCATCAAATCTGACTGAACTTTGATTTTTTTTTAACTTGATTTGATTTTGAAATGGTTTATTTCAAGCAATTAAGTAGAAACAATACACAAAAGCAATATAATCATCAGTTGTACATTCATACAGTAACTAATCAAACTTAGGATAATTAGACATATTAATAAATATTGCTTGAAAGGGAGTGGAAGGAAGCAAACTTATATAATCCCACCCCGTTATACTGTAACCAATTTATTACATGATTTATCAATATCAGGTTCCTAGCTTTTATCAGACAGAATTAAGAATCATAAGGTATTCATAAAGCACATGACAAAGATTAATTATTTAATTATTATGTAAAAAATAACTATTTTAGAAATAAACATGGCAAATGCAGATCAGTCATCTAAAATATATGCAGATTGTGTTACTTATAAAAGTCATTAATATGATTAAAACATAATAATATATCAGTAAAATACACAACACTGTTTCAGAGATTTTCATATCAAAATTTCATCAAGTATCAAAAGTTAAAAACATGTGCAAAATTATGCTACATTAGGAAAGATTTTTGAATCAATTTATCAATTTTTGGAGCAAGTGAAGTAATATCATTAGACATCGATCAATTTAACCATTTTCAATAAGTGATTAATCATTTGTGTTACTTTTTTTTTTTTTTAAATATATTCTTTTGATATAATAAGGACTGGAGATGTTTTGCAAAGAGGAATGCTCCAAAATACCTTCAACCAGAATCCAGGCCCTTATTGGAAGCTACAGGAAGCCATTGAAAGCTGTCATTTCTGCAAAAGGAGGACCTACTAAATATTGATGGCATGTTTCTGTTGGGGTGCCCAAATTTATGCACCTGCCTATTTTTGTTTAAGTAATTATTGCAGTTTCTTTAAATCCAATAAACTTCATTTCACTTCTCAAATATCACTGTGTTCATCTGCTATATGATATATTTAACTGAAATTGATGATCCAACAACCAATGATTTATGAAGAAAAATCTTGGAAATTATCTGGGGTGTCCAAACTTTCTCATACCACTGTAACTGAAGGGTCCTTATCGGCACCCGTTTTAATTTTTCTTTCCCTTTCCTTTCTTTTGAAGTAAATTTTATTGTGATTATTTCTTTTACCTTTGCACTCTTATGTATTGTGATTTTAATGCATTGTTCTGTTTTGTGAAGCACTTTGAGTTACTTTGTGCACGAATTGTGCCTTACAAATAAATTTGCCTTGCCTTAAACACCTCTTCCTATCTCTCTAACATCTTCCGCAACGCAGCTGCAAAGCAGTGAAGCGTTCTACTTCAGCATCTATCTCCCTATCTAGGGATCAGCTCTGAAGACAAACAGAGTGGATGACTGCAATTACCACTAAATACCAACCTCCCTCCACTTAAGCTTAAACACCCCTGAGCAGAATCCCCCCATGCTTCTTTCACGGCCATGCTCAAAACCCGAAGTCTAGCATTTTTTATTAATTGAGGAATTCATATCGCTGCCCTGTCATCCATCAGAGAGGGAAGTATATTAGAAAAGAGGAGGACGTCAAAAGAGGGAGAAAGACAAAAAAGGAGGGCAGAAACAAGAGATGTGATAAAGATAGAAAGAAAGTAGGAGAGAGAAAGAACAAGGTGAGACAGAGGAGCAGAACAGCCAGGAACAAAGGAGGGAACACAGAGAAGCAGCACCATAACAAACCACTGAAACAGTGTTTTGGGGTTTTGTGGATCTTTTCACTTTGATGGACTGAACTTTCTGCGTTATTCAATGTTAGTCATATCATCTCTACAATGCACCCAGCGACCCCCCTAAGCATCACTGCACAAAAGAGTACTATTCCATGGTTAACTGTCTGTGAAATCCTTTAGCTGTGACTCCTTACAATTATCACTGAGCTAACAAAGGTGTGATCTGATACATTAATGAGAAGCGGAGAGAAGAGGGCCAGCTATTTCTTCATCTTCCTGAATAGGAAGCATAGCTGGAGCAGGCCGCCTGGGAGCCGACAGAAGCCTGTCTATATCTGGGAGGACAGTGCATAAGCTGCAAAGTGATGGCAAGAGGGAGGGAGGGAGGACATGCTCAGACTGAAATACCACCTGCTATTTTCAAAAACATATGAACAAGGTCAAACAGGAAACATGCAACTGCAGTGGTAGGTTCTTGAAAAAGGTCCTCACCTCTCCAGGCCCTTCCCTCCTCTGCAGATGCATGTCGAGGAAGCGTCGGCTTCCAGTCTCCTTCTGTGGGTCGACTCCTCCTGCCATCTTCTGATGGAGCCTTCTGCAGCCCGGGTCTCCTTTGCCCATCCTCAGGGTGCAGCCTGCCCCCACGTCTGCCCTCCTCCATCTGCCTGTGGATCTGACCCTGCCAGGCCAGGTTGGATTTCCATTCCCCCTCTGCATGGGTTCGTGGTCCCATGCCCCCTAGTCTCCATCCATCCTCCGGAAGTCCAGTACCTCTGGAGGCCAAAGCTCCATCTGAGGGGGAATGCCCTTTGCGATCATCTGGCTGGCTGAGCCACAAAGGCTTCTTCCTGTAGTCAGGCTCTGTGGGGGGTTTGCTTGGACTCTTGCCACTGCTGACAACTTCTCCACCAACCCCAACTGGTAGAGTGTGGCCATTCTTCACATAAGATTTTTTCAGATTTGGAGCATCTCCCCCTGTATTAGATAAATGAGTGACCAATGAGTGATCAATTTATATGAAAAATATTCCTGCTGTATTTTTTTTAAATTGCATTTCATCTTTGGGTTCAAATCAGGATCAGCATAACGTGAATGAAAAACCACATTATACATTTGAAAAATAGATGATGTAAATTTAAATAAATAAAAAAAGAAAACTTTAAAACTTGAAAGTACACACTATAAACTTGAAAGACATATTGAACATTTGTAAGCTCATTTATAACCCACTTAAATAAAAAAAATCCAAGCCTGCTACCAAAGGAAAAATATTTTCAATATTCTCTTTCTTCTTAATAACTGCTATTTTGTATTATCAAATGTTTGTTTCTTTCCCTCTTCAATTCCGAGTTTTCTATTTGGAAGTTAGCCCTAATTTTATGTGGGGGTGGGCCTTTGAGCCCATGGGCTACCAGTATTTCATTGACATCTGGATTCTGAGGTTTCAGTGACATTATTTCTGCTTCAGAATTTTCCGCTACCAAACTTTGGGAGACCATTATAATAATGTGTACGCCACATCAGAGGACTGATGACATAGGCAGCAGGAACATTAGACGCTATTTTAGAGCGGAAATGACGCCGCCAAAACCTCCATCACCCAATTTCAATCATATTGTGGTTTCTTAGTTTATAAAAAGTATCTGTTGCTAGCTCAAAGCTGCAACCCAACAAAAGAATTTAATCTAACTTAATGATATTTTTCCATCCTTATCAATTGGTTTGGAAAATGTATAGACTGCAATGAGCTTTGATTGTTGTCTGAGAGAAAATGGGAGCAGAAACAAAGTGGATGCCCTTAAGTCCCACTCCGAAAATGTTAATTATTATTCTGGTGTTTTTAGCCAAACAATAGTTGTTTTCTAAGACATAGTTTCTGCAGTTCTGGAGTTTAAAAATTTTGATCTGAGATGTGGACGGGACCATTGGCACGAGGAAGCATGTAATTCATCTGTTTACACACTCTCTCACTAGCTTACAGCCCATCACATCCCCACCTAACATTAAAGATGCAACAAAGATGGCAAGCAATATTTGAGCTATCCAGCTGTACAGTTTTGAGCCAAATGTAATACCAGCTCAGACAAGGGAAACAAAGACGCACATGGATGTAGTTGTCTACAAATGGATCCATCAGAATGGAGCAGAGCAGGGAGCTTGTGGCTGATTGACTGTAGTTTGGACGTCACAACTACAAGCTTTTTCCAACAGCTTTTTTTCTATATCTTCCCGATTCACAACAATTAAAAAAAGAAAACGCTCAGAAAGGCCGTTTTAAGCAGTTTTCTTTTTATATGTCCTCCCATTACGAGAAAATGCAACAAGAACATGTTAAAAACATCAAAAACCAAATGTTTTTTGGAGTGGGTCTTTAAAAACTCATGCAGCTTTTACTGTTGTTGTGCAGGAGCAGCTGCAGCTCTAATAAAAAGGCTCCAGCAACACACTGTTCTTCAACCTATTCTGCTGCAAGGCACAATTCGTTCCACTTTTACTCAGCTCTGTAGAGTAACATGTCATTTTAAACAAATACTGCATTAGTATGAAAACAGCTACCAAATGAGCCTTTTAGGATATTTTAGGGACCTGCTGAAAGCTGCACTGCTCTTACTTTAGTGTCTGTAGGAGGGAGGGGGAGGGTGGGAGATGATGGCTTCAGGGCCAGCATTATCAGAAGAGGCAACCACAGTGCAAATAGATCAGCTGAATCGCAGGAGCTGTCTCACCGTTGTCTGGAATCTCTTTGAGGACGCCCTGTTCAATCAGCTCCTGTCGCGTTCGCCTTGTTGACATCTTCCTCTCCAGCTCTGCCATCAGCAAACACAACTCACAATAAATAAATGACCAAATTCAACACATTTTGTTTCCTTCTTTGCAGAGAAAACACCAGGAGTAACAAAATGGATTGTTGCATTTGGACTAAGAGGCATAGAATCTCCCTGAAGTGACTAGAGCTATAATGAGTATCCTAAAACTCAGATATTTGCGATCTTTTCTCAAAAAAAGGAGTAAAAATATTTGTGACGTCTAAACAGCTGATTATCGATCTTTGTAAATATATTGTAGCCAGCAAAAAAATACACTTCAGGAAATGTAATTAGTGCTCTAATATTGCAGAATAATGATGGATTTTGAGTATATAAACTAAATATACCATTTGCGCTGCACCAATGGAGGTAAATACGTTTAAAGTAAAGTGATGGTGAAGGTTCTCATTTACAAAGTAAAACTATCAAGTGTTTTACGTAGATAAAAATTGAGACTGAAGTTCAGTTTACTAAAATAAATTCTTAAAAACTGATTTAGTTTTAAATATACAGTGTTCCCTTGTTTATTGTGGTGGTTACATTCTAAAAATATACCGAGTTGGTGAAATCCACAAGATACAATTACAGATGTTTTATGGCCATATACCCCTCACAACACATACATTATACATTAAACATATATTTTCACACTTTTCTCTCTTGCCTTAAAGTTCAAACCTCCTTAGAAAAAATAGTTAAGTATTATTTAATGAAAACAAAGATGTGCTAGTGATCAAAGATTTATGTATATTTGGCAATGCTGAATGCATCTTGTACTACCTACAAGGCCCAAAATGCTTTTACAGTCACACACACATTCACACACTGGTGGCGGCTCCGCTGCCGAACACAGGCACCAACTTACCATCGGAGGCAAGGTGGGGTTCAGTGTCACTTCGACTCATGGGCGTGCAAGTCGGGAATCGAACCTGCAATCTTACGATCATGGGTCGACTGCCCTACCGCTGCACACTTTTTTTTAGCAATTGTTTTCCATAACTGTTCCAAAACTTTTCACAGAATTTCCAAAACTAAAAATAAACACAGTTCAGTCAGACTATTGTAGTTGGTGCTGCTAAATCAAACCAAGACACATATTGATACATCCAAGTTTGTCTACCTTGCCATTAAAATTGCAGCTGCCGTTTCAACGGCCGTTACTGTTGTTATGGAAGAAACTGCTGTAACGTTTGGAAGCACACCACATTCAATAAAAAAGTAAATAAATAAATAAAATAAAAAGCAGGTGAACCTTGTTCTAATTTTTGTTTGTGCTTTACCTTCTAATATTTTTAAGACCTCACTGATTCTTCAGGGTCGGTACAAAAGACCTTCAGAAAAACTCAATCTGTTCCATTTACTGTTCAAACATCTGTTTTGATTTTCATGACTTTTTATTGTTTTTTACATTTATAACCCTTATCTTTAATTTGATATAAATATTTAACGATTGTAAAGACTTAATGTTTTTCAATGCTGGTGACAATCGAGACCTAATGTCGAAGAAGAGAAATGACAAAGGGCGCCAAACCGCTAGTCATATATTTAAACAAATATATCATAAAAAAAAGTAATTAACTAGGCTAAAACATAACACCAGTATTCACAATTCCTTTAGATCTAACATAGTAAGTGAGTCAATTATTTTAAATTAATGATATTTATCCTTAAAAAATACCTTTTCAAGTTTCAAGAATTAGTGAACTACAAAAGAAAACACTTACAAACTTACTAAGATCATCTGCTCGTGAAAACTAGAAGATAAGCTGCAATTTAAAGTTGAAAAGTCACAAAGTGTCCGTGTCATAGACATGATCCGTTTTCTTTATGTGTTCCTCACCATATCGCCAGTCTGTTCTTCCTACTTACTTTATCCACAAACATTACAGAGCAAAATATTGGATGTAGTCATGATGGAGTTTTAGGGCCACCAAAAAAAGAAAAATAATAATATTGTGAGATTAAAAGTAACTAATTTCCACAAAAAAAATGTGTACATTTATCAGAGTAAAGTCGTTATGAGGATACAGTGCAGCAAGTGACTAAACGGACTAAACTCAGTTGAACAGCTGAATGCTTATTGCTATCGTTACAAACATTTAATTTACAGTTTATTCATGTTTTATTCGTTGCACTCTGCAACCCGTTGATCAAGTCATCTATATCCCTGCAGCTGTCAACTTTAATTCCTTTCTTCTTCCCTGAAAGACAAGATCTCCAAGTTTGTGTGATGCTTCTGTCTGAAAAGGCCCAGTTTTCTGCATTTTCAACATTCTTACGCTAATGTAACAGACTATTTTAAGTCCTTTTTGTTGTTTCTTGTGCACATGACAGTTAACATGACTTGACAAATAGACTTCTGGGTATGTGAATGAAAAGGAAAATAAAGCGACGGTCATCTACTCCCAAACGTGTTTCTGAGTTCCTTTTTTACAAAAAAACTCTGCATCACCAAAACCGTACCTCGGAAAGCCGGCTACAATAACAAGAATTTTATTTTGAGTCAGCAAAAGGTTCAGAATTTCTTTGTTTTTGAAACATATCCAGAAATAAAACTTCACAAAATGCTCCACATCTTTCACCTTCAAGCAAGGCTTTGATATAGACATCAGACAACTTTGGTGGCTTTACCTTGCTAATTTGACTTTTTTTCTCGTAAATTTACAACTTTAGTCTCGTAATTTAACAGTTAGGACTTTTTTCTCGCAAACTTATGACTTTAAATTTGCAATAAATTTTTTTTTTTGTAAATTGGCCCTAAAACTCCATCGTAGTTGTATTGACCAGTTTAATCTAGCCACAGGGGCTGCAAGCCAGTTGCTTCTGTGCCGGTCCCAAGCCCGGATAAATAGAGAGGGTTGCGTCAGGAAGGGCATCCGGCGTAAAAATTGCCAAAACAACCATGCGAATCATCCACAACACTTTAGACATACCGGATTGGTCGAGGCCCGGGTTAACAACGACCGCCATCGATGCTGTTAACCTACAGGGTGTCGGTGGAAATTTGACTACTGTTGGTCGAAGAAAGAGGGGAGGCAGAAGGGTCCGTGGCCAGAGAGAGAAGGGAAAAGGCAGGAACATAGGTTTGAGAATAGGGACTCTTAACGTTGGCACAATGACAGGGAAAGGCAGAGAGCTGGCAGACATGATGGAGAGAAGGAATGTAGATGTACTGTATGTGCAGGAGACAAGATGGAAGGGCAGCAAGGCACGTAGTATTGGAGGAGGATACAAACTGTTCTATCATGGTGTTGATAGGAAGAAAAACGGGGTAGGAGTGATTCTGAAGGGGGAGTTTGTAAACAGTGTTCTAGAGGTGAATAGAGTCTCAGACAGGATGTTGAGCCTAAAGTTAGAAATTGAAGGGGCGATGGTGAATGTAGTCAGTGGGTATGCGCCACAGGTTGGCTGTGAGTTAGAAGTGAAGGAGAGATTCTGGAGTGAGTTGGATGAGGTCATAGAGAGTTTTCCCAGAGGAGAGAGAGTTGTTATTGGAGCAGACTTTAATGTGCATGTTGGTGAGGGCAACAGAGGTGATGAGGAGGTGATGGGCAGGTTTGGTGTAAAGGAAAGGAATCTGGAGGGACAGATGGTGGTGGACTTTGCGAAGAGGATGGAAATGGCTGTAGTCAACACTTACTTCCAGAAGAGAGAGGAACATAGAGTGACATACAGAAGTGGAGGTAGGAGTCCTCAGGTGGACTACATCCTATGTAGACGAGGTCATTTGAGAGAGGTTAATGACTGCAAAGTGGTGGTAGGAGAGAGTTTAGCCAGACAGCACCGCATGGTGGTGTGTAAGATGGCTCTGGAGGTCAGGAAGAAGAGGAGAGGGAAAACAGAAAAGAAGACCAAGTGGTGGAAGCTACAGAATGAAGAAACTTGTGAGGAATTTAGGCAGAAGTTGAGACAGGTCCTGGGTGGTCAGGACGAGCTTCCAGATGACCGGGAAACTACAGCAAAGATTATCAGGGAAACAGGTAGGAAGGTGCTAGGTGTCATCTGGAAAGAGGAAAGACGGTAAAGACACTTGGTAGTGGAATTAGAAAGTAAAGGAATGCCTCCAGAGGAAGAGGTTGGCTAAAAGGAAGTGGGATGTAGAAAGGACTGAGGGAGGTAGACAGGAGTACAAGGAAGCACAGCGTAGAGTGAAGAGAGGTGGCAAAGGCCAAACAGAAAGCTTACGATGAGCTATGACAGGTTAGACACAAAGGAAGGAGAGAAGGACTTGTACAGGCTAGCCAGACAGAGAGACAGAGATGGAAAGGACGTGCAACAGATAAGGGTGATTAAGGACAGAGATGAAAAGGTGCTAACAACCCAGGAGAGTGTACAGAAAAGATGGAAGGAGTATTTTGAGGAGCTGATGAACGAGGAAAATGACAGGGAAAGAAGGGAGGAAGATGTGATTGTTGTGGAGCAGGAAGTAGCAGAGATTGGAAAGGATGAGGTTAGGAAGGCTCTGAAAAGGATGAAGAGCGGAAAGGCCGTTGGTCCTGATGTGGAGGTATGGAAGTGCTTAGGAGAGACAGCAGTGGAATTTCTAACGAGTTTGTTCAATAGGATTCTAGAGAGTGAGAAGATGCCTAAGGAATGGAGGAGAGGGTCCAGATCTTTAAGAACAAGGGTGACACGCAGAATTGTAGCAACTATAGAGAAATAAAGTTGATGAGCCACACAATGAAGCTGTGGGAAAGAGTAGTGGAAGCCAGGCTTAGGAAGAAGGTGGAGGTTTGTGAGCAGCAGTATGGTTTCATGCCCCGTAGGAGCACCACTGATGCCATTTTTGCTTTGAGAATGTTGAGGGAAAAGTACAGAGATGGTCAGAAGGAGCTGCATTGTGTGTTCGTAGATTTAGAGAGGGCGTATGACAGGGTGCCGAGGGAGGAGCTGTGGTACTGTATGAGGTCGTCTGGAGTGGCAGAGAAGTATGTCAGAGTAGTTCAGGACATGTATGAGAGAAGTATGACGGTGTTGAGATGTGCTGTAGGGGTGTGCCAAAATATCGATATGGGGATATATCGCGATATTTAGTCCCGCGATCGATTATCGATACGTCTTCATCAAGTATCGACCTTTTATTTACTGTTTAAAAACCCTGTAAAACGTTATATTAACCATCCTTTGGTAAGACAATTCCTCGGAGGGTCGATAGGGGGCGCTAGTTGCGAGATTGGCTGTTGCGGGCGGATGAAGAAGAACACACATTCAAACAAAGATGGCGGAGCGGGAAAACAATGAGAAGCGAGAGCAGCAAGTTCAAAGATGAGCCGGCAGCATTGAAGCTGCATCACCCAGAGTTGTGTGAGAAAGCTGTGGCTGCTGCTGCCTGAAGCCGACACAGCCCGACGCGGATACTTTTTTCCAGACGAAGCTAACGCCGTCTTCTGAGAGATAGAGCAGCGGCAATAACAAATGGAAAACGGTCCCTGCAGCGCGGTGGAGAACGAGGGATTTGGGATTTTATTGAATGCAGTAGAGCCACGCTTTGACATTCCCTCTCGGAAATACTGAAAAAAGGATCCCTGTACTGTACGGCCAGACCAGAGCTACGGCTGAGATGGAAACGGAAGAAAGAGAGGCATCCCTGCCCTTAGACCCCCCTTCTCCTCTAAGCAGCGGTAGATGAGCGGCGTCTTGATGCTAAAAAGTCTGTGGTTCTCCAGAAAAACATGAACATAAACATACATCGCATGCAGCTTTTCCCCAAACGTGTTGTTCACAAAGACGTTAACTTTTAGATGCACTTCAAGTTTTTTATGTATTTTATCCCTGGTTATTTATTTTGAAACCAGTTTATGTTTTAAATAACTTAAAGGAAAGTTCCTAGCTACTTGATTTTGATTTTGAATTATATTTTTGTTTACACCACATTTGCACTAAATGGTGTCATTTATTTTTTAACAAAGACACTATAATTTGTTCACAGAATTAATATCTGATTTTCAGCTATTTTTTAAATTAAGCAATGGCTATGGTTTTGTTTTTCAAAAGTTAATACCAATATGTCTGGCAGCTACTTGACTCATTCATTTTTTATCCTGTTTACAGCAGTTTTGTACTAAATAATGACGCTGCTGTTCATGTTCACTATTGTTTAAACCAAATTTTACAGATATTTCCAAATGAAAATTGTCATTGTTTGTCAAAGACAGAGTATTACTGATTTCAGCAATGTTACACAAAAGTCTGTTATTCATTACACCAAATAGGACACAAGTTGTTTACTATCATTTTGTTTAAAAACTAAAAAATAAATGGGTAAATATTTTCCAAAAAGCTGTTTTTAAAGTTCTTCTTTCTTAAAGTTTGATATATCGTGAGTTGTTAGAGACGAGATATATCGATTATCGCATTATCGCCATATCGTGATAGTATCGTTATCGTGAGCAATGTATCGCAAATCGTATTGTATCGTGAGGTACCCAGTGATTCCCAGCCCTAATGTCCTGTAGGTCAGACAGAGGAGTTCAAGGTGGAGGTGGGACTACACCAAGGATCAGCTTTGAGTCCCTTCTTGTTTGCTATGCTGATGGACAGGTTGACAGACGAGGTAAGACAGGAATCTCCCTGGACAATGATGTTTGTGGATGACATTGTAATTTGCAGTGAGAGTAGAGAGCAGGTAGAGGAACAGCTAGAGAGGTGGAGGTTTGCTCTGGAAACAAGAGGCATAAAGGTCAGTTGTAGTAAGACAGAACACATGTGTCTGAACGAGAGGGATCAAGGTAGAAGCGTTAGGTTACAGGGGGCTGAGGTGATGTCCGTGTCACAAAGTGAGCGTCTAGGTCAGGGGTCAGCAACCTTTTTTACTCAAAGAGCCATTTGGGACCGCCCCTAATGAAAAAAAAGCACCCGGAGCCACAACCCGTTTTGACATCATTATATATATTATGCATGTATATATTATATCAAGGGTGCTCACTACGTTGATCGCAAACGATCTTCAAGGACATGAGTGTAGATCGTGGGCCAGAAAAGATAAAAAAAAAAGTACTCTTTTCTTTCCATCGTCATGTTTATTTGAACATTATTGTTTATGTACTGATGATTAAAAACTACACAGTGAGTTTACATAAAGATACTTTTGTATTAACAGATGAAGCGTTTTATTACAAAGACAGAAAGCAGCAACCATCGTATTCATACTCTGCTGTGAACGGTGCAATGCGGGGAGCATGGCATATTATGAGGCATTTGGCGCTGCTGGCTCCGTACGAAGCGCGTGCCTCGCAGCTTCCTTGATGAGCTCGTATTTATCGGGCGAGAACTGCAGAGCTGATAGCAGGAGGAGACACGCGGGGCGGCTTCAATAAACACTCTGGTTGCTGGTCTTCTGCCGGCGACGTGATGTGCCGCGGGGCAGAAAAAAGACGTTCTGATGACAGAGAGTTTGCGCTGAGTGAATTTAAACTCGCGTCTGCAGTGACGTATGTGTCAGAGGATGTCCGATTGGCCGTTCTGCATGTCAATCAAGTCCTGTACTTTTCGGTAAGGATTTTGATTGGCTGGTGGATTTTTGAGAAGTACTTTTTTTTTTTTTAATCTTCTCTGTCCCGCGATCTACACTCATGTCCTTGAAGAAACATACATCAATGCACATGCGTGTTTAAAAACACGAAGCGCAAACTCTCTGTCAGCAGAAAGCTGCTCTCTGTTCCGCGGCACGTCAAGTTCCCGGCAGAAAACCACTCCGGACCCGGAGTGTTTATTGAAGCCGCCCCGCATCTGTCCTCCTGCTATCAACTCTGCAGTTCTCGCCCGATAAATACGAGCTCATTCATTAAGGAAGCTGTTTTTTACATGGCACGTGCTTCGTACAGAGCCAGCAGCGCCTTTGAAATGCCATGAAAAATGAACAAACTAAAATAAAATTGAATTTTTATAAAATACTAATTATTTTCCAAAATCACAGGGAGCCACAACAGAAGGATGAAAGAGCCACATGTGGGTTGCCGACCCCTGGTCTAGGTGTTTATCCAGACTGTGTTGCTTTCTGCCCAATATTGTCGTTGGGACTGACTCACAAACGAAATAAACAGTTCATACTAGTCAATATTTAATACTTCCAAAGTTTGGCTTTTTAATGTTTGAATATAGTAAGCAAGAACAAAACATTCTGCCGATATTGAGACGAGCAATAAACAAAACGGATCATGTCTATGATACGGACATATTTGTGGCTTTTCTGCTTTTAATTAATAATAATAATGGATTGGATTTATCTGCGCTTCTCCAGACGCTCAAAGCGCTTACAGTGTGTCCATTATTCATTCACACTTGGTGATGGTAACCTATTGTTGTAGCCACAGCTGCCCTGGGGTAGACTGACAGAGGTGTGGCTGCCAGTTTGCGCCTACGGTCCCTCTGACCATCACATTCATATGCATTCACACACCAGTGGAGCCCCAGGCAAGGAGGGTGAAGTGTCTTGCCCAAGGACACAACGACAGTTGGCTGGGGGGAGCAGGGATCGAACTGCCGACCCTTCGATCATTGGACGACCTGCTCAACCACCTGAGCCATTGCTGCCCTAATTGCAGCTTATCTTATAGTTTTATAAGCAAATGAGGTTAGAGCCCAGCATGATCAGAGTTCTTTGCTTTTGTATTTCTTGGAAAATATTAGAACGAAAATCACGGAATAGATTTGAACAAATCACCCATTTTAAAATATTTTTTTAATACAATATCCTTTAACTCCATCCTTACTTGTAAAAAGTTCTCTGACCGACTGGCTTCTGCAACATTCGGCAGCTGTTGCTGTTTCCTCCCTTTTTGTAAGGTTCACCAGCCCGACTTTTCTCATGCTGCTTATGTCAAAGGAATAGGAGCAAAGTCTAAATTTTGCACATTTCTGGAGCAAAATGCGTTTCAGGGTCTTTTAGTAGACAGAGCTGATACCTCGCCTTGAAAAGCCACTTGTCGTTAAAGCTAAATTTCTCTGGCATTTCACGATAGCAAGCTGAAACTGGAAGGATCAAACTGCTTTATGGCAATGTAAACTCCCATCACCGATAGCGTGAGGTTGAACTTCTGCCACAATTTTTTATAAGAATACCATGTTAAACTATTTCTGTTTTTATTTTTTGCATCCAAAATATCAAAATTTCACAAATTTTAAAAAACTTTACAGATTTTATTTTCCCACATTTTACACCTTCTTAAACTTTTTCAGGTTTTTCTAGACAGTACAAACCCCGCATAATCAATACTTAAGTATATTACAGAAATCTCTGGATCAATTTTGTGAGGTGAGGTGACTGTCTACAAGCATGGTAGATAACCATGCTTGTAGACAGTCATAGGACCTCACACACTGGTTCAGCTAACGGCTGTAAAATCTTCATCTTAAGTGTGGGAGTCTTTTGGTATTCCCACTAAAGATTAAAAAAAAAGCCAGTTTACAAAACATGTCTGTTGGAAACACTGTTATCAGTTTAGATTAAAGGGCTGTGAATATTTTCCAGTTGTTAGAGTCATTTTTATTTAGGTGCGGCTGTGCCTTCATTTACTATTTTCTTATCTATCTACTGGAACTGAGGTCAGCTAAACTTTGAGTATGGAAAAATTGTAGAAAATATTTTGTTATTAAATGATCCACAGTGACAGCGATATTTGTTTTGTTTACTGTTGAGATTAAAAAAGAAGTTGACAGAAAAACTGACTTATTTCTTTGTCGCGATATTTTTGTGTTTTTATCTGTAATGTTTTGTTGATTGTGGTCTGTTGTTCTAAATAAAGGTTTAAATGATGGTGTTTAAATACATATTTGATTTTTTTTTACATTTAGTTAAAGGACAGGAATATAGCAACCACTCTAAGATAATATATTACATAGTAAGAACCTTGGTTTGATCTGTGAATCAAATCAAATTGCTACATAAGTTAAAGTGTGGATGCCATGCTTTGAACAACTTTGTCAAATAAAAAAGCCCTTTAAACGCTGATTCTATTGATACCAATAGTTAGCGTCGAAAAAAAATCCGAAGCATATGAATAATAGACATCGTTCGAAGGAATCAGAGATTTGAATTTGCCGCTAAGAGCGCAGGCTGGAAGTGAACTCGATATGACCTGTGACGTCACGAAAGGCATTGACTTTCGTAGTTCCGCTTCGGACAGCATGTAAACAAAACAGGTAGTCTTCGTTTCTCTCGTGTTTAAATCTGTTAATCATCAACATGCCAAGTCGTTGTGTGGCAGCTGGATGTAGCAATACATCTAGTGAAAGTGTATCTGTGTATAAATTCCCAAAACAAGAAACGCTGCTGAAACAATGGACAAAACAAGTTCAGCGAACGAGGGCGAATTGGGTGCCAACTAGAGGTAAGATCTTAACCCCGAGCCCGAGTCCGAGCCCGACTGGACCCGAATTTCCGGTCCGGTCGGGCTCTAAATGACAGTCATTACGTTCGGGTCGGTTCGGGCCGGGCTTCTCTCTCGCTGACTTTTTTAATAAATATATTGTAATGTCTGCAAAGAAGCTCCTTAGGCGGCGGTTGTCAAACAGCTCTTTATTAATCCTGGATGTCAGAACGGTTACCGCACGAACCGAAAGGCACAGCCAGCTTCTTCTAACTCAGAGGGAGAACGTTCCCTTAGCGCACACACACACACACACACACACACACGAAACTGAAAAGGCAAACGCGCACCGCCGCGGCTGCAGTATTTCTCCGCGTAATGAAGCGAGTGCTTATCATCAAGATCTCTCTGTCACTCTCTCTGTCTGGCCTCTTTTTCTGTGTTCCAGCGCTATTTCGTTGTGCAAATGCATTTGTCATGCAGGGAGGAACCTATGCGCCGCGCTTCCAGCTGAACTCTATGCCACAACAGCAGCTTATACGCGCGCGGCTGCAGCGACCATTCTCTGTTCGAAGGAAAATAACTTTCATCATCATAAAAATATATAGATTATTTTACCTTTAAGAAATCTGGCGGGTTTTTTTCTGTCAAAAATCCTATGGGTTAAATTGAAATTTCGGGTTTGCTTCGGGCTCAGTCCTGCAAATCAAGTTAATTGGTCGGGTTCGGTCCGAGTTCGGCTTTAATGCCCGCGGGCCTGTGTCGGGTCGGGCCGGATTTTTTAGGCCCGATCTTACCCCTAGTGCCAACTGCTTTGTCAACTTTATGCAGCGAACATTTTGAGGCAGACTGTTTTGAAGAAACACCACAGCTCATGAAAGATATGGGAATGCATGTCAGATATAAAAAAGTATTGAAACCGAACGCATTCCCCACCATTTTCAAGAGATCGCTAGACCTACTACTTTCTGCTATATCCTCCTCACTTTCGCAAAAGGGTTCGAATCGATACGGTTGCAAAAGTGACTCATCATCATGATAATCTCCGCAACTTTCCTCTTCATCTTTCTGTTCAGCTAGCCATGTTGTCTGCCTTTCGTTACGTCACAAACAGGGCGGCGCGAATTCGGCGGAATGCGTGAAGCCGGCGGCCGTCCTCGTTGTTTATATCGCGTTTTTCGCTATTTATTCTTTTTCGAAAAATATTAAAAACAATCGCAACATGAAATAGAGACTATTTACTATATTTTGGCTTATTAAAATAGGCCATGTCACCCACACTTTAATAAACAGCACTAAAAGTGACCTGCATTGACTTCTACCAAAAACAAACCTTCAGAAGTTTCCTTGAATTTCTCACTGCTTTTCTTCTTCCGCCACCTCCACGGTTTAAAGAACTTGCCAAAGGTAGAAAACTTGCTGCCTTTATGCTTGGATGGAGGGGTGCTATCCCCCCTGGAGCTCCCCTCTCCCAGCATTGTGTTGCGATGCTGGTCAACTTCATCATCTGAAAGGAAGAAAGCAGAATTCAGCAGGAATCGAGATTTCAAGAAGCATTTCTTGCACCAGGACCTGGAAAATGAACGCATGGCTTCATCAGGGGAAGTGTATTCCGACAACAAAGATTTATTTTCCAACAAAGCACCGCCACAGTTAAAAAAACGGCCTGACTCATTATGTCTGGTACCATCTTGAGCTGTTCTCAGGGACTGAGTGTGCTTTGGCAGGGGGGATCCTGAGAGCTCAATGAGCCTTCTGCACAGCTAACAGCGGAAGTTTGACACTGGCATTCAGCCAGAGTTTCTCACGGTCAAGTACTCACATTCCTCAGCTGGATGGAGACTAGTGCCTTACCAGCCTTTCAGGTCACTGTGGCTTTGATGAGCAGAGGGGCGCGCATAGAGGCAGTAGCAGAAAAAAGTCTGTCATTCAAAATGCATACACAAAGCTAACAGTCAGGAAGTGAGACCTTCTAAAGAACACTGATCATTACGAGCTGTTGCAGATGCTGGAAGTGCTCCGTCAAAGGGCTTTCTGCAGTAAAGGCTAAACGCTGCGAGGTGAGTGATTGACAGGCATACAGACAGAGTGCTGAGCGCGGAAGGTGCTGCGAGCGTTATCCTTCGGTAGAGGCTGCAGCTGCTGCATCCAGCAGACATAATATGTACCACTGGAAAGAGAACAGACTGTTTTAAAATACGCAGACACGTGCTCACACAGGATGTCTTGGCGTCAGCAATTACCTTTCAGTTCGATTCGCACTACAAAATACTTGATGTGGTTTGTCTAGCAGCGCAATAAAGAACAGCAATATTGTCAAAAGTAATGAACATTTTAGTCAAACAGAACAAGTAACAGTTTTGTTGGACCTTTTTTCCTGCAGCTGGCTTACAGTCTTTCTAGGAGGAAGCCTTTCAGCCTGAATGTACTTTATTAACATTGACTTTGAGTTTAAAGGCCAACTTTCTATTCTTCTCCCCAAATTAAATATTTTTTAAAAGTATTACCTGGAAGAGGGGTATTTAGAGTGCAGCTTCCATAGTGGCTGGACCTAAGGCAGCATGTCATGAGGAGGCAAGATACCTTCAGCTACACCAATATTTTACATTTCTGTGTGTAGTCCAGCAGTCAAGAACAAGAAAAGGAGTGGAAGGATCCAGAAGGACTGTCAGGGTTCACAAATAACTCCTCAACATAGAAATCCAGCTTATCTCTAAAATAGAGATCAGAGGATTAAGAGCAGCTGCTTCCCTGTGATCCAAACCTGACGTTCTTATGCGCAGCAGAAAGAAACGCCTCTGATACAATGGCTCAGCTAAGCCAGAGGAGCAGGATAAGAGCTGGCTTTGTCAAGCCTGGAAAGCGGCACTGAGAAGACTATCACGGAGAGCTAAATCTCTGCAGCCAGCATTCACATGAAAAAGATGCAGTAAAGATCTAGCATTAGGAAAACAAGCAAAGAAACTCCATCAGTTTTCGTCATGCATAGATGGTGTTTCGCTGAGAGAAAGCTTTGGAGCTCAAACAGAAGCGATCAGCTGCTCTGCGGACGCCCCGTGAAAAGCGCCGCTCCGCTCTCGCCCCGCTGGCTCTCTGCTTCTCCCCTCTCTTACACCCCTCACGAGGGGGATGCGGGGCAGGAGTGCTTCGGTCCACTGCAGGTGCCAGTGGACCAAGTGAGCAGAGCAGCTGGATAACTTTGTGTTTGGGGGGGGGGAGGGTGCTTTGTTACGTGTACGTTTTGTAGTTTTGTAATGTGTGGGAGAATTGAGACTGCGAGCCGTTCCGCCGCTCTGGGTTAGTGGCTGCAAGACTCAGGAGGATCTGTGTGCGAGCAGAGCGGCTTTGGGGCGGTGTGTGAACTTTTCAGAGCAGAAATAAATGTCGCCCAGTCCTTAGAAACTGTTCAAACAATCACGTGGATTTGTGTTTCCAGCTGTCTCCCGACAAAATAAAGACTGATGTTATTCCCAGACATTTACGTGCAGCCAAGATGCAGATTGCAGCGTTTCCCCGCATGGTCCTGTATTTTGTGTCCACAAGGCTAATGTTGTTAGCCCGTGTTTATAGCCTGTCCTAACCCTTCCAGCTCCGTTCTTCAACATAAAAAGCACTGACCACACGGATGAAATAAAACGATGAGCGAACAGGCGCTTCATAATATTCATAACATTAATAAAAGCACGTTTGGAAGAACGTCTCGTATATTACCGAGCTGCTACATAAATGTCTGTGGCAGCGGTTTGTTTACAACGGGACGCATCTCCTCTTCTTCCAGGATTTTTTTAACACTACTGCGCATGCCCAAACGATTCATTCCGACCAAAAGTGTGAGCCATGGAAACGTTTCTTCTAATCGGAAAAAGGTTTTCTGGCCCCCGGGTGAATTTTAACCCGACCATTGATCCGATCAAGATATTTTGCCCATGTAACCGCGGCTAGTGTTTCAGCTGCAGCAAGAAGAGGTCTGGTGTGTGCTTGCACTAAAGCTGTGTTTATCTGTGGCTTTGAAAATGGGAATAAAGAGGAAAAAAAGCTACAAAGGGCGAAAAAGTACAAACACTCATGGAGGAGGGGGACTAGAAACACTGTAACACAATCAGGGTGGAGTGCTTTTTCCTCTTCAAGTACAAAGACAGCTGGAGCAGAAACACTTGAAATGAGAAAATACGATGAAAAAATAAAACAAACAAAAAAAGAGCAGACACCAAAAATGTCCTGTCATTGCAACGCCAAACACGGGTCATCTGTCATAATCAGTAGCTAGGCTAAGATACGGCCAGCCCGTCAGGAAACATGGGGCAAGGACCAGTGCTGGTGTTCCTTTGACACAGCCATGTCCTTCTGAAACCACACCTACCACCCAGAATCTTCCAGAGAAACCACATCACCCCTTAACCCTGATGATTCAGTGAGGCCTGGCGAGGTGACCCATGGGTTACAAGAGTCCTGACTTCAGCGAGCCTTAAGCCACCCTGATACCTTTCGAAAGACACCACCTACCACCTGAAAAATCCTCCAACAGTTACAAACTTTCTCATAATCCCTAAAGCTGCCATGGCACATTATGAAACTTCATCGACTTAATTCAGACACAGTGTATTATCGCTATGCCCGCATCTAGCAGAATGTTGTGCTCCCTTAAGCCATTTTTCCACTTAGCATAAATGCAAATAAGAACTGTTTCCTATCTGCTCTCTGAAATCATGCTTTGAAGTAGGATCTGGAGTCTCAAAAATAGCAGAGAAAAAAGGATGTTTGAGAAGCTAAAGAGGTGAAATCCAGCAGCAAATGGATGCCTGTGTGAAAAACGGTTGATTCCTCCACAGTTGATTCCTCTTCTGTACAGTCTGGGTCGCTGCAATATTCATATTTTCATATTTATATTTTTTATATATCTTGTAATTTTGTTGTCTGATTTTAGTTTGTAACTTTATTCTATTTATTTTCTCTAATTTTTTTGTCCTCTTTTTAATTTACCCTGACACGAGAGATGCCAGAGAAAAATTCAGATGTACCGCATGTGCAAACAGCAATAAAACCTTGAATCTTGAATCTTGTAATCCCACTGATTTAACATACTTGTGGTGGAAGTGAAGGAGGGGAGGGCAGAGTGTACAGAGGTGATTACACAATCATTAGTTCTTCTCTCTGCTACAAGCACAAGTCTCTGATCTGCTGTAGGTCCTGAACTGGGATCTCCACACAAAGACTCTGTCCCATGATCTAAACCCTAAGGGACCCCCACCTGTCCGACACCCAGCAATATGTGCGCTACACCGAACAGATCTAAGCAGCACCTGCCCTTTCTCATCAAAACAAAACAAGAGCACACCAACACCTCAGATCCTTCCTCCTCCTGTGTTTTTCTCTTATTTGCCCTTTCACTTCAGTCTGTCCCTTATCCCTCCCTTTCACAATCTCCTTAATACCACCCCTCCCTGGAGGAGCTGGACCCCCTTTTACTCAGTGTCCCTCCCTCCTTGGCTCATAGCACAGGTCAGCATTCACTGTAGGATGTCAGCCATTCCTGGGAGAAAGGTGAGGTATGTTTCTAATTTGAAGTGTGTGCTGTGGTTGTAACAAATTCTTTTTCCCCAAACACATGAGTTAAAAACAAATGACACATTTGTGGAGTGGAAATGAGCGTAGATCGCAGATACATGTGCATTCCAAAACATTTGATTGAGCTAGTTAAAGTTGCATTTCCTGCAGAAATATGTTTGATTGTGTAATTGCTGAAGGTGGTTGCTTTTAAGGTCGACTGCTTTTTGGGGTACAGGACTTCTGCAGCCTTCAGCAATTTTTTTCATTAGTTCACCATCCAAAAACGGATTAGATGTTTGCGCCAACTTGTTTGCAATAAAGTAGCTTCACTGCCCCATCACTGACATCACGGCTGCAGTAAATAGTTATTTTGTCAGTCCAGCTAATGGTTGGTAAATCTTCTCTTTTCTTAACTACCCCTTTAAATGGTGCAAACTTTTCTTTATGCTGAGTCTCATAGTGGTGCTGAATGTTATATTATTTGAACACTGCGACCTGTTGAGTACATACCAAGCACGCAGGTTTTGTATTCAGCTCTGTGAAAGAATAAAATTCAGCTGCTTCCTACTAAAAAATAGTTTTCATCCATAAAATTAATATTATTTATTGGGTTCACTGGATTAAAAAATAAATAAATAAATAGAAAAGAGTCTGCATCAAAGTGAATTTGTTTCCATCATCTTCATCATCTTAACTCTGGTGTTTAACAGACAGAAAAGTCTATTCAAGGTTGTGGAAAATGAACAAAAGATCAAAGGAAACATCACACTCATGAAGAATAAAAATAGATTAGATTAAAAAATTAAATAAATATTCTGACAGAACTTTGAATCAATACAAGTATTGCCAAATGAACTATCGCGATATATCGGCAAAAATATGTTTTTCTAACACACCTAGTGTTGCTCCCTGTGCTTTCACCAGTGGGAAACTGACCCAAATGGCTCTTTGAGTGGTTCAGATTCAGACCCCTGGTCTAGCACATCCATGTGCATTCCAGGTTTGTATTGGAACATTATCATGTATAAAGTAAAATGTTTTGCTAAAAAAAAAACAATGTTGTTGCATAATGAGGAAATAAAACACTTTATGTTCTAAATTTCTTATTTACCGTATTTTCCGGACTATAAGTCGCACCAGCCTAAAAATGCATTATAAAGTAGAAAAAAACACAGATAAGTCGCACTGGACTATAAGTTGCACTTTGACGGGAAATTTATTTAAAAAATCTGAGACCAAGAACATGCCTGGAGCGCCCTCTTGCAGTTGTCAGTGAAAATAACGAACATGTGAAATTATTTAACAATGTAATTTATTTCAAATATAAGTCGCTCCGGAGTATAAGTCGCACCCCTTGCCAAACTATGAAAAAAAGTGCGACTTATAGTCCGGAAATTACGGTATTTATTTTTCATCTTCAAAAAGTATCAATAAGAGTATCGTTAAAATACCGGATCGATAAGCAGTACCAATAAGAGTAGTAGTACCGTTAAAACCTTAACGATACCCATCCCTAACTAACTATATAGGTAGGTTAGTTGTTACTGTTATTTGTTAATGAAGAATACTGCGTTGTAAATATGAATTGCATTCATCTGCGACACGACCGCCGGCGGATTTTGTGTTCGGCGGCGGCGGGGGGTTGCGGCCTGCAACAAACTAATAGCTGCTTCCTAATAAAAAATAGCTGTCATCCATAAAATTAATATTCTTCATTGGGTTTACTGGATTTAAAGAAAAAAAATAGAAAGGAGTCTGCATCAAAGTGAATTTGTTTCCATCATCTCACTCATCTTAACTCTGGTGTGTAAAATGGACAAAAGATCAAAAGAAACATCCCGCTCATGAAGAATAAAAATAAATAATTAAATAAATATCCTGACAGCATTTTGAATCAATACAGGCATAGGCAAATGAACTACCGCGATATAATCGGCGAAAAGATTTTTTCTAGCACCCCTAGTTGTGTGGCTCCCTGTACTTTCATTTCTGTGGGAAACTGATCCAATAGGCTTATTGAGACGTAAATCCTAACCCTTCTTATGGGTTCGTGTTGCCAATACTAAAACACTGGCAGAAATCAGAGGAAGTATGCAGCAGATATGCGCAGACAAAAAAGTATGAAAGAAAACGCAACCAATTAATAAAAGAGAAAAACAACAGTTTGATTGCATTCCTACAGAGCCCCCCAAAAGCCAGTGGTTTAAAAAAATAATAAATAAATAAAAATCGGATAAACCGTGCATCTGGATTACTAAACCATGCCCATGGATTAATCAACTGTGCTCGTACTGTTGCGCAATCGTGCGAGAGCACACATTGCTCGGCAACTCCCGTTGGGAGTTTAACCTGTGTTCAGCCTGCAATGAGTCAGGGGTTGACATAGCCCAGAAATTTGCACTGGCCCACAGGGCCAGTAGTTTTTGAAAGTTACTGGCCCTGCCTGAAAGTTACTGGCCCGACACCGCGCACAACGCGACCCGCCGCTCCGCAGGTGCTTGCAACTTTAGGGGGGTCCGGGGGCATGCCCCCCTGGAAAATTTTAATATGGTGCAATTTGGTGCATTCTGGTGAAATCTAGCACTTATCTATACACTTTTCAATTACTGAAAATAGACCATATTAAACTTAAATCTGCTCTAGTCTGTTTCAGATGTTTTGAAGAGAGCACTGCAGTGTAGTAGGTAACTCTAGTTAAGAAGGTTTCATGCTGCTTCTAATCACTGCTATTTCACATTTGTTCCTAATCAATAGTTAAGAAGTTTTATTTACTTTTTTGCTCTGACTGCCTTGAGGTTCTGCTTTATGTTACTGTTGCAAAGTTATATTTACTTTTTATTTACTTTAGTTACTTAATTAAATGAAATAATTAAAAAATTAAATAAAATCAAATGACTGAGATCATTCAGCTAACTAGAAATACTTACTGCTTACAGTGTTGTAAAGAAAAACAAAATGAAGTACTTTGACAATGTACTGCATTTGAGTCTGAGATTCAGGTATTTGGAGTTGCCTTTGATTCTTTGACATTCAGCTTAAAGCTCAGTGCATACAGTTTCATCTTCAATGCATTCATTAAATATCTTGCTGTCCATACTACTGATTCCACCCATTACTCCATCTAACATATTCCTATCTATTCCTGCCATGTCTTCCACATCTCTGACATGCTTCAGTCTCTCTTCAGTGACGGTGTCGGATTTTTGATCATTGCGGTGGAAAAACCACCGGGGGGCGTGCTGATGTGTGTGCCAGTTTCAATTTATCTGCGTAAAATGTAATAATAACCCACGGGCTTGTTCCTTCGTTGTTGCTGTTTAACATTGTTTTGTATTGAATTGTTACATTCAATAAAGTTGGGAAAAAAAAGTAAAGTGAGCGCGTGCCGCGTGGGGCTCGGCTGTGACAGCTGCTGGGCAGGCAGGAGAGTAGGAGAAGAGTCATCAAAGGTTTCCCATGGAAACCCTTGAAGTCTGAACACAGGACTAGCAGAAAAAGTAAATTATGAAGACGAGATAAATCTACATGTTTTCGCAAAATATACTTTATTGAAAAAGGTGAAAAATATATTAACCGTTAGATATTTTAGTGGCCCGAGCGGACAAGTGAAAAATGAAGTCTTGTGGTCCGTACTGCTCGAAAAACAGGACCGGGCCAGCGTACAAATGTCTATGTCGAGCCCTGTGAGTGTTCGGGAGCCTGCAACTAATTATGACGTAAAACACTATTTGATCGGCTGTACCTTGATTTGATGACACATAAGATAGTCATTGGTCTGGACAAATTACTGTCAGTCTTTTTTAGAGGCTTGTTAGCATCAACCCACATTCTGTCTGTTTTCACACAGAGTACCCAGATAGCAACTGAGAAGCATCTATTCAGTTCGTTCTTTACACTTTTACACTTGTGTTGAGTTTGTGTGACTTGTGTCATTTACCAAAGTTGGCTTAACACAACATCTTGTTTGCAACAACACTAACACAATCTTTAAAGACTACAGAGAAGCTTTGGGTAATTCCATTACTCACTAACCTTTTTGAATCTAAAACTTAAGAAAATGCAGATTGTTTACATAAAAGCAAATTTTATAACCCCCTTTTTTATTGACAGGTGTCCAAATCCCCTTTGACTGCAACGAGTGCCATGAAAGTAAACCTCGTGGTCATTTTTCTGTAACAAACAGCAGTCACTTTAAACAATTACAATAAATAAATGAGTTATTTAACATTAAGGAGTACATTTATCTTTCATTACATTTAGTTACATGTATAAGTTATATCTGGCCCTTTGAGGACAACCATTATGCTGATGTGGCCCTCAGTGAAAATGAGTTTGACACCCCTGATTTAGGCTATGTGAGCGGAACTTCTTTTTTAGGTTTGCATTATCACTGTCATCAATTATGTAACTAACTGTAATCAACTGTTATCAATTATGTAATTAACATGTGCCATGGAAATCTAATAGGATGGTTGCTTCTGCAAACTGTGGTCATTTCCGATAATGCACAATTCAAAGGCCTTAAACCCACTTATACCATGGTCTCTTACAAAAGAAATAAACATTCAATCAGTTTTTAGTACTATATTCTTGTTATTTTTTCAGTTTAGTCCCCTTTTTTCACAAAAAGCAGACTATTAGTTAAGTGGAGCGGCAGAGGAAAGCGATATGCTTTTGTCCAGATGATGAAGCAAAGGTTTGTGTTAAAGAAGCCAGGGCAGTGATAAAGAACATTTAAGCTATGTGATTGGAACTTATTTTTAAGGCATGCGTTATCACTGTGCGTTATCACTTTTTAATCCACACCCAGTACCCAATCAGAATCAAGAATTCATCCAGACTATGGTATAAGACTGATATAAAATACATTTAAAAACACATTTTATGAATTTACTACATAACTGAGTATAGGTGAGCTAACTTTAAACAACACTTTCTATGGATATCTTTAAGAAATGGATTTCTTCTTGCCACTATTCCATAAAGGCCAGATTTGTGCAGTATACGACTGATTATTGTCCTTTGGACAGACTCTCCCACCTCACCTGAAGATCTCTGCAGTTCATCCAGAGGGATCATGGGCTCTTGGCTGCATCTCTGAACAGTCTTCTCCTTTTTTGAGCTGAAAGTTTAGACGGATGGCCATATCTTTGTAGATTTGCAGTGGTCTGATACTCCTTCCATTTCAATATTATTGCTTGCTCCTTGGGATGTTTAAAGTTTGGTAAATCTTTTTGTATCTTTTTCTATTGGCTTTTAACTTCTCAACAACAGTATCTCAGACCTGCCTGGTATGTTTCTTGTTCTTCATGATGCTCTCTGCGCATTAAACAGACTTCTGAGACTATCTCAGAGCAGGTGCATTTATAGGGAGACTTGATTACATACAGGTGGATTCTACTTATTATCATTAGTCATTTAGGTCAACATTGGATCATTCAGAGATTCTTACTGAACATCTGGAGAGTTTGCTGCACTGAAAGTAAAAGGGGCTGAATAATTTTGCATGCTCAATATTTTAGTTTTTTATTTGCTAAAAAAGTTTGAAATATCCAATAAACTTCGTTTAACTTCATGATTGTGTCCCACTTGTTGATTCTTCACAAAAAATTACAGTTTTATATCTTTGTTTGCAGCCTGAAATGTGGCAAAAGGTGGAAAAGTTCAATACTGTGAATACTTTGCGAATACTTTCGCAAGGCACTGTAAAAATAATCCGCAGTAGGTGAAATCCGCAAAGTGGTATTCTAAATGTTTTAAAGCTGTAAAACCCCTGACTACACAATTTATACACTTTTTTTTGGACATGAACATTTTCACACTTTTCTCTCTTGCTTTAACTCCAACAAAGTTCACACATTTTGTAGAAAAAAGTTCAGTAAGCAAAGATTTAAGTAAATGTTGCAGACTGAACTATTTCTGTAAAGCAGACATGGCACAGATGAGAGTGACTGACAAAATTAGCAGCTAATCAAGATGAGGAACACAGTGCGCTGAACACAAAAAGTATGCAGTCAAAGATCTGTAAAAACAGCAAGACAGCTAAAGGTGAAACGCGATATAACGAGGGAAAACTGCATTGTTTTATGAGATGACTTCAAATATGGGAAAGTAATGTGGATCACTCATAAATCAATGTAGTAACAGAACATTTAAAAAGTAAATAATAAAAAACAAGATAATAATAAATATGAATTGAATTTAGACATGCGCACTTAAAGTATACTCTACGTCAAAATCCATTTTTTGGCTTTTTTTTACATCAAAACCCTAACCCAATCATGCAGAATATGTATGTATATCTTGTTGAGTTAACCAAAAATGCCCACTGAAACCTCTTTCTGATTTCTTCCAATTGATTTCTAGTCACCTAACGTTGTAAAGATGAAAAATTTGGTTAACAGCGAAGAGGATTGAATAACCTCATTAACCGAGTCGATGTGTAGCTTTTTTCCTCCACAGCATCACACGTTACAATCCACATTTCAATGATACTCACCACGATTTTCCATTACACGGTTTAACACAGACCAATCACCAGTTCCTGAAAGAAATAAAGGTTTTACAATAAAACACCAGTATTACACTTGGAATAAGATACTGAATTCTTTTTCAAAGACTTTGCTACAATCATACCACACCATCAAAATGGTTGTTTAGAAAATACAAACAAGCTCTACATCCAGTACATTTAATTCATTTAACACTCTCCTTGGTGTGTGAATCCGTATGAATGTCCCAGTGATGGTCAGAGTGTGCCGTGCACACTGGCAGCCTAGCCTCCATCAATCTGCCCAAAGGCAGCTGTAGCTACATCAGTAGCTTACCATCATCAAGAATGAATAAGGAGTAAATAAATAACTGACACATTGTAAGAACTTTGAGCATCTGGAAAATTGCAGATAAATCCAATCCAATACCATTCTATATAAACAGTGATGAAAGTCAGGTAAGGAAATATCCCTGAACTTTCCTTTGAGCGATATGGAGGGCGCGGAGAGAAATTTTGAAAAAATACATAGTCTTAGATGCATTCTGGTCAATTCTGGCAGCTAGTTATTCACTTCTTAATCAAGAAACTAAGACTAAGAGGAGCATCATGATTTGTCATTCAAACCCCTAGTTTGACTTACCATTAAGGACTTGCTGGTCCTAAAAAAGAATTTGGATCATTGCTAAAAGTAACACAATCCTACAATCTAAGCTTTTACTTAAACTATAATTACATCAAAATATGGGATCTGCTTTAAACTATCTTTCTATAACATAATACATCAATTCTTTACCACCAATACTAAGTAATCTGGGAAATATCAAAACAAACATACAAACAAAATTAAACATTGTAAACATTCTTTTTTAAGGAGTCTGGGTCCAAACCACCAAATACTTGTAATTAATGTCAATAATATTGAACTAAATCATGGTAATTAGGAAATACAAATAAATTAGATAGAGAAACGTATTAAAAATAAAATAACTGAAATAATTTCAAAACTTGGTTTTAAGATTATTTTACATAAAATGTATTGGACCTACACTACCTTAAAAATCTTTTTCTTCCAGCCAAGACTACTTCAATTTGTTTTTTATCTTATTCTAACAACTGAGGTCGTGACCATGCTCAATAGTGACGATGCCCGCCATTATTTTAACACAAATTGATGGCAAACTCTTCAGATTTGTTTGTGAATGTTTAGCGTGGGTCCGCCAGTTTTGGTCTCAAGGGAATCCGTCACGCTGACCACGTGGTACAGACAGAGCCAATCAAAGCCGTCGACGCATCTGAAAGTTACTAAAACGTCCCGTCATTGGTCAATTAGGCCGGGAAGACGAGAGATGGCCGCGCCCATAGAGGAAGCGATCCACGGAGAAATATAGAACATAAAGCTAAAATTTGCAGATTTCAGACATTTTTTTCATCCGGAAAGCGATTTGTCCATAGAGATCAGGTCTTTATTTCCCGGAAGGAACGATTGGTTTGCTCAAAAACCCGGATTTCCGGGAATTCCTGGAAGACTTTCATCACTGTATATATATTTATTAAAAAAGACACCCCTCTCACCCTTACACGGGTGGTTTCTCCTCCAAGCTCGGGTCCTCTACCAGAGGCCTGGGAGCTTGAGGGTCCTTCGCAGCATCTTAGCTGTTCCTAGCACTGCGCTTTTCTGAACTGAGAGGTCTGAAGTCCAGGAATCTGCTGTAGCCACTCCTCCAGCATGGGGGGTTACTGCCCTGAGTGCTCCAATTACCACTGAGCATCTATTCATTCCACATTCTCTGCATGTAACCTCTCTGGGTGGCATTGCTTGAGAAGTAGCATTCCAACAGAACCTTGTTCCCACGTCTAGGGGTGTGACAATGACCGGATCACCCATCAGGAACTTTGTTTTTGAAAATTCTGCATATGGTGGTGATTGGAACTATAATAAACACATTAAACACATTCATCTTTGCTGATAACTTACTTTTTTTGCTAGTCCTGTGTTTAGACTTCAAGGGCTTCTGGGGGAAACCATTTATTACTGTTCTCCTTCACTGCGTAACACCAAACATGAACGCACACTGTTAGATTTCGATGAATATCACTACATGTTTTGTTTGGGAACTATTTTGTGCAGCGCAACGTCATGTCTCTGTATAAACAAAGGCGGAGCCTCCTGCCCCGTGTTCTTCATAGGTGTCAGGCTTTAATGGCTACCAGAAAGGTGACAAAGTTTCTGCAGTCTCGTTTATTACTAGGCACTATATAATATTCTGAGAAGATGTCTGTACCAGTGGTGAAGCCTCACCTGCAGCTCCAGAGTGATCCAATGCAGAAGAATCAACACGCCCCCCCAACACACTTGTGTGCGCTCCTTCCTCCTACACGCAGCGCACGGACACACACACAGTCATTCTGCTGCACAAAATAGTTCCCAAACAAAACATGCAGTGATATTCATCGAAATCTAACATGTTTGGTGTTAGGAGTGAAGGAGTGAAGGAGAACAGTAATAAACCCCCCCAACACAAAATCCTCCGGCGGGCGACCGTGTCACGTACTCAGGAACGCACACAGCTTGGAATGGAAATGAATACAATGGAAATTAATATTAGAACGCAGTAAATTTGTCGTATTTCCTCACGAGACTGAAACTTCTGTTGTAGAATCAATGAGGATATGTGTGTGCCTCTAAAACCGCACAAATGTGTGTGTGAGAAGAGAGAGTCGTAATAACCGTAATAAAAGGTTTCCCCCAGAAACCCTTGAAGTCTGAACACAGGACTAGCAGAAAAATTATATTATCAGCAAAGATGAATGTGTTTATTATAGTTCCAATCACGCACCATATGCAGTACTTTCAACAACAACAAAAAAAAAGTGCGGTGATGACCTCATCACCGCGGTGATGCGGTTATCATCACACCCCTGGGCGTGACTTGTAATTCATTGTCTCTTATGTGTTATGATGTAGGCAGTAGCGTTAAGGGTCCTCACTGGGTTATGTTAATTGCCATTGTTATGGTAATTGCCCCATTACCAATGATTATTCATTCCACCACTGGAACTTGAACCCTGGTTGCCTGCGTGCCAGTCCTGTATTTTACCAGTAAGTAATCTGATCCTACAGAAAAATTGCAACATGACATTTTCATGCATTTTAACACGTTCTTACTAATAAATGCTGTTGGATTTAAAAATTCTGACGTCATGTCACTGATCCATATAAATACAATTTAATATATTTATTCAAATGTGTATTTATACAATTATAGGTGTTTATATTTTATGAACATTTATACATTTAATAAAAGATAGGACCTACGCTTGAAAAACTTATGGATAGGATGATGATGGTGTTGAAGGTCTCTTAGCAGCACTGCAGCTGTTTAAGTTTGGGTCCCAGCCAGCTCCACCCATCTTAAACACTCTACAAGGGAAACACAAAAATAAGTCATCAATGTGAATTGTTACTACCAAAGAAAAAAGATCAAAAAGTTGTATCAGGGGCCTCATTTCTAAACGTTGCGTACGCACAAAAGAAGGCGTACGCCGATCTCTACGCAATAATTGAGATTTATTAAAAGCAAACGTGACGGGAACATGTGCGGTCCTTCACGCAAGCTCTGACCCAGGCGTACGCACAAAAACGGGTGAAATGAGAAACGGTGACACCGTCGGCAGATGGAAGAAACACGTGAAAGTGAAAATGACAATACTGCCTCTCATAAATAACATGAAGACTTCACAAAGCAAGTCTCACAATTAACAGCCTACACGAACACCCGCTTGATCGATCAGCAGTGAAACAAACAAAACAAAAATCAAACGAAAATTACAACAGAAATTCAAATGAACACATATTTGCAAAAAGAAAAGTGAAATATGTTCTGCAATTCATCCTCATAAATAATATAGTTAAAAGAACGAAATAATGTACTAAACTGATATTCTCGTCAATGTGTCCGTCTGGAGGAGCAGATATAGTCAAAGTCAAAGTCAGCTTTATTGTCAAATATGCTGCATCCGTAAGACATACAGCACAGATGAAATTGCTTTCTTCTCACCCCACAGTGCAGGCAGCATATAAAAGAATAAATAAACGACTTAAAAATACATTCTTTTAAAAACAATAAATCCTTAAAACCCAAAAAGATAAAGCCAAAAGAAAAGCCAAAAAATACTGAAGGTAGGGGAGAGAGGAGCCGCTGCGTGTGCACGCGCCTCCAGATGCGTGCGAATCAGACAGACAGACAGACAGACGTATTTAATGTCCACTGGGGAAAGTTGTTTTCATAGTAAAACATTTCTTCATAAGCTATGGAATTATGGTATTCATGCATATGCCTTTAGTTTGTTTTATTTTTGATAAAACAATGTATGGCGTATGTCTCAACCATTCAGAAAGCAACAAGAAATTACATTTGATGAACAATTTCCCATTTCCACGTGGATTATTACTGACATCACACGGCCACCTTTGGTGTGTCTGAAGATTAATAACCCCTTTTGTTAAAGTAAAATATGTCCAACACAAGAGGCCCTCAGCTCGCATCTGTTTGCCCAGCTGTTGGACAGGACAAGTTAAAAAAAAAATGTTCATCATAGGTGCATTTCCACAGTGTGAGACAGAATCTGAAGAAACATTCAGAAATCACGTTGTACCATTTTTTAAGACAATTTATTTGTATATTACTGTGACAAATAAGTATTTGATCACTTGATTATCAGATAGATTTCTGTCCAGCAAAGACCTGGCTGTTCTGCTTTTTCAAATAGTCCAACTCCACTCTGCTCATGATTCTAAATTAGTGGCACCTGTTTGAGGTGGTTAGCTTGCATAAAGGCACCTGTGCCCCCCACAATCACTCAGAAGTCTAACTACCAACATGGGCAAAACGAAAGAGCTGTCAAAAGACACAAGAGACAAATTGTAGACTAAACATTTTTTAACAAACAGAACAACTTAAACTCACTACAACTCCAGAATGACCACTGAACGCCCCCAATATATTCAACAGTCAGCTGTCAGCTTTATCATAATAAAAAAGCTTGGGAGCAACAGCAATTCAGCCACCAAGTGGTAGGCCACATAAACTGACAGAGAGGGGTCAGCAGATGCTGAAGCGCCTAGTGCAAAAAGGTTGCCAGTTTTCTGCACAGTTTGCTACAGAGCTCCAAACTTCATTTGACCGTCAGATTAGTCTAAGTACAGTACGCAGAGAACTTTATAGAATGGACATGAAGCTGCATCCAAGCTACCCATCACCAAGTGCAATGCAAAGCGTCGGATTGAGTGGAGTAAAGCACATCGCCACTGCACTCTAGAGCAGTGGAGAGGCCTTCTCTGGAGTGATGGATTACGCTTTTCAATCTGGTAATTTGATGGACGAGTCTGGGATTGGAGGTTGCTAGGAGAATGATACATTTGAGACTGCATTGTGCCAAGTGTGAAATTTGGTGGAGGAGGAATTATGGTGTGGGCTTGTTTCTTTGGACTTGGACTTGGCCCCTTAGTTCCAATGAAAGTAACACTGAATGCTTCAGGATCCTGAAACATTTTGGACAATTCCATGTTCCCAACTTTGTGGTGTCAGTTTGGAGCAGCCCCTTCCTCGTCCAACATGACCGTGCACCAGAGCACAAAGCAACATCCATAAAGACATGGATGACAGAGTCTGGTGTGGATGAACTTGACTGGCCTGCACAGAGTCCTGACCTGAAACAGACAGAACACCTTTGGGATGAATTAGAATGGAGACGGAGAGCCAGGCCTTCTCCACCAACATCAGTGTGTGACCTCACCAATGCACTTTTGGAAGAATGGTCAAAAATTCCTGTTCCTCCTTTACCTTGTGGACTGCCCTCCCAGAAAAGTTGAAGCTGAAATAGCTGCAAAAGGTGGACCAACTTCATATTGAACTCTATGGGTTAGGAATGGGATGGCACTTCAGTTCATAGTCAAGGCAGGTGGTTTTGGGAATATGGTATTGCATGATATAGCCCCTTTAATCATAGCAGCAAAGGTAGATATACCTTTATATATATATAAGTCCACAGTGGGTGGTGTATTTACTGGTGTAAACCTCAGTCCCTCAACAGGCTTACAAATATCCCTAAATATTCATAACAACAGTTCAATGAAATGTACTGTAAATCGTCCTTATGAGGTCTTATGATGCCCTTTGTCAGGTTGCAACTCCATCAATTCTTGGTTTAGCTAAATTGGAGTCTTGTGGTCCAATGGTATTATCCATGTAAAGAGAAGACAAAGTTTCCTTTAGATACGGTGTGCTTGATGGCACTTTAGGCCTTATCAGCGTTCGAAATAAGCGGTTATCCTGATGTCCGAGACAATCAGATTTCACGGAGGACAACCAAAAATGAACCCGATGGTTGTCCGTGTGACAACCTGGTCTTTTATTCATCATTTTGGTATTTTTCGACTACTTTTCAAGTTTCAAGGGTTAGTGTTTGGCAACCTCTGAATGGAGAAATATGCAGCAAATTCTTCCCACTGACAAACGAAGTGCGTGCATGCTAGCCAATCCTTTCTGTTTCTACATGTGCTCTTTTCAATAAAGATTATTCAAATAATTGAGTTGAACAACAGTACCTGGCGGGACCACTAGAGGTCTCCAAAAACACGTTCAAAATAATCAGCCCATTAACAGAAGATTTAAAACATATTCATAAAACACTAACTTTCACTCATAATAGAACAGACTGACATGAGCTGAAAAAAAACTTTTTCCATGGGATTGATATATTCTAAATTTTTACAACAGTCTTTGTATTTTATATTCCTTAAGCAACAATTATCAAAACCAAAGAAAACAAAGAACCAATATATTTAAATCTGTGTAAAGATACTAGTTATAAAGATATTAGTTTCAGGTTTTTGGCAATACTTTGTGTAACCAGATGCTTCAATATTTAGTAAAATGTTTGTTTTTAAAATTTAAAGTTTTTAACCCTTTATAGGGCACTCAATGAAATACTTTAAAATTCAAAAATTCAACCTTAGAGTGTTATTGGAGAACATAACAAGACTTCATTTCATTGGTAACATTTTTCAATTTATTTTATTTTCATGTAGAAAATCAATGCAAATGAAGTTACCATATTTGGTCACTTGCCCGTTAGTGGTAAAACAAATTCCAATAAGTATACATATATATATAAATATAAGAAAAACATATATTATGTATTTGAACATTTGAACATCACTTTTAGAACATAAAAGTGCTAATACCAAAAAGTGCTAATAACAAAAGTGTTGAATAGACCCTCACACAACTGTGTGTGAGGGTCTGGGAATGTCCTGGTTGTGGGTGGGTGGGACGAAGTCAGGGTCTGACACATCATCATCTTGATCCTCATCATCATCACTAATGTCAGGGTGGACTGGCACAACAGCAGTCTCCCTCCTTTTGCCATAAAAGATTGATGGAAGCTAAAAATTAAACACATGCAATAAAACAATTGTCATAACATCATAAACTGACAAACATCACTCTTTATCACTATTCAGAAACTAAAAACAGTGTTTAAATTCTCTCTGAATCACTGTATAGTGAGATAAAAACATTTGGCAACATTAAAACATAATATGCTAGGTTGTATTTCTTTATTTGTAAAGAAAATGCACTAATATGGTTTGTTAGATGCATAGGGCATATGTCCAAAAACGGACATTCCAAGTAAAATATAGTTTATAGTGAAAAGGGCGTATGATCAAATATGGTGCCTGCATTTTTCATGCCGTATTTTCACTCATTTCAATAAATTATCTGCAAACAACTTATATGTCAATACTTAACACAACTATTCAACAATAAAATGTATGAGTTTCATCAACTTACCATGGTTAGTTTTGACGATTCCTTTGAAAATGTCCAGTGAACCGAGCTGCAAAAGCAGATTTTTCCGACTTTGGAGAAAAAGGGAAATTTGATGTGACCCTTGTCTCTGCTGATTGGTCAAGTTGCACAATTGAGTAACCTATAATGTAGAATGATCTTTGCTGATTGGCTGGGTAAAGATCACATGATTCTTCCACTCACTGAGAAGGGGGATGGGCGCGATAACTAACATGTGTGGAAATTACCAAAAACAGTCACTTGCCCTATAAAGGGTTAAATGTCCATCATAAGAGGCAGTTGATATTAGATGTATAGAAGAAATAAAGATGTAAGTACTGACATCTGAGTAGGTTTCATTGCTGTTGAATATTGGTATCGTAGGACAACCAAAAATTGGGGAGGACAACCAAATATTACTTTCCAGGTTGTCCAGAGGACAACCATTTTTTTCCCCTTATTTCTAACGCTGCTAATGGTGAGTGGTAATGCAATAACAGTGTCATAGTAGAGAAACACTACATCTGTCAAAATAATGTATATTTTCCTACACTTCCACATTTATGGATTAAAGCACTTTATTAAATAAAAACTTTTTATAGCATCTTACAAGTAGTGTAAAAGGTGAACATCTCAATCAAAAAGAAGAAGCATGGTTTAATGAAGCTCAGATGTGAAACACGCCTTTAAAGTTCCCTGACAGCAAAAAGAGCAGTGAGCTTTTTTAAGGTTTCACAGTTTTCACAACCAAACAAATTGACTACACACCAACCTATACATGCCACAGGCCCCCCTAGATGACTCAAAATAGTCAAACGGAGTGGTGAGTATTATCCATGCATCACCACACAAACATAAACAGTTCCCTTGTATGCACAGTTGCACGATTCGTTGCCACATTAATTTTTTAAGCAAATAAAGGATATAGTTCTATTGGGTTACACATGGAGTTTTAGTCGCCATCGTGGCCATTTAAAGTGTGTGTCTATGAAAAAAGGGATGTTGATTGCCTAGTTCCTATTTGTAATGTTAACTCTTTCCTTGCTAGCCATTGCACACAACAGAAATAATTAAAAATAAACACATGTGCAACCTCGTCTTTGAAGATTTGGCCGCATTTGGTGCTACAGGCTGCTAAAATGTTTATGCATGCTATGTTTTTGTCACACGTGACATATTTTACAACTTTGTTATAGATGAACAAAACAGCACTATAATCCACTGAGACAGTTTACTAACAAAACAATTCAAATACTGGATTTTAAAAAACTATGCGTTCTCACCATTGTACCATTTTACCAAAAAAATCTATTAAGCTGGGAGAACATTATTACCAACACAAAACTTTGTTTTACAAAATCATTAATGGTTTGTCATCCCCTCCACTCAACCAGTTTGTTCAAATAAGAACTAGCTCACCAAGAGTGACATGAGACTGCACCTGCACAGAAGGGCCTTCGGTCAGAGCTCCTTCTCAATAACAGCAGCACAAGAATGGAATACTGTCCTTCAGAGTGTTACAGAAGCAACCACATACAATCAATTTAAAAAGCACCTTAAAAACTGGCTCTTAACACAGCATACTTGTTTGCATTGAATTTTAATAGGCCTCTCCCCCTTTTGCTTTATCTGCAATTATGTTTTTATTAGGGCTGCATGATATGAGCAAAACTTGCGATATGCGATATGAGTGATCAATGTTGCGATAACGATATAATTTGCGGTGTATATACACAAATAGCAAAACAACCAAAAACATAATTACCATTTCATTGCAACAATTTAGAAATTATACTCCAAATGACCCTCGTTGACGTAGGAGGCAAACATCTAACATAAAAGAGCTCCATCTGATTGGTCAACAACGTGAAAGGGTCTATCCAATTGGTCAAATGCATACATGGATTTATTTGATTAGTTAAATACTTCAAGCTGCCATAAGATTGTTTTAGCACATTTAAGGTAACAATTTATTGCGATTTTTGCTGACTTTTGCGATATGGATATTGCACTGCTTGATATTGCGATAACGATAAATTTGCGGTATATTGTGCAGGCCTAGTTTTTATAATAATTTTCATGCTTTGTAATCTACCTCATTTTCGTAATTTATTGTTATTTTAACTGATTATCTAATAATTGAATTTTATCATTTTTATTCTCAGTTTAAATTTTGTTTTTAATTGTGGTTTTTAGCATTTTAGGTAGACAGGAAGACAGACGTGTTATCCGAGGACAACAGATGAAAAATAGCTGCTGAGTTAATTCTGGCATATTGCATGTAACGTGTGTAATGCATATAATGCGCAATATCCCTGAGAAATAAATAAATTGATGATAGATTGATTTTTTGAAAGTCAATCGAAGCATGATGATATAAAGGCAAAAGAAGCTGAAATAAAAGCTCCCAATCAAATATAAAAATGTCTGTGACTTCCGGTTATGGCGACCACCTGAACAGACGCAATACTCACTGCTCTGCTATCCCGACACTTAAATCCTGCGAAAATACTCAAATCTCCCCCAAAACTTAGGTAAAGGGGTTAGAGAACATAAAAGCAATGCCGAGGGGCAACAAACAAAGGCCGGATACCAACAACCAGCCAAAGCTGACGGACTTTCAAACTCGGAGCGGATCCCAAAGAACAGAGGCTGACAACATGGCTGCAGGTAAAGGAGAACGGAACCCGGAGTTGGAGAGATCCAAAGCTGATGAGATCCTGGCTGCCATTGGAGCTATGAGGGATGAGTTCACGACTCGTTTTGATGGAATCGGGAGCGCAATAGGAGATATAAAAAAAGAAATGAGTGAGTTCACGGAACGAATCTCGCAAGTGGAGATGCGCACATCACGTGCAGAAGATGATGTCTCCAGCCTACAAGCCAAAGTGAGCGCGCTGGAGTCCAAACAAAGAGGGATGGAAGGCAAACTCCTGGACTTGGAAACCAGATCCAGACAAAATAATCTGAGGCTGGTCGGGCTGCCGGAGGGGGCCGAAGGACAAGACCCGTGCAAATTTCTGGAGAAGTGGATCCCGGAGGCATTAAATATGCAGGCGCGAGGATCGACGGTAAAAATTGAGCGAGCACACCGGGTCGGACCGGCGCGGGAACCTGGAGCGCCACCGAGAACATTAATAATGAAGTTCGCCGATTACCGGGAGAAGCAAGCGGTCGCGGTGGCAGCAAAAAACAGCAAAGACATAAAATATGAAGGAAAACTGGTTCGATTTTTTCCGGACTTAGCCACGGGCCTTCACCAGCTGAGGAAACAGTTTGACCCGGTGCGCCGGGAGCTGCGCAACCGGGGCATTCGGCATGGGGTGATTCGTCCTGCAAAACTGCTGGTGACCTACAAAGATCACACCCACACCTTCACAACTCCAGCTGAAGCACAGAAGTTTGTCAAGAAGATCCAGGAGGACACAGCGTAAATATAAACCCATGGAGATCTCATATGTGTATTATTACGTAGTGAATAAGCAAGTAATATCGGGTATACATTTAAAGTTTGTGACAACAGTTAAAAGGGGGAGGGAAAGTTTATGTGGATAAGTGAAAAATAATCAGTGAATAAATCTGTTAGAGAAACCTTCAGGATAGAGCATGGAGTGTTTTTACATAAGATAGCACCAGTGTTCAAACAAAGACAATGGTGAGTGGAAGGACCGATCCTCGCAGGCGTGGAACGGTCGAAGGCGATAACGGGAGACAACTTTCAGGGGGGAGGGGGAGGGTTTTCTTACTTAAACAAAGGGAAAGGGGATTTGTTTTGATGCATGTTCAAGCATCCAGGGTTTTTTGTGCCTCTCTATTTGTAATAAAAAGTGTCAAGTTAATATTTATGTCGTAGTTGAAAATGACACAAGAAGTAAAAATTAAATTTGTTTCTTGGCACTGCAGAGGTCTTCAAAATCCAAACAAAGTGAAACAAGTCATGAACAGAATAAAAGATATGGATGGTCAGGTGGTATTTCTGCAAGAAACTCATCTTCTTGATAAAGATTTGAAAAGTATAAAAAGAAGATGGCAAGGCAGTGTATTTACAGCCCCATTTTCCTCTAATACAAGAGGAGTTATAATACTGTAGCGTCCCCTTATCCCGAGTCACTAAGGCACGGACACTAAATCCTTTTTATGGTTTTTATTTTGGCTACTGTAGGCCGTAACCAACGCCGTACAACAGGCAGCAACTCTCAATCTTCTCGAACTCTCTCTCATCCCCCTGCACGAACTACTGAGAGCCAACACCCCTCTCTGCATGATGCGTTCAAGTAACTCTCGAACTTAGGAACGACCAACAGTCACCCAGTCCAACTCAGTCCGCTACACTATCCCCCCCCCAAAAAACCTCGTCCTCGAGGGGAAACAAAGTCTCTCAGATGAGCAGGCGGTCGTCGAGCTCTCTGCGGCCGCACACTCATTGTGGGGCTAGTCGAAGTGACCCCAGGTGACCCACAAGCATCTGGAGGAATGGAGCCTGCAGCTCCCGTGGTGGGATTTTCAGCCACCGAGTGCACAACCGGTGTGTTTGAAAGTCTTAATGACACAGGAGCACTCGCTGTAGTCTTCTCCGTCTCCCCTGTGGGGGTTTCTAACCTTGCAGCCCCTCTGTAAGGAGCCAGCCTGTCTCGATGCAGTGCCACCTTCCTGCCCCTAGGGGGTAGTAGAACTCTGTAAACCACCTCACCAAGTCTCTCCAATATCTCACAAGGGCCCACCCAGTCACTGTCGAGTTTTGGACACCTGCCTTTCTTCCTTTGGGGATTGTAGACCCACACCAACTCTCCCACCTGAAAAAGACGCCCCCTAGTGTGCACATCATAATTCCTTTTTTGTCTTTGTCCTGCACACAGCAGCTTGCTCCTTGCAAAGTTGTGAGCAGACTCCAGCCGGTCCTGCAACTTCTTCGCATAGTCCGACCCTGGGGGGTCCCTGGGCACCTCTGGAGTTTTCCCCATTGCCATCTCTGCCGGTGTACGTATCTCCCTGCCCACATCAGCAAGGCAGGAGAACAGGCAGTTGAGTCCTGGGCAGCCGACCTGTAGGCCATGAGCAGCAGGGGTACATGGGTATCCCAGTCTCGCTGATGTTTATCCGCCACGATGGCCAGCTGCTCAGCCAATGTGCGGTTAAACCTCTCGACGAGCCCATCACTCTGTGGATGTAAGGGGGTGGTACGGGTTTTGTGAGAGCCCAGTTTTTCACACATGGCTGCAAAAACTTTGGACTCAAAGTTCCTTCCCTGATCTGTGTGAATTGCCTCCGGTACCCCAAGCCTACTAAACATCCCCTCCACCAGTGCATCCACCACAGTCTCTGCTTCCTGATCAGGCAGGCAGTAGGCCTCAGGCCACTTCGTAAAGTAATCCATTGCAGTGAGAATGAACCGGTTACCCTTTTCTGACCGAGGAAAGGGGCCTAGAACATCAATCCCCACTCTCTCCATAGGAAAACCTGCAGGAAATTGCTGTAGGGGGGCATGTGACCGACCCACTGGGCCCTTACGTGCTGTGCAGGAGTCACACTTTTTGCAGAAATCTTCCACGTCTCGACGGCTCTGGCCCCAGTAGAAACCTTGTCTGAGCCTACGGAGAGTTTTGGAGACTCCAAAGTGTCCGGAACCGGGGGCCCCATGCATAGCTTGAAGAACACTGAGGCGCAGGCTTTTTGGCACCACCACCTGCCAACGTATCTCACCCGCAGCCAGCTCCTTCCAGCCTCTCTGTAGCACACCATCACACAGGCGTAAGGAGTCAAAGAGGGACCACAGACCTTTGGTTGTTCTAGAGAGCATGGAGATTTCCCCCCAGGATGGCCTTCGCTTCTCCTCCACCCATGAGAGGACATGCTTCACATCAGCATCTTCCTGCTGTTGATGTCTCCACTCTGCAGCATCAACAGTGGTGAGCGTTCCAGCTCCTGTTGAAGGTTGAGTGCACAGCAAGGCGCATTGCACATCCAATGGCAGCCACTTACTTTCTTGTGCATCTCTCTTCTCACAATAGCGACAGTCCTCTGCCACACATGGTCGCCGTGATAGTGCATCAGCGTTCTGGTGCCGTGCCCCCGGTCTGTGCAGGACCTCAAAGTCAAAGGCCTGTAGCTCCTCAATCCAACGCGCCAACTGGCCCTCCGGCTCCTTAAAAGACATCAGCCACTGTAGGGCAGCATGATCAGTTCTGACAGTGAAATGGAGACCCCCCAGGTAATACCTGAAGTGTCTAATGGCACTGACCACCGCGAGGAGTTCCCTTCGGGAGGTGCAGTAGCGTTGCTCAGCTTTGTTAAATGTCCGGCTGTAGTATGCAACAACTCTGTCCCCCACAGGTGTTACCTGGGACAGAACTGCACCACAGCCCACATTGCTGGCATCTGTGTCTAGTAAAAAGGGCAGAGCAGGGTCAGTTGGAAACAAGATAGGTGCTTCAGTCAGGGCTTTCCTTAGCTGAACAAAAGCTGTCTGACATTCATCAGTCCACATAAAGTTTGCCCCCTTCTGTAACAGACAAAACAAGGGTGCAGCTATGCATGAAAAGCCTCTGACAAACTTTCTATAGTAAGAGCAGGGCTCCAGAATGCGACCAAAATTTGAGAGTGTGCGACTGAATTTTACATCCAGTCGCACATGCGCGACCAGTAAATTTGCCTCCCCCACCCTACGTATTTTTTTATACATTAATTAAACGTGGAAGGGGCACGTCAATGATCAATCAAATAATCAATGAGACGCGAGCGCACACGCACGCAGGCAGACACACACTCGCGCACATACTCATGAAACGCGAGCACACACTCGCGTGATGCCTGTCTGTGAGGCGGCCACTGCGTGTGAGAAGAATAGGGAAAGCCACTGTGAGTGGCTAAAATGCGTGGAGGGGGAGGGGCCTAGAGACAATCGAGCGTAAACATCTGTGGGAGGGAAACGGAGACAAATATCATCACAACCTGACATGTGCGTCTGAGCTATGAGTAAGTGAACTATTGATTCGTTCTTCCGACCTGCGGCTAGTGTACCAGTGACAGAACTACAGCAGGGGTCTCAAACTCGCGGCCCGCGGGCTATTTGCGGTCTCCAAGATGATATTTTGCGGCCCCCGCCTTAATATGAAAGTTTAATGTTACTGCAGCCCGTCAGTTTTAATGAATGACACTTTTTCATTGTGGTGCACGGAGCTGACCAACCAATCACAGTGGGGTATATGACTCTTGGGGGCGGGACAATGACAGGGCTTGAAAGCAGGACACCTGCTCGTAATTTTCTAAATATATGCATTCCGTGCTGAACTTTTCTCTGGGTCACACAGACGGAGGAAGGTTAAGTTTTGGTTACGGTTACGGCGGCGCATCAAACGGTTTATGCACGACTGTCTCTGCAGCACACCGCTCCCGCGGGAGTCGGGTCAGCTGAGGAGAATAAATGTCCCACACCTACATGCGTGACAGCTAAGGGAGCTTGGACATTAAACACACTCGAGCAAAAACAACATTAGTTTTAGACACACTGAAAATATGTGGGGAAAATGCAACGATAGACGTGCTTGAGATGAACCGGCACCACGCCTGGATCGTTGGTGGAGACCGGCCGGGGGGGGGGGGGGGGGGGGGGGGGGGGTGGGTGGGCTGTGAGATGAAGCGAATCTGCAGCAAGACTGAAGGACAACAGGAAGTTGGAGTTGTCCTTAACATTCAATTTAGTTTTAATATTCTTTTCCCCCTTGATGTGATCTGTGTTATTATATATTTTATGATTATTCTAATGTTTTGTAATGTATGTAGCCTATTTTTAATGAATTGGTATTTTAAATTATTTTAATTGATCAATCAACTACAAAAACCATCAGGACACATGTCCCATAATGCATTGTTTTGTAGTCCTCAGGGCAGCTTTCAGTCAGTTCAGTACTAAATTTCCAGCTGTGTTCGCTCAGGTTGGGGCCTTGCTCCCACCCCTTTCTGGTGACATTCTTGTGATGATTGACAGGTGATGTTGGAGCAAAAACAAAAATTTATTTCACACACCAGGTGATCTGCGCAGCGTTGAGTTCACCTGGGTGATTATGCATCTTTGCTGCACCTATTTTAGTGTCACCAAGATGAATTTCCATCCGTTTTCTTTACTATTTGTACTGTCAGGACAGTGATGGTTCTGTCAGTTTAGCTGTTGTTGCATCTTCAAAAGTGCAGAATAAAATGTGACACTGAATAGGAAACAGCACATTGTAATTTCTGCATATATTATTAAAGTATTTATTAGTAATACAGTGGAAATTAGTAGATTTGGTCAGCATGTTGATTTACGGTATGCGCCCCTAAATTTTCTGGTTGTGCCCCTAAAATTTTCAGTTAGGGGCCACAGTGCTCCTGGTGAAAAATGTTAGTCTGGAGCCCTGAAGAGGCAAGACCCAGGAAACTCTTCAAGTCGTATGCAGATGTGGGTGTAGGCCAGTCTTGAACTGCTTCAATCTTGTCGCGCATTGTGGTGACCCCACCCTCTTGGAGTCTGTGTCCCAGAAAGGTGACCTCCTGCCGCATGAAGCAACACTTTTGGGGGTGTAATTTCAGGCCTGCAGCTTCCACCCTGCCCAACACTCGCTTGAGTGCTTCCAGGGCTGAGGTAAATGAGGAGCCGTGGACCAGAATGTCATCGAGATACACCACACACTCTGAGCGAGGAATGTTCATCAGAACCTTGTCCATCAGTCTTTCAAACGTGGCAGGGGCGTTACAGAGGCCAAAAGGGAGAACCTTGAACTGCCAGAGGCCCCCACCAATAACAAAGGCAGTTTTTGGTTTTGCCTCAGGAGCCAGGGGTACCTGCCAGTACCCACTGCGCAGATCCAGAGAGGAGAACCAGGATGATGCCGCTACTGCATCCAGAGTCTCATCGATGCGTGGAAGGGGGTAGGGGTCTTTCCTGGGTACTTTGTTAAGAGCTCTAAAGTCCACACAAAAACGCCATTCACTTTTGTTTTTCTTTGGCACCATGACAACTGCTGAAGCCCATGGACTTGTGGAGGGCTCAATGAGCCCCGCCCGTTGCATCTCCAGCAGGGCTTTTTCCGCCGCAGACTGTCTAGCCAGAGGAAGCCTTCGGGGTCTGGTTCTAATGGGCTGGGCGCCAGCTGTGTCAATGTCATGCTTGATGAGGTCAGTCTGACCCATATCATCGTCAGACACAGAAAAACACTCTTTGAACTCTAGCAGAAGACTCCACAGCAGATCCTGCTCGTCAGGTGACAGACCCTCGCAGTTCCTCTTCCATACGTCCCTCACCACCGCAATATTTTGTGTGTCTGCAGGTGTGCTATTTACAGATGGTTCGGGTGACTCATCTGGATATACATTAGGGACAGAGCTCTTACTTTCATTTGAATCAGACTTGGTCTTGTCAGTCACCGACAGAGTGTGAACAACATGGGACCCCGATCTAGAGGAAATATGGGTCATCTGGATAACATGTCCATCAGACAATGTAAGGGTTCCTCTATTGGTATCGATAACACAGCCTTGGGCCCGCAAAAAATTAAGGCCTAGTATGCATTCTTCCAAGTCACCAACCCACACGGGCCAATCCACTCGCTGGTTTCCCACCTCCAGAGTCACTACAGCCTCCCCCTGCATGGAAGTCCGTTCTCCAGTAACAGTCTGTAGTATGACAGTGGTAGGAAGGATGGCTGTATTATTCCTCACCACTGCTGGGGTAACCAATGTTGCAGATGAGCCTGTGTCCACTAGAGTTGAGCATGACGCTCCATTAACACTTATAGTTGTGAACCAACAGTCACCAACCCAGGTTCGGCCCAAGGTCACAAGCCTCTCAGGTTGGTCTTCTTTGCCCCCCACTTGGTCAGCAGTCCATTTCTGTGGGTCCACTCGGGACAGTTTTTTGGGGTGCCGCATTGTCCCGCTTATGTGGTCCTGTTCCCGTTTCCCTGGTTGTGAGGGCAGTCACGGATCAAGTAGCCATGTTTCCCGCAACCCCAGCATGCTCTGGGTCGGCTCCAGGCTCTTTGTGGGCGGGCCTTGGACGCCTGTTCATTCCTCAGTGTCACGGCTCTCACTAACTGGGTCAGCTCCTCGGCCCATGCAGGCCCCCTGGTGTCGGCCTCTGATAAACTTGCAGCATTAACTTTTGGAGGGGCTTCAGGCTCCACCCTGGAAGAGGTCCTCCACAGCATCTCTCTCTCTGTGGCCAGCTCCAGGGCCTCCTGCAGTGATTTAGGGTGTGCTAGTTGGGTTTGAACACGAAGGTCGTCTGGTCTTAGCGCCTGCATGAAGTGGTCCCTGGCTAGCTCTTCCTGAATGGCTGGGGGCATGTGAGCATAAATCTGGTGGACTAATCTTTCAATGTCAACAGCCAGATCTCTTAATTGCTCCCCTGAGCGGCGGTGTCGGCTGCACAACTCTGAGCGAAGGAGGCTGGCTGTGGAGCATTGGCCGAATCTCCTCTTCAGTGTGCCCACTAAAGCACTATAGTCACACCTGTCATCTGGTGTTAGCAGCAGTAAGCAGGACAGGGCATCGCCAGTGAGGCACATCGCTAACTGCAGGGCTTTCTCTTCATTTGACCAGCATGCAGCACGAGCCAACAGTTCAAACTGTGCTTGAAAAGCTTCCCAGTCGACTTTGCCGTCATATCTGGGCGTCTTCATCGATGGGGGAACAGCATCATGAGGTCCGGCTGGAGCTCTTACCGTTCCCGCCTTCGGACGTGCATCTTGAAGCGCGGGCTCTTTACAGCGACCCAATCCAGCATCGGCAGCCAAGCTAGCAACCATCCGCTTCACCCGCTCTTTATGTTCTTTTTCCTTGTCGCTGTCCTCCATTCCGTGAGCTCCTCTCACCTCTTCACGCTTGCAAAACGCATCGGCGGGAAACATTGTGCAGAGTTGTCGCGGCCAAAATGAGCTGCCACGGTAATGCGAGCTGCGTCTCCAAGGCGACAAGTTCGGTCACTTCTGACACCAAATGTAGCGTCCCCTTATCCCGAGTCACTAAGGCACGGACACGAAATCCTTTTTATGGTTTTTATTTTGGCTACTGTAGGCCGTAACCAACGCCGTACAACAGGCAGCAACTCTCAATCTTCTCGAACTCTCTCTCACCCCCGCTGCACGAACTACTGAGAGCCAACACCCCTCTCTGCATGATGCATTCAAGTACCTCTCGAACTTAGGAACGACCAACAGTCACCCAGTCCAACTCAGTCCGCTACAATACTAATCCGTAATACAGTTCCTTTTCAAGTAAAAAATATAATAAAAGATAAATGGGGAAGATATCTAATCATACAGGGTCAATTACTTTCAGAGGATCTATGTTTTGTAAATGTGTATGGCCCTAACATTAGCCGCGTTTCCATGGGCAAAAGTAATCGGAAAGAATGCCTGATTGGAAAGAAAATGTGTCATGTAAACGCGCCGTTCGGAATACTCTGCCCCGGTCAGACTCGTTCGGATCAAACTTTCTTTCCGATCGAGATAGGTGGGTTATACTGATCCTTTATCCGATCGTGGTACATGTAAACGGTCATTCCGATCGTGTGTCACTTCTGCTCTGGTTTACGTCATTCATAGACGGTGTTTCGCTGATAGAAAGCTTTGGAGCGCATACAGGACCGATCAGCTGTTCTGCGGCGGCCCCCTGAAAAGCACCGCTCCGCTCTCGCCCCGCTGGCTCTCTGCCTCTCTTACACCCCTCAGGAAGGCGCTGCCGGGGAGGAGCGCTTCGTGCCCAGTGAGGTCTGGACCCGGCACCCGAGCTCTGCGTTCGGGCTCCGGTGCCAGTGGACCGAGTGAACCTCTCTGAGCAGAGCAGGCGGATTTATTGTGTTGGGGGGGGGGGGGGGGGGGGGCTTTGTTACGTGTGCGTTTTGTTGTGTTGTTATGTGTGAGAATTCGGACTGCGAGCCGACCCGCCGCTCTGGGTTAGCGGCTGCAGGACTCACGAGAACCGAGCATCCCCCCCCCCGAGCATGTTTATAGCCTCTCCTAACCCTGGTTTCAAGCTCCCCCTGCACAAAAAAGCTCTGACCACACGGATTAAATATAAAACGATGAGCGAATAGACGCTTCATAATATTCATAACATTAATAAAAGCAAGTTTGGAAGATCGTCTCGTATATTACCGAGCTATTGCATAAATGTCTGTGACAGCAAAGGTTTGTCTACAACGGGACACTTCCTTCCGGGAGTTTTTACACTACTGCGCATGCCCAAATGATTTATTCCGAACGAAACTGTGACCCATGGGAACGCTTGTTCTAATCGAAAAAAGGTTTTCTGTGCCCATGTGCACGGGTGAATTTTAACCCGACCATTGATCCGATCAAGATATTTTGCCCATGTAAACGCGGCTAGTGATGATGCTAAATTCTTTGAGGATGTATTTCTTACGATAGCGTCACTCACCGGAAAATATATCATAGCAGGTGACTTTAACTGTACTCTAGACCCTAAAATAGACAGATCAACAGGAACAGATCAATCTCACAATAAGTGCAGAACGGTTATTCAAGGTTACATTAAAGAATTTAACCTTCTAGACATATGGAGAGATTTAAACTCAAATGATAAGGGATACTCCTGCTACTCCAGTAAATATAAGACATTTTCCAGGATTGATTACTTCCTAATCTCTTTAGAAATATGTCATAAAATTAACAATTGTTTTTATGACTCCATTGTGATCTCAGACCATGCTCCATGTTGTTTAGTATATATGGATAAAAATATTATTAAAGACCCACCCCGGTGGCATTTCCAGCATAAATGGTTACAGGACAAAGAATTTATCAAATATATAGGAAAACATATTGATGAGTATTTCAAGTTAAATACAGCGCAGACATCTGCATGTATAAGATGGGAAGCTTTCAAAGCGGTTCTTAGAGGTCACATCATTAGCTATACAGGTTCAAAATCAAAAAATTGGAGAGGGGAGAGACAACAGTTGGAACACAAGATTAAAACACTTCAGGAAAAGGTCAAGAAAGAAAATAATTTGCAACTGATAAACGAGTTAGCAGCTTTAAGAGCAGAATATAATAAACAATCAGCTGGTCGAGCAGCAGCAAGTCTCATAAGGCTGAAACAATCCTTCTATGATCAAGGGGAAAAGGCAGGCAAACTGCTGGCCTGGCAGATAAAACAATTGGAGTTTAAAACACCTATAACATCTATTATATCAAATGACATAACTCTTGTAAATCCCACTGAAATAAATGAAGCATTTAGAGAATACTATAGTGAGTTATACAATGCAGAAGAGAAAACAAATACTGAAAACATAATCAATTTCTTAGACCAGTTAACCATTCCACCTATATCTGATGATAAAAGAGAGGCTTTAAATTTGGAAATCAGCAAAGAGGAAATTGGACATGCTGATGATAGTCTCAAATCAGGCAAAAACGCAGGTCCAGATGGTCTCCCACTCGATTTGTATAAAGAATTTAAAAATAAACTAATTACACCCATATTTGAAATGCTCCAAGAAGCATTTAGAAATAACAATCTCCCCCCATCAATGAACAGTGCATTGATAATTCTATTACCTAAACCAGGAAAACCCTCAAACAAATGTGAAAATTTTAGACCAATACGTTTGTTAAATGTTGACCTTAAAATAATCTGTAAACTCTTGGTAACACGACTACAGAATACGTTGCCAAGCATTATTGATAGAGACCAAAATGGATTTATATCTGGAAGGCAAGGATTTCACAACGTGAGAAGAGTTTTAAATATTATTCATTATAACACAAATAAAGCAGAAACAGGTTTATTGGCATTAGATGCTGAAAAGGCCTTTGATAAGGTCCATTGGCCTTTTCTCTTTAAGGTTATGGACAAATTTGGATGTGGAACCAACTTCAAAATGTGGGTCCAGATCATTTATAAAAACGCCAAGGCAAAAATCTTGACAAACAGGAACACTTCACAGTCAATAAACATAACAAAAGGCTGCAGGCAGGGATGTCCATTATCACCTTTGCTATTCACAATGGCAATCGAACCACTAGCAGAAGCAATACGATCCCATACAGGGCTACATGGAATCACAGTGGGTTCAGTTGAACACAAAATAGCTTTATATGCAGATGATGTGATTGTGTTTCCCTCTCAATTAAGAAAGTCAATTCCTTCTTTAATGGAAATAATCAGAAAATATGGAGATGTCTCTGGATACAGGGTGAACCAAACAAAATCGTGTATTTTATTACTTAATAAAAAAGAAAGAAAAAATCCAACTTCTGAACTTATCCAATTTAACGTAGTTGACAATTTCAAATATTTGGGAATTAATATCAGACCAAGACTAGAACAGGTAGTAGAATCAAATTATGGTCCTTTAATGGAAAAGATAAACGGCTCCATAGAGAAATGGATGACACTACCAATTTCAATAATGGGAAGAATAAATATATTAAAGATGAGTGTACTCCCAAAACTAATTTATCTGTTTCAAAACATACCCCTGCCACCACCTCTAGACTTATTTTCAAAACTAAAGAAACTTTTCGCCAGGTTCATATGGAATAACAAAAAAGCAAGACTCCGTCTGACGTTACTATATCTTCCCTTCGACAGAGGGGGACTAAAAAGTCCAAACATTGAATGGTACCACTGGGCTGCACAGATTAGATCTATAATGTTTCATTTTACTGTCAAAAATACACCTCATTGGGTTGAAATGGAATCCCAGGATCTAAAGCTGCCCCTCCCATTATTTCTTAACTCAAACACCTCAAAAAAGCTGCGCAAAGAGACAAAGAACCCAATTCTTAAACACATGATACAAATATGGTTCAGAGTTTTAAATTACATGAACCAAACTCAACCGTTATCACAATACAGCCCAATCTGGGGGAACAAATTCTTCACCCCAGGTAGAGCGGATGCCACCTTTAAAATATGGGCAGCAAAGGGTCTTTCCACCATCCGGGACTTATATCCTCTTGATTCTGATATCATGATGTCATTTGAAGAATTAAAAAATAAATATGAGTTGAGCAAAAAACATTTTTATAAATTCCTACAGGTCAGAAACTTTGTAAGGAAAATACAGAAGACCTTCAATAAACCACCAAGCTCAATTTTAGAAAAGTTCATGGTGAGAGACAGTAGCAAAAAAGGCGGCATTTCCGAGTTTTATAATCTATTTTTGTCTAATTCAAATGAAAGTTCACAATACAAAGTAAATGCTTGGAAAGAAGATTTCCAGAAACAAATTACAAAAGAGGAATGGGAGGGTGCTTGTGCTGCAGCTCAAAAGGTGTCAATTAACTCGAGACTAAAATTAACACAATACAAATGGTTAATGCGTACATATGTAACACCAGCGGATTTAAATATGTATAACAAAAATATACCAGATGCTTGCTCCAAATGTATGGAAATGAAAGGAACATTCTTCCACTGTACTTGGGAATGCAAATGTATCCAAACATTTTGGAAAGAAGTGAAAATCACAATAGAGAAAATTACTTTAAAACAGATCCCACTGGAGCCAAAGTTTTTCTTATTAGGTATATATCCAAATAGACATAACTACAACAAAGGTGAGCGGGCGTTTATAAATCACAGCTTGATTCATGCTAAAATGTGTATTGCCAAACGCTGGAAGAACGCTCACAGTCCAAGCATAACCCAGTGGTTCCAACAAATGCTGTCAGGGGTCCCTTTAGAAAGAATTACATATATTTTGAAAGACAAAGTGGACGAATTTGAAAATATATGGCAACCTTTCATACATTTTGTGAAGAATATGGATCCTCTGGAATAGAATGTTGATTGTTAATTTTGGATGGTACAACAGACCTCTGTTTTTAAAACTTTATTTATAAAAAAATTTTTTTTTTTTCTTCTCTTCATTTTAGGTGTGTTAAGTTTATATTCATTTTGTCAACGTCTAAGGAGAGGCACTCTTGTTCTTGGGGTGGGGAGGGGGGTGGTAAAATAAGACTGTGAATAAGAGGAAGCATTACCTAAATACAGTTGATAAAGTTGCAATTTTTGTAATGGCTGACTCGAGTGAAATGTAAAATTGTAAATTATGTTTCTGACATTTTTTTATGGATTTGAAAATTCAATAAAAAGAATGTGGCAAAAAAAAAAAATGTCTGTGAGTCAATCAATCTCAGCTACTCATCATCAATCACCATCTCTGTGCTGTAACTATGTACAACATTGTAGAACCAATAAAGCATCTTGTTTAAAAAATTATATGCTTAGCGCCAACATTTCTGCCTGGATGACTGAGTTTTAGTTGTTTCTTTTCTAAAGCCATCTCTCAAAGAATTGAATCCACAAATCAGGTATAGCAAGTATTATTTCAATACTGCCTAAAACTCCCAACTGTGTAACCTTCTGCTGAGCGTAAACACCCTCCCTAGCTGGTAGTGGTGATTTAATTATGAAGGAAGAGGAAATGACGGCACCTGACTAGGTGATGCCATCTTTAAATAGGAGTCTGCGTCTTACTCCAGGGGTTGGGATTTAGGAAAAAAAGCTAGAAATTTGGATAAAGACACACATCAAGAAACTTTTATTCACTATCATTGAGGATCTTTGCCTGCATCTTTCGATGTCTTCTTAAAGATAAAATATGTGAAAATAAACCCAGAGAACAGAGTTAGGAAAACATGTCTGCCTGTGATTAGAACCAGTATTTGCAGGCATTTGAGGCACTTGGTGGAAGTCACAGTGCACATTTGCAGAATGTGGGCAGTCTCAACACCTCTCTCTGAAATGGAAGGATAAGGGCATCTGTTCCCAATCCGTGCTGGGTGAGCGCCACCACTAAGCTTGCCCCAGAAAAACACTATTCACCATAGGGACTAGTGGCCCACTTTTTCAAGGAGTCCAAAAAGCTTTTTCTGCCTTGTTAAAGTTTTTCTCTTCATTGTCCCTCCAATCTGTGTGCAGGCTGCCCTGCAGCAGAGGATACCATGACTTTCTAACCACAAAGCAGAAGCTCACTGACCATCAACATGATTCACATATGTGCTGCTGTACATGCTGAACGTCTGACTGACCATCATCTCCTCTTATGGGCATTGCCTGGCAAAGAGGTAGAGACATTTAGCCAAATGCTTCCAAGGAATCTCAAGCCTAGACCTGCCTCATATGTGGTGTGGATGAAATTAATCAGGCTGAGATGACAGCTTAACCGTTGTGGTTGTCTTTCAATGGCCCTTTAAAAATGCATTGACAATAGGAAGTGGGATGAGATGCAGCTAAAATCAGAGAAGGGGACCTGTCGATTACCGTAGAATGGCTTTAAGTACCTCACACTTGCATTGGCTTCACTTTGAGGTGAATGAAAATCAAGAAAATCAAATTTTCTGACTTTTAAAGAATTTATTTGCAAATTATGGTCAAAAATATGTATTTGGTCATTACCTGTATTAATGGCATTTGTTTGAACTGGTTATCTATATAAAAGACACCTGTCCACAACCTCAACAGTCACACTCCAATCTCCACTAGAGGGGAGTTTAGAGACTAAAACCAAATAGCTGCCTATGGCATTTCATGACTGCCTTTAATTGAACGAGCGCAAAGACAATGGAGCGACTGTATTCAGGAACGGAGTGAGCGAACCTTATAACTGCGCAAGCACAATTCTAACCAAGTGACCCCGCATTTTACAACTGCACGGCTGCCGTCTTAACTGAGCGGCGATCGCAGTGTTCAGGGGGGTGTTTTTGTCACTTGGGGGCGGTAACCTTTCTTGTTATCTGATTGGCCAAAATTTGCATGTCAAATCCAGCGAGGTAGCGGGGTGGGCCTTTACTTTTTTAGAGCAGGGATGGCTAACATGCGGTTCTTTGCTTCTAATCATATTTTCTACATATCGTACTTTCACGACCATAAGGCTAACTTAAAATTCTTAAATTTTCTCCAAAATGTATGGAGCGCCCTAAGGTGCGAGAATGTGAAAGAAGACACCCCCCCCCCACCCCTAATAGTACAAAGGTGCAGGTATGTGGATGATACAGAATAACATCACTTTGAAAACCCTGAAAATGCCGCCTGCAAAGAGACACGCTTAAGAAGCACAGTTTGAAGCACAGTTCATCTATTTCTACCCTTCCTCTCTTCTCTATTCTTGATCATTATTCATCGTTTAGTTCTCCATGCCTCTGGTGCAGTGCGATTCATGTACTGTCCCTCTTTCCCTCTCCCCTCCTCCCCTCCATAAAGGACATAATTCCAAAGTTCTTTTCTATGAGTTCTGGTAAATCACCTGTCCGTCCTGGGGGAGGATCCTTCCTTCATGTGGGCACCCCTGAGGTTTCTTCGTTTTTTTTCCGGAATCCCTTTTTTTTTTTTTTTAGGAGTTTTTCCTTACCGCGATGGGGGGGTCTAAGGGCAGGGATGTCCAGTTTACCTTAGTCAGTTTGTTAGTTTATTTTAGTATTTTCCTATTGAATTCTATGTATTCATGATCCTTTTGATCTTATGTTTTACTTCTTCAATTACCTATACGAAGCCCATCGAGACGACTGTTGTTGTGAACTTGGGCTATACAAATAAAATTGAATTGAATTGAATTTAAACTGCAAGTTATCAGCTGCGTAGCTGATAACTTGCAGTTTAAATTCAATTCAATTCAATTTTACAAGAGGAATCGAGCAGCTGCTAGAAAATTCAAGATGAATTAAATCCATGATCCGGAAGTGGGGGAAGCTGAAAAACAAACTCAGACAAGACAAGAAGATGAAGCTGAGTTTCCGCGGAAACAAGGCGACGTGGTCCAAGTTGGAAGATCAATTCAACTTGGAAGTTCATCTTCCGCTGCTTTTACTGGGATGCAGTGCCGTGCGAGTTATGTCACAATTTGTGAATGGATTGCAGATGCTTGGGCTAACTTGTCTTGCACTGTTGTTAGAGCTGTTCCTTGAGCTTTTGCAAAAGCCGGTATGATTCATGAGGAGCCGCACAGCAACGAGACTGACGATGAAGAAAGGGAACCTGGTGTGTTCGATAGAAATTTATAGCTCAGCTGTTCATTTCAGATACAGAAGATGAGGACTTTGATGGATTTCTGGAAGCTGATTAATGACTGAAAAAATAAGAAACAAATCACAACCAACTTAGTTTTGCGCTCGCTGCTTTTTTAAGACACACACCAGCATGCATGTTTTACCGATACGTTTTAACCTTAAATACAGAACAAAACTGAAACTGCGCCGTTTAATCCAGTGCTGTTGTATTGTAAGGAGAGGAGTGTGTTATTGGAAATAATATGGCTGTAATTGCGTGTTTGTGTGTCTGGCAGGTCAGTGCGTGGTGTGGCTCTTTGACTATCACAGTTAAATATTTCGGCTCTGTGTCAAACTTGTTCGCCATCCCTGTTTTAGAGGCTTTGATAGCATAAAAACAGCGGTTTTAAACCCAAGACCAAGGTAAGAAAGTGCAGTGGGTTTTTATGTGCTGTAAGTTTATCTCATGTGAAAATCACTGAATTTGTTAACATTTTAATCCACGTTACATCCGCCGTTTGTATTCTATTAAAGCCTCTAAAAGATTTAAGTCTCACCCGCCACCTTGCCAGATTTGATATGCATGGTGCATGCAGAAAGGTTACCACCCCCCACATGACATACACACCCATCAAGTGACAAAAACACCCCCTGAACACTGCGCGCAAACCCAGCAAGCGCACAGGAGTGAAGCTAACGCATAGGAACAAAGCGAGCATAGCAACAGCCACAAAACATCACTGCTCTAGAGGAGATCTGTATGGAGGAATGGGCCAAAATACCAGAAACAGTTTGTGAAAACCTTGTGAAGACTTGCAGAAAACATTTGACTGCTGTCATTTTCAACAAAGGGTACATAACAAAGTGTACAGCATTATCTTTATATGCCAATTTTCCCTCATGTCCCTAAAGATATAAAGAAAAAATGCACACCAGATGGAGAGTGGAAGGAACTATTTGAAGCTTAGGTCCACCTCACCGATTTCACTCAAATACTACGTATAGTTTTTAATATAAATGTAGCTGTCAGGTCTACTCTTCCATGCTTGATCCTACAACCTACGAGCCAATTTGACATACAAATGGAGCAACTAATTATAACTGTCCCCACGATTTTAGACTGTTACCTGACTGTATTTTTTTTCTGACAGTGAAACACAAATTACCTGAGATGCTGGGTCGGTCTCTCTGCTGATATTTATCACATTGACTTCTGGCGGACGGTGAAAACAGAGCTGCCTGTCAAGGCTTTCAGCACCAACCTGCCTCGGGCTCCCTGTCTACGATGGGATCTAGCCGGTAGAATAGAGATGCTACTGAGTGGAAGGGGGTGAAGTCTGCCAGAACGAGTAATGCCGTTTCCGGTCAGATACTTCAAAGTAAAGGTACTGCCCGTGTTAAACAATCTCAGACTTTTAATACAAAGATGCAGATAATAGGTAAAATGCAGAGCTGAGATTCAAATATTACAAACGTAAAACATCTATATTAATACATTACTTTTCTGCTCAATGAATTGTGCTTTAAAATAAAGGTACTAGAGATTTAAATATCTGTAGGTTGACATAGTTTAGAAGGATTTGAAGCAAAGTAATTTTTGTTGCAAAATATAATTTTAAAGGGCCTATATCGTGCTTTTCTAAGTCTTTCAGAGTAAACTCTAATCCATTTATATGATAATATATTACTTGGCATGATAAAGAACGATTTCTGTAATTGAAATACGAGTTATTTCCTTTAAAGAAGGAGTTTATTTTCCTACCCGGAAATAAGATGACTCATTCTTCAACTTAATTTTTTTTACTTCTTGTTGGTGCCGTCCATTTGAGGGCATCAACTTAGGGCCGGGCTTGGCAGTGGGTCGAACGAACTTTTGCAAAGATGGATGTGCATCTCGTGGAGTCTTACAAAAGTGTTTTGCCAATCACCCATGGCTCCACAGAAAGAGTGGATGTGTGTTACCCTCGGGGCGGTGCTGGCAGTGCAGACTCTTGCTTGATGTGAGAGCCTGCTCATTTTCGTGGACTGGGAGGGGCTGGTGCGTCAAAAAAATCAAAACAATGCTTTGGGGTGGTTTTTACTAAGGAATGAACATTGTAATACACTTAAAAGCTCAAAAAAGTAGATTTTGCATGACAAAGGGGCCCTTTACTTACAAAAGGTAAATGTACAACCAGGCACTACTTATAAAATTTAAAACAAAAATTTTATTTGTGCTTTTTTTTCCCTTTATTCTTCTCCAAACCAATGATTCAGACAAAAAACTGTAAATTTGTTTAATAAAAGTATTACATTTTTACAATAAATAATTTTTTTTTCTTTTGGTATCTCTCTTAGCTTTTTTTTGCATAAAAAGAGCTTAAATTTGTTTTAAAAGATAAACAATCTATAGATTTTGCTATTATCGCTATTATAAAACTATGTATAGTATAAAAGTACAACTTTAAAACCAATACGTAATGATTATTATTACAATTATTTCTCTATATTATGTACATCCTGGCATACTGCGGTCAAGTGACTGTTTGCTCAGCAGTGGTCAAGACAGCAGCACTTTAAAAATGTTGTATGCCTGTATTACACGGATTACAGTAGTGCATAAAAAACTCAATGAGAACCCTTTCTGTTTACATATCAAAACATCTGGGGCCTCATTTATAAACGTTGCGTACGCACAAAAGAAGGCGTACGCCACTCTCTACGCAATAGTTGAGATTTATAAAAAGCAAACGTGACGGGAAAATGTGCGGTCCTTCACGCAAGCTCTGACCCAGGCGTACGCACAAAAACGGGTGAAATGAGAAACGGCGACACCGTCGGCAGATGGAAGAAACACGTGAAAAGTGAAAATGACAATACTGCCTCTCATAAATAACATGAAGACTTCACAAAGCAAGTCTCACAATTAACAGCCTACACAAACACCCGTTTGATCGATCAGCAGTGAAACAAACAAAAAACATCAAATGAAGATTACAACAGAAATTCAAATGAACACATATTTGCAAAAAGAAAAGTGAAATATGTTCTGCAATATTGGCATGTTATGCAATTCATCCTCATAAATAATATATTTAACAGAACGAAATAATGTACTAAACTGATATTCTCGTCAATGTGTCCGTCTGGCGGAGCAGATATAGTCAAAGTCAAAGTCAGCTTTATTGTCAAATATGCTGCATCTGTAAGACATACAGCACAGATGAAATAGCTTTCCTCTCACCCCACAGTGCAAGCAGCATATAAAATAATAAATAAACGACTTAAAAATACATTCTTTTAAAAACAATAAAGCCAATAGAGCCGCTGCGTGTGCACGCGCCGCCAGATGCGTGCGAATCAAACAGACAGACAGACAGACGTATTAATTGTCCACTGGGGAAAGTTGTTTTCATAGTAAAACATTTCTTCATAAGCTACGGAATTATGGTATTCATGCATATGCCTTTAGTTTGTTTTATTTTTGATAAAACAATGTATGGCGTATGTCTCAACCATTCAGAAAGCAACAAGAAATTACATGAACAATTTCCCATTTCCACGTCGATTATTACCGACATCTGTAGCTTGTCAGATGCAATTAAATGGATTGAAATAAAATGCCCCATCACAATGCGTAATGACGCACAATGGCTGATCTTGGATCTTAGAAGATGTGGCAAATGGAAGAATTGGGAGTGAACGCATCAGGACGAGTGGCTTATGAGCTGGTTCCGACTTCCTCGAGCCATCCTGTTGGAGCTTTTGGGGGTGTGTCACCCGGTGCATCAGGTGCGTCGTGCCCCCCCCTCCGCCGCCTCAGTCACCACTCCACTTAAAAGGGATTCCCCAATAATTGCCGCCACTCTCTCATCAAGAGGGGTCAGCTCCGGTGTCCCCTGTCCCCCACCCATGGCAGAAAAACGTCTGGCCATGCAGCGCCAGACGTTTTTCTGCCTCGACTTTGATGTCCGCCTTTTCGCATTAGTAATGCCCACACTGTGCCCTCCAAACAACATTTTTCTCCTCTTTTCCACCTCGCCAACGATAACTTCTACTTCACATCGAGTGAAGTTACGTTTTTTTTATTTTCTCTCGCTGTTTGCCATGGTTTCGCTATCAATGAATATTCATTTGTGGGCGTTTCACTGACTATTTATGGGCAACTATGGGCGTGTCATGAAGCCGCAAAAGCTGCGCAGCATTTAGAATTGGTTGTGATTTATTAAGGGAAGGATGCGTAGGATGTGCGTGCGCACGGTTTTATAAATCCGAATATTTCTGTGCGTACGCACGTCCTATGTTTCATCCGTACGCCACTTCTGACGCAAATCCTACGCAAAGGTTTTATAAATGAGGCCCCCTGATCTCTTCTAAATACCACTAAAATAGAAAAGAAAAAGAAAAAACAATTATGCATACTTAAATTGCATATCTGTACTATTTATCTGTTATTTAATTAAGTAATTTCATAATGAAAACAGACTTAAAGTTAACTATGAAGTTAAATAAAGTGACTTTTAGGCCTCAACTACTATATCCTCATTCTTCAAATTAGGCTATAGTATTTTCAGGTTATATTTTTAAAGTTTAAGTACAAGTATTTCAAAAACTAAAAAGTAAAAATACAGAGATCTGTGTGAGGTGATACTGTGGGTGACCTGTAGAACGAGGACACAGTATTCAAGGTCTGGTATTATGCACCAAAGTCACTTTATTCAAATTCTAAGTTGGCTACTTAAATATATTCTAATTAAAACATTTAACAGTTGTAAAACCCACCACCCACATGCCATTAAAAATCTACGTCTAATTGCGATATTTTTCCACAGTACCTTCCTGATGATGCTCAAAAGGTTGAAAGACAATCGATGAAAATCCCTTGGACATGTTTTCATTTGTAAATAGTATTAAAGGCTTCTTTATTACATTTAAGATAGCAGCCTCATCCTGAGGTAAAAGGTCAATGAAATTTCTGTGGTGGTTGTAGACTTAAGCTGGCGGCATATGTGGGACATTTTTTTCAATCATTTTTTTACAGTATTGCACGCTGTGTCATTGTCTTGAGGGGAGGGAGGGGTCTTTCACCATGGTAAAAATTAATTTTCGATAGGTAATAGGTGTCTCTAAATTTTGGTGAGTTTTTGCGTACATGGCGGCATATCACATTTTAGCTCAAATGTTTTGTAAAGAAAAGAGAAGAATTAAAGCTGTGAGCAGCGTTGTATGGCTACCATCCGACGCCCGCCTCTATCCACCCCTGCCCTCGCTGCCCGGCTTTTACCCATCACACTTGCTGATTAGTCTCGACATGCACCCAATTTCACAAAGTAATAAATAAATAAATAAATAACACTTTTTCAAAATGGCAGCTTTTCTGTTGGTTTATTTCCACAGCAACTATTTTATGTCTTGGTCGCGTGGGATACTGAGCGGATCGACGTGTGTTTTGGAATATTTGGTAAAAGTAAGGTTCTGGATTTCCTTAGCAACGAAGGTAATTGGCTAACTACATCCACATTTCTAATATATTATCATGTCCTATGTTATTTCATTTAACTTAACTCTTACCAGGAGTTTATGCATTAATTTTTTGCAATAATCCATTAAAAATGTGCGAGGAACAGCAGAATGCCACTTTTGCAAGCTCGCCACACGCACGCCATACAAAGTGTACAACTTCTAATTGCAAAATTCTTTCCCAGATTACTTTACAATGACGACTGAGAAGGTAGGAAAGTATCAATAAAATTCCCTAGGACTAGTTTTCATTTGTAGCTGGTACTAAAAGTATTTCTTCTTTTAAATTCAAGATTAGGTTCTCTTCCCACGGTCAACAGGGGATTGAAAATTCAAGCTGGCATTATGCGTGTAACATTTTTACAAGATCCCTCAATGAAAAGTTTCTTTCTCCCATATTGTGGAAAAACGTGAAGATCGCAAATTCTTAGGTTTTGCCACAAAATGGCAAAAAAAAAGAACTGGTGTGAACATCCCATAATAAATTCAAAACTTCCTTTGGATATCCCTGACACGTGTTTTGGTTTTGTTTAAATAATTCTGACTTTTTTGTTTGGCTCCATGCGCAATTTTCGTTTGGTAATTGTCTTTGGGGTGGGGATTCATTATGCCTAAAATTTATTTTTTACCGGGTACCATGTCTGTGCAAATTTTGGTGAGTTTTCACACATGTGGCGAGGGTCAGATTGTCATTTAAAGGCACAGAAAATTTCTGTATCTGAAAAAAATAAAGTCCTTGTGTCCAGTGACTGCTATGGGCCATAATACACTGACCAAAAATATAAACGCAACACTTTTGTTATTGCTCCCATTTTTTATGGTATGAACTCAAAGATGTGAAACATTTTCCACGTACACAAAATAACCAGTTCTCTGAAATATTGTTCACAAATCTGTCTAAATCTGTGATAGTGAGCACTTCTCCTTTGACAATACAATCCATCCCACCACACAGGTGTGCCATATCAAAATGCTGATTAGACAGCATGATTATTGCACAGGTGTGCCTTAGACTGGCCACAAGAAAAGGCCACTCTGAAATCTTCAGTTTTGTTTTATTGAGGGGGTCAGGGGACTCAGACAACCAGTCCGTATCTGGTGTGACCACCATTTGCCTCATGAAGTGCGACACATCTCCTTCGCATAGAGTTGATCAGGTTTTCTATTGTGGCCTGTGGAATGTTGGTCCACTCTTCTTCAATGGCTGTGCGAAGTTGCTGGATATTGGCAGGAACTGGAACATGCTGTCGTATACGCCGATCCAGAGCATCCCAAACATGCTCAATGGGTGACATGTCCGGTGAGTATGCTGGCCATGCATGAACTGGGATGTTTTCAGCTTCCAAGAATTGTGTACAGATCCTCGCAGCATGGGGCCGTGCATTATCATGCTGCAACATGAGGTGATGTTGTTGGATGTACGGCACAACAATGGGTCCCAGGATCTTGTCACGGTATCTCTGTGCATTCAAAATGCCATCAATGCAATGCGCCTTTGTTCTTGGCCCATAACATATGCCTGCCCAAACCATAAACCCACCACCACCATGGGCTACTTGACCCACAACATTGACATCAGAAAACCGCTCACCCACACGACGCCACACACGCTGTCTGCCATCTACCCTGAACAGTGTAAACCGGAATTCATCCGTGAAGAGAACACCTCTCCAACGTGCCAGACAGCCATCGCATGTGAGCATTTGCCCACTCAAGTCAGGTTACGACGACGAACTTGCAGTGAGGTCGAGACCTCGATGAGGACGACCAGCATGCAGATGAGCTTCCCTGAGACGGTTTCTGACAGTTTGTGCAGAAATTCTGTGGCTATGCAAACCGATTGTTTCAGCAGCTGTCCGAGTGGCTGGTCTGAGACGATCTTGGAGGTGGACATGCTGGATGTGGAGGTCTTGGGCTGGTGTGGTTACACATGTGGTTGTGAGGCCGGCTGGATGTGCTGCCAAATTCTCGGAAACGCCTTTGGAGATGGCTTATGGTGGTCCTGTAACGTCATTTCCGGGTGAGCATTCTCCAGTATAGTCGTGTTTTGACTGCTGTTCTCTTGTTCGGCATTAGCCTGACTACTATTGCTTACTTTAAGTGTTATCTGGTTTAATATTCACTTTCACATCTAGCACCTCTTAGTAGCGAATACACTACTGTTAAACTGCTTGCTGTTCACTTTTCTCATTTTGCTGCATAAACCACTTCTCTTTACCTAAACACCACTAGCCTTAGCCTTAGAACCTAGCATGGCCACCACTCCTTCTACCTTTCCCCCTCTCTCCTGCCCCATGTGCCATATGTTTAGTGAGGATCCTGCCTCCTTTAGTGAAGATAGCAGTAGGTGTGTTAAGTGTAGTCTTGTATTAGATTTGGAGGCCAGGCTTAGAGCAGTTAGAAGCGCGGCTCCACACAGTGGAAGCTAAGCTGGCTAGCCAGGTTGTAACTCGTAGCGCGGGTCGCGCTGCCAGGGCTAACCCAGTTAGCACCCCAGTGCCTTCCCAGCAGCCGGGAATTACACGGGGGTTTGCACCGGTTGGGAGGAAACATAGTCTTAAACGCAGAAACTTAGAGCACCCGAGACTCCACATTAGCATAGGTTCTCCCCCCTCAGCGACACACCCGCTGAACCCTCAACTGTGGTTATCGGCTCTTCTGAAGTTAGAAACGTGGAGCTCCCAGCGGCTACAGTCAGGTGTTATCCGGGGGCCAGAGTTGGTGACATCGAGGGGAACCTTAGGATGTTAGCTCAGAGTAAGTCCAGGTTCCGTCGAGTCGTGATTCACGCAGGCAGTGATGATGCCCGACGGAGACAATCAGAGGTGGTTAAGTTAAATGTAGCTTCGGTGTGTAAACTGGCTAAGACGATGTCCGACACTGTAATTTTCTCTGGTCCCCTGCCGAACTTAGTCAGTGATGAAATGTACAGCCGCTTTTCATCATTTAACCGCTGCCTTTCTAGATGGTGCCCAGAAAACGGTGTTGGTTTTGTGGATAATTGGAGCGCGTTTTGGGGGAAGCCCGGTCTCATGCGGAGAGATGGCGTCCATCCTACTCTGGACGGTGCCGCTCTTCTTTCTAGAAACTTTTCTGCTAGCCTTAGTCTGTTAACCTGACAATCCAGAGACGAGACCCGGGCGCAGAGCAGCAGTGAAAAACGCTCCTCTGAGCCTCCCTTAGGGTTAGTGCTGGTGCAAAACCCATGCAGGGAAAGTCAAGCAGGTCCTAGCTTTAGCTTATGTGATGACAGACAAGTAAAAAGAGCGCGTCATAGAAACCTTACAGTGACAGACAGCAGTTCTCACAAGCAGAATTATGATGTCATTAAATGTGGTTTATTAAACATTCGATCCAAGTCCCTCTGAGTTAATTAATGATAACAACCTTAGTCTTCTAGCCTTAACAGAAACTTGGCTCCAACAGGATGACTATGTTAGACTGAATGAAGCAACCCCCCCACTTATGCTAACTTTCAGAAATCCAGGATTTCAGGGAAAGGAGGTGGTTTGGCAGTAATATCACAGTCTAGCCTACTTCTCAGTCCTAAAGTTAAAAATGCTTATGATTCATTTGAAAGCATCATATTGTCTATAAATCACCCAAACAGGAAGACTCGAAAACCTGTTTTATTCATAATTATTTATCGCCCCCCCGGCCCATATTCAGAATTTTTAACTGAGTTTTCCGACTTCCTATCGACTATTGTTTTAGATACTGATCAAATTATAATATTGGGGGATTTTAATATTAATATTAAATATTAATTAATATTAATATATGGTATAGAGATCAGCCAGCTGAGTGTCCTTCCTCTTAACCCCATCATTTCTGATCACTTTCTGATTACCTTCCAGTTTAATTTAGAACATGCTACCGCCCCAGTGAATAAGAAACAACTTAGAAGAACCTTAACTGACCGTTCTGTGTCTGAGTTTAAACTCACAGTTCAGCCAGTACTAGTGACATTCTGAGCAAATACTCTGAGACCAGCTCCCATAGCATCAGTCCTAGTATAAATGACCACTTTGTTAATGATGCCTTACAAGCCCTCAGGAGTACACTCGATGTTGTTGCCCCCTTCTGAAACCTAAGTTCGTTAGACAAAACTGAGTAGCACCGTGGTTTAACGCTGAAACACGTTCTCTCAAACAAGAAACCCGTAAGTTGGAAGGAGAATGGCGTTGCTCCGGTTCAGAGCAGTCTCTGAATACCTGGAAACATAGCCTCTTAAATTATAAAAAAGCTCTGCGTAGAGCTAGAAGTCAGTACTATTCAACCTTAATATCAGAGAATGGAAATAATCCAAGATTTCGTTTTAGCACTATTGCTAAATTAACTCACAGTCAGAGCTCAGTAGAACCACATGTTCCTGTTTCTCTCAGCTCTGATGATTTTCTTACATTTTTCGATAGTAAAATCTTAAATATTAGACATAAGGTAAATCAAGTTATTCCCACTATCAGCCCAGAGCAGGATGAAGCGACAGAACTGGAGGCATCCATAGAAACCTCTGTAACATTAGACTGCTTCACTATTGTGGATCAAGCGGAAATAGCATCAATTGTTACGTCCTCCAAATCCTCAACTTGTCTGTTTGATCCAATTCCGACTAGACTTTTTAAAGAAACCTTTCCACTAATTAATGAATCCATATTAACGATAATAAATACCTCTCTGGAAACGGGTTACGTGCCACAGTCTTTTAAATATGCAGTTGTTAAACCTCTTCTGAAAAAGCCCAGTTTGGATCCTAGCAACTTTGCAAACTATAGACCGATATCAAACCTGCCCTTTATTTCTAAAATCCTGGAAAGAGTTGTAGTTAGGCAGCTTTACTGCCACCTACAGGACAACAGCCACTTTGAAGACTTTCAGTCGGGGTTTAGACCCCACCACAGTACGGAGACTGCACTAGTTAGAGTCTCTAATGACTTGTTATTGGCCTCAGAAAAGGGACTACTTTCTATTCTGGTCCTGTTAGACCTCAGTGCAGCCTTTGACACTATCGACCACAGTATTTTACTCTACAGATTAGAGCAGGGGTCGGGAAACTTTTTGGTCCAAAGAGCCATAAATGCTACATATTTATAAATGTAATTTTGAAAGAGCCATACAATAATGTAGAGTCTCTTTCCCACACTGAGGCACGGAGACTCAACCTCTTTTAAGGTTCTTTATTCTGGTTACTGTAGACTGCAACAAGAGCCGTACAATTAATTCAGCAACTCCTGAGTCTATCCCACTGAGACTAGAGGGTCTCCCAAATTTATATTCCCCTGCTCCCGCTCCAGCCCTCCCATTTCCCTTATTCAGCCCATAGCTGAACCCCATTGGTCCAAACTACCTAACAACAGGCTGAGCGACAGAACTGAGGGCCAATCAGATCTCTGCTTGATGCGTTGAATGAACTTTTAACGCGGCCCAACAGCCATCCAACTCAGTCTGCGACAATATGTTTAAAACTAAATGTACAAGTGAATGTGAGCATTTGATGTAATTTCAACATTTTTAAAGTATAATAACTCTGTGGATTCTTTTTAATAACATTGTTATGCCGTTATGCTAATAAATGATGAGTATTTCTCGTGGTGGTTTTGCTGATGGTCTAGTCTGGTTGATACGTGGTGAGTTTCTGCTTCATGCAGGCGTTGAGACTTTAAACGTGATCGTTGGTCTGAATGTTCTTTAGATGTGAGAAAGACTGCTCACATGCAGATACGGAACCAAACACACACTCACACGCTGCAGTTTGTGACGGACAGCGGGTTTTAAGTTTTTACAATCCCTGCGTGATTCACCTTGCTACCTGTGCCCCCAAACCACCCACCACCACCCTCTGCTTTCTTCCTCACATATCCCGACCCTGCAACTGCGCACTCTTACTGAGCCCGCCGGGTGCCAGTGGTTATAATGGGAAAAAAATCTGATAAACTGTGCGCACAGATTACTAAAGCGTGCGCACGGATTAGTAAACCGTGAGCACCATTTAATAAACCGTGTCTGGATAGTTCATTGAGTAAGAGAAGTCTTCATGTAAACAATGCTAAGCTCCGATAGACACAGGGACTTGACCATTTAAACATGCTTTTATTATTATGATTATTACTATGTGCATGTTCGCTTATAGTTTTTTTTAAATCCGTGCGCCCAGGGCTTTTTTTGGCTGAACTGACACGGAAGAAGGGTTAAGATTAAGTTAATAGGTTAATACAACATTCATGCTAACAACATTAGCCATGCTAATGAGCGATTTAGCCGTGGATCGACTTAAACTGGAATAACCATCAGCCTTTATTTTGTCTGGACCTGAATGGTAACACAAATTCACATGATTGTGCGCATGGTTTGTCAGGACTGGTCCCCCAAAAGCCTCCTCCGCCCGCCCTCGGTCTGGAGATAGTACAAATCTCCCGGGGGACACGGTTCTGTAGTCAGCGCAGCAGAACAGGAAACGGAGTGCGTTCCGAAGTCTCCTCCGTTGCGCACACTGTACCAAAGCACCCTCACATCCCTGCAAACACGAAGCTAAGAGTTTATCTTCTATGCTCAGAGGCATGCACATGCAATAACTTTGCATGCACGCACGATTGCGTAACAAGCACAATTGATTAATCCGTGCGCACCATTTAGTAATCGGTGCGCACAGTTTACTAAATGGTGCTCACGGTTTACTATTCCGTGCGCACGGTTTACTAATCCGTGCGCACGGAATACTAAATTGTGTGCACGGATTAGTATTCCGTGAGCACAGTTTATCAGATTTTTTTTTTATTTTTAACCACTGGCACCTGGCGGGCTCCGTACACTCTTTCTCTGAGACGGAAGTGCACAGTTTTATGCACGGCAATTCACAGGTTTTCAGCTGGTACAAACTTTGTGAAATAATAGATAATAGTAAACTGATAGTGCTGTCTCTGTTTCTACCCTTCCTCTCTTCTCTAGTCTTGATTATTATTCATCATTTAGATCTCCATGCCTCTGTTTGGTGCAGTGCGACTCATGTATTGTCCCTCGTTCCCTCTCCCCTCTCATCCGTGCTCCTGTTCCTGACCGTGTACCTCGTCTCTGCTCCTGCTCCTACACCTGGCTGTGGATCCTGTCTCCGGCTCAACTCGCGCCCCTGACTGTCCCCCCAAACGGGGCTGGATGAAGCTCGTCTGCAGGACTTTAAATATGATGTAGAGATAGATAAGTTAATTCTCCTCTTTGAGTTCTAGTAAATCGCCTGTCCGTCCTGGGGGAGGATCCCTCCTTTATGTGGGCACCCCTGAGGTTTCTTCGTTTTTTTCCGGAATTTTTTTGGGAGTTTTTCCTTACCGCGAAGGGGGGGGCAGGGATTCCAGTATAGCTTAGTCAGTTTATTTTAGTATTTTCCTATTGAACTCTATGTATTCATGATCCTTTTGAGTTCAATTTTCACTTCGAAGCCCATCAAGACAACTGTTGTTGTGATTTTGGGCTATACAAATAAAGTTGAATTGAATCTAATTGGAGAAATGGACATTCAATTCCCTAGCAACAGCTCTGGTGGACATTCCTGCTATCAGCATGCCAATTGCATGTCCCTCAAAACTTGCAACATCTGTGGCATTGTGCTGTGTGATTCAACTGAAGATTTCAGAGTGGCCTTTTCTTGTGGCCAGTCTAAGGCACACCTGTGCAATAATCCTGCTGTCTAATCAGCATCTTGATATGACACACCTGTGAGGTGGTATGGGTTGTCATGGCAAAGGAGAAGTGCTCACTATCACAGATTTAGACAGATTTGTGAACAATATTTCAGAGAACTGGTTATTTTGTGTACGTGGAAAATGTTTCACATCTTTGAGTTCATACCATAAAAAATGGGAGCAATAACAAAAGTTTTGCGTTTATATTTTTGGTCAGTGTAATTACTAAATAAAAAGCAATGCAGTAGAGTACATAGCAAATAGTTTATCTTGGAATTATGCAACAAAATTGTCTTATAAAACCTAATTTTGGTAAGGAATAGTTTTTCCTTCTGCATCTATATTTTAGTAGTATTAAAAACAGATCACACGTTTTAATGTGCAAACGAAAAGGGCTCTTTTCGAGTTTCATGCGCTGCCGTAAACCGTGTAATACGGGCGCACAACATTTTAAAGCGCGGCTGTCTTAACCATGGCTGAGCAAACAGCGGCTCATACGACCGCAGTCCTGTCGACCACATACCTTCTTTGTCATTTATCCACGCCCGAACAGTGAACAGAATTTCTTTTGGGAGAAAGGTCTCGTGCAAATGCAGGCAAACAACAGTAACCGGGCAGGATCAGCAGCAGTGCAGCATCTACATGCGCCGCGCGGCAAACGTGCACTTCACTCCTCAAATCTGCGCGCTCCTACCTAACAGGTTAAGTTGCTGTGCAAGGAGCAGCAGTTTCTGTCTGCGGAATCACATTCCCTCCCAGCAATACTCACTAGGCTCGTTTGTGCCTCCAAGGAGACTTCATCGCCCCTGACTCACTGCCCTCCGCCGCCGCCTCCTCCTCTGCAATCAGTTACACTTACAGCCAACTTGAAAATACCAGCCGGCTCCTTTCCTTACCTCACACTTTCCCCTCTTCCAGATCCTGGTCATTTTACTAGCACACCGGAACCCATCACTGGCTGGGCATCATGGTCCCGGTAGTTCTTGTCTGAGGGTGCGTTTCCGTCGTCGGCGTTAAAATAAAGGATTCGCTTTGTGTCGTGGAGACTCCAGAACCCAGCAGGCTTTGCGGTGCTGTTATCTTGAAAGGGAAGAGAATGGAGGAACAAACCGTTATGTTGTTCCTCTCATTTATACAGGAAGAAAGAATAAATACTTCACATTTAGCAATTTTTAGCTTGAAATAACAAACATGACAACATACCTTCAACACAAACAAACAGTGCCAATAATTTAACTCTTTTTTTACACTGAGAAATACTGCTTGACTCAGAGCTACAGCTAAATATTATTAAACCACAGCAAAAATCAGATGGAACTTGAGGTAAAAGGGCCACAAATTTAAACACAGCACGTCTCTGTGTTCTATCTGTTTCATAAATTTGATTTTGATCTATACATGTTTTTATGGGTTTCAAATCTTTCAATCTAGTTAATCCTTTTTTGTTGTTGTTGTCACATGCCAATTCTTATGATAGTTTAAGCCTTCTGTTTACTGTTTTGGCATCAAGGCTGCACACTGGACCACTGCACCCTCCTGTGGCTGATCCTGGTGTCTGTCTCCCTTACAGTTAGATGAAGGTTGTGCATAATCTACTTTAACATTGTTATTGTCTTCCACTAATTAAAGTCTTCTTCTTTTTCAGCTTTTACCCTCAGGGGTTGCCACACAAATTAGCTTCGTCATCATAGGTCTAATTTGCACATTTGGTTTGGCAAAGATTTTACATCAAATGCCCTTCCTGACACAACCTTCTGCATTTAACCGGGCTCAGGACCAGCACAATGAAACCCTGACTTGGGCCCCCTCGTAGCCAGTCTATTACTGGGACACATAGAAACAAACAACCACTCACAATCACACCTAAATGGCAATTTAGTCACCCACTAACCTGGGTGACTAACCCCTTTGGGGCCACGGGGCTCCCGGAGCCTATCTGGGCCACTTGTGGGCAAAGGCAGGGGATATCCTGGACAGGTCGCCAGTCTGTCTGACTGTATTCATAATTAATGACTTGTGTCATGAGCTACATCAACTTTTACCATCATACAATGTCAAAGTTAAATAAAGTTTATATCAGTGCATTAGTACAGATGCAAAGAAGCATTTAAGAGGAAAGACCAAAACAAATAAAATTCTTTTTCACCCTGGTGAATGTTTGTTGTGGTTACAGTGTGTGAGAGCTGTTACTGGTTCCATAGCTCAACAGCATACAGGTAATGTTTCAGATTCTTAAAATACCTCCAGATAAGCTTCTTTATATATATTGAACTTCATTCCGATGTCAAAAATCTGCAAACATTACAAATATTGCAACATTTTTAAATTACATCATTGTTTTTTTCAGAGAAAAAAGATTTCCAATTGTCAGACTCCCCTACTCAACCTATAAGTGATCATGAACATGGTTCCTATTGTCATCAGGACAAAGGTAGACATCCTTCTTGTTTGCTGTTGAGGAAGTGTGAAAAACAGACAGGAGCTGCAAAGCAAACCTGTTTATCAAACAATAGCCTTAGGCCACTAAATTACAAGGAACTGTTAATGCATAACATTCAGAGAGAAAATGACATAAATTGATTTGGAAACTTGTTAGGCAAGAAATTACATCATGGTTAAGTTTATGCTTCCATCCATCTTCCTACGCTTATCTGGGACCAGGTCATGTGGGCAGCAGCCTAAGCAGAGATGCCCAGACTTCCCTCGCCCTGGCCACTTCCTCTAGCTCCTCTGGGGGGACCCTGAGGAGGTATTCCCAGGCCAGCCGAGACGTAGTCTCTCCAGCGTGTTATGGGTCTTTCCCGGGGCCTCCACCCAGTGAGAGAGTGCCTGGAACACCTCCCCAGGGAGGCATCCAGGAGCCATCCGGACTAGATGCCAGAGCCACCTCAACTGGCTCCTCTCGATGTGAAGGAGAAGCGGTTCTACTCCAAGCTCTCCACGGGTGACAGAGCTTCTCACGCAATCTCTAAGAAAGCAGCCAGCCATCCTACGGAGGAAGCTCATTTCAGCCGTTTGTATTCGGGTCCTCATTCTTTCGGTCAAGACCCAGAGCTCATGTCCATAGGTGACCACCAGTAAATTGAGAGCTTTGCCTTCTGGTTCAGCTCTCTCTCCATCACAACAAATCAGTACAGCGACCGCATAACAACGGTACACTCAAAAAAATGATTCAAGCCCCTCTTTCGTGTAACACAATAAAATTCTGTTTTATTTAAAAATATTTAATTTAAAAGAATGTATCTACATTTAATGGACCTAACACAAAATGTATTAATAGTTTCCCCTATAACTCCAGTAATCCAAAATAATTGAGTTCAAGTAAGGGGCATGCTGTTGAATGCTGTTTTCCTGTTTCTCTTTATTTGTTCTTTTTGCCGTCTTACGGCTACAATTTTTCACCAATTTTACCATTCAACTATTAAAATGTTCAACTTCTTCGTCTAATGCCTGGTATGACTTTTGGTCCTTCAAATCCTTCGACTTTTCAAAAGTGAAAACTTTTGTTCTTTTATTCCATGCAACAAACTGACTGTGGCATAAAATTGTTCAACTCGGCTTCTCCCAATAAGACGATACACGACGAGCCTCATTTATGTAAATAATGAATCTATTTGATCATACCGGCGGCTGGTTGTTGTCACAAAAGTGTTAGCTCAGTGGATTAGTTAGCAGGTTTAATCAACAGAGGTTCTGAGTTTGAGGCTGGCTTGACACTGCTCTCACTTGTTTTTTTTTCCCTTGCCTTTCTTGATAAAATTGAGTTCAACTAACTCAATTATATTTCGTTACATGGAAGAATTTTCTTTGAGGTGGGGTTACTCATATTTATTGGATGGAAATCCTGCCCACAATTAAATTGAGTTCATCCAATGAGGTATTTTTTTGAGTGTATATATAAGATATTTAAACTCCTACACCTGGGGCAACTACCTTTCCCTGGTCGAGAACCATGGCCTCAGATTTAATGGTGCTGAGACTTGTCCCAGCCGCTTCCCACTTGGTCGCAAACCGCCCCAATGCACGCTGGAAGTCCCGCCTTGATGAAGCCAACAGGACAACATCATCTGCAAAGAGCAGAGTCCCCAAACCAGACCCCCCAGCCTATGGCTGCACCTAGAAATTCTGTCAATGATAACTATGAACAGAACCAGTGATAAAGGGAAACCCTGCTGGAGTCCAACATGCACCGGAAACAGGTCTGACTCACTGTGCAAACCAAGCTCCTGCTCTGGTCAGACTGAGACCGGACTGAGACCTCGCTAAAGCTGCCCCGGACCCTATGGCAAGGCAGCCACAGTAAAAATGAAAATTTTGCCAAAAGTTAATTATCTATTCTCGATGACCCCCACACAACCGCCACAAAAGTGGTTTAAAGCATTAGACTCATCTATATCAGGTTTCCTATGGAACTATATACCTGCAAGAATTAGTAAAAAGACAGAAAAATCTGTGGAGGCTTAGAACTACCGAATTTCCACAAGTACTTTCTTGCCAATAGATTACAATACATCTTAAAATTGTTAAAAAAAAAAAAAAAAAAAACAATCCAGAAACCAACTCATGAATGGGCTTCAACAGGCGTTATGCAGAAAGATCAACCTGTCAGATCTTCCGTTGACTAGCCAAACATTTATAAACAGGACTGCTCCCAAAGTACTAATATAAATGACACTTTAACAGACAGGTGGGAATTTCTTCAAGTAGTCAAACGTTTCACTTCAACCATGCAAAATGACACCCATCTGGAACAACCCAGACATCCTTATAAACAAAAATATTATACACTTCCTGGGGGATATTCCAGGAAGCATGTTTAAACTAGCCTGACTTTAAGCCTGAACTTTGGCTGAAATCCGCCTGAACTTGCTTACTCTGGGTATGTCGGTTCCAAAAGACCGGATATGAGTTGGCGTAACTACGCTCGACTTGGTAACCCTGGGTTAACGCACGTGCACAGCAGGTACATAAAGACATTCTCAATGGATCGCCGATTTCTGGAGTCACCATGGAAACGCGTGGAGAAAAAAAAGAAAGAAAGCGCGACACTTGAGACAGAAGTGAGACGGAGTCTGAGATTTTAATGACAGCGTATAAAGATTATACGTCCATCAAAAAAGTAACACGGCTGCATCATCAAAAAAGAAAAGTTTCTGCTTGGAGAAAAATAACAGACAAAGTAAACGCACAAGTTTCTGATCTTGTTTCCATTTCCCTTGTAAACTTAAACGAATTACTTCTATTGGTAACAAATAATTTAGTTAAATTTATTCAAACTCAATAATTGTTTATACAACTCAAATGTACGTATTTATCTAACTAAATGTCACATTACTCCATTAATCCTCAGACGCATTTTAATTGCTTATATTTATTGAACTCTCATGTCTAAGTTAGAGCCGGTAGATATGCTCATTTTTAGAACAATAAAAAGGACGAGCAAAAATTCATTAAGTAACTTTCCGTCATTGTCGATACAAGTATTACTCAGAGGGGTGCTATAAAAACTCATCATCCTCTCCTTCACTCTCACTCATGGTGCGGAGACGTAAGCATAGTAGGACAAAGTAACTTGGCAAAACTCGGCAAAACACAGTAAAACAGCTAAACAACTAAACACATTTGGTCAAAAACCTACACTTAAACCCAAATCCGTCCAGACAGGCAAATTTAATGATATCCCAGAATCCCTTGCGGTGCTGATCTAACAGCAGCACCAAAGAAACACCTACTTATTGAATTAATTTCAATGAAAGGAAAATAATTGTCTGTAAACTCTGTGTTATTTTTAAGGTGACCATAACAAAAAATGATGTATCTTAACTGAAGCAAATAATTAAGTTAGATCAAAGTAAAAAAGTTTCTCTTTCCAACATCCATACGTGGTCTTATCACCCTCTCACGGTGGAAAAAGTATTATCTGAGCTTCTTCATCCACTAAATCATCTATAAATGGACACACCATGCTGTCTCACCTCTCTGAAAACAAACTAAGCTTCAACTAAACCTGCCCCGGACCAGGTTATGTTCAGAGCATGAGTTGCCATGGCAACTTGACCTACCCTGAAACATACCTCTGTTTCTGGAACCGAAAGCTGAGGTTATCAACTTCCTTAGTCTCAAACTTATCGTGGGAGCTAGCATAACCTGCTTTCTGGAATACCCCCCTGGCTTGGCAAGCAGATTCATAACACTCTACGAACTTAAAAAAAAAAAAAACATGGAATAAATAACTTCTTGGAATACCAACAACTTAAATCTAAAATTCCAAAAAAGTTTAAATACAAAGACAATGACCTAAAACTACCAGAACTAGTCACCCCTCTTATTTTTCAACGAAAAAAACTCTCAAAAATATACAAACTCTTACGCAGTCTAGATATTACATTTCAATTCCAATTAAAGCCGCAAGCGGCGTTGTATGGCCCGCAGACGCAACCTGCCTTCCACGCCCAACTCTACGCACCACCGCCGCCCTCACCGCCCTCACCGCCCTCACCGCCCACTTTTGATTAAGGCTAGTCAAAGCTGCAAATGCTAATTATGCTAGCTATGCTAATGTGGCTAAAAGTGCTAGCACTGCGATCAGCATCATCAACTCTCTCAGAAAAACACATTACCTAAAATGCTAATTATGCTAACTATGCTAGCTATGCTAATGTGCCTAAAAGTGCTAGCATAGCGATCACCATCATCAACTGACTCAGAAAACCATATTGCTCAAGATGCTAATTATGCTAACTATGCTAGGTATGCTAACGTGGCTAAAAGTGCTAGCATAGCGATCAGCATCATTAACTTCGTCAGAAAAACACATTGCTCCATTGGTGAAAACTATATGTCATGAGTTGACAAAAAAAACAATTTTTTTCAAAATGGCGGCTTTTCTGTTGATTTTATCTCCATAGCAACCATTTTATGTTTTGTTTGCCTCGGGAGGACGAACGGATAGACATTAGTTTCGGACGAAGCGGAAAAAGTAAACTTTTTGTTGTCCTTAGCAACAGTGGTTTTATGCTAACCACGCCCACATTCCTTATAGGTCCTTGTCCAGTCTTTTTCAATGTATTCAGATCCAGGCATAAATGCATGCATTCAATTTTCACTGTATTGTATTGAAAGGCATGGGAGTTATAACAGTGCGCCACTTTGCTAGCTCGCCACGCGCACGCTGTTCAAAATCTACAACTTCTAATTCCAACATTTTTTCACAGTACCTTGCCATTGATGCCCAAAAAGTTTCGAGATGATCGTTGAAAATTCCAACGACAAGTTTACGTTTGAATCTGGTGGTAAAGGTGTTTTTTATAGAAAATTCAAGATGGCCGCCTTTTCCCGAGGTCAAAGGTCGACGAAACTCCAGAGGTGATTGTAGACTTACGCTAGGGACATGTGAGTCAAATTTCGTGAAAATCGCTTGAAAAAAAGTTTGTTTTTCCATATTGTGTAAAAACGCGAAAAACTCAAAATGGAAAATTTTGGCACAAAATGGCCGCCAAACCATAGGTCGTGTTGCCATCACGTAATGATTTCAAAACTTTGTTTGGATATACCCGACAAAGTTATCTGGGTTTCGTTAGCCGATTCTTAAAAATAAAATCCGAAAAAAAAAAATTTCTGCCGAGTCAGCACTTTTTTTTTGCGATCGTTTTTTGTTTACCACGCCCACATTCCTTTATCGATTTTGACGTATGTGACATCGTTTTGTTCAGTGTGGGCCAGAGAATCACATATCTCAGTTTCAGGACATTCTGATAAAATATGTGCAAGCTAGCTAAAATCGTGACGGTTGCGAATTCGCCACGCGCACGCCGTTCAAAATCTACAACTTCTAATTCCAACATTTTGTCCACAGTAGCTTGCCATTGATGCCCGAGAAGTTTAAAGAAGATCGATGAAAAACCCTAGGACGAGTTTTCGTTTGTATTCTTTACTAAAGGTGCTTTTTTCACAGTCATTAGAAAAGATTTTTGAATCAATTTATCAATTTTTGGAGCAAGTGAAGTAATATCACTAAACGTCGATCAATTTAACCATTTTCAATAAGTGATTAATCATTTGTTTTATTTTATTTTTTTATTATAAAGTAAAGTAATGCTGTAAGGGAAAAATAAAAAGGGTCCATAATCTGTCGATTGTCCAAGGTTGGCATTTCTTCTTCTGCTGAATAACAGTTGATCTTCTGGGTTTAAACAGTTTCTAGTCTCTTCGATGTTATGTCTGCAGACATTAGATTCAGGTCCACATCCTTCTTCAGCTGATATCAGCTCGGTGAAAGTTGAGGTCAACTTGTCTGCATGTCAGAACTCTCTGCTGTTATTCAGGTGACGTCAGACTTATGGAGAAAGTGAGGAATCCACGTGTCATATTTCTTGAAATTATTTGGCTCTTTGGTTTATGACTCCATGTTGTTTCAGACAACCGTGATCAGACACTTTTCAAAGTCCTTCATGGTGTTCACAACCAGAACCTTGGACCGGTCCGGTGGACCGAGTGGTTTGACGTCAATCCTGCAGCCTTTAACCCAAGTGTTCTCAATCTGCTTCTGCTTCCTGAGAAGCCGTGCATGTTTTGAGATTTCAGCATTCCTTCTAGTCAGATGGTCGTTCAGATAAGCAACGGAACCTCTGAGATTTTTACGTTGATTCATCAGAGCTAGTTTTTTGTTCTTGATTCACAAACCTCATGAGGATCGCTGGTTTATCCGTCTCCTTTCTCCTGGGGAGCGGGTGGCAGGTCTCCATGGTGTTGAGATCCAGGGAAATCCCTTTAGACGTGAGAAATGATTCCACTTGGTGTGCCAGAGACTATCCACCACTCTCCGTTTCAGAACTGCTAGAAATGATAGCGCTATTAGCATTAGCAGTGCTAGCTCCAGCTGCATTCAGCTTTTCCCGAGGTTTGATCGGTACTCCAGTGAGAATGACAGTATTCATCCTTACTTGCTGTTCCACATCGTCCAGTCTTTTCTCCAGAAAGTCGACCCGGTTTTCTCGTTGCTCGTTTTGAGCCCAAAATCTTCGGAACTGTTCCATCAGCTCAATCAGTGGAGCTAGCTTAGAGGACACGTGTTCCATAAAGGGATACAGCGTCGCTTTGATATCATCAAGAATCTTTTTAAGGTCTTCGTATTCCTGGCTTTTCTTGGAGGGCATGGTCAGCTCTCTTTTTTGGAGAAAATAAACATTTTAAGTCGTTTGAAAATAGTTGTATCCGCAGAGAGCCGCGACCACGCGTCCTGCCGTAACCCGGAAACGGAAGCCTTCCTTATTGAAGATTTATTAACTTTCTCCTGAAGCCACTGTAAAACTAAGACACTTCGCTTCCTTCCACTCTCTTTCAAGCAATATTAATTAATATGTCTAAGTATCTTAAGTTTAAATAGTTACTGTATGAATGTACAAGTGATGATTATATTGCATTTGTGTATTATTTCTACTTAATTGCTTGAAATAAACCATTTCAAATCAAAATCAAATAAAAAAAAAGACAAGGAAAACATGCTTATGAGTGTATAATATATGCATACAATCCATGTTGTACAACATACAGACATTTGATAACAAATTAAGTAAGTATTTAAAGTGAAAGATAAACCTAAAAGACTAGCATCGAAGGCTGCTAGCTCTATGCTAACATGAATGGGAAATTCCATAGACATGCTAACATAATTAGCAATAACACTTCAGAACAAAAGAAAAACATATGAACACAAAAATAATTGTACGACTACCAACAACAACAGAGTAATTACAGGCATAGGTTTCCCGTGTCCAACAAAAATATAAACATTTTAATTAAAGCTACAAGTAGCATTTAGCAGGCCCGAGCACGTGCGACCGCCTGGCACGGTCGACCACCCTGCGAGCAACGCCCCGCTCAAGCCGTTCTCATCGTTTTTTCTTGTCCATTCTGGAGCTCCAAGCTACTGTTAACATGACAGCAGCCTGTGGAAAGGGGGGGGGGGGGGCTTGTAATCTGTTGCCTTTAGGGACAAAGACATTTGCATATACCATGAAAGAAATTCTTAAACCTAAGCCTTGTTTAGACCTGCTCATTTCCTCATCAAGGAGAAGAAGGTTTTTATCAGATTGAGAAACAAGCAATGATGATAAGTGCTATCACTGACCCTAAGGATGAGAACAATTGAACTCTTTTAATTTCCACTACAATGTCTAGATGAGTGTCAGCTATGTCTGATAACTTGGCCAATTAGCTGGACCGGGATCTTGCAAAGTGCAGGTGGTTTAATGTCCAGTTTGATGAGTCTGTGGACAGCAGCAGTACAAAGCTTTTGGTTTCCACAAGAGAAGGACTCTTGACACATCTGCCCTAACAGACAACTACAAGAGGAGTTGAAATGTATAACATGGTGAAGGAGTTTTTGTGCAGAAAAAGGTACCATTAGTAAAGCTGGTAGCAGTGACTGCAGACGGGGCTCCTGCTATGATCAATAGACAAACAGGTTTCATCACTCACTGTAAAGCTGACCCAGACTTTCCAAAATGTCTGCTTTACTGCTGCGTCATTCCCCAGTAGGCCTTATGTGCAGAAGTGATTGGCTCTGGACACATATTGACTCCTATTGTGAAAATCATAAACAACCTCAGCGGCAAAGCAAAACAGCACAGGATTTTCAAGGTGCTATTGGAGGAGATGTCTGCTGAATATGGTGAATTTGAAGATGAATATAGTGAATATGAACATGTATTTTGGACTGAAGGCAGCTAAATGGTACTCCACATTGGATTTGGCCAGCAGATACTGGCAAGTGGAGATGGATCCTGTCGACAGAGAGAAGATGGCGTTTGCCACACCGTTTGGCCTGTATGAATTTGAGCGGATGCCGTTCAGCCTGTGCAATGCTCCAGCCACCTTCCAGCGGCTAATGCAGCGGTGCTTAGGTAATTTAGTCAATGAATCCCTCTTGATTTATCTAGATAATGTTGTTGTTTTCTCCCCAGATTTTAGTAGATGTCAAACACCTGGAAGAGGTGTTGGAAAGACTGGATCAGCATGGGTTAAAGCTGCAGCCCCAGAAATGTAACTTATTCCAGCGCAAGGTCTTACTTGGGACACATCATTAGTGAAGGGGGAGTATCCACTGACCCCACTAAGACGATGGCAGTGAGGGAATGGCCAGTACCCCAGACTGTGAGGCAAGTGAGATCCTTTTTGGGTTTTGCTGGCTATTATAGAAGGTTTATTCCTCACTTTCCAAAATTGCAACACCTCTAAATATGCTCACCCACAATTCCTCTGGAAAGAAATCCACTCCAGTGACATGGACTGAGCAGTGCCAGCAAGCTTTTGACAAACTAAAGCAAGCTTTGCTGAACGCTCCTGGCTTATGCTGATTTCTCCCAGCCTTTCAGGTTGTACACAGGCGCAAGCTTTGAGGGCTTGGGAGCAGTGCTGGCTCAGGTTCAAGATGGGAAGGAGAGAGTCATCGCATATGCAAGCAGAAGCCTTCATCCCACAGAATGCAACAACCAGAACTATAGCTCATTCAAGCTAGAGCTGCTGGTGTTAAAGAAGGCAGTAACAGAAAAAAATTAGGACTACTTGTATGGCTCTGAATTTACCCTCTTTACAGATAACAACCCACTTGTGCACCTGGAGATGGCCCGGTTGGGAGCTGCAGAACAACGCTGGGTGGCTCGACTTGCAAATTTTAGGTACACTATTAAATATCGTCCTGGTGTACAAAATCAAAATGCTGATGCACTTTCCAGGCTCCCACAACAGAAGTCAGATTGCGCTGCATGGGTGGTGCAAGCAGATGAAGATGAGTCCTGGCAGGAGCGACAGGCCAAGGACCAAGATCTGTCACAGCTCATTGAACAGAAGAAACAGACCTGAGGTGTGTGAGGATACCTCTCTGTATCAGAAAGGACTGATAAAAGAATGGGACAAGATTTTTCGAAAGGACGGTATCCTGGGAAGAGAATGGAAAGAGCCAGGTTCTGGACTTGCCATCTTCCAGGTACTCATCCCCAAAAAGGAGACCAGGGATGTATGGAGGACATATCATGAAGACATGGGTCATCCGAGCAGCGAGAAGACTTATATAGCCATCTGACAACGCTGTTACTGGCCAGGGATGTCACAGGATATCGGGATCTGGACGGATTCCTGTACCCAATGCATTGTCAAAAAAGCTGGAGCATCTGGGAGGGCGCCACTCCACCCTATCTGTACATCATACCCATTCAAGGTCGTTGGTGTGGATTACCTCTCCTTGGGACGTCCAAGTAACAGGTACAAGTACATTCTGGTAATGGTAAATGGCGTATACTTATATAGCGCTTTCTACCCTCTTTCGAAGGCCCAAAGCAATTTACAATCACAGTCCCATTCACCCATGCACACACACATTCACACACTGGTGGTGGCTCCGCTGCCGAACACTAGCGCCAACCTCCCACCAGAGGCAAGTGGGCGTTCAGTGTCTTGCCCAAGGACACTTCGACACATGGGCGCGCAAGGTGGGAATCGAACCTGCAACAATCATGGGTCGACTGCCCTACCGCTGCACCACGGCCGCTCACAGACCTGCCTGTTCTCAAAGTAAGCTATTACAGTGCCCACCAAGGACCAGTCCGCAGACACTACAGTGCGGGCCTTATATGACCACCTGATCCATACTTTTGGTTGCCCAGAACGCATTTTAACAGACCGTGGTGCCGCCTTTGACTTTTTACTAATGAGCCAATTGTGCCAGCTCTACGGATGTCAAAAGAGCCATACTACAGCATTCCACCCACAAGGTAACGGAGCTTGTGAGAGATTCAACCAGATACTCATAAGACTCTTAAGCTCCCTGGCTGAGATGCAGCAACCAGAGTGGCACAGCAAACTGTCCGCTTTGGTTCAAGCGTACAATAACACAGTCCATAGCACCACGGGGATGACTCACCATTTCATCATATTTGGAAGGCATGCTAGGTTACCAGTGGATTAGATAACTGGCCTCCACCCTACTGTTGAGAGAAACACCTTGGAAGGTTGGGTGAAGCAGCATCATCATGCCCTTAATCAGGCATATCAGGTTGTCCAGCAACAGTCTGAACAAAGCAGAGAACAGGATCAGACTTACTACAATCGAAAAGCAAGATTGCGACCCTTGCTCCCAGGAGAGCACATCTTGATCCGTAACTTCCGCAGGAGGGCCAGGGGAAACCTAGTGCCAAGGTGGACCCCAGAGCCATTTGTTGTGGTGAACCAACTGAGAGAAGATCACCCAGTATACCTTGTTCGCCCAGAGGGTAAGGAAGCTCCCACACGCACAATTCACCGTAACAATCTGCGTTTGTGCCCTGTTGACATGGTGCAGGAAAACCAGAAGCTTCAGGAGTCGGAGAAGCCAGTAATGCAACCAGACAAGCTGCCACCTCCTACCTTGTGGCTTTCCAGGCTGGTGCTTAGCCAAAAAGCACCAGAAGATCAAGATGGACACTAGGCTGAAATGCCACAGCAAGCTAGTACGCCGCTCCCAGCGCTCCAATATTGGTATGCCTCCTGTAAGGTACCGTGAGTAATTGGGCCAGACGACCAATGTTAAAGTTGGGGGGGAAAATAACAGAAGGTGGTTTTACCTTTTTCCCAAATTTAGTGCATGCTTTTTTTTTTTTTGTGCGGTGATGTTTTAGTTTGCTGTGATTTTTGCAATTTATTACCTAGTAGAAGGACTATAACAGGGAAAAAGGACTAATTGGGAAATCCTTCCCCAATCCCATATGATTGGTTGTGGGCGTCATGCCCTCTTTTAAAAGCCAGAGGGCAGGCAGGAAAAACAGCAAAACCCAGACGAGGAAGAGCCTGAGAGGAGGGAGTGTGCCGACATCCAGAAGAGTTACATGGAGGAGCACTCACTAGAGGAATTCAAACACCCGAGGCAAGTGAGGACTTTGCTGGGAGAGAAGAAGACGAGGTCTGGACGTGACGCGCTGTGTGGGAGGAACTACTCAACGTGATTACTAAGCTGAGTGAAGGAACATGGGGACATTTAACTCTGGAAAGAGTGTGGCTAAACATTGTTGTGGTGCCGAGAGTAAGGACCTCTCTTTACATCCCCAGTGAATGACGGGAGGAGCTGTGCTGTACCTGCCTAAACTGATCTCTGCTTCCACCAGATCCTTTACTCTTATTTGGGCTAGACAACTATTTTTTAGAGTTGGATTGCCGATCCAGCCGTACTATTTTACTCTGGTGGATTTTATTATTTTTTAGACTTGGATTGTTGACCCAGCTGTATTTTTAACCATTTTACTTGGGTTGATTTTAAAATATTTTTAATCAGACTGGACAATTGTATTTATACAAAAATGTTATGCTGTATGACAGTTTTAAACACTACTTCTTGTCTGGCATTTTCGAATCTGAACCTCTTGGTATCTCTGAGAACCTGACACAAACTGCAGCCCTTCAACATCAACAGGTTCCCTCTCCAAGATGCTTGACATTCGATGATGCAGCCATTGAAGGATGACACGCCTCAGTGATTCCTAGATATTGAATAAAAACATGACAAATATGGATTGGATAATTTAGTTGGCTGACAGGAAATTGCATAACGTTCAAATGGGGACGACAGTGGCTCAGGTGGTTGAGCAGGTCGTCCAATGATCGAAGGATCAGCGGTTCGATCCCCGCTCCCACTAGCCAAATGTCGTTGTGTCCTTGGGCAAGACACTTCACCCTCCTTGCCTCCAGTGTGGTCCACTGGTGTGTGAATGTGTATGAATGCCCCGGTGATGGTCAGAGGGGCCGTAGGCGCGAACTGGCAGCCACAACTCTTTTAGTCTGTCCCAGGGCAGCTGTGGCTACATCAGTAGTTTACCAGAATAATGGATTGGATTTTTCTGCGCTTTTCCAGACGCTCAAAGTGCTAACATTGTGTCCATTATTCATTCACTCCTCATTCATACTTGGTCACCAAGTATGAAAGCGCTTACTTGGTCACCAAGTATGAATGAGGAGTGAATGAATAATGGACACAATGTAAGCGCTTTGAGCGTCTGGAAAAGAGCAGAAAAATCCAATCCATTATTATTATTATTATTAAATATTTTAAAGGGGACTTTTTTTCAACATTCTTGCTTTGATAATCTAGGTTTTTATTGAAGAACAGCTTAAAAAAAGAGAGACAAGACACTGACTAATCACAAGAAGCCTGTAGTACTTAACTTCTACTCTTATCGCTGTTGATATCTGTGATTTCTCCCATCCTGTTTTCCTGTGACTGCTTAACTACAAAACAGCATTAAACCTTCTAATCTTTGGGATTTTTGTCATCATGTCATTGGAAGTAAAGATTCGAGCAATTTTAGTGGCGGTCTGACACAATCTCACAAGGGTTTTTCACTGCAATACAGGCTCTGCCTTCAATACAATCATCCCAGACATAGTGATCAGAAAATTGGACACTTTAGGCCTGCCCCCTCTCACATGCGCCTTGACAAAGGACTTCCTCACTGATAGGTCCTAGGCTGGGCCCCCACCTCTCCCCCACATGCACACTAAGCACTGGCTCCCCACAGGGCTGTGTGCTGAGCCCACTCTTATACTGCCTCTAAACCCACGACTGCAGTCCGCAGCACGACAGCAACCTCATCGTGAAGTTTGCTGATGACACCACAGTCGTTGGACTCATTTCAAAGGGAGACGAAGCAGCCTACAGGGAGGAGGTCCTGAAGCTGGCAGCTTGGTGCTCAGACAACAACTTAGCTCTGAACACCAAGAAAACCAAGGAAATCATCGTGGACTTCAGGAGGCACGACACCAACCCAGCTCCCCTCTACATCATTGGAAAGCATGTGGAGAGGGTCCACACCTTCCGGTTTCTGGGAGTTGTATTTTCCAACAACATCTCCTGGACAGAAAACATCACAGACGTCATCAAGAAGGCCCAGCAGAGACTCCACTTTCTGCTGGTCCTCAGTATGCACAATCTGGATCCCAGCCGGCTGACAACCTTCCACCGTGCGTCCATTGAAAGCCTTCTGACGTACTGCATTACAGTGTGGTACAGCAGCTGCACCATGGCGGACAGGGAGAAACTGCAGAGGGTAGTCAAAGCAGCTCAGAGGATCCCTGTTGGACATATACTCTTCCCGCAGTCTTAGCAGAGCTGGGAAGATCATAAAAGACAGTTCCCACCCTGGCTCTGGACTGTTTGACCTGTTGCCCTCAGGAAGGCGCTACAGGAAACCCCAAGGTCAAAATGGGAAACACCTCCGAAGGTGGTAGAGAATGAGAAGGCAAAGATCCTGTGGGACTTCCAGATCCAGACTGATAGGATGGTAATGGCGAACCAACCAGACATCGTAGTGGTGGATAAAGAACAGAGGAAAGCCGTTGTGGTGGATGTGGCAGTGCCAAGCGATGGGAACATCAGGAAGAAGGAACATGAGAAACTGGAGAAATACCAGGGACTCAGAGAAGAACTGGAGAAAGCCTGGAAAGTGAAGGTGACAGTGGTGCCTGTGGTAATTGGAGCACTCGGGGCAGTAACCCCCAAGCTTGAGGAGTGGCTACAACAGATACCTGGAAAGACCTCAGACCTCTCAGCTCTCAGTCCAGAAAAGCGCAGTGCTAGGAACAGCTAAGATACTGCGCAGGACCCTCAAGCTCCCAGGCCTCTGGTAGAGGACCCGAGCTTGGAGGAGAAACCACCCGCGGAGGGTGAGAGAGGCGTTTTATATATATATATATATATATATATATCTATATATATATATCTGCTATATATATCTCTGCTATCATGGGCATAGCTAGTGCAATACCTACCTCATTCTAGGCATTCTATTCTAACTGGGATGGTGGTGGAGAGTTTGAAACAAGCAGGGACCACGGACATCTCCAGGGAGCTGTTGAAGATCCTGGTGAAGATGGGAGCCAGCTGGTCAGCACAGACTTTCAGGCAGGAGAGAGAGACTCCATCCGGTCCTGGAGCCTCCCTGATCATCTGCTTCTGGAACTGTTGAAGCACATTTTCTTCACAGATCCTAAAGTGCAACACAAGACAACTCAGGTGACAGACATTGACCAAAAGTGCACAACTCAGGGCATTAGATAAGGTGAAGACATGACATTTAGGTCTAAATTGATGAACGGAAAGATTGATAACCTAGATTGATAGTCGGTGTTCCTGTTTTAAACGTTAATTCCGTCTCCCAGTGACCCAGTTTGAGTGTTATAAATAAAACTGGAGGATCGTTTTATTATTGTCTTGATAAAAATAAGAAAAACATCATAAGCTAATGGAGCTGAAACAATCTCACCCGCTACGACAGCACACGCAGCAGCTCTCCGTCTGCCAGGCAGCCAACCGCCGGTGGGCCAGCATAGCAAGCTCTACTGGCCAGACACCAGCAGTTTGGTCGCTGCCCAGGGTCCTGCAGAGCTAGCAAGCACTAAGTAGCTGTGACGGACCCTGGGCAGCGGTACATGGTAGCTTGCTCAGCTGTCCACCGGGTGGCTAGCTGTGTAGTGTGCTCGATCACTCCAGCTCCATGGATTTATATGAGAGGCTGGCGACCTGTCTAGGGTGTATCCTGCCTTTGCCCAACAGTAGCCGGGACAGTATCCGGAGAAGCCATATTAGAATTTTTTCCCTACCCTTTGAGCTAGTCACTTATAACATCACATGCCCAAAGCTGAGTCCCTCATTGTGCTGCACCTGACGCCCAAATCACGCCACAAGACCTCAGTTCGTGTCTGTACATTGACTTAACATTGAAACTCGGTGGTGGGAATGCAGCATAATATTGTTAGCCAAGCTCCTTTTCTGGGAATGAAAATTCCATAGAAAGACGGTTTGTTTAAGATTGGTCTTTTAACTGCACTTTTATTATTTTTTAAAGTAATTTTAATTACAACTTTTGATTTTGGCATTAGTAATTCTGTGCTTTCACTTTGTCTTTTTTTCTGTAAAGCTCTTTGGATTACATGGTTATGGGGTGCTGTTTGTAAAGTGGTTATTTAGCCTTTAGTTTTAGGAGTAAACTAAATATTAAACTCCAAACTAATTTTTTAGCTAACATGCAAACAAATAGACATAGACAAGTGGACTATCAAAATAAAAGTCGTATTTTGCTCTGTTCAAATTTGGAAAGGAAAGATGTGTGAACGTGATATAAGGGGGTGAAATTAGCTTGCAACAGCTGCAGAACCATCTGGTAGGGGTAAATTTCCAGATATGATATCTGCCTTCAGTCAATGGCTCCTGTTGTGCAAATTCACAGAAATTTCTTTAACAAATATAAAGAAAAAAAAAAAACCTTTTAGCACATCCAGGTTGAAAGTCTTGCAAATAGTAACACCATGAATACCTTGCCATATACAGTAACTTGTTGCTTTAGTGTGAGTGATTTGTCAGGAAGAAATTCTGCAGTTTCCCACCACAGAAAATGAGCTTAATTTTGGTGCAAATGCTTAAAATTTCAAAACAAAGAAATCCATTCAGTTTTATTAAAAAGTATATTTTATCTTTTTCAATCATGTTTTTTCTGGTCTTCATGAGTTCCACTGTTTCTGGGGCTAATTTCAAAATAGCATTACACTTCTTTAAAATATTTTTTAAAAGTCCAACTATGATTAAAAAAAAGTGAAATGCAGTGAAGCAGGAAAACCTTAACTTGGAGTCACGCTAACTCTTCTTCAATCTTTACTTGTCCGTGGTTCTGAATGTGACAGCAAAAGCGCTTCAGCTCGCCGCAGATTAAGTAATCAAACAACAAATAAATCCTCTCCCTGCTGTTCCTCTCAGTTCTAACTTTTCACAGGTGTGCTTGGATGGTGGACTCTGTGTAGCGCAAGCAATCAGAGAAACATGGGGCGACAGGCTGTTTTGTGCCTCTTTTGCTGCTCCTGACTCATAAAAATCACTGAATTCTTCCCACAGATCCTTAGCATAATATAGGCGAGCTGCGTTCAAGTAGCAGGTGCATTCATTTTTGATGCCAAGCCATGAATTCCTGAACCATTCATCCATGCCAGGCCTCCTTTTGAACTCAGAATTGCGTTCACTGCTCACACAATTGAATCAAGCACTGCTCCATTTGATTACTGTTTCCAGGAATCAAAGACTAATGCAAACTGATAGGTTTAAAATGTTAAAAACACAAAAGAAAACATAAAAACATGAAAGAGTCAGAAATTGTTTTATTTCCACTTCAAATTTTTACACATTAAAAGTAATCAAACTTAATTTTTTTATTTGATTTGATTGATTCATTTCAAGGATGAATTGTAGACAACTCAACAAAAAAAGCACACAGATGTATCAAATTCCTTTAAGAAAAAAAACAAAGAAAAATTAATGAAAATGTCAAAAGATGCTACACACACACACACACACACATATACAGACACACACAGTATATATAAAATAGGGGCGAAACGATTATTTGACTTTATCAAATCTATATATATTCCTACAATCCAACCAGAGCGATCTGTCTGAGGCAACTTGTTAATCAAATTGATCTATACTGTTATAAAATAATTTCAAAATAAAATACATTTATTATATTGATGTTGGAAAGTACCATTATGATTGAGACATAGAAGGTTTATTTTATTTTAATGTAAAAATGACCAATAGCCATTAGAGCGGACAACACATATGTGATGACAGCAAAAACTGATCAAGCCATTATCACAGTCCCATGTGGGGAAACACTTTGAACTTTGCAAAGACAAAATACAGCATGGTAGAATGTTTTAATAATGTTCCGTTAGTATTATTTTGATGTGAAAAAATAACAGTAGGCTTAACTTTGTGAAACTACAATCTGAATGGATTTGACAGTCATTCTTGTTTAATTGTTTGTACACATATTTTATTTCCACTTGATTATCTTGAAGAAATACAAGTAAACTGGAAAACCTCACCTGCACTGTTCAGTACCAGGTATTTTCCTCTCTGAGCCACACTGGTTGAAGTTTTGGCTAGAGATGTCCTGAATTGATTTTAGATCAGCAAATCACATCGAATCAGATTGTTCAAAATGAACCAATATTGAATATGAACCGGATCAGTAACCGGCAAAATTATGAAATGAATCAAATCATTTTTAAAATGAATCGTTACACTCCTAATACATAAATACCCACCCACTAATAGGGAACGTGAGCTGGGATTAGACCGTCGTGAGACAGGTTAATACAGGTTAATACATAAATAATAAAATAAAAATAAAAAAAAATAAGGAAAAATCGAAACACAAAGAAAAGCAGTTTCACTTAAATAACACAATTTAGAACCCCAAAAAAATAAGATCAAGACAGAACAGAACATTTATTAAACTGGACTTTAAAAATGTAAAATCCCCTTTACTTATTATATTATTACCTAACGTTATTAACGTTATGGATTTTATGTAAGAAACACAAATACCTTTAAAATGTGCACGACAAACATCGGTTAACCAAGAAAAAAAACAGTGCATAAATTCCTGCACTTATCTCTGTGGCTGGACAACATACATAGGGACAGACCCTTCAACTCATGCAGACTAGTAAGCCAGAGTCAAACAGAATCTTCCATCATCTTTTGTCAGTTCTGTTGTCTGTCAGTTCAGATCTGTTTCCAATATGTGCCTAAAGAACTTTGTTATGGTTTTCATCCTCTGTTTCTGGTACAGACACTTTGTGGCTCTTTTGGCCCTCTGGGTCAGATACATCTTTCAGCAACCTTGTCTTTTCCCCCTCTCTTCCAAAGGAGTGTTGTTTGTTCAGGTGCTCATTTAGCTGCCCTCTTTCCCTTTTCCCTCTCCCTGTTCCTGCAGTCAAGGTGTTGGTCAAGCGATCTCTCAGAGAGCTTCTCTCTTTCTGAACCGTGATCATCACCAGCTCTCTTTGACTTGTCAGCAGCAGCTCTGCAGGACAAAAGGTTAATTAGTAACTTCATAGTGACGTAAAAAAGTTTTTTTTTTTTAAACTTACCTAAGAAAAGTGAGTTGGGGCAGGGACACAAAACAGTTAGCAAAAACTTACCCATAAACATGGTTAACTGAACATTACAGTTTATTACTATTTTTTTTATTAAAGCTGCACGAAAGCATCACATGCTATTTATCTCTGCAAACTAAAAATCTTATCTTTATAGGCTCTTTAAATATATTACGTCACAACAAAGCCGTCATTCAGAATATATCTGGATCTGTTCACGCGTGCCTCTCTGGGTCTGAGAGCCGTTGCTCACTGGATTTTGTTATGTTTTTTTATTTCGTTTCCTCGAAGACACAGAAAATTGTGTCATTTTTATAGAATGCACATTTTTGCCAAATGGTTCCTCTCACACTGGATTCAGACTCAGGTCAAATCAAATTTAGCCTTTACGGACTTAGTGCACCAAAGCCCACACCCTCGGCAAACTGGTGGGATGTTTTGATGATCACACCTTCAGTGAAGAGAACCACACTTAGGCTCATAATAGTTTCTGATTTTCCTTCACACCCTAGCACTCCCTTTTCTTCTCAAAAGTTGTTGACATCTGATTTTACAAACTGAGCCTCTCAGCGCTCAGACCTATGGGCACTGCTCTGCTGTAAATTTGGGAATCAAACTGGGCCCCAATCTCACCTGAAACTACAGAAAGTGAAGCAGGCTTTGTCCCCCATATCAGCACATGTGCAACGGCCTGTTGACCGGCGTCGTCGCAGCAAAGCACCACCCAGGCCGTAAACTGTTGTCTTACTGCAGAGGTAAAGAGAAACTCATGATCCAAACATTGATTAGACTTTGATCTTTGGATCGCTGGAGTTTTACATATAATAATGCAGTAACAGTAGATTTATTTGACCATTTCCATGGCCAATTAAAAAATAAAATAATTTTTTCAACGAATGTTGACAGAAAAATGTCTTTCTTTCTTTGACTGAGACAAAACCTGTCCTGCTCACCTGGGTGTGTTGACCCAGATAACGTCCAAGTGACAGAAATAATGGCACTCATAGTCGTCCTGGATGTTGCAGGCACAGCGCCTGTTCCTCACATGGTGTGATGGGGCTCCATCACCTACATTAACATCTGACTCCTTCATGACTGGAAGACCCAGACCTACAGAAACAAAAGAAATGCTCCGTATCAGTGGCCAATCACAGCATCGCCTCCACCAACAGAAAGCCATGTCTCATTATCTCCACTCATCTGTTTTTCTTTTCATTTCCATAAAAATAATAGATCACCATCTATAGACAGCTAAAATATCTATTTTTGTTTGCTTTGATTAAAGAAAAAACATTTACTATTTATTTTTGTAAAGGTTTTACTACAGTGTGAAAATATCTACATGATATTCCATTACAAAAACTTCACAGTTGTTTCATCTTTACAATTAAGAATTTACGTTAACATTCAGTAAAATATTGAAGTTAGTACATCAGGATGCAGGGATGATGAAAGCCTCTGTGTTTTATCTCCACATCCACAGAATTTGCTGCTTGACTAGATTATTGGTTCCAACTAAATTACTTTATAAAAGTAATAAAGTCTTACCATCCTGAAAGGAAGTCCAAAGTGTAACTAGGAGAAGAAGGCTGCTGTGAGTAGACATCCTATAATCGATGGAGTTGAGCAGAGGCTAATCGCTGTTGTGGCAATGTGCTGCTGCTGTGGATTTTCTTGCCAAAGGGGTGCGAACTTTATGTCTCTCCTCCTCTCTGATGTCACAGCAAAAGCTCCTCCCACTCCTTCGTGCAATGTTGTGTGACCGTACACCGCTCGCTCATCCCAGCGACAGATTCCAGGAATATCTGCTGTTCTATAGCCACTCTGTGGCAGTGATAAATGTCATTTGCTGAATGAAGGTTTTGTCCACCACTTTCCTCTGAATGAGGAACCAAGATCCCTGTGATACACATGAGTGTGAAACACATGAGGGCAGAGATTACATGGAATATGCAGCAGTGATATATTGCAACACGATGAATCACCTGAGGCATGTTTTTTAGTATGAGCAGATAACTAACAAAAAGATCAATCCCTATTATCCAAATTACAACTTTATATTGCACATTAAAATATGTATAAAATAGTGCTGTATAAAATAACTAGTAAATTGTATTTTTGTGTCACACGTGTTTATATTTTTTTCCCACAGATTTTCAAAAATACACATCAAAGGTTTAGCCGTTTTGCTTCCCTGCAGCTTTATTTGTGAGGTAACAGTATTCACAAGCTGACCATCCAGTGGAATTTCGTTGTTTTTTATTCATGCTGAAAGCAAATTCATAGTTAACACTTTGCATTTAACTGCAATCATCTCCCACTGCAATGATCTTTTGAACTTGTCACAAGAACGGGCAAACGGCTGAATCCAATTGCAGCAGGTTTATTAGCTAAACTAAAAGTCCACAAAGCCAAATCAGGGTCAGGGGTTAATAACAGCCACAAGTTCATCAGGCGTAGTCAGGACCCAGGTGAGAGTTGGGGAGGGCGGCAGGCAAACAAAGTCAGAGTCAGAGTCAGAAGACAAGAGACAGGAGACAGAAGACAAGGTCCAAATACAATGCTCTGTAAAGAAGGCAGAGTAGCACAAGCAAAACACAGAGTGTGGCTCACACTCTAAAAAGAGTATTTGGGCTGTAGTTGGAAACATAAACTTTTTTACATTGATCTTACGTACTTATTTAGTTTGGTGAAAATAAATCATTTTTTTCAGTTCATTCCACTTAAAAATAACACGAAGTTGTCTGACATAGTTATTTTACTTTCAATCAACTTAATTCAAATAAGTTGGTGTAACTTTGGCGTCAATACGTCATAACGTCATAACAAAAGGCAGCGCAAGGAATTGTGGGTTACCATTTTCTTTGCCTATCTGGGCAGATTGGAGTTTAAGTGTGAGTTTTTTGTCCATGGGTTTTGTTTTGTAGCTGTTTTACTCTGTTTTAACTAGTAATTTAAACAGTTATGTTTAATTCTTTCTGCACCATGAGTTAGAGTTTGGTAGAGGATGATGACCAACCCCCTTGTGCGGCAAAAATCGTATGCCCCAATATTTAAGACAGAGTTCACAACATGTGAGGTCCTGCCGTGTAATGCAAGACACTGCCGGGTCATTCATGTCTTTGATATGAAAATGACAAGGCCCATTGGTTGGAACTTGGAACAGGGAAATTTATCAATTGAATTTGTAGAAACAAAATGTAAAACATTTTTTTAAGTTAGATCAACTTATTAAATTGAGTTTGCTAGCCATAAAAAATAGGTTGAATAAACTTAATTCAATTAGGGGTTACCAATTAAAGTGATTCAATTAAGTTGGATCAACTTTTTTCTTTTTAGAGTACAGTGCAGTGCTTAAGTAGACTGTGATTGATTTAGTGAATAAGAGTCAGGTATGTGGTATCCAGGAAGTGCACACTGGGATTGCTGGTAGATGAAGTGAATTAAGTACTCTGGAGTTGGTTCCCGCCGGTGACCAGTGGGGGAGACAGAGTTCTGACTTCTGACAGATCTATTTTAACCCTTGTGCTATCCTAGGCACTTTAATTCGGGAGTTGGGTCTAGACCCACTAGACAGTGCCCTGAACCTTTTTTCTTCAATGGTTTGTGATCTTCACTGGTGTCCATGGATTACATGAAATCTTCTTAACCTTTATCCACCTTTGTCAAGGTGGGAGAACATGTCAATGTAAGGGTGGAGTCATAGGATAGCACAAGGGTTAAAAGCAATCCCAGTGGTCTTTTAATTCTGATTATGTATCTTTTTTAGCCAAAATCACAACACCTGTGTCGTTTTCTAGGACATATTGTGTTGGATTATTATGTTAAATGTACTTAAGGTAATTTGATCTGGCATAAAGAAATTTAGTTTTTGTCTTTACCACTAATTAGCATTAATTGTGAATCGGGCATGCATATAACATGGTTCTGTGGACTTGAGAAGCAAGTGTTCAGTAAAATAAAGATGATCATTGCCTCTGTCACGTTTTTCTTCGGATTTCAATGGAAGCTTTAAATTATGCTTCCGGGTTAATGAGCGGTTGGACGTTGCCGTTTGCAGTTCTCACATCGATTTTCAAGCGACTTAAATGTTCATTAGCTTCAAAAAAGAGAGCTGACCATGGCCCACAAGAAAAACCAAGCAACAAGTGACAACAATGACATAAATAAAATCCTTGACGACATCCAAACTAAGTTAGCTTGGCTAACTCCTCTCATGGAGCTGGTGGAAGAGATCCAACTCAAAACGAGCAACAAGATAACTGGGTCGACATTCTGGAGAAAGACTGGACGATGTGGAACAACAAGCAAGGATGAATAATGTAAGTCTCACTTGGATTACAGATGAACCATCAGGCAAAGTTAACTGCAGCTGGAGCTAGCATTGATAGTCCTAATAGCGCTATCATTGCTAGCATTTCTTCAGAACTTGCGAGCGAGGGTGAGACTCTGGAACACCAAGTGGAACCAAAGGGATTTCCCTGAATCTACAGTCAGGATCATAAATATTTAGACAGAGACACATTTTTTCTAGTTTAGTTTCTGTACATTATTTTAAATAAAACAACTCAGATGACATTGAAGTGCAGACTTTCAGCTCTTATTACATGGGTTGAACAAAAAGATTGCATAAAAATGTGAAAAACTCAAGCATTTTTTAAACACATCCCTTCATTTCATGGGATCGTAAGTAATTGGAGAGCGTACCAGAGGATGATCATGTGAATGAACGTGAATACCGATGGAAGCTTTTGTGCTTTTTAAAATAAATAAATCTGATCTCTAAAACATCCTCCTGTGTCCTCAATGCAATGTAATGAGACACACACAGACAGAAATGTGACGGTATCTGCTGTAAATCTATGACGTAAATAACAGGAGAAATGATCGGCTAGTTAGTTAGCATGTAGCCTAATAACCTTTGAATGTGAAGCGACTGACTGCTAAAGAGTATGTTAATAAAAGACAAGTCTTGAATATTATTATTCCTATTCGACCCTAAACTACAATATCAGCTGGCTGGCTGTCTACCGACCAGCCAGTTGCCAGAATGCCAGAATGACAAGCAAGGAGCTCCGCGGGGAGCTAAGCTAGTAGTAGTAGCCTAGCAGAAGCTATCGTATGGCAAAGCAGCCTAGATATCATAAATCTGATTATATTTTTCTTATATTCATTGACAGTAATAAGTTGATCATTCTTGTTTTTCTTTTTCCTTTCTTGAACGAATGTGGGTCACAGAGACACGGAAGTTACCGCTGAAAGCGGCTTTTGCAGCCGGACAGACTAAGAGCATATCCGTGTGAATGACTTATGATGTGAATAATTATTGCGTTCGCACGAGTTAATCATTTCGAGGGAACGAAAGAGTATTTCGAGGGAACGGAATAGTATCTTGTGGGAACGTAATATCATCTTGTGGGAACGGAATAGTATTTCGTGTGAACGAGTTACTAATCTGTGGGAGCGAGATATATTTTAATTTTTTAATGTCATGACACGGGCTCCGTAAAAATTAAATTTGGACTTGAATATTTTTTTAACAAATAATTATTTAGTTACAAAGCTTAAATGTTTAGTTTGGAAAATATATATTTAGGTCAGATCTAAAAATTGAATTTTTAAACTTAATGTTTACTTTTATTACTTTTATATACTATAATAATGAGGGACTTTCTGAATAGAATTTATAACTCTGTGACCTTTGACCAAAGGGATCTGTCTATCCATGACAGTAGGGACAGATAATGAAGCTGGTCCCTGCCCACAGGTATTAGGAATCCTTGTCATCATGTCACACCCACATGACCTGCCAAAGCAGGACAACTGTGCTGGAGTCCTTCAGACAGCCAAATGCAAACCATCAAGTATATAAATGCAGAAAACACTGCGTTTAGATGTGGTGCGCAGATGCATCTCACAATGTTAACAGTGTTTGGGAAGTTTCTATTGGAATCGTCTGACTGACACTAATGGTCAGACAAATCCACACTTCCAGCTTCCATGTACTTTTTTCATTCTGAAAGTGATGCTTTATTATCATAATCAGTAAAATCAGCTATTTACACTCTTATTAATGCTTCTTATTCTTTCAACCGTCAGGGTTCAAACCATATCATAGCACTGAACCGGCAATAGTTAAAGTCTCTGACGTTATTGGCCTCATTCTAATGACTTGTTATTCTGGTCCTGTTAGACCTCAGTACAGCCTTTGACACTATCGACCACAGTATTTTACTCCAAAGAGAAGAGCATGATATAGGGTTTAGAGCACTTGCTCTCCAATGGTATTTATCCGATAGGTTAGTCCCACAGGGCTCAGTTCAGATTGAGAACACTTGGGTTAAAGGCTCCATGATTTATGTCAAACCACTCGGTCCACCGGACCGGTCCAAGGTTCTGGCTGTTAACACCATGAAGGACTTTAAGAAGTGTTTGATCACAGACGTCTGAACCAACATGCAGTAATAAATCATAATATTTTCAAGAAATATGATGCCTGGTTTCATCGCTTTCTCCATAAGTCTGATGTGACCCTGATTTTCAGCAAAGATCTGACCTGCAGACAAGTTGACCTCAACTTCCAGCGACGCTGATATCAGCTGAAGAAGGATATGGACCTTAATCTAATGTCTGCAGACATAACATCGAAGAGAACTATAAACTCTGTTTCCAGAAGAGCGGCTGTTAATCAGCAGAAGAAGGAATAGCAACCTTGGTCATTCGACAGATTATGGACCCTTTTTTTATTTTACTTCACAGCATTACTTTATCATAAAAATAAATAAATAAATAGATAAAACAAATGATTAATCAAGTAGTGAAAATGGATAAATTGATTGACTTTTAATGATATTACTTCACTTGCTCCAAAAATTGATAAATTGAGTCATCATTTTTTCTTAATGTAACATAATTTTGCACATATTTTTAACTTCTGATACTTGATCAAATTTTGCTATGAAAATTTCTCAAACAGTGTTATGTCTATTTTACTGATATAGTATTATTTTTTAATCATATCAGTGAATTTTATAAGTAACATAATATGCATATATTTTGAAACACTGATCTGCATATGCCATGTTGATTTCTAAAATTCAATTCAATTCTATTTGTATAGCCCAAATTCACAACAACAGTCGTCCCGATGGGCTTAGGTAATTGGAAAAGTTAAACACAAAATCAAGAGGATCATGAATACATAGAATTCAATAGGAAAATGCTAAATTGAACTAACAAACTGACTAAGCCAAACTGGACATCCCTGCCCTTGGACCCCCCCTTCGCGGTAAGGAAAAACTCCTAAAAAAAAACGGAATCCGGAAAAAACGAAGAAACCTCAGTGGTGCCCACATGAAGGAAGGATCCTCCCCCAGGACGGACAGGCAATTTACTGGAACTCATAGAGAAGAATTACTTATCTAACTCTACAACTACATATTTAAAGTTCAGCAGACGAGCTTCATCCAGCCGGGGTTGAGGGGGACGGCCGGGGCCCCGGAGTCGAGCCGGAGACAGGATCCACAGCCAGGTGTAGGAGCAGGAGCAAAGACGAGGTACATGGCCAGGAACAGAGACGAGCCAGAGGCAGGATCCACAGCCAGGTAAAGGCGCAGTAGAAGAGGCGAGCCAGAGACGAGGTACACAGTCAGGTACAGGAGCAGGGATGAGCCAACTGCAATCTGGAAGCACTCCCACTCCCCAGGAGGGGAGAGGGAAAGAGGGACAATGCATGAATCACACTGCATGGAGGCATGGAGAACTAAATGATGAATAATGATCAAGAATAGAGAGGGGAAGGAGGGTAGAAGTAGATGAGAAAAGAGGACAGAACCCCAGCGCACCATAGTTACCCCAGCTTCAACTTCTAGCAGCCTACTAACAACAAATTGTTATTGTTATTAAGTTTAATTTAAACACATTAACATTAAGTTAAATAATCTCTGAATACTAACTAGTCTGACAATAAGCCTGTCCAAAGAGGAATGTTTTCAGTCTAACTTTGAATGTAGAAACTGTGTCGGCCTCTCTTACATGAGCTGGGAGCTTATTCATAAAACAGGAGCTTGGTGGCTAAACGCTCAACCTCCATCTGTACTTTTACTAATTCTAGGAACCACAAGCAGACCTGCATTTTGCAAGCGAAGTGTCCTGTTTGGATGGTAAGGGACTATGAGGTCCTTAATATAGGACGGGGCCATTCCATGTAAGGCCTTATAGGTTAACAGGAGGATTTTGAACTGGATTCCAGAATCAACTGGGATCCAGTGAAGTGAAACTAACACAGGAGTTATGTGATCTCTTCTGCTAGTTCCTGCTAACAATCTAATTGCTGCATTCTGAACAAGCTGGGGACTTCTTAAGGAACTCTTAGGACACGCTGCTAACAAAGAGTTAGAGTAATCCAGCCTCGACGTAACAAATGCATGGATGAGTTTTTCAGCATCAATCTTAGAGAGTATATTTGTGATTTTAGCAATATTCCGTAGGTGAAAAAAGGCAGTTCTCTATGTGAGCCTTAAATGATAAATCCTGGTCAAATAAAACCCCAAGGTTTCTAACTGTGGAATTAGGGGCTATACTTACGCCATCCAGGGAGACTATCTGATCAGACAGAGCATCTCTGAGGTTTTTAGGACCTAGTATAATGACCTCAGTTTTTTCTCGGTTCAGGAGGAGGTAATTAATTGTCATCCAGTTCTTGATGTCTCTGATTCAGGCATTCACTTTTTTTAATTGTCATTCTGGTCAGGTTTCATGGATAAATACAACTGCGTATCGTCAGCATAACAATGAAAATTAATGCTGTGTTTCCTGATTATGTTTCCTAGGAGTAGCATATAAAGCATAAACAGGATGGGTCCTAAAACTGAGCCCTGTGGAACTCCGTAGTTAACTCGAGTGCAATGATAGGACTTTCCATTTACATTAATGAACTGATAGGTTATTTTTTACATAATTTAAGCAATTCATCTTTGTCATGTGCTTTATTTCATGGTATGTATGACGTGGCAGACCCAGATGCTGACAACCTGGAAGTAAACTCAGGCAAATAGTGAAAAACAAAGAGTCTTTAATTTTTCCTGCCTGGAAAAATAACAAGTTCTTGCTGTTCACGTTCACTAGCTTGGAGCTCCGAAGCTGAAGCAGCATAGCAGCAGTTTGTGGAGCCTTCGGAGCTAGGGCTGGAGACAAGGCATGGCTGGAGCGGAGCGCGGCTTGAGGCGAGGATGGCAGCAGCCTTCGGAGGTCTTGGGAACCGAGTTGGCACAGGAGCGGAGCGTGGCGTGAGGCAAGGATGGTTGGAGCGGATCTTGACGAAGATCTCCCAGGTGGACACTCGTGGTGATATAACCTCGAAGTGGATCAACAGGCAAGGTAAGTAGAAAGCCAGGACGACGATCTGGGTGAAGAAATGGTCGATGAGGGAATGGTCCAGAATGAGGGAACAGGAGATCCAAGACTGTTCTTCTGGACCGTAACCCTCCCAATCCACCAGATATTGATAACCCCGACCCCGATGCTGGACATCCAGAACCCTGCTAATGGTGAAGGCAGGGGCCTTCAATGATATGGGTGGGTGGAGGGGAGGCGGACGGCGGGCAAAGAGGGCTCTCCTGCACAGGCTTAATCTGGGAAATGTGAAATGACGGGTGAATTTTGAGAGCTCCCGGGAGCCGTAAACGGACATAGGTGGGGTTGATGATAGGGTCAATAGTGTAGGGACTGATGAAACGAGGTGCAAGTTTATGGGAGGAGGCCTGGATGGGTATATTGCGAGAGGAAAGCCAAACTTTCTGACCTGATTGGTAGGTGGGCCCCACCACCCTGTGATGGTTAGCGATGCGGCAATTGCTCTCCCTGGTGGGCAGGAGCGCTTCCCTGGTTTGGTGCCAGATGGTTTCGCATCGTTGGAGGTGGTGTTGAACCGAGGGAATAGCTAAGTCCAGCTCCTGTGAGGGGAACAAGGGTGGTGAGTACCGCAGAGAAGCTTCAAAAGGAGATACCCTGGTGGCAGATGACGGGTGGTTGTTGTGGGCGTACTCTATTCAGACAAGATACTTAGACCAATCAGCAGAATTCTGAGCTGCTAGGCAACGAAGAGCGGCCTCAAGCTCTTGATTTACCCTCTCTGCCTGCCCATTAGATTGAGGATGATAGCCGGATGTCAGGCTGACCGTGGCCCCTAACGCCGAGCAAAAGGCCCTCTAAACCTGTGAGACAAACTGGGGTTCATGGTCAGAAACAATATCCATAGGGATGCCATGATGTCTGAAGACCTTCTGGACCAGGATCTCCGCCATTTCCGTAACTGTGGGCAGCTGGGTGAGAGGGAGGAACTGGGCGGCTTTAGAGAAACGGTCCACCACGGTGAGTATAACAGTGTTACCCTGAGAGGATCCCAGTCCAGTGATGAAATCCATGGCAATGTGCGACCTAGGAGCGGTTGCAGAAGCCCGGCGGGGGGCATGTTGGAGGTCTTAGAATAAGCGCAGGTGGTACAAGCAGCAACGTATTCCCTGACATCCTTCTCCATGGAGGCCCAGAAGAAACTTCACCTCAGGAGGTTCAAAGTTCTGTGGATGCTATATGGCATGCTATGGCATGACATGCTATACGGGAACCGTGACCCCAGGAGAGCCCATCTGTATGAAGGGATGTAGGAACATACAGAGTGTAAGGAGGTGCCTGTCATGGTTTCGGTTTCTTTCTATTGGTTTTTCCTTTCCGTCTTGTTTCACTCATATTTGAGTTCTGTTTCCTGTTTTATTTTGAAAGGTTTCCTGTTTTGTCATGCTTTTGAGTTTTACTTCCTTGCTCCCAATCTCTCCTGATCATGTTCCCCTGTGTCTTGTCTGTCCTGTCTGTATTCAAGTCATGTCTCTGCCTTCCTCTTGTGCTGGTCCATCAATGTCTCTAACGTCTCTTCCCTGACTCCCTTCTGCCTTGTGTTCATGTTATGCCCATAGTAAGTTTAGTTTAGTTTTGTTTTCCTGCTCTGCAGCGCTTTTTGTTGATTGAATACACCCTTGCCCTGGAACTGTGTGCCTCCCGTCTCTGAGTTTTGGGTCCTTCATGCTCCCTAGCCCTCCCTACCTGACAGTGCCGGGGGGTGATTAGGCTCCTCACCTTGTGCGAAACTCTGGACTCAACATTCCAGGTGAGATTTCCTATGATGCAGGTGGATGGTAAGATGGTGGATGAGCCGGAATCATCACTGGAGCTGTATTTTCGAGAGAGTGCATCTGGTTTGATGTTACGGCTTCCAGGTCTGTAAGTTATAGAGAAGTTGAATCTGATGAAAATAAACACCAGCGGGCTTGTCGTGAATTGAGTCTCTTGGCAGATCTTAAATAAGCCAGGTTCTTGTGGTCGGTCCACACAATAAACGGATGTTGAGCCCCCTCCAGCCAGTGACGCCATTCTTCTAAAGCTAACTTGATAGCTAGCAGCTCACGATTACCCACGTCATAGTTTCTGTCAGCTGGTGATAGTTTCCGGGAGAAGAAGGCGCATGATTTCAATTTGCCAGAAGTTTTCTCACGTTGAGAAAGAACTGCCCCCACTCCAGTGTCTGAGGCATCAACCTCTACAACGAACTGACTAGTAGGGTGTGAAGGAAATTGTTGTATTATTATCATTGTATAAATGTATTGGGTTAAATGTGTATGCTTAAATGTTAACTCAGATTGACCTTTTTACCTTTTTAAAAAGCTTTGTGTGTTTGTTCATCTGCTTCTCATCCCAATCCCAGTTAGGAAGAGGGGGTTTTACGACACACTGTCCTTAGCAGATAAGCAATACTGTTTGAACTTAGAATGCACCAAATGGGTCATTATACGACACCCCCTAATGAACTTTTTCTCTGTGTCTTGAAATTGTGACCTCCCACTTGAGTTCTTAATAAAAGAAGCATGACGAGAGGCAGTTCTTTGAGAAGAGCAGCGTGGTGGTTGACTTCTGTCACACTGGTTTTCTTCTCCCTCGTGCATGAGAAACTTGATTCTTGTTGTGGTCTGTTGTTTATAATTGTGTTTTTCTTTAATGTCTAGATGCATTTATCTGACATAGGGTCTGGTTGGATGAGGATGGGTGCCGTAATAAAGAGTTTCTTGAGCTTATCAAATGCTGACTGGGCTTCAGGACCCCAGGAGTAGGTTGTCTTGGTCGAGGTGAGTTGTGTGAGAGGTGAGGCTATGGTGTTGTAATTACAAATAAATTGCCGGTAGAAGTTGGCAAACCCTAAGAACTGTTGAAGTTTTTTTCTGTTCTCAGGTGGCTCCCAATTGGAGACTGCCTCGATCTTAGCAGGATCAGGTTTAATGTTTCCTGCTTCAAAAACATAACCTAGGAACGAGATGGTTGTGGCGTGAAACTCGCATTTTTCAGCCTTAACATAGAGCTCATTTTCAAGTAGGCGTTCGAGAACGAGACGTACATGATGGGTATGCTGGAGAATATCAGGGAAATAAATAAGGATATCATCAACATAAACAAAACAAAGCGGTTGAGGAAATCACGGAGGATGTCGTTTACCAGGCGCTGGAAAACTGCGGGGGCATAAGTGAGGCCGAAGGACATGACTAAGTATTCGAAGTGGCCCAACAGGGTGTTAGACATATTAATAAATACCCCCATCAACCCCCATTTACTCGAGTTGGGATTGACTGTTTTGGGCCATTTGAAGTGAAGAGCAGGAGGAGTGTTTTGAAGAGATATGGAATAATATTTACCTGCTTCGAGCAATACATATTGAAGTGGCAGCTTCATTAGACACAGACTCCTTTATAAATACTCTCAGACGCTTCATAGCAAGACGAGGTCAAGTACTGGAACTCTGCTCTGACAATGGAACAAACTTTGTTGGAGCAGAACGTGAGCTGAAAAAATGCTATAGAATATTGGAACCATTCCCAAATTAACAACGTGCTTCTGCAAAAGGGAGTCAAATGGAGTTTCAATCCACCAGCTGGCTCACATCATGGAGGTTCCTGGGAGAGATTAATAAGATCTGTACGGAAGGTCCTGAACTCCACCTTGAGGGTTCAAAATTTTGATGAAGATGGACTTCACACAGTTCTTTGTGAAGTGGAATCAATAATCAACAGCCGGCCAATAACTAAAGCATCCACAGATCCTAATGACCTGGAAGCACTAACACCAAACCACCTACTACTGATGAAAACTATGCCATGCTTACCACCAGGTAACTTTCAGGAAGCTGATATATATGCTCGACGCAGATGGAAGCAGGTGCAATACATGTCGGACTTATTTTGGAAAAGATGGATTAGAGAATATCTACCTCTACTACAGGAGCGTCAGAAGTGGTCTGGAGTGAAACGGAATATGATGCCAGGTGACATTGTCATCATCATGGACAACACAGCACCTAGAAATTCCTGGATCATGGGAAGGGTTTTACAGACTTTTCCAGACAGAAGAGGATTTGTGCGTCAAGTGCGGATTAAAACCAAGAGTGGCTGTCTGGATCGCCCAATAACAAAGATCTGCCTACTACAAGAAGAGGAAGCTGGATGAGGAGCTACTGCTTCACACTACAACATTTTTGGCTGATGGACTTGAGTGGGACATAAGGACTAATAGGTTATCCTTCTTGAGAAGAAAAGAAGATGGGATATCAATTATGGACTTTATGCAAGTTTTTTTAGTGATTCATGTCTCCTACTAATATAAATGTGTGTAATTATTATGTGTATTAACTTAATAATTAGGGGCTGGTGTGTAGGTGCCATTAATTAAGTGTGGTCTTTCTTATGTTAAATGAATATAGATTTGTTTGTGATTATAGGTTATTGTGTAGGTAATCAGCTGGTGGGTCACATGGTTGTGGGCGGTGACATTCATTGATTATAACTCACCTGTGGTTTTTTCCCTGGGTAAGATGGAAGGGGGGGGGGGTGAGCTGGGTTGCTGTATTTTTTGTTGACCGCTTCATATGTTTTTTGCGCTACATACGCTTTTATGCTTTTCCCTTGATTCTTTGTTTTTTCTATTTTTGATCATAATATTACAAGTGGATTTAATTACCTTCATTTTCCATTATTAAAAGCTACAAGAATACAAACTTCGTTATGCTCTATGGTTTTTGAGCGCGTCAATCAAAACCCGGACCCACCCAGCGTCAGCCTCTCAGCGACTGTTTGGTTTAGTCGCTACATACCCCTCCACTGTTTTTATCTGTTTTTTACCCAAGAGACCTTTTTGTATAGTCACCAGAGCCACATTTTAACTATTGCATGCTATTTATTTTTTTTACTAATTGTGTGTGTGTTTTTAGTGGGTTTTATTGAGCCTGGTGTTTTAGCTTTTTTATGGACTTCTTGGGTTTTTACTTTAAAGACGGAGGCTCCTGGCTCCAACGGATGGACAGAGAAACAGACTCCTCCAAGATTGTCCCCTCAAATAAACTTTTTTCTGCGCCCTGTTGAACTGTGGTCCTGGGTGTCCTGTCCCCACACAGGTCCAAATCTAAGAAATCTGCCAGGCTACAAATGGGTCCGCCATCCACAGTGTGTCCTCCCGCACAGTTAATATGACTGTGTCTGTATCTGGTAACCACACAGAACTTAGGAGATTTTTTGTTGTAAAGTCTCTTAGTCCACAGGTTATGTTGGGTTTCCCTTGGTTAAGCAGGCATACCCCTCACATTGTCTGTCTTTGTCTGATGAATCCTGTCTGATCCTTATGTATCAGCAGTGGGAGAATTGTTTCCAATCTCCTTGATATTATAGAAGTGAATAGTTTGCAGTCGATGTTTAAAACACTAACTGGCTGGTAGTTAGCACAATCCAGTCTGCCCTTCCCCTCTTTGGGGATTATAGATATTATTGCTTCATTCCAAGACAGTGGAGTCATTTTCTTCTCCATCACCCAGTTAAATGTTTTTAATAAGGTTGGAATTAGGTGAGTTTCCATCGTTTTATACCATTCTGGACTAAACCCATCTGCTCTTGCCATTTTTCCTCTTTTTAGTTTTCTGATTGCAAATTGAATTTCTTCACGGGTAATTGCTGTAAGTAATTTTTCATTTTGCTCAACTGTTAGAGTTGGCAAATCTAATTGTTTTAAAAATGCATCTATTTGGTCACTATTATTTAGGTTTGTTTCTGAGTAGAGATTTTTATACTATTCATGAAAACACTGTTGAATTTTCTCCTGGTCCGTTTCAATTTTTGTACTTGAAGGATTTTTTATTTTACAAATTGCTCTCTCTGCTTGTTGTTTTCTCAGTTAATAAGATAGAAGTTTTAAAGATTTGCCGCCTACTTCATAATATTTTTGTTTCATCAAAACAAGTTTTTTCTGTTCAGCCAGTGTATTAATGTCATCAATTTCTTTTTTTAGTTTTATGATTTCAGTCTTATGTTTGGTCTTTACGTTTTGGAAATGCTCCTGTTAAAGTTTTAACAGTTTTTCTTCTAAGCTCTTCAGTTTCTGTTGACTAGCTTTTTTCTGGTAGGATGAGATGTTAATTATTTTCCCTCTCAGAACTGCTTTTAGAGCATCCCAGAGAGTTCCTGGTGATACCTCACCATTATCATTATGTATTAAGTATTCTTTAATTTCACTGCTTAATTTATGTTCGATATTTGGGTAATTTAAGATGTTATTGTTTAATCATCAAACGGTGGATCTTTTCTTTCCTGCCAAGTAGAGACTTACTGTAACTGGATTATGGTCAAAAATTGCACATATTCCAATATCACTGTTTTTGACTCTTAGTAGGTCATTTTTGAACATAAATATGTAATCTAGACGAGTGTAGGCATTGTGAGGATGCGAGTAGTGCGTATGTTCTCTTTTAGTTGGATTGTTTTCCCTCCACACATCAACTATGCCCATTTCCTCCATGAGATGTCTGATCTTTTTCCCAATCTTTCTAAGTCACCTTTGCCATTTGAGGAATCAAGTGAGTTATTCAATACAATATTAAAGTCTCCGCCACATGTCAAGGTTCCTTGAATTTTTTGCTGAAATTATTTCAAAAATATGTCTATAAAATGACCAGTCGCTACCAGGGGGGACGTACACATTTAGTAATGTTATTAGAATACTATTGATAACTATACTGTTATCATTATATACCTGCCTTCTTTGTCTTTGTATTCTGATATATGTTCGTAATTCACTGCCCCAGTTATCAGGGTGGCCACTCCTCTCCTCCGCCCTGAGTTATGGGAAGAATAAAAGACGTGTTTAAAGCTTTAGATGCTCAGCATCCGGAAGATGCGTTTCTTGTAAAAAGACTATTTCTGCTTTATCTTGTTTTAGTTTGGACAATGTTTTCCACCTCTTAACTGGATTATGTAAGCCATTGATATTAAGTGTAACCAGTTTTATGTTTCTGTCATACATAATGTTTCACATTTGAATGTTTTGCACATATATTCCCTGCTCCTCATTTTGAACACTGAACTCTGAACAGAAAGGAAACTTAACAGTTGAACATAACTAAAAACAAATGTAAGTAACGTAAACTACCAAGGTAGGGGGTCTTAGAAATAGACCCTGTTGAGCCTTTAAAGGCAGTGTCCTCCTCACTTTGGTAGGGGGGGCCCTTTCGAGCAGGGGCTTTAGGTGTGGGAGGTTGTCCCACCGACAGAACCACGTATAATATCATTTACTTATACACCTGATGACCATTAAATCTTAATATTTTTATTTCAATTAAAGGCAAAAGATAAAAATAAGAAAATAAAAATAAAATGCAGATCTCCTCAGACAAGTTCTAGTAGATTCTGTTTTTATCAGAAACGGAAAAACAAAGTTACCATTGGGAAACCTTTCCAGGGTATTTATAAAACTCACTCCACCGCTGGATCAGCACCGGTTCTCCTGAAGGCTCTCAGCTTTTCTTTATAACTCGGACCCGGTAAGCCTGTTGCAGTGCGGCCGGTCCCTCTGGTCACCCTGCTCCAGGTCAGTTGCTTACCTTGTGCTGTCTTAGATGACCCCGCCCTTACTTTGACGTGTTCTCCCTACCATAACAAAGGTGGATAAAGGTGGACAAATTTCATGTAATCCGTTGAACCAGTGAAGATCACAAATCATTGAAAAAAAAATGTTCAGAGCACTGTCTAGTGGGTCTAGATGACCCAACTCCCAACGGTAAAGTGCCTAGGATAGCACAAGGGTTACGTTGTTCCAAAACAGATTCCGGTGGTTTGATAACCTCCACAGGAAATCCTCTTTTGCACATGTCTTCACTTCCTTCTGTTGCTGTGTTGTAGATCCTTACTCCATCAGCATACTTCACCTTCAGCCTTGCGGGAAATAGGGTTTGAAACTGGATTTGCTTGTCTTTTAGAATCCTCCGGAAAGCAGCATATTCTCTTCTTTTCTTGAGAATGAGTGGAGGGTAGTCATTGTCCAAAGATATTTGTTTACCTTTCCAGGTAAAGCCTTTTTGTTGCCATGCCTTGCGGAGTATTTGCTCTTTGGTCTTGAAGCTTAAAAACTTCACCAAAATAGAGCGTGGTGAGGCTCCGTTAGGGGGGGGGCGGCCCATTCGATGTTTATATTCTCCGCGTCCTCTAACTTCAAACCTTCACGTAGTAATGTTTCCACAAAGGCACTTGTAACCTTGCCTACCTGGATAATCCCAGGTGGGAGGTCGACTAAGCTCGTAATGTGAACTTATTTCCTTATACTCAAGATTTGTAAACGAGGAATGCGGTAGTAGACCCACAATAACACACTCCACGCCGATCAAATTGTATAAAGGAAAAAATAATCTATATTCAGATTTATAATCAATCAATCACAACATAGAATAATATTCAGTATTTCTTAATGAATCACTGTTGGATCCAACAACCCTTTAAATGGTGACTGAACACAAATACCCTCTATGGAGAAAAGTCCTTAAATTCTGAGATCTCAGAAGAAAAAATAGAAAAAAATGGAAAAAAAAAACCCTCCAGTAATGGAGATGGGGGGAAAAAAAGAAGTGCACTTAGAAAAAATGGAAAAATAATACTTACACGTCCTGAGACGGGAAATGTAGCTTCACCACTCCTCTGGTTTCGAAGCTACGAGTCTGGGTAAATCAGGTGAGCTTGAGTTCAGGTGGAGCCACAGCAAAAGCGTGAATTCCGCATAGATCCGGAGGGGTTCGGTCCACTCCTTGAAGCTTCTTCTCCAGTACCGATAGCAAAACCGTTGAGGTCAGATCTTAGTGATACTACGGTCTTGAAGAATGTGGCCCCGGGGCTCATTCAATAACATGCCCTTAGGCATGGGTGCACAAAAATGGCTCAATAGCGCCACCTACAAAATTTGTTTTCTAAGGCCCCACCTGCTTTATCGTACAAACCTAAATTTGACAGGGCATGTTCATCAGATGGAAACGTACAAAAAAGTCTCTCAGGTCCCACCTGTCACTCGCACAGGAAGTCTGCTATATTTATGTGAATTTGTCATTTTTGCTGTATTTTGGTCTTTTGCAGTCCTCGTACTAGAACGAACTCCTCCTAGAGATTTGTGAATAATGAATCCAAACTCTGGTTTTGTAAACTAGACACATGTCCGATGATAGTGAAAGTTTTAAGTTTTTCTTTATGTTTGTGACCATGGCGGTGTGCCGAAATTCAAGGTCGTTTCGAAAACACGCCATGAAAAGAATAATGGCTATTACTCAGCCATGCATAATCTAATCTGATCCAAAATTGATGTGCATGATCATAGTCTGACACTGAACAAATATTTTTTATCATAACTTCTTTTCCAACTGTTAACACAAACTTCACGGACATATAGCTGTAATTGTCCAAATGGTCCCTTAATATTTTCACAATTTTAAAACGAACTGATCAATTTTAATCATCTTTGTCCTCTTACATGAAAACAGCCTCTTGAATTTCGGCCGGCTGCAAGTAAGAATGCAACCACATTCCTTTGTCTCCACAGTGTCAAATGTCCTCTGGTGTCAAGTAAATTTGCAGGACAATGCTGACCTCTGCAGGAAATCCTCTGATTACCTGGAAATTTTATTGTTGTGTGTGCCTCTGCTGGTTTTCAACTTTAACTAAAACACCAAAAAAAAAAAACTGATAACAAATGTCTCTAAAAATTTGACAATCTTGGATAAGCTCCATAGCGCCACCTAGGTATTAAAAAACATATTTTTTACATATTCTGACCTGTCCTAACTGTGTGCTTCATTCGACATGCATGAAATCAAAACTGGAGATACTCAGAAGAGTCTTCTCTCATGATCTGCAGTTTAATGGGTGTACACTTGATGGTGCCTGCATAAGCCACTGCTAAACAGGAAGTGGTCGATTGCACTATACTCATGCAAATAAAAATTCATAAAAAATCAGCTGTGAAAGCTAAAATTCATAATAAGATGCCTCTTACAAAACTCAAAAGTGTTAATCAAAAGGATGTTGGGCATTACTATACATTATGTTTATAAATTCTTCAGGTGCTTTGTGTATATGTAAATTCAGTAAGTATGTTAGAGTCTCCACATACAAACATCAATTCTTAACTTAGTACAATTTTCTTCTGTCCATTCCTAAACCATGTTTGTGAGACTGCAATTAAACTGAAGCTTTGTGAAAACTGTTTCAAGTAGCCCTTGATTTGATAGCAATTGGCATACAAGGTTCTATTGAAATTGATTATGAAGAACTTATAATTTATGTTTGCAATATTAAATTGATCCTTACTATAGTATCACTATAGAAAATCATTTATTTCAGGGACAAACTTGTCTAAGGGACAAGTTGAATGATCGTCACATGATGGCGCCAGCGTGTGCGGCCTGCCATCTGTCAGCTCTGCTCCCATGTCTGTTTGTTGCTTTTTTATTGTTTTTAATAAGCTGCCACCCTGGCATACCTGTTTACCTGCGTCGTGGAAAGCTTCCAAGGAGACGGGGAAAGAGAAGCGGGGTTCTGCTGAGGATTAAGACCCTAAGGAGATTTTCTGAAGGGAATCGTTCTGGTTCCTTGCGCTGGGTCCTGTCTGTTGTTCCTGGAGCAGCGGTGGATCAGGCTCACCTGCCCGCAGCGCCCTTCTCTCTCTGTCGGCTCTCCAAACGCGGTGTGGAGCTCAGGAATCTTCATCCACTGCGTCAGGCCTCCTCATCTTTCAGGTTAACGGGTCAGGTGTTTGTGAGATCGGCCCTCATCAATGCCAGATCTCTCACAAAAAAAATGTTCTTCCTGAACGATTTTTTCACTTGCTGGGAGTTGGATTTCATGTTCCTGACGGAGACGTGGCTTCAGGCTGGAGACTTCACGCCCTTCTCCGACCTTCTCCCACCTGGTTGCAGCTTCCTCAGTTCTCCTCGAGTTGTATGTAAAGGATTGTAATCCTAACTAATAGGGGTACAAATATTAACCTTGCTCTGGCCGACTAACAGTATAGCAGGTCTCTGCCCGCACCTGTCAGTCCCTTTAACACCTGTGCCTTCGTTTGGAAGGTGTGTGTTCTGTCACCCTGGCCTATTCTAAAACTTTGTGGTAGTGAATGGGTGTAGTAAAACAGGCTTCAGAAGTTGATCCCTGACAGTCAGCTGAAGCGTCGTTCTGCAATACACTTGAGGCTCACTTGCAAAGATCCTGCCTTACAACAACTAGCCAGAGTGATGGAGTGCCCCTAACCCAGAACTGTCAAAAAGTAAAACCTAGATCTCTGTAACTGGCTCAATGTTTGTTTCACTTCCGGCTTTTCCCATCGGGGGTCGCCACAGCGAACGAGTCTCATGGTAAACTTGGCAGTGTTTTACACCGGATGTCCTTCCTGACGCAACCGGGCTTGGGACCGGCACAGAGGTAGAGAAGGAAACAGGGAGCAGCTCGCATTTGAACCTGGATTTTACGGACGGAAGGCACCGCAAACCAGCACGAGCTAAACCGGCTCCCCTGTAACTGGCTCAATGAAAACACCAAATATTTGTTTGAACAAGGATTAATTTGTGTTACCCCTCTACAGTATCAAAAGAAATATTACTCTCCGGTTTGGATGTTCAAAGAAAACAGATTTAGATATAAAAAACCAGGTGAATTATTTGACAGTCCAATAACAAGACACAAAACTTGAGAGTTGATAAACCACACAATAAATAAATAAATATATAAATAGATCCAATGGTAATCAAAAAAATGACCAGATAAATGAATAACTCAAACAGTAGGGCTCTTGACTTCCTGTGATGAACTAACTCCAGACATTGATAACAGTTTCCTTCCAGAATGGGCTCGAAATGCCCGAACGGCGTTAACAGTCAGTTAAACCAGTGGTCCCCAACCACCGGGCCGCGGGACACTTGGCACCGGGCCGCGGGAAATTTTGGCACCGGGACGCACAGAAAGAAAAAATAATTGCCATTTTATTGTTTTTTTTTTTTTTTTTTTCCGAAAAAAACATTTTATTTTGAAAAGTGACCGGATTCTCTCTGTTACATCCGTCACACTTAACGCACGTCAAAGTCGCGACACCAAACATCAGGTGATAAACCCGCTAAAATTAAACCCAAACAACCAAAATGAGCAAGAAACAAACTTCTTTAGAAAGTTGCTTTGACAAGGGGAAAATTATTATTATTAATGTTATTATTATTATTATTACTAAGGAGAAAACACCACCCCCGGTCTGCGGTAAACGTGTCTTGTGTTGTACCTCAAACCCCCCCCACCGGTCCCCGGTAAACGTGTCTTGCGTTGTACCGGTCCACTGTGACAAAAAGGTTGGGGACCACTGACCGTCCGAAGCTAATGGTTACGACCGTTTAACTGTTAAACGGTTGTAACCATTAGCTTCGGACGGTTCCTTTTCGCGGGAAAATCAGACTGGTTGCTAATCCCGAATGGTCTGCAAAAACTTAAATGTTCAAAGACAGTGGTGGCAGCCTCCTGTGCCTCAGCTGTTTTCCCGGCTTGAACTGAATTCTCAGCTTAAAAAAAATAAAGGACAGAAAAAAAACAGTACTTTCTCTCCAGACCTACTGGTGTACAGCTGCTGAATTACCACAGCGAGTCACTTGGATGCTAGCTGTATGGCAGGGGAATACTCTTTCCAGATACTGCTCAGCAATACGGCTGCTCTGCGGGGACTGGTCTCCGCTGACGAAGCTGTCACTGACTCTGCACCCCGCCTCAGAAATCCCGATGCTTGCGGCCTGAGGACCTCCTCCTTACGTGCTGGCTGTCTTCCTGCCTCGCTCATGTAACAACGGGCAAGATATTGTCGCTTCAAATCCACTGTCGAACCTGCTCCAGGTTATTTTCGTCAATAAAATTAACAACTGAGACTGCCCATCCGACAAGTTTCTCTCTCTGCTTTTCCGTTTTTTTCTTTTTCTGTTCTCAACGTCTGTCTCCTCCCGCCTTGGTCCCACGTCTGACGTCATTTCCGGCCCGCTCCTCACTTTCTGTCACCGTTACATGTAGGCAGAGGTGGAGAAGTTGCTGTGGTTTTCCGATCACACTTCTCGTGTCGGCAGCTGCCAGCTAATAGTTTCTCAGCTTTGAGGTTCAGCTCGTGGAAATTAACCCTTGTGCTGTCTTGGATGACCCCACCCTTACTTTGACGTGTTCTCCCTACCATAACAAAGGTGGACAAATTTCATGTAATCCATTGAACCAGTGAAGATCACAAATCGTTGAAAAAAAAAGGTTCAAAGCACTGTCTAGTGGGTCTAGATGACCCAACTCCCAACGGTAAAGTGCCTAGGATAGCACAAGGGTTAAAGGTGACTCTGATTCTCCGGTTCTCTGCGTGCTGATCTACAGGCCGCCCAAGTTTAACAATGACTTTCTTCAGGACTTTGCCACATTATTGTCCGAGATAATTTTAAAGTATGACTGGATTTTAGTTGTTGGAGATTTTAATATTCATGTGTGTTGTGAGACCAAACCACTAACGAAAGATATTCTGGACTTGATCAACTCTTTTAACCTGCAGCAGTTGGTGAGGAGCTCCACACATGAAAAAGGACACATCCTGGATCTGGTTTTACCTCTGGGTTTACATGGAGATGTCAAGGAGATTGTTGATGCCTGTTTTTCAGATCATTTGCCCGTGTTATTTGAATTTGAGCTTTTAATGCTGCCGCCTGACTCGCGCGCCCCCGCCGCCTGATGAATGCGCAGACGGCGCTGCAGTTTTCAGCGGCTTTCTCAGCCTCTGAGCTTTCCTCCGTGGATGCCCATAATGGAAATGTTGATGAGCTCCTGGACAATTTTAACTCTGTTTGCACGGGCATTTTAGACGTTATTGCTCCATTTAAGGTTAAACGCTTTAACCGGCCCCGGAGCCTTGGATCAATGAACGCACTCGAGCGCTCAGACGCGTCTGCCGTCACGCGGAGCGTAAATGGAAAAAAGACGGGCTTCATGTTTCATTAGAGATTTTTAAAAACTCCTTGACTGAGTTTCAGGCTGCTGTGAAAAGTTCCAAGACCCAGTTTATGTCGAATGTTGTGTCTGAGAACATTAGCAAGCCTAAGGTCCTTTTTAACTCTTCAAAGTCTCTTTTAAGTCCTGGTGATTTATGCTGCCTGGCTCCTTCTGTTTTACTCTGTGAACAGTTTTGAACATTTTTTACTGGCAAGGTCAGTGCCATCAGGTTTTTACCCTCTCCTTATACCCCTGACCCCTCTGTTTAACCCTTGTGCTATCTTAGATGACCCCACCCTTAGTTTGACGTGTTCTCCCTACCATGAAAAAGGTGGATAAAGGTGGAAAAATTTTATGTAATCCATTGAACCAGTGAAGATCACAAATCATTGAGAAAAAAAAGGTTCAGCGCACTCTCTAGTGGGTCTAGATGACCCAACTCCCAACAGTAAAGTGCCTAGCATAGCACAAGGGTTAAACATCTCCACCTGCTGTTTTAGATCACTTTGAGCCTATCACTTCATCTCAGATTTCTGAGATAGTTCAGCACCTGAGGCCTTCCTCCTGCCCAGGTGACTGCGTCCCCCCAGACTCCTGAAGGAGGTCTTGGATGCCATAGGCCCCTGGATAGTTGGTCTCATCAACTCTTCTCTTGTTTCGGGGGGTGTGCCAGCTGCTTTCAAAGATGCTGTTGTGCAGCCCCTTTTGAAAAAACATAACTTGGACCCTAATGTTCTTTCAAACTTTAGGCCAATTTCACAGTTATCTTTTCTTTCAAAAATTCTAGAGAAGGTGGTTTATTTTTAATACCAGGACCATCTAAGAAAACATGATATCTTTAAGAAGTTTTAGTTTAGTTTAGAATTCTGTCATATCACTGAAACCGCTCTTCTCAGGGTGTGCAATGACCTTCTTTTAGCTATGGATTCTGGGGCCTCCACTCTTTTAATTCTTTTAGATCTTAATTCAATTCAATTCAATCTATTTGTATAGCCCAAAATCACAACAACAGTCGTCTCGATGGGCTTTGAAGTAAAACATGAACTCAAAAGGATCATGAATACAAAGAGTCAATACGAAAATACTAAAATAAACTAACAAACTGACTAAGCTATACTGGCATCCCTGCCCTTAGACCCCCCTTCGCGGTAAGGAAAAACTCTTAAAAAAACCGGATTCCAGAAAAAATGAAGAAACCTTACTGCTGCTTTCGTCACAGTGTTTTAATATCCCGACTGGAGCACTCTGAAAGGGCACAGCACTCAGTTGGTTCAGATGTTATTTAGGTGGAAGGAGTTTTTCTGTCCAAGTTGGTGTACCCCAGGGCTCAGTTTTAGGTCCTATTTTATTCTCGTTCTATCTGCTGACACTGGGGTCCATTTTATTAGGAATCTTGAGGTAAACCTTGACAGGCATTTTAAATTTGACAGGCAGGTCAGTGCAGTAGTCCAGTCTAGTTTTTTTTCACTTGAGGCTACTAAGCAAAGTTAAGCCGTATCTTCCTCCTCATGCGGTGGAACAAATGATTCATGCTCTAATCTTCTCCAGACTGGACTACTGTAACTCTCTGTACAGTGGTATTGACCAATCTCTGCTCCGCTGTTTCTAGCTGGTTCAGAATTTGGTGGCCCGCCTGTTAACGGGGACCAGACGGTTTGAGCCTATCACTCCGCTTTTACGCTCTCTTCACTGGCTGCCTGTGTCTTTTAGGATCACTTTTAAGAGTTTACTTTTGGTTTAAATGTTTGAACGGTCTGGCACCTGTATCTCTCTGAGCTGTTACATGTGTATCATCCACGTCGAGTCCTAAGATCTGAAAATCAAATGCTTTTGATGGTTCCCAGGACTCGGCTTGTGAGACAGAGCCTTTTCAGTTGTAGGTGAGGTCAGCCAGAACCGTCAGTGATTTTAAGTCACTTTTAAAAACTCATCTTTTCAGTCAGGCTTTTAACTCCAATGAGCAGATTTAGTGGGTGAGCTTGTTAATTTTATTCTTTTGTTGTTTTATTGTTTTATTGCTTTTAGTGGGTTATTGCTTTTATTGTTTCTTTATTGTATCATTTTGTCTCTGATTTTATGCGATTTTATGTTAAGCACTTTGGTTACTTCTGCTTAAAAAGTGCTATACAAATAATAAATTGATTGATTGATTAAGGGAAGTCTTTGATACCATGATGTAAAGTCCATATCTCACTCATAGTTGTATACATCAAGGTTTTGGTGTCCAGGGGGGTTTTCCAGTAAGCATGTTTAAACTACCCTGAACTCTGGCTGAAATCCGCCTGAACTTGCTTGTCGGTTCCAAAAGACTGGACATGAGTTGGTGTAATTACGCTCGACTTGGTAACCCTGGGTTAATGCACGTGCACGGCAAGTACATAAAGACATTCTCAATGGATCACCGATTTCCGGAGTCACCATGGAAACGCATGGAGAAAAAAAAAGAGCCCTTTACTTAAGTGAGACGGAGTCTGAGATTTTAATGACGGCGTATGAAGATTATACGTCCATCAAAAAAGTAATACGGCTGCATCAGCAAAAGAAAGAGTTTCTGCTTTGAGAAAAAGAAAGGACAAAGTAAACGCACGAGTTTCTGAGGAGCAAGCCCAGGCCCCCACCCCCAGGCGCCGGCCCTGAGAGAGCGCTGGTCAGGCCTCGATGGGACCAAGGCATCCAACTGGCTGGGGCAACCGCCGATTGCCAGCAGCAGAGACCCCGAACCGTCAAAGCCCCAAGGTCCCGTACCCATAGTGCTCCCCCCCCCCAAAAAAACCCCCACAAGACAGGGCCGACAAGTCCCCCCCCCCCCCCCACACACACACACACACACCCCGCAGCGGATGACACCCAGAGCGACCGGGGGCCCAAGAGGGTTTCCCCGCCCCGTCCCAGAGCCAGCGAAGGGTTGATCCCAGCCCCAGGTGCACATGTCACATGTAAAAAGAAGGACTCTGGTACACAAACTGTGGGAATTCACTTGTTTGTTGTGTTTGCTTGCTTGCACCATATACTCCTGCATGTTAACAGGGTATTTTTGTTCTGTTTTGTTTGTGTACCAGCGCTATTTACAGGTGGGCTTGAGGCCTTTAATGTTTTTATTTGTTTTAATCGGATTTTACTCTGTTTTTAATTATTTATATTAAACGTATTTTTTAAGTGGAACCACATGTCCACCTGGTTGAGTCCTCAATTCTTTTAGTGTGCCTTAATCACTCGTGTTGCCACATTTATTTAACACAGATCAGTGGAAAATAATATTTACTTAATTTACCTTTTTCCATTTTACCTGACCATTTTACCTGACCGCACGTCACTGACCCACATGAAGGAGGGATCCTCCCCCAGGACGGACAGGCAATTTACCAGAACTCATAGAGAAGAACTAACTTATCTAACTCTACAACTATATATTTAAAGTCCAGCAGACGAGCTTCATCCAGTTGAAGTTGGGGGGACAGCCGGGGGCGCGAGTCGAGCCGGAGACAGGATCCACAGCCAGGTGTAGGAGCAGGAGCAGAGACGAGGTACACGGCCAGGTACAGAGCAGAGACGAGCTGGGGAGTGGGAAAGAGGGACAGTACATGAATCGCACTGCACCAAACAGAGGCATCAGACAGTTATTTTACTTCATTCAAATTAATTCAATTAAGTAGATGTAACTTTGGTGCTGCTGTTAGTTTGACCGTGCAAGGAATTGTCAGATACCATTCCCTTTGTCTGTCTGGACAGATTTGGGTTTAAGTGTGACCAAATGTGTTTAGTTGTTTAGCTGTTTTACTGTGTTTTGCTGAGTTATTTTGCCCTGTTATGTTTAATTCTTTCTGCACCATGAGTGAGAACTGAAGTTAAGCTCAGTGGCATGATGACTGACTGCATGATATATATTGTAAATTATTACTGCATCATTCAATTTAATGTTATACAAATGAGAATATCTGCGGCCTCAAACTTGAGATTTCAAGAAGTACAATAAATTAAGATGGAAAAACATTAAATCGAATTGGATTAATATGACATATAGTTAGATAAATATGTAAATTTTAGTTGTATAACCAATTATTGAGTGTGATAGACAGAAGAAATGGAGTGCCGTGGGACCACTCTCCCACCCGTAAGAGACTTCAAAAGGGGCCAGTGCAATGTGGTTAGGGTGGCAGTCGAAGGCGGGTGCTTTGGTGGCCCAAACCCTGGTCATCGAACATCCCTTCTCTGGCAGGGAAGGAGCCCGAGCTTGTGCAAGAGGTTGAGAGATACTGTCTAGATATAGTCAGGCTCACCTCCAAACACAGCCTGGGCTCTAAAACTCAGTCCTTAGAGAGGGGTTGGACTTTCTACCAATCTGGAGTTGGTCATGGTGAGAGTCGGCGGGGTGGTGTGGGCTTACTTGTGAGCCCCCATCTCAGCCACCAAGTGTTGGACATCACCTCAGTGGACGAGAGGGTCATGTCCCTCCGCCTGCTCAGAGCTGTGGTTGCAAGGTCTCTGGTGCCTGTAGCGGTGGTAATTCCCGAACCCGGAGGTGGACACCAGAAGTAAAGGATGCCGTCAAGCTGAAAGAAGAGTCCCACCAGGCCTGGTGGGCTTGTGGGACTCCAGAGGCAGCCGACAGGTACCGGCTGTCTAAGTGAGCTGCGGCCCAGGAAAACCAGTTCTCTACAGGCACTGTTTTTAGTGCAGGTGGGGAACTGTTAACTTTGACTGTGGACATTGTCGGGCGGTGGAAGGGATACTTCAAGGATCTCCTCAATCCCACTGACATGCCTTCTTTTGAGGAAGCAGAGAATGAGGACTTTGGGGTGAGGCTCTCTCTCACCCAAGCTGAAGTCACCTCAGTGGCAAGGCTCCGGGAGTGGAAAAACCCCGCCCTAAGTACCTCAAGTCTCTGGATGCTATGGGAGTGTCTTGGCTGACACGGCTCTGCAGCATCGTGTGGCAGTCAGAAACTGTACCACTTTACTGGCTGTGTTTTGTGGATTTGGAGAAGGCGTTTGACTGCGTCCCCTGTGGTATCCTGTGGAGGGTGCTCTGGGAGTATTGGGTTCCGAGGAGCCTTACTAAGGGCTGTCCAGTCTCTGTATAACCGGAGCAAGAGCTTTGATCACATAGCCGGCAGTAAGTCAGACCTGTTCCTGGTGCATGTTGGACTCCGGCAGGGCTGCCATTTATCACCGGTTCTGTTCATAGTTTTTATGGACAGAATTTTTAGGTGCAGCCAGTGGCCTTTGTTTTGGGGGCCACAGGATTTCCTCTCTGCTCTTTGCAGATGATGTTCTCCTGTTGGCTTGATCAAACCAGGACCTCCAGCGTACATTGGGCCGGTTTGCAGCAGAGCATAAAGCGGCTGGGATGAGGGTCAGCACCGCTAAATCTGAGGCCATGGTTCTCAACTGGAGAAAGGTAGTTTGCCATCTCTTGGTGGGTGGAGTGTCCCTGCCCCAGTTGGAGGAGTTTAAATAGGTCTTGTTCACAAGTGAGGGAAGACCGGAGAGTGAGATTGACAGGCGAATCGGAGCAGCATGCGTAATTATGCGGTCGCTGTATGGGTCTATTGTGGTGGAGAGATCTGAGCCAAAAAGCAAAGCTCTCAATTTACCGGTCGATCTTCGTTCCAATACTTACCTATGGTCATTAGCTCTGGGTCATGACCAAAAGAACAAGGTCCCGAATAAAAGAGGCTGAAATGAGCTTCCTCCGTAGGGTGGCTAGTCGGTCCCTTAGAGATAGGATGAGAAGCTCGGTCAGCCCCGGAGAGCTCGGAGTAGAGTCGCTTCTCCTCCACATTGAAAGGAGCTAGTTGAGGTGGCTCGGGCATTAACTCCGGATGCCTTCTGGACGCCTCTCTGAGAAGGTGTTTCAGGCATGTCCTACTGGGTGGAGGCCCCGGGGAAGACCCAGGACACGCTGGAGAGACTATGTCGCTCAGCTGGCTGGGGAAAGCCTCGGGGTCCACCCAGAGGAGCTGGAGGAAGTGGGTGGGGTAAGGGAAGTCTGGGAATCTTTGCTTAGACTGCTGCCCATGCAACCCGGTCCCAGATGAGTGGAGGAAAATGGATGGATGGATAAAGAATACAAACAGAGAAGGTTGTTCATTCCTAGAGTCAACCAAAACCTAAACCAACATGTCGTACACTGCATTGATACCGATTGTTGAAGTAGAGTTTGGACAAAAAGTATAAAAACTAAAGAGAGGATCAAAAAGAAGAAAAAAAGAAAATCTTTGTAATCTGACTGGAATGATTTGTGGTTAAACACAAGATTCAATTTGGTGGATATTTCTACTGCTTTGGACATTACTTGTTCGGTTTCCTTTACCGGTATTACCAAAATCCAGGCCATTTTAATTAATTAATGTATTTATTTATGTTTTGTCACTTCTTTTCTTTTTTTGTTTTTATTCCGAAAATATTAACTTGCCTTTTGCACTGAAAGCTTTGTAAAAATTAGGGACACATTTAGTTTTTTTTTTTTTTTTAATTTGAAATGGTTTATTTTAAACAATTAGGTAGAAATAATACACAAAAGCAATATAATCATCAGTTGTAGATTCATACAGTAACTGATCAAACTTAGGACAATTAGACATATTAATAAATATTGCTTGAAAGGGAGTGGAAGGAAGCGAACTTATATAATCCCACCCCGTTATACTGTAACCATTTTATCACATGATTTATCAATTTCCGGTTCCTAGCTTTTATCACACAGAATTAAGAATCATAAGGTATCAATAAAGCACATGACAAAGATGAATTATTTCATTACTATGTAAAAAATAACTATTTTAGAAATCAACATGGCAAATGCAGATCAATCATCTAAAATATATGCAGATTATGTTACTTATAAAAGTCATTCATATGATACATATGAAACATAATACTACATCAGTAAAATAGACACAACACTGTTTCGGGAATTTTCATATCAAAATTTCATCAAGTATCAAAAGTTAAAAACATGTGCAAAATTATGCTACATTAGGAAAGATTTTTGAATTAATTTATCAATTTTTGGAGCAAGTGCAGTAATATCATGAAACATCGATCAATTACACCATTTTCAATAAGTGATTAATCATTTGTTTTACTTTTTTAATATATATATTATTTTTAAATATTTTTTTCTTTTTTTTTTCTTCTTTTTTTATATAATAAAGTAATGCTGTAAGGGAAAAATAAAAAGGGTCCATAATCTGTCGATTGTCCAAGGTTGGCATTTCTTCTTCTGCTGAATAACAGTTGATCTTCTGGGTTCAAAACAGTTTATAGTCTCTTCCATGTTATGTCTGCAGACATTAGAATCAGGTCCACATGCTTCTTCAGCTGATATCAGCTGCGGTGAAAGTTGAGGTCAAGTTGTCTGCAGGTCAGAACTCTGCTGTTATTCAGGTGACGTCAGACTTATGGAGAAAGTGAGGAATCCAGGTGTCATATTTCTTGAAATTATTTGGCTCTTTGATTTATTACTCCATGTTCTTTCAGACGACCGTGAAAAGACACTTCTCTAAATCCTTCATGGTGTTCACAACCAGAACCTTGGACCGGTCCGGTGGACCGAGTGGTTTGACGTAAATCCTGCAGCCTTTAACCCAAGTGTTCTCAATCTGCTTCTGCTTCCTGAGAAGCCGTGCATGTTTTGAGATTTCAGCATTCCTTCTAGTCAGATGGTCGTTCAGATAAGCAGCCGAACCTCTGAGATTTTTACGTTGATTCATCAGAGCTAGTTTGTGTTTTTGATTCACAAACCTGATGAGGATCGCTGGTTTATCCGTCTACTTTCTCCTGGGGAGCAGGTGGCAGGTCTCCATGGTGTTGAGATCCAGGGAAATCCCTTTAGATCTGAGAAATGAATCTATTTGCTGTACCAGAGATTCTGCACCGCTCTCTGTATCAGCTCTGCTAGCTACGCTAGCGCTAGCATTAGCAGTGCTAGCTCCTGCTGTCAGCTTCGTTCGAAGTTTGATTGGTACTCCAGTGAGAATGACATTATTCATCCTTACTTGCTGTTCCACATCGTCCAGTCTTTTCTCCAGAATGTCGACCCGGTTTTCTCGTTGCTTGTTTTGAGCCCGAAATCTTGGGTACTCTTCCATCATTTCCCAAAGTGGCGTTAGCTTAGCCGACACCTGATCCATTAAGAGTTTCGGCGTAGCTTGAATATCATCAAGAGTCTTTTTGAGGTCTTCATATTACTGGGTTTTCTTAGGGGCCATGGTCAGCACTCTTTCTGGAGAAAATCAACTTTTTAAGTAATTTGAAGATAGTTGTATCCGCAGAGAGCCGCGACCACGCGTCTTGCCGTAACCCGGAACCGGAAAAAAAAAAAAAAAAAGTTGGAGAGTGAGTGACAGATATTCCACCATGGCAACACCAGAGTGTGCCAAACATTCATCAATAAAACTTTTGCATTGGTTATTCAGAGCTTACATCGGTTGGATATCCCTACATATTTTAGAATTAAATTAGCGGTGTCATGCCAACTTGTGCTCCAATTTCCTAGCATTTGATCAACTTTCCAACTTGTCTATCTCTATAACCAGTGACAAATACAAGATTAAATGCCCACCTCAAGGGGTTGCAGCATCATGCACAATGTAGGTCTATAGAACTAATATAAATTCCTAAAGATCTAGGATGCTTGGCTCCTCATTGGTTTATGTTAGTTTTCTTTTTAGCTGAGTTTGTTTGTTATTTAAATCCATGAATAATGCCATCTTAATGCAGCATAGGCGGGCAAAATCCAAGTATTCTGTTGTCAAAAATGGTCTTGAACGCAAAGTGTTTCCCACTATTTGTCAGAGAAAAAGGACAGCACAGACCAATTTTACATTAGCCATTAGACTAACCCTTGTGCTATTCTTGGGGGTCAAAATGACCATTGACCTGTTATCCCTACCATGACAAAGGTGGATAAAGGTGGAGAGGATTTCATGTAATCCATGGAAACCTGTGAAGATCACAAATCATTGCATCAAACCTCAACCTTGGGTCACAGTTTTGTTTTGTTTTGTTTTGATATACGATTTGTGTATTACAAAAGAAAAAAGCACAAAAATTCAATGAAAACACTTTTTAAAATTTGTTAATAAGCAAGTAACAATGAAGAAAAACCGTCATGAAATAAAAAAACAAATAATAAATTCTCCTTACATGTGTTCCCTTTCAATGTAAAATATACTAGTAGCCAATAGGGATGCAACAATTCACTTTCCCCACAATTCTGTTCAAAAGTGTAACAAAATGTTTGGCTTAAAACCAAAAATTGTAAATATAATAAAAATAAATAAAAACCAAAAATTGTGGCATCCCTAACTGAAACCATAAATATAAATGCATTTATATTATTTTAGTATAATTTTAGTCTTATCAGTTGAAAAAATACCGATGTCGTATAAATCGGAATTCTGTCCACAAAGCAAAAAAAAATTAAACAAAAAAACCCCACACCTTTGTCAAATTTCTAATCAGTATTCAGACATGTACATTTCTGCAGAAAGACAGATGATTAGCTTGATGTTGGTTAACGGACACAACCTGTCGGTAAGGGAGGAAACAAGCACATTTCTAAGCCAAATGTGAGAGAAAACAGCGATGTCTCCAAAAGATGCGTAACCCTCCTAAATATGCAATATCCAGAGAATTAAACTGTTTTAAGTTTTTGTTTTTCCACAACTTTTTATTTAAAGAATTAGTCATATCAACACAGCAACTTCAATAATACCAGTTACATTTCCCTTATAAAGAGACAAAAAGCAAATAAAATGATAAAAAAACTAAACTGTATTGTATGACATTTCACTCAAAACAAATATCTGCACTGAAACAAACAAAAAAATAAATAAATAATAATTACATAAAACAAAACTTAACAATGAACATTGCTTCTCTTACATGATACCATCACAGCACTCCTTATCAAAAGCCTTTAAGCTGAGGTTGCAAAATTCCATACAGTGGAAATCAAAAATCTGTTGAATCGTCTGTTATGTCTAATTTTTGAATATATTTAATAAAGGGTCCCCAAATTTCCTCAAATAGGTGTTGTTTGCTTTTATGAATAGACATTATTCTCTCCAAAGGAAGGCAATACAACATTTGTTTTAGCCACTGATTTATGCTAGGTCTGCTCATGTTTTTCCAAGCCTGTGCAATACACCTTTTAGCCGTTAAGAAACTGATATCAATAAATGTACTCTCTGTATTACTAAAATAATGTTTCACTGGCTATATAGTCAAAAGAAATAGGGTAGGGCTCAATGTAAGTTGTTTTGAGATTATTTTTTCTATTGTAATTTTATCTTCTCCCAAAAAGATTTGTATTTGGTGACACTCCCACATGCAATGCTTCAATGTGCCTTTAAATCCACATTTTGCACAAACATCTGGTATGTTCTTATTATATTTATTTAGTTGCACTGGTGTCGTATATAAACGCATTAACCATTTAAATTGCAGTATTCTCAGTCGACTGTTAATAGACATAGAATGAATCTTACAACATGCCCTTGTCCAATCATTTTCATTAATATTGAGTGATAAGTCATCATTCCATGATTTTAATTTACCATTTGAATTCTCTGATGTATTGGATATCAATAAGTTAAAGAGGTCCGAAATTATACCTTTTCTTAATTTTTTTAACATCTGGGTTTCCAGCTGTGAAAGAGGAATTTTGTTAAGACTCTTTTGGTTTGCATTCACAAAGCTTCCTAACTAAACTGTTTTAGTTTACCATACATTTAAATTATTACTAGATTTTTGTGGTTTTAATTAATTTAATAACTATGAGCACAGTTGAAAAGCAAGCTGTTAAAAAGAATGTTCGTAATGCAGAGAAGTCAAATCAGTTTACACCCTTCACATATCTCAATAGAATTATAACCAAAAAAAGACCAGAAGAAAGGTATGAGCACAAAGATGTCTGATGCTTTTATTTATTTTTTTCTTACAATAACTAGAAATTTCACTATGTGAAATCTGCAGGGCACTTGTTTTTCTGAAACCAGTCAAGCTCAATTCGTCCATTTTTTTTTTACAAATTCAAGTTACAAGGACATCAAATAAAAGACACAAAGATGTAACAAATGTTTTGTTCCAAAACAAAAAGCTTGAAATAATTTTCATCGTCATCAAATAACAATAAATAAGGAGCATATTCCCTGTACACACAAATACTCTAATCTAAATTCTTTGTAATAAAAATAGAACTTCAGTGCATTTCCTTATATTTTTTTCCATTATTCTTTCTGTATACCTATAATGCACGTCTTGGTTCATCTTGAAAAAATTAAATTAAATTAAAAAAAAAAACTGGAAGCCATCAGAACACCAAATATTAACTCTCATTTAGGTGTAAAAAAATTGTGTACGAAACTAACAATACTTTGTCTTTCGGTGCCTTAATACTTAAAAACATAAAAAAACAAAATAAAACTACAATTTTATTCAAAATTAAATGAGCAGAAATAGAAATCTTTTAGGTTTTGGTCATTTATACATTTATTTATATTGTTTTAGTCCTTTGACAAATGGTCAGACATTAAGATTATCAGTAAAGTTACGAGAGCAAGGTATGCAACAGACACACAGTGACAGCATTACATATACACACACACAGTTATGACAAAGTTATGTACATATAACACACTGATTATAGATATCTATATATATAATAGAATATCTATATCATATACTCATACAACATCATAAATATAATATATATCTATATCGATAAATACCATATAGATAATCTATCTAATAGACACATATATACATACATAACATACAGACATACATAATAAACTACATACATAACACAGAGAGACAGAGAGACACAGACAGACGAGAGACAGAGAGAGAGAGAGAGAGAGAGAGAGAGAGAAGAGAGAGAGAAGAGAAGACGGAGAGAGAGCGAGCGAGCGAGAGACAGACAGAACAGACAGACAGACAGACAGACATACAGACACACACACACACAGAGAAGAGATATATAGAGTATATATATATAGACACATACATACTACATACACACATATATATATGTGTATATATATATATAGAGAGATAGTACACATATAGATATACACATATACATATATACACATACATACAAGAGAGATATATATAATATATATATATATATATATATATATATTATATATATATATATATATATATACACCACACACATATATATATACATATATTCGAAGCTGCCATACCGAAACGGTTCGGTTCAACTACGTGTCGCGTTACACCCCTAATATATATATATGTGTGTGTGTGTGTAAACTTCCTTCACACAAATAAGAGTGCAATATATAGCAAACCTGAATATTGCTAAAGAGCCAAAATTTTATTTAACAGTAGTATTGAAAACTGTATAAAACAAAACAACAAAAAACAAGACTAGTGTAGCAAACAATAAGCAAAGTGGTATGCGAGATGCATCAAGGTGGTCACACTTTTAAGTGCTCTGGTCTTTGCCATCTAAATGTCCTTTAGTTCCTCCCTCTATCCCAGCTCCAAAGAAAGGTAGCTCCTTTTCCTCTGGCTGCTGTCTAATGGCACGCGAGGCTACAGGGACTGCCAAACTGAGTCGAGGCGCTCTGGATGGACTGTCTGTGGCGCAGCCTTGGCTGGTCTCCGTAGAAGAGCTCTGGGTCTGGACGGAGCTATGTAAGCTGCCATACTGCTTTAAATCTGGCTTCTGCAAATCTGGTTTAGAAGATGCTTCTGCTGTAGTAAAATCGTGCTGCACTGACTGGCTGCTTCCTGTCTGGTGCACAGACCAGTGATCTGCAGGAGTGTTAAGCCCTTGGGTCCTAGGGGTCCTGCCCCAGTATGGTTCAAAGCGGGCCATCAAATTCTCCTCTAGTGGGGGAGATGTTGGTGATGAAGGTGTTGTTGGATGGTTCCTTGGCCTTGCTTGTACCATTTGGATCCCACCGATTGGTATCATCAGGTAGTTCAGTTTGGCTTTTTGGGAGTGCATGGGAAGATGGCTGAAAGTGGTGTCCGCAGTTTGGAGGCTGGGATAAGCTTCACCAGTTGACAGCCGAAAAGCAGATGAAAGCAAGCTGGTTTCCTCTGCTGCTGTACCACCTTTCTCCTGTAAGAGGAGCAAACAGTTTAGTTTTGTGGTTTACAGATGTTGAGAGGACACAGGCAGTGAGGGGAGGGGGTTAAATTCTGTGTGTGATAATAACAACTGACCTTATTGGCATAGCATCCTTTTGTGCTGGGACTCTCCCAAGGCAGGAGTCCAGTGGTTCTGTGCTGTAATCTCAACAAGGGAGGGGTAGGAACTTGAGATGGTTTGTAGCAACTTGGGGAAATGGGATGAAGAGGAGACAGGGGTCTGATGGGGGATGGCCCCCTCTCAGGGGAGTATGAGATGTGGCGCGTGGGTGTGGAGAGCTCGCCCCTTGGGGAAAGGCTGCGGATGGGCGAGGGAAAATCCAGACGGGGGGAGAGGCTGTGGCTGGGAGAGCAGCTTTCACTGCTGGGAGAGAAGGTTCTTGTAGACATCTTCCAGTTTTGCTGGGAGAACAGTACTCTCCTGCTGCCCGGTGACGTTGCTCTCCTGCTGGGCCACACTCCTGGAGGGGGGGGTTCCAGATCAAGGCTGGGACTAGGCTCTGGGTCAGGAGTACCCCGTTGTGAGTGCCCCCCCGATGATGGGTGGGTATCCGACGAACAGGAGGATAACAAATCTTCATGAGAGGCAGACTCCTCTTCTTGTTCCTCCTCTTCCTCATTTTCGGACTCCTCCACATCTGAAAACTGTTGCTCCCCCTGCTCCTCTGAGCCACAGACATGACCCTCACTTCCTGCTTTTGTACACACACACAGAAGATAAAGTTTAATTCCCTTCGTAGATTCACACTTCAAAATTTTGCAGAAATTTGTGTCACATCCGTAAAAACAAACACAAAAAACAGACCAGAACATTGTCCAAGTACAAGGACAAAAGTTGGCAAAACCCCTTAAACACCTTATCTTCCTCCCATTAAATATACAGTATGTTATAAATAGCCGGAGACTGAAAGGACTGGAATTAAATTGAAAACCAGCGTTCCTCTATTCACAAACTATCTCTGCAGCCTTGTGAATGGTGTAAAATGGCCTGTCCTTGGCTTGAATAAAGTGGCTTGTCAGGAAGAAAGACAGCCGGCATTGTGGCAGAGAAAGGTAGAAAATCATGACACGGTGATTTTGAGAATCTTTTGTGGCTTTATTTTGGGGCAGATGGAGACGTTTATCTGTGCTTTGTTTTACCCCAGAGGATAATTATTGAGGAAAAGTGACAGTGGTTGTGCCCCATTCACTGCACCAGGAGGATGAGCTTTGCTCTGCATTCTTCATTTATTTAGTTCCTACATTTTCATATTTTTTATGCAAGAACATGGTGTATAGAACATGGTGTTGCATAAGCTGTCAGTTCTGAGCAGCAGTTGTTCTTCACAAGCAGAAGTTCATCCAGCTGTGCACCAATACTTCCACACTGAGAGCAAAATAGGTCGGAAGCATCCCCATTCCCCAAAGTACCAGTACCTGTTTCCTCGCTTTCTGGCTCGTCCAGTGATGACTCAGAGAGTCCCATAGCCTGACATTTTTTCCCATGAGCCTTTGACTTCATGTGTTTTGTAAGGTTTCCTAGAAATAAATAGAAAAACCCTTTCATAGTAAGAAAAATGTGAGGATAAAATAAAAATTCAGGTAAAATCCATGCTGAAAGTTACACTTGTCAATTGTAAGTTCACCTTTGGTTTTGAACGCAAAATTGCAGTGTTGGCAAATATACGGGCGCACATCAGTGTGCGATCTGATGTGCTTTTTCAGCATGCTCGGCTTCTTGCAGCGTATGCCACATTCTCCACATATGTACTTCCCTCTGCCGCGGCCTCTCACATAGATGTACTCCTCATTGGACTTGTATCTGATAAGGACATAGGAGAAAAATTGAAATCTCTTTTCTGCCTTTATTGAAGCTCAAAGCATTTTTCAACCACTTGTTTTTTTGAGAGGGGATTTATTTCAAACATGTAAAAGCTTGTAAAATGCTTATTTAAGCCTATCCCTCTATCTACTTTCTAATATTAGTCCACAATACTTTACACAACTGCATTTTTCACTTTTTTCCACAGTCAACATTTCACAGTAAATATTTGCATATTTCATAATTTTTGCCATTACGTCTTGCATTTCAACAGTTTTTCGTTAAGTTTAAAAGTACAGAAAATTGTTCAATGTTCGGGCATTGTTTGTATTGCTTCTCACAACTATTCCACAGTTTAATTCCACACATCGACACACACATACGGTTTTTATTTGTTCTAACTGCTGATTGTTTAATTGCCATATCCCCTCAGAGACTAACCTCTATCCCCTTTGTGTAAATAGTTTCTGAATATTATGAATACCTTATTGTTAGCTATATAGAGGAATTTTACTGTATACAAATTAACTAAATCAAAAACATTTTAGTAATTCGAAAGAAAGAAATAATGTTTTCTGTGGTCACAATATTATGAAATTTCTTATAGCACGTTTTTGCAGATTGAAGAGGGGCTTTAGTATTGTTTTGTAGTTGTTCCCCCGCATTTCAATACAATATATTAAATGTGGAATTACTAGTGAACAATCAAATGTAGCCAGTGATTTGTATTCCCAGGAATTTCATTTGGGGTACTTTCTCTATTGTTGTACCCTTTATGTATATAACTAATTTAACATTTTATTTATGATTATCAAACATAATTACCTTATCCCCCCAAGTTGATAGCATATTTACATCCATCCAAGTTTCCAGTTTTGTCAATTCAAAATGTATCATCTTTGTAAGGTTATTAAAGTTCTTCATCTGAATAGAATACATTTGTAACATCAGCAAAGAGTACTATTTTTAATAACTGTGACACTTTAAATATGTCATTAATTGTAGAGATTAAAAAACCGAAAACCTGAGGGACACCACAAACAATGCCCTGACATCTTGACTGGTAATTACCAATTTTAACTACCTGTTATTTGTCAAATAACTTTAATCCAGTTACCCCTGACGACAATTCTATCAAATTTTTTAGATAGTACAGAATGATTTATTTTTTCAAAAGCTTTCTGAAGATCAATAAATAACCCTACTCTAAATTTCTTAGTATCCATACCATTTGAAATTTCTTCCACAGCCTCTATAGGCTCATTGATGTTGACATATTTGTTTGAAACCTATACTGGCTGTCATTTACTAAGTTTATCTATACATTTTTCTAGTCTATCATTGAAAAGCTTTTCTGTGAGTATTTAAAATTGAGTGAGCAAAGACACAGGTCTGTAATTAGGTAAGGAAAGTTCTCAGCTCCACTTTTGTACACTGAAAATTCTTTAGCAATTTTCTTTTTTTTAACTTGTCCTGTCCAACAGCTGGGCAGAGAGATGACAACTGAGGGCCTCTTGTGTTGGACATATTTTACTTTAACAACAGGGGTTATGAATCTTCTGACAAACCAGGGGTATGTCTGAATAAACCCCTTTTGGAACCGAGGCCAAACTTTATTCATTTAAATCATATTTGAAAATCTTTGGTCTTGGAGCGGACGGAAAAGGAAAGGAGGAAAGAAGAGAGAGGGATGTTAGGGGGGGGGGGGGGGGGTTAGGAGGGTGATAGTAGGAGAGGGGGGGGGTAAAACCATGAAGCAGCATAAAGCAACAAGTTACTGGATGTTTATCATTACGGTAAGGTTCAAATGTACTACAAATCTCAAAGGTCGGGCCTGTCCACACACACTCAAATGATATCAACACAACTGCTAGCTGCAGAAATGTCCACATGTCAACAAGTACACAATACAGATGGTGTTCACACATGCATACTTATACCTTCAAACCAACTAGTGTGAAATTATATTTCATTCAATCAAGCTAAATATTAGTGCAAAGGTGATCTAACACCTGTGCTCAGGTGAGTGTTTATGTTCTTCTAAATGGATTGTGGAATGTGAAAAGAAGGAGGGAGAGTGCCCAGCCATCCCCACACCAAGACCCCCGCCGCAGCAGCGGCAGCCAGAACCCTCCAACGCCACACGGCAGCAGGCAGAGAACCACCGCCCCCTGGGCGATCACATTCGCCACCCAGGCCAGGGCTTGCAGGACCGCCACTGGGCCCCCAGAGCCAGAGAGCCCCAGCCCAACCAGGAGAGCAGCCCCCCCGCCACGCCGGATGGGCCCCTACGCAGGGCCCCACCCGAGAAGAGTGCCCAAAGCCCCAGACGAGGGCCTCATCACCATCCAGGAGTTCCGGGCATCCCCCCGCCCCAACCCCAGGTACTAGCCAGGACCCCCCAAGGGAGCCGCGCTCCGCGCTCCAGGCAGCCACCCACCCGGCCCACGGTTGGTCCAGGAAGGAGCAAGGCAAGGGCCAGCCGCCCCCACCCAGGAGAGGGGGGAACCCCGCGGAAAAGGAGGGCCCACGACCAGGCTCGGCCACAGTTGGAGATTGGGCGGGTCCCAGCGCCCAGGGGCAAGGACCAGAACCCACCCCACAGGGACACAGACACCCCCGGCTCAGGTGTAATGTGAACCCCTCCCTGCGCGGAGGGAGCACCGCCAGACCCAGGAAACTGGCACCCAGGGGACACGGCCGCCGTTGCCAAGGGCCCAGTACTCCCCACCAGGGATGGGGTAGGGGACAGATGGTCCAAGGTCCCACCTTCCTTGCAAAAAGTGTGTGCGTGTGTTTGTGAGGGTGTGTGTGTGCATGTGTGTGTGTGTGTTTATGTTTGAATGTATATTTTGAGGAGTAAAAAGTGTGTGTATTAAGGGGGTGCAGTTAAAATTGGTGGGTAGGGCACTGAGGGGACATCTCCTGATTACTGACAGTGATGTTCCATCACCCTCCCCACCAAGGGGCCCTAAATGTCTAAGGTGTAGTTAAAATTGGCGGGTAGGGTGCTAGGAGGACATCTGCTGCTTGCTGGCAGTGATGTCCAAGCACCCCCCCTACCAAGGGCCCTAGATGTCTAAGGTGCTAATAAAACCGAGAGAGGGGCGGCCCACTCCATACGGCAACCATGGGAGGGGGACCACTGCCAAATAGCCCCGCCCAAAGTGCATCGCAGGCTAAACCCCCCACCCCCCCACCCTAATATGAGATTATATGAGGAAGGGGGTAAATTGGGGACAGCTGGTAGACAGTCCCCCGGTGGTCAAAAGCTGTCCCCCAGTCCCCCCCAGAATAGGGCCCAGGTCCCCCAGCCCCGGGGCCCCATCCTCTGAGGGGCTGACGTCCCATGCCCGGACCGACGTCCCAGGCCCAGCACGACCCACCCCACACAGAGAGAGAGGAGCCAGAAAGAGGCCCCCCCGGAGCAAGCCCAGCCCCCCACCCCCAGGCACCGGCACTGGGAGAGCCCTGGTCAGGCCTCGACGGGACCAAGGCAGCCAACTGGCCGGGGCAACCGCCGATTGCCAGCAGCGGAGACCCCGACCCATCAAACCAAGGTCCTGTACCCATTGTACCCCCCCCTCCCAGAAAGCCCCCCCCCCCCACACACACACCTTCCCAGACCCCGCAGCCGCAGCGGATGACACCCAGAGCGACCCCAAGAGGGTTGCCCTGCCCCGTCCCAGAGCCAGGGAAGGGTTGATCCCAGCCCCAGGTGTAGATGGGCAGCCCATCCAGCGCCGCTGGACCTACCTTCCCCGAGCAGGACTCCCCGCCACCCCCCCCCAGCAGACCAGCAATTTTCATTGCATCAGAGAAAATTCCAGTTTGGAAAGATCGATTACAAATGTATGTTAGGGGTTTTAACATTTTCTCTATTACCTTTTTGACCAGTTTCACATCAATATCATTGTAGTCTATAGATGCCTTATTTTTACATTTATTAATAGTCGTTAATAAATGTAATGTACTTTGTTCTGTAAAATCTAATTTAAAAATTTGCCAGTTTTTGTGAACTTTACATTAAACCCAGATAAGCTTATCCTTTATTTCTTTCTTCTGTAACACTTATAACCGTTTCAGTCTGAAACACCAGAACTGCTTTAATAAAAAGAATTACTCTATGGATTTGATAAATAGACATGACATCTTGAAAGTGAAGAGAGATTAAATTCAATTAAACCCTTTTTTATACTATACCTAGTTCTTATAAATGATAAAAGAGATCAAAAGATTTGACACAAGAGAAAGGAGAAATGAGAGAGAGGAGAGAACAACTGAAAACACTAGATGATCTGTAACAAGCAGTAAAAATAGCTTTGATGTGTGTGACATTTATGAAGTGAAAAGAAAAAGGAACTTTGTGTTAAAGCATCAATACTTGGCTTGTAGCTTAGTAAAGTAATTTAATGTACATACTAGGGATGGGTACCGAGCCCCGGTATTGAACAAGCCCCGGGGCAACATTCTTCAAGACCGCAGTATCGTTCAGATCCGACTTCAACGGTTCTGCTATCGGTACTGGAGAAGTCTCGTTTTCTGGTGTCCCACAAAATATAAACGTTATCTGCCATTTAACTCACCAAGTCAGTCAATTTTCCATTAATTAATGATGATATTAATTTCGCTATTCTCGCTGACGAGGACAGGTCTGTCTGGCTATTTGTGTGCACGGGGGGGCGGGGCTGTTGTTCAGACAGTACACGGAGTGTGCGTAAAATTAATTTAATCTGCGCTAGAGAGCCCCGACTATGGTGTCAACCTGCTGCTATGATGACCGGTCAGCGCTCGCAGAACACTGAGGAGCGCGGGAAAAACGATTCGTTGGTGCAGAGGATCTGAACAGGTGAACAGGTACAGGGGGGGGGGGGGGGTTGGCTTCAAACTGTCAGAGAGATGGAAACACGGGTGTCAGATTTAAACACAGCTGTCACTGCAGGAGTTGAAGCAGAGACTTTCTCTGGGATGATCTTATGAGCTCGAACATTTATTTAATTTTTTTATTTGTTCAATTCCCGGAGGGGAATAAACAATGGTACTGGGGGCAATTACCACATCAATGGCGAGCAATTCACATCACACAGTGGGGGTTCTTGGGCAAGACCCTTAACGCTACTGCCTCCCGGGCGCGGCTTGTCTGCAGCTCACTGCTCCCCCAGGGGATGGGTCAAATGCTGAGAACAAATGTCGCACACCAAGGTGTGTGACAGAAAGTAGCTCTTTCTTTCTTTCTTTCTTTCTTTCTTTCTTTCTTTCTTTCTTTCTTTCTTTCTTTCTTTCTTTCTTTCTTTCTTTCTTTCTTTCTTTCTTTCTTTCTTTCTTCTTTCTTTCTTTCTTTCTTTCTTTCTTTCTTTCGACCAATCAGGATGAGGTCACCGCCCTTAGTGAGGGCTTTCAGATCTATGCCGAGGCATCTTCTGCTATGGTTAATTGGTCGAAATGCACAGCCTGTATGTCCGGGCAATGGGGGGAAAAAACACCTCCTACATTGCCTGCAGACATAGTTTGGACCAGAAGGGGTCTAAAAGTTCTTGGGGTTTATATGGGTACAAGTGAGTTTCAGATGAAAAATTGGGATGGGATGTTGGACAAAGTTTGTGCTAGGTTGTCTAAATGGAAATGGTTGCTACCTCAGCTGTCTTACAGAGGACGTGTCCTGATTGCAAACAACCTAGTGGCCTCAATGCTTTGGCACAAACTGCTGGTTCTTTCCCCTCCTAAAGATCTACTCACCAAGGTGCAGCGTGTGCTTACCGACTATTTCTGGAACGGTAAACATTGGACACGAGAAGCTTCCCGGTTTCTGCCGCTATCGAAAGGTGGGCAGGGATTAATTGACGTCACATCCAGACTGATGGCTTTCAGACTGTGAACTGCCCAGCGGCTGCTGTATCACAGCGGCATGCGATGGCTCGACACTGCCAGAATCCTTCTAAGAAGAGCAGGAGGCCTTGGCTATGACAAGCAGCTCTTCCTTGTGACCAGAGGGCATCTAGATTTAAGTGGTCTCCCTCCTTTCTATAGTTCAGTTCTTAAAGCCTGGAGAGCTCTAAGGTTTATTCGTGCCCAGGATGCCACTCCCGGACTGTGTATACTCGATGAACCCTTGTTCTTTAATACCCTCATTGACTCTCATCTCTTGACTTTGTTCTCAGTTAGATCAGCATTGAGAAATGCTGGTTGTGTGAAGCTGGGTCACTTGCTCTTACCCTTGGAAGCCCTAAGACAACGGGTTGGTCTACGTCCCAGGCTCCTAGATAAAGTGGTGGATGACGTCATGAAATCTGTTCCTGCCCAGTGGAAACAATTTCCTTCAACTACCCAATGACGGCTGGACTGGTACTTCGCAATATTCTTTTCCGCCCTTGACCGTCTCCCCAAATGTTGAGCATTGGACAGAGGATGAGGATAAACTGCTTGCCTTCCGTAATGCAGGAGACGGAGAGTTTGAGACCATGGCAAAGAAGACACTCTACACCACATGCGTGACAGTACGACATTTGCAGTCGTTGAAAGACATGGATTCCTCCAAGTGGACTAAGGTTTTTGGAATAGGGCACACTCCAAAAGGACGCTGGCGGTCCCTGTACAAGTTGCCTGTTGAAAAACGCGCAGCTGATCTCCAATGGAGAATTGTACACGGTGCCATAGCTACGAACAGATACAAAGCACACTTTGTTCCAACTCAATCAGACAAATGTGATTTTTGTGGGACATCTGAAACCCTGGCACATTTGGCAATAGAGTGTAACAGGCTAAGGGGTTTGTTCACAGTTTTGGAGGACTGGTGTCTCAGGTTAGGGGAGGTGTTCTCTTTCCCATTGTTCATTTTTGGCCCCAAATATACAGCCCGAAGGAAACATGTACACACCATACTCAATTTTATTTTTGCAACAGCTAAACTCGCAATCTGGCTAACAAGGAAAAATCGGTTACTCTCTGTTGGTTGTGTGGATGTTCCCTTTATGTTTTTTTCTCTTCTGAAAAGTCGTGTGAATGTTGAATATGCTTACTTTAAGTTGATCGACGACCTTCAGAAGTTCAAAAGTATGTGGGCTCTGGAGGGAGTTCTGTGTACTATCGGGGAGGATAATAACATAGTGTTCAAATTCTAATGGATTACAGGCTATATACTGATTTTTTTTGTTGTTTGCTCCGCAATGGGGTACCTTTTAGGTCTTATTATCTTTCTTTTATTGTACAGTGTGTCTTTAATTTAATGTGATTATTAAAGTTTTTGTAAAAATCAAAGTCTTTCTTTCTTTCTTTCTTTCTTTCTTTCTTGCACTGCATGCTGGGAGATTGGTAGCGGCGTCAGCATGGACGGTGTGGGTGAGTGAGTAAGTTTGAGAGTTTGACAGAAAGTTTGTGTGGTTTAGTGCTCCTTTGTTCGTTTTCTATTTTGAGTTATTTACTGACTTTAACGACTTTCACTGGTGAGTTTGGGGGATCAGCGGTTCACCCGCCTCGCCGGGATGGCGTCTCTGACGCCGTCCTCCTTGTCCCTGAGGCATGGGGTCCGCGTCCAGCCCGACCCACAGGTGTCTGTGGAGACAATTCTCCTTGCCGTGGGAGACTTAGTTGGTCACGCCAACATTACTTATGCTTCTCGGATGAACAAAGGAGTGATAGTTTTTCTGACGGAGGAGCGTTTGGTGTCTGACTTGATCGCGTGTGGCGTCACTGTGGGCGGGGAGTTCCTGCAGGTGTCCCCGCTCGCGGTGCCGTCGACGCGGGTCATTGTTTCGGGTGTTCCCCCGTTCATTCCCAACGACGCTCTGGAGAAAGAGCTGCAGCGTTATGGAAAGTTTGCTAGCGGTTTCCGAACTGTAGGTTTAGGGTGCAGGAGTGAGAAACTGAAGCATGTTCAGTCCTTCCGCAGACAGGTGTTCATGTTTCTGAGCTCTCCTGCTCAGACTCTGGACGTGTCATTCCGCGTAAAGCACGGGGATGGCAATTATTTGGTCTATGCCAGCACGGGAAATCTGAAGTGCTTTGAGTGCGGAAACGCTGGACATAAGCGCGCCGCCTGCCCTCACAGGGCGGCTGATGAGGCCGCTCCGGCCGCCCGGGTGGAGCAGGGGCTCGCCGCTGCAGACTCTGTGGGTGTGGGGGGCCCTGCCCTTCTAACTGGTACAGATCCTAATGAAGGTTGCAGCTCTGAAGCTGCTCAGAGCAGCAATAGTGAGGTTAATGTTAGAGACAACACTGTTGCTCCTGCCTCAGAGCTTCAGGAGGAGTCTGAAGGTGGTGTAAGTGTCAGTGTTGAGAATGTTGGCGGTATTTCTAATCGTTCTAGTGGTGATAAAATGGGCACAGGGGTGACTGGTGAAGGGGTTGAGTGTGAAGATGGGCAGTCTGCTGTTACTGATGATTTTTCTGCTGTGATTCCTCCTCCTGTCACCACAGACATGGAGCTGGATTCAGACTCTGACTGTGTATCTCTGGCAGAGTCCCAGATATCGTCCGATGACATCTATTCACTTGAGGAAATCAATCACTTCCTAGATGATTCATTTGGTAGATCAGTTAAAGTGGCTGATTATTTTCCAGATTTGGAGAAGTTCATACTGACGTCACTAACTTTGCAGAAACTGGTTGACTTTAATATACTTGATGAAAAGAAACGGTTTCGATTAAAGAAACATGTCACTACCGTTCGTAAACAGTTGAAGGGTAAGAGCTCTAGAAGGTTGAGAATGAAGAAAAAGGGTGAAACACTGACATAGTTATGACTGTGTGTGTGTGGATGATCCTTTTCCTGTATTTTTCTTCGCTTTTCCTTCTTCACTCTATGTTTGCATTTAAGGCAGGCTCTTTAAACATTAATGGTGGGAGGGATGCGGAAAAGAGGGGGATTATTAAAGATGTTTTTGAAGATAAAGCTCTGGATATTTTGTTTTTACAGGAGACACATAGTGATGTACTAACTGAAGCAGAATGGGCTCTGTGGTGGAGGGGTCAGTCTTTCTTTTCTCATGGTACAGTCTTCTCTGCTGGGGTGGCGTTTCTTTTTTCACCTAGGCTGAGTTTTAATATCTTATCCGTTAGTGAGGTGGCTGCGGGCAGGTTCCTTGCTGTGAGGGTTGAACTGAACGGGTTCAAATTTTGTTTGATTAACTTTTATGCACCTGCAGAAGGTGCTCACAGAATCTTTTTTTTCCTCACTTTAGAAGGTTTTTTGAAAAACTGTGATCCAGGGGACGTTATAGTGATGGGCGGTGACTGGAACTGCACGTTAGATTTTACTTTAGATAGAACAGGTGCAGAACCTCATTTCCAGTCATCATCGGTTTTATCAAAGATTGTTTCTGACTCTTCTTTGGTTGACGTGTGGCGGCTTAATAATCCCCAAACCAGACAATACACGTGGGCCAGGAATTTGGGTGGGAAATTGAGCCTCGCTAGACTGGACAGATTTTATATCACAGACAGTTTTAGAAACAGGGTTTATGGATGTTCCATTTATCCAGTTGCATTTAGTGATCATCATTTGATAACACTAGAATTACACCTTGGATCTTCTACAAAAGGAAGTTCATACTGGCATTTTAATGTGAAGCTTCTACTAGATAGAGTTTTTTGTGAGAAATTTGAGTTTTTTTGGGAGCTTTGGAGATGTAGAAGATCTGATTTTGATTCTGTTAGCCAGTGGTGGGAGGTGGGTAAAGCACAAATACGGGTTTTCTGTCAGCAGTATACGAGCCATTCCACGGTTACAACTAAGAGAGCAATATCTGCTTTGGAAAAAGAAATTTCTGGGCTAGAAAACACTTGTTCAACTCATAGTGCTTCACAAGGTCAATTACTTAAGAGCAGACGGGGTGAACTGAGTTCATTTCTCCGTGAAAGGGCTAAGGGAGCTTTAGTTCGAGCTCGGTTTACCACCATCAGAGACATGGATGCTCCCACGTCGTTCTTTTTCAACCTGGAGAAATCTGTTTCTAGGAAGAAACAGATGGTCTGTCTGCGCCTTTTTGATGGGACTGTTACTACGAGTCCGGCTGCCATGAGAACTCTTGCAGTGGATTTTTATAGCGGCTTATTCGGGAAAGAGGACTGCGACAGCGACTGTGTGGATCAGCTGATGGAGGGACTCCCACGGCTGAGTGACGCAGACAGGGGTCTTTTGGACTCTACAATCTCCATGGAGGAATTGACTGCTGCTGTGGGTCAGATGGCGCTCGGGAGGTCTCCTGGTTTGGATGGGCTGCCGGCGGATTTTTATAAACACTTCTGGAAGTGCTTGGGCCCGGATCTACTAGAGGTGTTCAAGGATTGCTCAAAGACTGGATTGTTACCTTTCTCATGCCGTCATGCTGTTCTCTCTCTTCTTCCTAAGAAAGGGGACTTAACTCTCCTGAAAAACTGGAGACCGCTTGCTTTGCTCTGTACAGACTATAAGTTGCTCTCTAAGGTCCTGTCCAATAGACTTAAGAATGTTTTAGGTGTAATCATTCACAGAGATCAGTCCTATTGTGTGCCTGACCGATCTATTATGGACAATCTTTTTCTTGTACGTGATTTATTTGATGTTTGCAAACACTGTGACACCTCAGTTGGACTATTATCCTTGGATCAGGAGAAGGCTTTCGACAGGGTTGATCATTCTTATTTATTTTCTGCTTTGAGAGCTTTTGGTTTTGGAGAGTTTTTTACGTCTTTGTTGGCTCTTTTGTATAAGGAGGCTTTTTGTTTAGTCAAGATTGGTGGCGGACTGAGCAGACCTGTTATGGTTCAAAGAGGGATTAGACAGGGATGTCCCCTTTCTGGACAACTGTACGCTATTGCCATTGAACCTTTTCTCCATAGGCTACGTACACTTCTTACAGGATTGATGTTACCAGAAATGTCCCACAAACCGTCTCTTGTGGTGTCTGCATATGCAGATGACGTAACGGTTTTTGTTCGACATCAGGCAGATGTTGATTATCTGTGCAATGTTCTGGATCTTTTCCAAAGGGCTTCTTCGGCTAAGGTGAACTGGGGTAAGAGCACCGCTCTATTGTTGGGACGTTGGTCGGGCTCCATATTGCCTCTTTTGCCTGGGAATCTTAATTGGGGAACGGAGGGGATGAAGTTTTTAGGAGTTTATTTGGGCAGTGACGTTTTTCAGAAAAAGAATTGGGAGGGTGTCATGGAGAGAGTGTGTGCCAGACTGTCTAAATGGAAATACCTGCTGCTTCAGCTTTCCTTCAGGGGTAGAGTTCTTGTTGTCAATAACTTGGTTGCCTCGACACTTTGGCATAGTATGATGGTGTTGCCTCCTCCTGCAAGCCTCATCACTGCACTTCAAAAGATCGTGGTGGATTTCTTTTGGTCTGGTCATCATTGGCTAAGAGCTGCCATTCTCTACCTGTCGGTTGAGGAGGGCGGTCAGGGACTGATTGATATTTCAGCCCGTGTAGCCGCCTTTAGACTACGGACAGCGCAGCGTCTGCTCCACGGTTTTGGACTGCCGTGGTTGGATACTGCATGTGTGCTGCTGAGGAAAGCTGGGGGTTATGGATTTGACAAACATTTATTTCTGCCCCAGCTTCATACCTTGGACCTGACTGGACTTTCACCTTTCTACTGCTCTGTCCTACAAGCCTGGCGACTGTTGCTTTGCAAAAGGGAAATGGTTTCAACACCTGGAATATGGCTGTTCGAAGAACCCATTTTTGGAAATGACCTCTTCAACTCTCAGATTCTGGTTTCTGCTACCATGAGGTCGAAGTTGAGAGTTGCGGGCTGTGTGAAGCTTGGACATCTCCTACAGACTCCTGCTCCTGAGCTTTCTGCTTTTACCGGAATAAGATCTCTCAGAACATTGGAAAAACTCGTGAAGGAGATTTGTCTCTCCTTGCCTGTGTCCTATCAAGCCTATGTGATGGATCCTACTGCATCTAGCCAGTGGGTGGATGGTGTGGATTTCATCTTTCCTCCTCTGCAGGTTTCTCCGGCCTGCGAGGGATGGCAAGAGGATGGAACTAAACTCCTGTCCTGGACTACTCCTCAAATAGGAACCTTTGAAACGATTGGGAAGAAGTCTTTATATTTTTTATGTGTTAAAGTTTTGAACTTGCGCTCCTTAATGGACGTCAGAGTGTCGAGGTGGGCTGAGTTGTTTGGCACGGGGTCTTCCCCGAGGGGCTGTTGGAGATCCCTGTACAAAGCTCCTGTTGAGAAACGGGTAGGTGACCTCCAGTGGAGGGTCGTACATGGGATCATAGCCACAAACAGATATCTGGTGCACCTTAATCCTGGCGCGGGGGATGGGTGTCCGTTCTGTTCTGTTGCAGAAACTGTGGAACATCTTTTTTTGCAGTGCCAACGTCTGACTGGACTTTTTTCTCTTCTTCGTTCTTTTTTTGAGGGGCTGGGAGAACAGTTTTCATCTGTGTGTTTCATTTATGGGCCAAAATATTTGGCCAGAAAGCGAAGAGTCCATGTTTTGTTAAATTTTCTTTCCGGTGAAGCCAAGTTGGCGGTATGGTTGACGAGGAAAAATCGGATACGGGGAGTTGGGTCTGACGATGTCCTGTTTCTTTTTAAAAGACTTTTGGTGGCAAGGTTGAACGTCGAGTTTGGTTTTTATAGGCTCACACATGCACTTGATGTTTTTGAAAATATTTGGGCTGTACAAAATGTTTTGTGTTCCGTCAAGGATGACTCTTTAGTGGTAAATTTTTGAGTTTGTTTCTTTGTTTTTTGTGTTTTCTTTAATTTTTTGATGTGAATATTTTATTTGTGTAATGATGATTGGTCATTAAAGGTGTTTTAAAACTCAAAACTCTTTCTTTCTTTCTTTCTTTCTTTCTTTCTTTCTTTCTTTCTTTCTTTCTTCCTTTCTTTCTATTTGCATCATGACAGCAATGTGTCAGAACATTGTTGTTTATTTTTCTTCTTTCTTATGTTTTCATGTATTTTACTTTTCAAGTTGGAAAAATGTATAAAGTAAAATGCTTTGTTAAAAAAACATTGTTGCATAATGACGAAATAAAACACTATGTTCTATTATTAAATAAATAAAAACTATTTGTTATTTATGTATTCATTTATTTATTTTCCATCCTCAAAAGTATCGATAAGAGTAAAATACCGGATCGATAAGCAGTATCAATAAGAGTAGTAGTACCGTTAAAACCTTAACGATACCCATCCCTAGTACATACCCTTACTGATTACCTTATTATAGGCACATCTGTTCATCTGCTTGTCAGCACAAATTTCTATTCAGCCAATCACATGGCAGCATCTGAATCAATGCATTTATGCAAGACAATCTGCTGCAGTTCAATCCGAGCACCAGAATGGGGAAGAAAGGAGATTGAAGTGACTTTGAACATGATGCATTTGTGTAGTTACCTTTCTGCCCCTTTTCTGCCCCCTTATGAGTCTCTACTACCTTTAAAACATCATGGACACTAACAATCCTCTGTGGGCACTGATTGTAAATACGTCTTGCAAAACTGAACACAAGTTATCTTAAAACTATCTACCACTCCATTGATGATGACACCACCACAGGTTTCATGGACGAAGCCAGTGAGACAGACTTGTATGATACAATTGTTGACTATCTGAGAAGTGACATGTTACAGTCACTGGAAAATGAAGGCCTCTCACGCCTGCTCCCCCTTGATGACCTCATCACCAATCTGCTTAGACCTACTGATTTCACACCACTAGGAATTTACGAACTAGCCCACGTCCAGATGGAAGAACAACCCCCCTGTCCTGCTCTAACCTCCATTTCACCTTCTATCCACACCTACCTACTTTCACCTACTTTCACACACCCCCCCCCCCCCCCCCCCACCCCCAGAGATATCATCATTCCTTCATTACGCCAGCCTCAGGATGGTTCACTCCCTTAAATTCCCCATCCACAATTGCCCAGGGTTTTCTCACCAGAGAGGATAAAAAAATGGATGCACTTCAACAAAGTTTCACCTCTCCACTTCAAACTGCATAAACTGTGCGTCCTCCTCTGAGTGAGGCTCGTTCATCCTTCAGCTCGGGAAAGTAGTTATTGAGTCTTAGTGATGTTGCAGGTCTACTTCCGGACAAATTTCAGACACCAGTTTGGATGTTTCGTTTGGTAATATGTGTAAATTGATGAAAGTCTACAAGAAGGGTTTACCAAGTCAGAAATAATCAAAAGTGTACTAAACATAATTAAAGCTGGTCCATTAAAAAAAAGTTAACTAACGAAATAGAGTGAACTGTTGAGAAGGTTAAGAAGTTTCTCCGCTATCACATTTGTGACAAAAACAGTACTGATCATTTTTAGGAGCAAAGTAATGCTAAACAGTCAACGAGAGTCCACAGCAGTTTTTGTACAGAATGAATGCTTTAAAGCAGTGTGTTCTTTTTTAAATCCCAACAAGGCGGTACTGGTTGCAGCTATGATGCAACGCTTGTTCAAGGTACTTTTCTCCAGAGCCAAGATAATGACTGTTGCTATAGTTGACAGTGATGATGCAAGCAAAGGCAGAAAAATTAACAAGGAGGGACAGATTGGACAAGATACTATTAGAAAACTGACAGACTAAGTGTCTCTGAGTAAACATTTAGCCCAACTGATGAAACCATCCGACTACACTGTATCTGTTGAATGTACTCCTTTGAGACATAACCCACAGACAAAAAAAGTCAACAATGGCATTCACCAGTAGATTTGTCACACTTGTAGGAGGATGAACAAATTGTTGTGAAAGAAATGTTAATTGAAGAGTCACATGTATTTGCAAAAAGTGATTCAGACATTGGCTGAATCCTGAGTTTTCAACTCAAAATAAATCTCACAGACAATGTCCCAGTGCAAACATTGTATAGCTCAGTTCCTAAGCCCTTATACAAGGAAGTCAAAGAACATGTCCAAAAACTGCTTGACCATGGATGGATTTGGAAGTCCACTTTGCCCTATTCTTCTCCAGTGGTCTGCAAAAAGACAGAACTTTACACTTGTGTGTTGATTTTTGGGGCTTAAATTGAAAAACTATCGCTGACTGCTATCCTCTCCTACGTATTAAGGACCTGCTGGATAACCTGGGGGGCTACTCGTGGTTCACAATAATGGATCAAGGGGCAGTGCTTACGAACAGGGGTTTGTGGATGAAAATTCACACACCTGACAGCTGTCAGCATACCTTGGGGGTTATGAGTGGGCTCGCCTAGCATTTGGTCTCACCAATGCCCCAACAGCCTTTCAAAGATGCATGGAGGGGGTACTTGAGGATTTAAAGTAAAAAAAGTTGTTCTCCTTACTTGGACATTATGTTATGCTATTCTAAGATTTTCCATGTCAAGATGTGTCCTCCATCAACTCAGAGTAAATGTGAGTTCTTTAAACATGAAATCAGATACGTTGGTCATCTTGTCACAAAATAAAGGTGACAAGATAGACCCTAAAGACCTTGAAGCTGTTAACCAGCTTAGGGAGAGAGAGCCAAAGAATGTTAGATAACACTCAAAAAAATAACTAATTGGATGAACTCAATTTAATTGTGGGCAGGATTTCCATCCAATAAATATGAGTAGCCCCACCTCAAAGAAAATTCTTCCATGTAATGAAATATAATTGAGTTAGTCGAACTCAATTTTATTAAGAAAGGCAAAGCAAAAGAAGTGAACATTCACCTGGCTATAGCCAGTCTTAAACCTAGACCCTCTGCATGCAAATCACTGATCCCCTGAGCTAACACTCTTGTGGCAAACATTGTTCACCAGTATAATCATATTGAATCATTTTCTCTATAAATGAAGTTCGTCGTGTATTTTCTTATTGGCAGAAACCGAGTTGCGAGTTGAAACGATTCCACGCCACAGTACGTTTTTTACGTGGAAAAATACGAACAAAAGTTTTCTCTCTTTGAAAAGTCGAAGGATTTGAAGGACCAAAGGTCACAGCAGGCATTAGACGAAAAAGCTACGTCCTGGTGACGTAGATCATCGGGTTAACAAAGACTAATCTAAAAAGTCTAAACAGAAAAGTAACAGTAGTGGTCCACTCAAATACAACCGTTAACTGTACTCGAGAACGCAGTGCAGTTGTGACAAGATTTGTTGACATGTTGACTAGTCCAGCTTTTTTAGCGTACCAAGACTTTAACCTACCTTTTGTCCTTCACACAGATGCTTCAAATAAAGGACTCTGGGTGGTATATTATCAGAACAGGGGAACAAATTGGGTCTCATTGCATATGATTTATGCTATTTATGAAATAAAAATAACAAAATAACTCTCTCTGTAACCTTAAAAAAAAGAAGTCAGGAAAAATAATACTAATAAATTTGGAAATTATAACCCAGAATTAGGCTATCCTATCCTGTCAGAGACTTTTGAGGCCTGCCAGCTCCTTGCACACGTCAAAGTTTGCGCTACGTTTTTTCGAATAAAAATAAGCAGCTGGGCTGTATCCTCCATTACCTCTTCACCAGTACAGTGTTCAGTTGCTTATTGTGGGAGTTGCAATCTAAAAAATATCTTTTGATAGGTGAAAACACTGAAGTGGCATTACAGATGCGTTAAAGCTGTAAAACTCCTCACTACACACTTTCTACACTTTTCTCAGATAGACATAAACTTTTTTAACTTTATATGCTTTTCTCTCTTGCTTAAACTCTTAGTTGTAGAAAAATAGCTCCAGGATTAAAGAATGAAAACAAATTGCTTATCGCGGTTAAAGATGGATCCGATGGCAGGGCTTGAGAAGCGCATGCTTCTTGATGAAACTGCTACCTGAGTTCCTTTGGTAGTGAACTGCAGAGCTGGCTGCAGTTGCCGTGGCAGGACGGCTGGGTCAGACGGGGCGTCTCCGTCTCACTTCAAATCGAGAAGTGAGCCTGGGCTACAATAAAGCAGGGGCTACTCCTGCGGATCGACCATCACATCTGACGTAATGAGCACCCCTACTCTAAATTGTCCTTTAGATGTCAGTCTGTGTGAGTGTGTAGCCCTGCACCAGGCTAGAGACCTGTTCAGGGTGTACCCTGCCTTCGCAGGCCTGTAAGGCCATACAGCAGGCGTTGGGAACCTTTTTGGCCAAGAGAGCCATAAATGCTACCTATTTTTAAATGTAATTTCGAAAGAGCCATACAATATTGTAGAGTACCTTTCCCACACCGAGGCACGGAGACTTAACCTCTTTTAAGGTTCTTTATTCTGGTTTCTTCAGGCCGTAACCAATGGCGTACAACTTTTTCAGCAACTCCTGAATCTCTCCCAATGAGAGCGCTTCTCCCAACTTTTTATATTCCACCGCTCCCGAACCAGCCCCCCTATTTCCCTCATTCAGCCAATAGCTGAACCCCATTGGTCCAAACTACCCAACGACAGGCTGAGCACAGAACTGAGGACCAATCAGCATCTCTGCTTGATGCGTTCAATGAACTCCGGAACTTAGAACGCGACCAAACAGTCACCCAGTCCGCTACAACAGCGGCCCCCAACCTTAATGCACCACGGACCGGTTTGAAATCTGGCTACATATTCACAAATCGGCGTATTATATGTGGCGGACAAACACTATAGCAACACGACAACGGTGGCAGAGACATGCAATAAGAGCTTTTATTTTGACACGCGAAGCATTGTACATCGCACAGGTCTCATCATCCTCTCCCCTTCCCATACTCATGGTGCTAAAAAGAAGTTAACACAACAGGAGGAACTAACATAAGGGTGAAACAACATAACTGCCAGATGAAAGGACCCGTAGGCAAAAAGAAACAACTGTGCAACCCTATTTTGACCAAAGCAGCCAAAGAAGATTGATTGATTCCCATAATTCCCTGTGATTCCAGCTCCGACAGTAACTCCTGGCTGCAGCCTGCGGAACTCCGACAGCAGACCAAACGTGCACGTGACTGACACTACAGTACAACAAAGTGATATGATATGACTTGCATGAAAACTGTGGTATTTTCTAAACATAACAATAAAAACAAATTATGCCATAAGCAACATCCTCTCTGCCCGCAACACTCTGGTTGCTATGACAACGTTTACAATCTGCAAACATTGTTCCCTTCATTAAAGCCTTTCAACCAAACATGAAGCTATAGTAAGACACCCACATTTGACCTACTGACATCCACATGCCTTCAAAATAAGTGCATGAAAAATCTGACTCACCACAATGCTGAACGGTGTGTGGGAATCTCCTGTTGGGATAAATCCGTATTTTAAGTAGGACTCCTGATACTGTCTATTAAATGTAGCTTTCTTTTTTTGGAAGTTGAAGGCTCCTCTTATGTCTCCTGGCTGGGCCTTTTCCACTTGGCAAAGAAACTTTCCAAAGACGTTTGTTTTATATTCATTTTGTTAGCTCCTGGGTTTTATTTTAGCGGTAACCTATCACGTGACCGAGAAGAGCGAATTGTCCTGCGTTAGGAGTAACATAGACGGATGTAAGAGAGAATCGGGCAGTTTTCAAAATAAAACATCTTTCAGATTAAAAAAAAATAAAACAGAAGTAATGTAAGTTATTTATTCTTTCTATGCGGCTCGGTACCAAATGACCCGCTCGGGCGTTGGGGACCGCTGATCTACACCTTTTTGCTGGGTTATAGCCCCATGACCCTGAAAGCTCTGTAAACAGATGGAATTAAGTTATGTATTTTTAATTTTGTGTGGTTGAAAATTATTCTTCTTTCTTTCATTTGAACCTGTTTGCAGTTTTAAAGTAAAAACAGAAATGTCCAAAATTATCTTCTGAGTTAACTTTAATTTCTAAGCATATTGAACCTGCTCAGCCTGTTTCTATGTGACCTTCAAAAAATGCATGAAGAAATAATTAATGAACAGGTTTGAGGACAAACATAAAAAAAAAAAAACAATAAAAAACAAAACCTATGACTCTGCCCTCACTGTTTGCTAATTATTTCATACTATGGCTTTGAAGCATAAAAACATACAAATGAGATGCTTGTGAATTTTGGTTAGAAGTTGGAGACAGGTATTTTTTCTGCACACGCAAATTGCTGCTAAGTGTCCAAATTAACACATTGTGTACTCAGACATTCATGCCAGAAGTAATTGGAAAAAGCTTGGCTACAGGTACAAATGAAGTCCCATCTGCTACTTCAATTCTCTTTGAACTCTCTCAGCTGTGGTTGTTTTGTTGTCATCAGTCAGAACGTGTATAATGAAGCACCCATGAAATAAGAAACTTGATCCAAAAAAAATTGTATTCTTACCCTCCTTTAAAGATGTGAACTCGGGAAGAAGATCCACTCTGTTTGGAAAAGGAGGCTGTCTTGTCATCTTTTGAGTTCTTACTTTCCTCTTTTTCGTGCTTTTGTTGTGTCTTTACTTCGATAAGGGTGCTGGGTGGAGTATCATGTACCTGCACTCCAGAAAAATTTAAAACAACTTCCAATAAGTGTAAATGGTTACAGTTGATTTAATATAGTAGTTTTTTTAATCCAGCATTTCATTCCTATAATGGACTCTATTATGTACATAAAGAAATATTTAGAAACTAAACATGTTAAAGACTTACTCTGAAAGTGTAACTTGATGGTTATTTGTAAAATCTACACATTTGTTGTAAGTTTTTATTTTGTTTACCTCACACACAGAGAGTGATGTCTTTTGGCTTGCAGGGGACAGTTGTAGTTTGGCTGGTGTTGTAGCTGTTGCCATGGTATATGTCTCAGAGCAGTGCTTCTGTTTGGAACACAGCAGGGACAGGGCCACCTTTGTGCTTAGGCCTGGCAAGTTGGGATTGTGAGCACTGATGCTCCATGTTGAATAAACTGAAGTACTAGGGTCCCTCTGGGTACTTGGGTTGGGTTTGATGTACTTCAAGTAGCACCAGTTGACTGAGGTGGATGTGTGGAGGCTGGGGTATGAAGGCATGCTAGGTCTTTCAAACCCTGGTTCCAGAATTGGTACCACTTCCTTTTTTGGACTGGTCTTCTCATCTATTTTATTCTCTCCCTTTTTTTCAACTCTTTTATATTTTTTTGGAACTTGATCTTGCATGCCTTCTGCTTTCACCAATGTATCTTTGACTCTTTCAATTGGTTTTCTCTCTTCATCTTCCAGTTCTTCCGTAGAGGCTTTAACTTTCTCTTCCTGTCTTTCCTCAAGCTCCACATTGTCACCATGACATTGCTCTTCTTCCTCTTTCACCCTTTTCTGGTGATGCTGAGCTTCTGAGCTGAGCTCTAGACTAGCGGCTGGAGAAAGCATGCGTTTGCTCCCTCCAGCTCCCAGTGCACAACATCCCTCACCAAAGCTTGAGGCCATTTCTGTTGGCAAAGATGAAGAAAGGAGGTTCTTGATGTCTTGGGAGGGGATCTTTAGATAGTCTCTTTGCAGCTTGTCCCGACTGACCTGGCTCATGATGACCATAGCTGTACAAGAAACTGGTTCCTGTGATTGAGTAGAAGCCAGAATTTGGGATATGGTAGTATACATGGCACTAGCGAAGGTAGGTCTATGAACCTGGAGGCGCACTGGTACTACAAGAGAAACTACTGGTGCGAGCTGTGCCAAGCATGTGGCAATGACTGGTTGTGGATGATGGTAGGAGAAGGTCACAACAGACTGTTGTGTTTGGGTAGCAGATATGGAGGATATAGAAGGTCTAGTCTCTGTTGAGGATAGTGAACGAACATTTTCACCAAGCCTCGGAGTGACAGAAAAGTACAGAGCTCTATTCCTGGAGGAAAAGGGCATAGGAACTAAAGGAGGAACCTGATGCAATGGTATTCTCATATTATCCGACACATGGACCTGTGGTGAATGTATTCGAATGGGTGAAATGCCTGTTTGCGTATGTAAGAAGGCTCGGTGGATGACTTGGGAGGACAGGTTTTCAGATAGGGCTGTAGTGACGGGGAGAAGCTGTGACGGGGATACTGGGGGTAAAGCAAAGAGACTTCTATGCTGCAAAATTGGCAGATCCTGAGAGGCCGGGAAGATTTGAGGTGATAGCAGCTGTAAAGCCTTTCCTGTTCCTTCAAGGCGTAACTCAGAGCTTACCTCAGTATTATATACAGAGGGGTGGGGAGAGTGGGAAAGACCAGGTTTGGGACTTTCTGCCCTGGACAACTGTACAATGTTGGTCACTGTATGACTGGGTTCATCTGGAATAGGATTTTTAAGTAGACATTTTTGTCTTTCTGTCCAGGAGGATGTAGACTGCTGAAGAGACAGGGATCCAAAGTCAAATGACTTACTTCTGGCTTCTGAGATCTCTTTTGTTCGTTGTGGGCTAGCTGGTGCCTGCTCTGAGGCTGAGCGTCTCATTTCTTTTTGGCTCTGTTGGTGAGAAGAAGGTGGTACCATTAACATCTGAGAATTTTGGTTTCTAGAGGCCCAAACAGAGGGTTCGGACTGCACTGTGTCCCCAAATGATGCAGAATGGCTTGAGATGTTGCTTTTGTGACTGGGGCTACGAGGCATTGACAGAGATCCAAAGCTAGATCCTACAGAAGACTGGGCAGCTTCTGCCAGTCGCAGTCTCTTCTTCTTTGGTGGCAGCTTCTCTGCAGGGAGCTGTGCAAGAGTCTGGCTTCGCTGAGGCCAGTGAAACTCCTCAGCTTTTTCTGACTCCTAACCAGACAAAAAAATGTTATAGGTTAGATTCCTCTGCCGGATATACATTGGTCCTTCTGCAGTGCATCTCTCTTGCGTTACATGGGAAGTTTGCTTAAGGACAACTGTCAGTTAATTCAAATTGTCTCTCTTAGTCTCCGGTCTGTCCCCCATCCCCCTGGCTTCTGGAGGAGTGGTATGTCCTGCCACTCCCATGTCAAGAAGTTTTTCCAGAACTTTGGCAATTAGGCCTTCCTTCCTCACCGAGTCCTTTTAAAATGCATGTTTTGTACATAAATTATGTTTTGTAATTCCAAAACTAAGCTTTCTCTATTTTCGCAATGGACAACGGTGTAATCCGCGGTGTCAAAGCGCGTTCTCGCATAGGCATGTTAATTTAAATACTTAGCATTTTATTTTGTAACCCAGAACCGTTTCCTGTTTCTCTGGCTTGCCACAAAATTGATGCGTCAACTGACTGGAATAGAATGTCACATGACGTAGGTAATGTAAACATTTGGATTGATTTTTTTGTGTCAACGCGATGCAACAGAGATGAATCACTGATGCACCACAGATGGACCAGTGCAAATCAGCCTTTAGATAAAAAGAAAGAAATATAGAGTGTTCCCGTGTCCAAAGTTATAGAGTAAAAGAGGAGCAATTCTTTTACGCAAAATAAAAAAGCGTGAAAACCAGTCTTTGAAAAGTAACATACCTTGGATGACGATGCTGTGACTGCAGAAGACACAGATGGTATGTCAGGATCAAGCTCCACTGTAACAAGGATCTCAGGAACCTGTATGTTTGGCTGACGAATGAGGCGCGATGTGGACAGTGTTGGCTTTGGCTCAGGTCGTTGTGTTTGCTTGTTCTCTCTGAGGTCTTGCTCTTGGCTTTCAATGGAAATGCTCTCCTGCTTTTCAAAACAGCTTGTATGCTGGATGACAGACACGCCCTTCCTCTCTTGCTGTTGCTGTGTTTTTGGCTTCGACTGTAAAGTAACACCTAAAGACAAACATCAGAAAAAGAGATTTAATCATAGGCTATTAGTACAAAGATTTTTTCCTTCTTAGTCCTGGTAATATATCAGCCTTATTATTACCACCACTACTACTACAAGAAAATATGAACAAACCTGAATTTGCCTGTCTGTGCTCAGATCTGCTTGGCATCGAGACAATGCCTGTGGTGCTGCCTGACACTGGTACAGGCCCAGGGCTGGGAGGATCCTCCTCCAAACTCTCCTCTTTTCTTCTTTTCCTCATAGCAATTGCTAGTGCTCGAAACTTATATTGCATCATCAGGGGCCATTCCTCCTTGCATGTTTTACTTGCATCTTCACCCTCTTGTTCCTTTCCTGGACAGATGCTTCTGTGAGGCTCAACAGCTTCAGTGCTTTGAAAATAGGCCCCACATGCTTCACATTCAAACTCACAGGGAGTCTTTTTTTCTTGATGTTGTTGCTGTGGCTGCTTGACCGACTCTGTGCCTCTGGAGGTGGAGGACATTGAGGTTGAACTTGCTTCTTCCAACATCAACTCTGCTCCGATGGGAACCTCGATTGCGGGTTGACGTTTGAGCGTACGCTGAGCACCCCTCATCTCTGCAACTACTGCTTGCTGCTCATCAAATGATTGGCAAAGACGGTGACCTCTAGGAGATGCAGTCCCAGAAGTGAAGGGCATAGCTTTGCTGGTAGGGGATGGCATTGAGTGGCTTCGAAAAAAAGGCACAGCTGAGGAGTCTGGTGTATCAAGTGGATCTACCTCAGGGTTTTGGGGGTGTCTCATCCCACTTGGGCTCACTGCTTCCTCTTTGGGATCAAATGTGTAGGGATCTCTTGGGACAATAAATTTGGGTGACTCCATGCTGCTCTTCCTGGATAGGGAGGAGCGGCGTGGCTTAACACTGTCGATTTCACTGGTGTCCACCACTGCTTCATTAATGGTAATGAGTTTGGTTATGTGTTCTATCACTTGAGTTTTGGGCACAGCAAAGGAAATGCTCTTCTCCTCAGCTCCTGAGGATAAAGGATGTGAACAATGCTGTTGGTGGGGACTGCGTTGCTGCCCTCCTATTCTTCCATACTTCCCTAAAATGATTTCTGCGTATGTTTTGGCACTGGAACTGGGGGGGCTAACCTGCGAAAGTTCTGTACTACCTGATCCAGAGTAATACCCAGACTCTGTGCTGCCCTTACTACCAGGACCTAGAGAGGAAGAGGAGGTGGAGAGGGAGGAAGTAGCATCATCCGGAGAGACCATTGGGCCACGTTTCCTTTCACTAAGCCTCAGTGCTAGTCTTTGCTTGACAGCTGTGAGTTTTCAGGTCTTTGGCTCTCTTCCAAATCTCGATGGTACTCCTTATCACTTCTCCTCAGCTGCCTCAGCATCTCCTTTGAGGTAAGTTTTCTATGCTGACCAGTCTCTTCTTCAGACTCTGTGCTTTCTCCATCTGTGTGTTCCTCAGGATCCTCCCCAACACCGCTACCTTCTGGGCCACTTAAACTTGGTTCATCCTGACAGGAAGCCAGGTCGGCTTTAATGCGGTGGGCGTGGGATTTACGGTGTTTGTACAGGTTGCTTTTGGTCTTAAATGAAAAGCCACAAGGGACACAAGGGTAGGGTCTTTCTCCTGTATGGGAGCGGATATGTTTCTGAAGAACACTTGGCTTGGCACATGGACGGCCACAATAAGTGCACACATATTTCCCAGGTTTTTGTGGTTTCTTTTCCCCCTTTCTGGGCGAGCAGATACTTTCGAGGCCTTCTTGACTGGAGTGGGATGGAACCTCGTAAAGGTGCTCATCTTGGGTAGAGGATGTAGAGGAGAGGGATGAAGCAGCGGGGGATGCTGTAGATAAGAAGCTGCTTCCTAAGGGACCAAGAGAGTCTGAAAGCTGCCATTCTGCAGCTTGCCTTTGCTGTAACCGAAGAAGGTCAGAACGTCTGGACTGGCGGTTTTGCGAGCGGCCCAAACCTCTGGGTACAGGACGATAGCCAGGAGGCTGCCTGGGCTGCTGAGGTGGACAAGACTCTAGTGAAGATTCAGCTGTCTCGCGCTGTTGTCCCTGCCTTTCAGAGCACTCCCTATCAGGCCGACGGCTTGGCTCAGCCTCCATAGAGTGGAGAGGAGACCTTACAGACTGAAGATGAAGGGCTCTGTGAGCCTCATTGGTACAACAGTTTTGTCATTGGCAGCAAGGAGGTCAAAGACAGGAAACCATTGACAGACTAAATTGCAAAAGAAAGTGTGGGATATTTTTTATATCAGGTAATGAGTTGTTTAAGAAGAGCAGATGGAGCATCATTAAAATGTGCCCTGGAACTGCATGAACGCAGGTAAACATGGATTTTCTTGCTGAGCAAAGCTGATCAGTTCTCCTCTTCTTTCAGCCATTCGACAGGTCCTTCCAAGTTTTCTCTGCATCTCCTTTGTTACTTGTCAAGATTGTCAGAGTTTCCCCTTTTTATATGGATCTGAAGAAACACAAAAAATAAAAATGTCACCTCAAAGGGAACATATCATTGCTCTCCAACTAAAGCACAAGAAAAATAAATGTTTTGAAAAAATGTTTCCTTGAGCTCCAGAAGTAAGAAAATTAGTAATGCCTCTTTGTTAGAAAGCAAAAAAAAAAAAAGAGAATAATGCTTAAGTACAATCTTGTCTTCTGGCATTAAATGGTAAATGGTGTGTACTTCAATAGCACTTTTCCACCTTCTTAGAGGGCCCAAGGTGCTTTACAATCATAGTTCCATTCACCCATTCACAAGCACATTCTCACACTGATTGCAGCTCTACTGCTGAACACGGACGCCAACATATAAATACCAAGAGCAATGTTCATGTGTTATCATTAAACTACTACTATGATAATAAAAAAACAGTTTAAATAAATGCTGCAGATGTTGCATTTTGTCCAGAGAGCTAAACTTTTTGTATTTTACCCGGCAAATACAAAACTATCTTGCAATGAGGAATGTGCAGGATCAGACCATAAGAACAACTGCTAGCTTGGATATAGACAAGTCTAAAAATCTGCTCTGCAACAGACTTGCGACCTTTTCAGGATGCCCACTGCCTTCGCCCACAAGTGGCCGGGATAGGCTCTGGCAGCCCCAAGACCCCGAAAGGTACAAAACGGAAGAAAATGAATGAATGAATGAATACATGAATGAAAATCTGCTCGGGCCAGGCAGGCGATGTCTTCAGCACTTTAGATTAGATCCCTGTGTCAGGGCACAGAGTTAAAACAAATGTTGGAAATACTGCATCTGCTTATCTGACTAGCATTGAAGCTGAGGGGGAATACTTGGCAGGGCCAGTTTTCTAGTGTTACATCAACTGTGTTTCAGTGCACACTCTTCACACTTTCCTGCCACTAGGGTGCAAAGCTTATAAGAAGCCAAGACAAAAATCAAAGCCTCTCAGATTAGAATCCCTTAAACCCCTTTATGAAGAAGGATCTACTGCAATATTTCTCACTTACTACTAGAAAGCAGGGCTTATAGAGACCAAGGAATCACAAAAGACTTAGAGATGAAGCAACACTGAAAGCCCATTCTTTATCAAAATGTTCAGCAATACTTTCCACCTATTACAACGCTCACTCTTAGTCTCAGCTCAAGACATGGGATTCTTGTACTGCATCAATCAAAAACACAGTCTGCCAAATCATAACAACATTTGCAGTGAGCAGCCATTCCTGACTGCTGACGGTCCCTGCACATGCCCACCTAGAGAATCATTCAAGAACTTAATACCACTACAGCTTTCAGTCCCTGGAGGTAAATACTCATTATAATACAACATCATGTGTCTTCCTAATAGGTTAATTGGTAACTCTAAATTGTCCATAGATGTGAGTGTGAGTGTGAGTGTGAATGGGTGTGTGATTGTGGACAGTCTACCCTGACAGACTGGCAACCTGTCCAGGGCATCCCCTGCCTTCGCCCACAAGTGGCCGGGATAGGCTCCAGCACCCCCGTGACCCCGAAAGGGACAAAACGGAATAGAAAATGAATGAATGAATGAATCATGTGTCTTCCCTGTAGAGCTACAGCTCTCTGCAACACTGATCAAGAATGTGCCCACAAAAATAAAGTTAAAAGATCTTTAAATATATGTGGACAAAACTATAAATATCACTACGTCTAATTGTCAGATTTCTAGTCAAACCAATTTATTTTACACATATCCTAAATAAGACATGTATATTGAAAAAATCAAAATATTGCCAATTGAACAAGAGAGAATTGTTATTTTTTTATCTTATTATCTTATTTATTTATTTTTTTATCTTATTTTGCTGACAGATTTTTTTCTGTATTTAGGATACATTGTCTAAATGAAGTTTTCCTGCAAAATCATTGTGTTGAGTAAAAAAAAAAAAATTTGACAAGAGATTTGACAAGCAGATGAGTTTTTGCAGTGCAATGTTAAGGGGCAGTAAGAGAATGCGGATAATGACTGATCAAGGGCAGAGCATAAATGAAGAACACACTTTTAGTTTACATTACATTCATCAATCCATCTTCAGTACCCGCTGAATCCCATTTGGCCGGTACTGGCTTACCAGAGCCAACTCAGCTACTGTTGGGTGAAGGCAGGGTACATTCTGGACAGGTTGCCAGTCTGTTACAGGGCACATACTTAAACACATGCACACTTAAGGGGAATTAGGAGATACCAATTAACCTATAAAGCATGTTTTTAGACTGGATGGAAACTGGAGAGCCTGGAGAAAACCCACAGATGCACAGGGAGAACATGCAAGCTCCACACACAAAGGACCCAGACGGTATTTGAACCAGTGCTTACCACTGCTCCCCCGTGCAACCCCCTTTAAGTTTACATTTATTCAAAATAAAGGAAACATAATTTGATTTTGCAGCATAAAAAAGAGCATGGAATCCCTGTTTCCTTTTAAAGGGCCTTTATCATGCTATTCTTAAGCCTTTTTATTAAACCATACCCACATAAATGATAATATATTGCCTTTGGCACACAAAAGAACACATTTTTTAATTAAATATTAGCTATTTTCCTCAGTTTTTTCCCAAGCCGGAAGTAAGATGCTTTGATCTCTGAGGTACCGCCCATTTCATGACATCAACCTAGAGCCGGCCTCCCCAGCATGTCTGCGTTTCGCCCACGAAAACAAATACCATCCAAGCTTTTGCAAAGATGGATGTTCATATTGTGCTTATAAAAGGAAAAAATGTTATCCTACCACCTCTAGCTCTCCGGAGAAAGTGGGTGTTTGTGTTAGCCTGGGGGCAGGGTTGGCAGTACAGACTTTTCCTAGAAGGGTCTGTTTTCATTGGTCTACATCAGCTTGTGAGAACCCACTCATTTTTGAGGGTTGGCAGGGGCAAAAGCAAAATGCAAAGTAGTTTTGCCTTCACACTATGACATCAAGAGTCTTCATTTGGTTGTCAGAATTTATGCTTAATGATCTCAAGCAGATTTGTTGAGGCAGTTCTTATGCAAAGCAACTGTAGGGTTTTCAGGTTGGGAAGAGTGTCTCTTCCATTATTCATTGCAGTCTAGACTGAGTGAGGAAACACACAGTCAGTGCCAGGAAGGTAAGGAGATGGAGTGCCATACTCCCTCCATAAAGCTAAAGCCCACACTCATGCAATAACCTCCACTAACAAATTAGATAACTGTCTGAACATCTGCAGTACCTTGGAGTCCTACCCTGGTTTCACGTAGGAGCTTTTCTCCCTCAGTCCTTAGGAATGGCATTTTAACAAACGTGCCTCTCATGTACTAGAACACTACGATGCACCAATGATTCCTCTTCAGATCCTGGAGGGTGAAAAAGATCCCACAATAAGATCGCTGATGAAACAAAGTTATGTAAATGCAGTGTGGGTTGGACAAGGGAGCTCTTTATTCTATTTTTAGGCTGAGGTGTGTGCAGAAAGACACTGACGCAGCTTCAAATTCTCTTCGTTGCTGGGGGCAGATCCTAACCTGCAAGTTGTCAACACTTTGCATGTCCTGAACCATATTGTTAACATTCCCAGAACTGCCATTAGGTGATTTGTTGTAAAAACTAATTTCTTGTGCGTCTGCTTAAAATGTGATTAATGACTCCTCATAGAGACGAGAAGACAGGATGAGTTATGGAAACGTGCATAGAGGAGTCTCGTTCAGCACAAATAGGTTCTGATGCAGGAACCCAAGGAAGCCCTGATACACAGAAGAGCTTCCTGCCCGCCTCCTTCACAAGCACGTGCCGCAACACGCTGTCTCATTTCATCACCTTAGCTGGAAAGTCCAGCACTTCTAAAATTATAAATCCCATTAAACATTCAGCTGTGTTGAAGGTTCACAACTCAAACTTTTGTCACCAGTAGTTTGTGTTTTAAATTTGTTTTTATTGTGGTTAAAATATGCTCAGAGAACCTCCCTAGGTGTTTTAAAAAGTGCCATCACATCACCACCCTCGCCATCCAAACAAAACAAAAAAAAAACATACACAAACAAACACACATCTCCCTCTTCCCCCTTTCTGTTTTTCTGGCGATAGCCTGGTACATGTTTCCATGGAAACCATCCTACTCTGAACAACGGCAGATGGAGAGGGAGCTGGAGGTCTAAATTTATCTCCCAGCATCCTCTCCGATATAGACACTCAGTGGCAGCAGGAAGTGAGAAGTGGCACTGCTTAACCCCTTCTTGCATTGACAAACTGGCATGACCTTTGACATTGAACCACACGACTCTGCTGCATCCCAGACACAGAAAGCTTAATCAGAGTCCCCCTGAGGGCTGTTAGTCAAATACCACCACCGCATCACCACCCCCAATTCTGCACAGTAACACACACAGATTGCAGAGGCACTGGAAGAAAAGGAGGGGACAAAAAAAACACTCAAAGGCTGAAACTCACACTCAGACGGGGACAGTGCTGCTAAGCAGGATGCTTCCTGACAAAACTGTGCATGCTGGAGCCCTCATTCACTCTCAGAGCTCTGTGAGAGGATGCACCGTCGCACCTCTGAAGCAGGAGCAGAGGGATTTCACAAAGCTGTGGTAAGACTGACAGATCACTGCTATCACATTTTCATTGAACAAAAACAAGTCAGATGCCGATCGGCATGAATAGTGGTACACACTATAGTGGCGCAGACAAAGTGACTGCAGGTGAGATCCTGACATTCTGCAGGGACAGTCAGGAAAAGTGGAAAAAATGCAGGTTTTCTATCCTTCAGCCTCAGAAAAAGCAGAACAGAAATCCTGCAAATTTTTAACACGATCTCAAAGAAAATTCAAAAAAAGATTAACAAGTTTTGATTAAGGAATAATTAACAACAAATTAGCTTTAATATTTCCACAAAGGACAAGTGATAAACCATTAAAAAGCTCAAAAACACTTCTCTGACTGCTAAAATATCAGAAAAAAAACTTTTGAATTTGAATAGTAAATGACAAAACCTTCTGTCATCCTGGAGTATTTGCATTTGGAAGATGGATAGCTCATAATAGCAGAGAAAAACAGCCAGCTAGTGAGTGGGGAGCAGAGAGAGACAGAGTTTAGATTACCTGACCGAGCAGTCTGGTCTTCCCCCTCAGAGACTCTTCACAGGCACTGTGAGACGAGCAGGGAGAGCCAGAGACTGAGAGCGGATATGACTGTTTGAGTGGGTGTGTTGCTGAGAGAGAGAGAAAGAAAAAAAAGAAGTGATGGAGAAAGAGTGAGAGGCGAAGACACTGAATGAATGCTTGCACTGTATAAATGTGCAGAAGGAAAGGAGACAGAGAACGAAGATGAGGTGGGGAGAAGGGTCTTTTAAAATAACTATGAGGGAAACTATCTTAGATAATATCCTAAGATATTAGGATATGTTTAAGAAGATGTTTCACTTTTTTTGAATGAGAGGCTTCTTGTGCTCTGACTAGAAGGTGTGGCCATTTTTAAACTTCTAAAAAAAATCCACCAAGTCAGTGCTACATTTTTAAGAGGATAGATGTTTTCACCATCTGTTTTACCTGTCCAAAATGTGAGCATCCAATAACCTGCCTAACCCTCGTTTTTGTTTGGTGTTTTTAACATGTTCTTGTGGCCTTTTTCTAATGATGGAGGACATATGTAAAGAAAACTAAGATTAAAATTGCATTTCTAAGTATTTATTTTTTCAAAGTGTTGTGAATCAAGAGCAGACGGTAAAAAATGCCATTTGAAAAAGCTTGTAGTTGTGATGTCGAATCTACTATGAAAACCCACAAGCTCCCTGTTCCGCTTCATTTCAATACAACCGTTTGTACACAAATAGATCCATGTATGTCTTTGTTTTCCTCATCTGACCTGCCATCTGGCTCAAAACTGTACAGCTAGATAGCTCCAATATTGCTCGCCAATTTTGTGGCAGCAGTAAGGTTAGGTTAGGGTTTTGAAGGGCTGTAAGCTATTGGGAGAGCATGTAAACAGATGGATGATGGTAAGCGGGCAGGTTTGCTTCACCCCAACGCCCACAACTCAGAGCAAAATTTCAAATCTTCCGCTCTGCAGAAGCTATGTTCAAAAAAACGACTGTTTTTTTGGCAAAAAAAAACCAGTATAACTGTAATTAAAAATCCGCTGGGAGTGCTTTTAAAATAGATTAAAAAATTATCAGAGTGGGACTTTAGGATACTGAGCTTTGACCCAAAAGTTCTGAGCGCTCCCAATTTTTTTTTATATTTACCACACCTCTGAAGCTGAAGTCATCTTCAAAGATCCTGAAAAAAAAAAGTCATCCACTGCCGTTTCTGTAACTGAAGCACATTTAACAGCAGGGGCCGTTGCCAACAGACAAGATTACAAACAAGTCTTCCACTGGGTTTTCCTCTGCAGCTCAGAGCCCCTCACAATCATCACTTCCTTTTTGGCAAAACTACTCCATTAAAGTGTTGGATGAAGGTGAAGTGCAGTGGCAAAATATTCACAGACCTGAACATGTCAGGTTTGCATAAATCTTCCAGTGAAAGTCCGATCCTACATCGTAAATGAATTCCAGTGTCATCCATTCAAAGCAAGGTCCCGCATTACACAGAGGGCTGGGCCTATAAGCAATGCAACAGAGAGGCAGAGAAAGAAAAACAGAAAGAGAGAATTAAACACGAGCGGGCATCCTGCTGTTCCATAGAGCCTTGCCTCACTGGCACAGCACAGGAAGTATGAGTCACACTCTCTAAAATAAACACACAGCGGCGAACCAGCTCCCAGAATGAACGGATGGCTGGGCCACTGATCAGAAGGCAGGCAGAAGGAAAGTGGATCTATGCAACACGTGGTGGGACCAACAGCCAGAAGATGGGATGAGTCAGAGGCAAAATGTCATTTTCCCTTGTTCTGATTTTTTTTATTTTTTTTATCTATTTTATCTATATTTTATCTATATTTTTTTATCACCTCTTCTTCATGTGTTGTCCCTGGATTATCCACACGTCCAGCAATCATTCTCCTCCCTTTCCATTTTCCTCGTTAAATGTGTTTAAAGCCAATGGAAGGTAGAGGTCACCGTTTGCGCTGTGCAATCAGTATTGTGTCTGCCTGAATGTGGGCATCGTCACCCATTTCAGCACACACCTTCCATACTGTACTGCCCTGCCGCGGGATCTTCTCCTGTCCGCTTTGTCCTCTTCCTCACACTGGGTCAGGAAGGTGTTCGCGTGTTGGGGAACAGAACTCCCATTGTGGCGATGATCGAAAGGAAAGATCCTCTGCGCAGACTGGCCATGCCGAGGACCAGAAGGCGCATAAACAAGGCTGCTTCAACAGATTTGTCAAAAATCTTGAAGACTGTGAAGTGCAGTGATTGTAAGAGTGTCAAAGGCAGCTTTCATGATGCTATAATAACTGGTAACAGTGTGTTACCCACTGGCCCAGAGCGTAGTCAGACTTACAGTATATGCAAACCTGCTCTCGTTTACAGCAAATGAAAACAACATCTCCCCTGTGTATTTCACACACCCTATATGTTGTAACAAGACCATCAACACCTAAAATGCAGTTGCCATGCTTTTTAGAAACTTCCTGCGGCATTTTGAAGACCACAAGCTATAATTTAGACCAAATAAATGGTTGGACAACTATACAGATGACATATTTTTAGACTTTCACCCCACAAACAGGCGAAAGAGGGAGGAAAATAGAAAGTAGAAAATACTGGGGCTTTGTGAAGACTTCTCTGTTCCGAGGGAAGATGATTTCAGACGTGTGGTTTTTCCGTAAACCAACACATCCTGCTTATACAACCGGTGTGTAATGATAGAAACAAAATCTACGAGTCCAATATTCCTCCACCTGTTTGTGTTCATCTGTGAGTAAATCTGGGCTGTGTTGCTCTGATGGGAACAGGATGTCCAACCACATCTGGTCATTACACAAGTAAATAAGTTTTAGCTGTGTCATTATTTTGTTTTCATCTTTCTCCTAAGAGGGAAAGTTTGGGGAATTACGAGCATGTCAGACGATAAAGTTAGCCCCTCACTGTTTTCTAAAAACAAACACACAAAAAAATCTGATCAAAACACCTGCAGAACAGGGCGTTAAATGACAGAACAAGTGCTTTTACACACGTCAACTGGATTTACCTAATGCTCACATTAAACCATAAACTGCAAAAGATGCAGCTGAATATAAGGAACTGGATAAAAATGACAGTATTATAGATAAAATAACCTTTGTAGGTTGACCTGTTTCCACGCATTTTTGTCTCTTTGTGTTGTTAAACTTATTTGCAGCACCTTGTGAATGCTAACAAAAAAAACTTGTGCAAAATATTAACAGTATTACTTAAAATCTTGGAGCAGTGGTGTAGACCAAGTTCCACAAAGATTCACTGCAGTTTGACTGACAAAACAAATCATAGTTTTTGTGTTTTCAGAAATGTGCTAAAGACAGTTTTTTTTCTTTTTGACTAAAAATATGCACTCACATTATTTACTCTCTTTGGTCCACTGGATAGGCTATTTGTATTCCCACTGTTATCAAACCATACCAGAGTTTACTTGCAAACAAATGTATGGCCAAATCCAAATTTTTCCCTTATGGCATTTCCCTACCCCTACATGTAGCCTTCCAACCAGAGAGTTATAGAAAAATAACGTCTTCTAATTCGGACGTCCCTCCCACTCTGTGACTATGTCAAAAGTCGCTGGTCATCCGATTTAACGTGTAGCTGCCAGGGCTCTGAAAATGCATAACAACATTAGTTTCAAAGCTTTAAAAAGTCATGCTAAAACAAGAAGTCATTACTCACATTTACATGTAAACGTCTGTGCTTCAGAGCACACCTGCGTGAAGAAATGCGTTTCTTCTCTGCAACACAGTTCCATGCGTAACAACCCTCCCGGTGGAGGGATACAGAGCCCTCAGCCACGGAGGTCCCCCTTCAAAAAACAATTTCAGACTCCCCTACCCCCCAAATGTCCCTACAATTGGAGGGATAGGGAGAAGCTGGAGGGATAGGGGAAGAATTTGGATTCTGCCTTTGTTTTTTAGAAAAATGTATTGACCAAACAGCCAGAGTTTTGAGCTGTCAGCCTGGTCCAAATGGCAAGAATGATTGACATATGACTGTATCCAGCTAGCTTGGTCTCAACAACAAATTATTTGAATATTCAGTCAGCCTTGTGATTTTTAACAGTACAGAATACAAAAGCAAAAAACAGACAGACAAAAATGAACGAGCACTGTAAGAAATAGGTCTTAGCTGGAGGAAATACCAAGTCATGTATGGATATTTTCTTTTTAAATTTTAGGTTATCCGTTTTAATAAAGCTTCTACAAGAGAATGCATACTCATTCAAATATTGTGCTTTTGCAGTGAAAAAGAGAATGGTTCCTGGTCAGTTTCTAATTAAACACAGTCACAAAAATATAAATTGTCCAAACTTTAAAATATAGTCCTACTCCAACATTTGTATCTATTGTAAAACCATTCCGTTTGGTCTATTAATTATGATTATCCCATTTTAGAAAATATCAAAACAACTTGTGTCATTTTTCAAGCCATCTTTTCTGCACGGCATCAGGAGGTCATTAGAAATTTGCTGATATTCCGGCATTTCTTTGTTTACACTCTCTCCTGCTAGCTGTCACATCCTCACAGTCCCAAGCTAACATTAGCAAAAAAACAGTGAGCAATTTCAGAGGTATCCAGCCGTACAGTTTTGAGCTCAAATTAAGAAAATCAAGGCTGGGAAGACTGAATCTGCACTATGTAAGCAGTTTGGTGTGAAGAAGTCAACAGTGGGAGCAATTATTAGGAAATGGAAGCCATACAAGACCACTGATCATCTCCCTCCATCTGGGGCTCCCCACAAGATCTCACCCTGTGGGGTCAAAATGATCACAAGTACTGTGAGCAAAAATCCCAGAACCACACGAGGGAACCTAGTGAATGACCTGCAGAGACCTGGGACCTAAGTAACAAAGTAACACACAATGTTGCCAGGGACTCAAACCCTGCAGTGCCAGATGTCTCCCCCTTTAGGTTTGCTAGAGAGCATTTGGATGATCCAGATTAGGACTGGGAGAATGTCCTATGGTCAGATGAAGCCAAAATAGAACTTTTTGGTAAGAACTGTACTCGTCATGTTTTGGAGGAGAAAGAATGCTGAGTTGCATCCAAAGTACACCATACCAACTGTAAAGCATGGGGGTGGAAACATTATGCTTTCGGGGTGTTTTTTTAGCAAAAGGACCAGGACTACTGATCTGTGTAAAGGAAAAAATGAATGGGGCCATGTATCATCAGATTCTGAGTGAAAGCCTCCTTCCATAAACAAGGGCATTGAAGATGAAACATGGCTGGGTCTTTCAGCATGATAACAACCCCAAACACAATGCCTGGGCAACGAAGGAGTGGTTTCGTAAGAAGCCACTCCTTCTAAACCGGTCCTGGAGTGGCCTGACCAGTGGTCCCCAACCACTGGGCCGCGGCCTGGTACCGGGACGCACAGAAAGAAAAAAATAATTTCCATTTTATTGTTTTTTTCCCCCGAAAAAAACGTTTTATTTTGAAAAGTGACCGGATTCTCTCTGTTACATCCGTCACACCTAACGCACGTCAAAGTCGCGACACCAAACATCACGTGTTACACCCTGATAAAATTAAACCCAAACAACCAAAATGAGCAAAAAACAAACTTCTTTAGAAAGTTGCTTTGACAAGGGGAAACGGTCCAATGAAGGGACAGAAGAGGAACCTGCACCCGCTAAAAAAGGGAAATCTGCCATTAACAAGCAGTATCAAGAAACCCATTTAAAATATGGATTTTTCGCCACGGGCAATTCCCACGCACCAAACCCGCTGTGCGTAATATGCGGTGATGGTAGAAACGATGTCGCTCATGTGATGTTCTGTTGTTGGTGTGACGTTACGAGGACACCGCTAATAAACTTGCACATGATTACACAGTGGATTTACGTTCATTATTATTATTACTAAAGAGAAAATACCACCCCCGGTCCACGGCAAACGTGTCTTGCGTTGCACCTCAACCCCCCCACCGGTCTGCGGTAAACGTGTCTTGCGTTGTACCGGTCCGCGGTGACAAAAGGGTTGGGGATGACTGCCCTAAACCGCTACTGGCTGAAACTAAAGCAGACACAGTTTTGGAAAAGTCTCTACCTCACTGGATCCTTTAGACAGACAAAAAGGTTGGGGACTACTGGCCTAGACAGTCTCTAGATGTGAACCCCATAAATAATCTTTGGAGGGAGTTGAAACTCTGTTTTGCCTAGCAAGTACTCCCAAAACATCACTGCTCCAGAGGAGATCTGCATGGAGGAATGGGCCAAAAATACCAAGAACAGTTTGAAACCCTTGTGAAGACGTACAGAAAACATTTGACTGCTGTCATTGTTGCAACAAAGGGTATGTAGCAAAGTATTGAGTCTAACTTTTTATATCGACCAAATATTTCTTTTCCACGATAATTTATAAACAAATTTTTAAAAATCAGACAATCTGATATTCTTTTGTTTTGTTCTTATTTTGTCTCTCATAGTTAAGGTATGTCTATGATAAAATTACAGGTGGCTGACTAAATACTTTTTGCCCCACTGTATATGCTCCCACATATGGGACATCTGATCCCGTGAAACACTGAAGTACTGGCCACCTCCTTTTCCCGGTTCTCTGCCTCTTCTTCAGTTCTCTCTTCTCCTTTTTTCAAATAATTAAGAAAGCCGTCATTCTCTCCATGTGCCACTTTCTCCTCAGTTTTACCCACCAACTTATTATGTTTACCATAGTGGTGAAATATTATTGAGCACCATTGTATGATTGTGGAAAAATGAAGTCTAAACCTTTAGGTTTAGCTGGAAATTAGAACTTTACTGCTGAGATGAATGATTATGCAATCTGCCTTTGATGTGCTGCAGGAGAGATCCGCAAATTCAAATAAAATAGTGACAAAGCATAGGTTTGGTGAGGGGAGGTAAAAATAGAAAGAGGAACTGACTTTTTTAAAAAGTGGCCACTAGTTTCACTCTTCCGTGGATGTCAAGATCACAGCACATTCTCCCACGCAGCTCACTGCAACCTCTGCTCACAGTCAGCGGTATTGTTTTACTCTCACATAAGAACAAAAAAAGGGGATCTCTGCAACCCTGTGATAAAAAATCTACAGCTTATACGGCAGAAAAAGGACTAGTGTGATTGAAACACTGATAAACTTCGTCCAAGTAAATGAACGTGTTACATTATAATCCCAAATTTCAGGAAAAGTTGAATTTATGTTAGTATCTGTCATGATTATTGGAATCTGTAGTCAGATTCCTGAAGCAAGTGCATCCCATGAAGCGGGTGTTTTTATTAAAGCTATATATTTTTCTATGAAGTCCTGCTCAGTGAAACTGTGCTAGTTCCTCTTTTTGTAGCAGCTCCTGCGTCCTTGCATGAAAGCACCAAGGCTAGTATTGCCTCTGCGCAGGCCCGGCGCCATGCCTTATCTGCACATCGTAGTAACCTGCTGCTATGTTAATTTGACCTGTTCAGTTGGAGCAGCTAGTGCTTTTACTGCTGCTTGCACAAACACAAACACCAGAACAGAGTCAACAGGTGGAGGCTTAGGCTGAGTGTGGTCAAACATGAGGACTGGGCCACAAAACGGATCAGCGCGGCTTCTTCCCCGGCTGGCATGAGGGTATCTTTCTGATTAGGGAGTTTACTCAAAACCAGGCTAGTCCAAGTAATTGCTAACCACAGTGAGAGACAAGTCTATTCAGCCTAAGCTTACAGTTTATTCTCCTACTTTTGTTGTTTTCGCCTCTGTTGCTTATTCTGCCTGGTGCCATGTCACATCAGTGCCCTATCAGCTGGCCTTCAAACCCAAGCCACACATAGTATCTGAATGTCATGTGCCACAACCTGTCTGCTCATGCATGGCCTTCCTGGAAAGTGGAGGTATGCAAGTGCATGCCAGATGGAGGATAAAAGGATATAGGAGACAAGCGCATAGGAGAAAGGTAGACAGAAAAATATTAGGTACAGTGGTGGACAAAATTGTCGGTACCCCTCAGTTAAAGAAAGAAAGTCCACAATGCTCACTGAAATGACTTGAAATGTTCAAAAGTAACAATAAACTAAAATTAATTGAAAATTAAATAATCAAAATCAGCCATTACTTTTGAGTTGTTGATTAACAGAATTATTTAGAAAAAACAAACTAATGAAATAGGGCTGGACAAAAATGATGGTAACCATAAAAGACTGAGAACTAATTGCCCAGGGGGTCATGATGAACTCAGGTATGTCCTTTCATTGACATCACAGCTGTTTTCAAACCCATAATCAGTCAGTCTGCCTATTTAAAGGGAGACAAATAGTCACGTTGCTGTTTGGTGAATAGGTGTAAGTAAGTAAGAACATTTTATTTGTATAGCACCTTTCACAGACAAAAAGTCACAAGGTGCTTCACAGGTTAAAATGTGTATATATACACATATAAAAACATAAAAGATAAAAAGCATAAACCATGTAAAACAATCATCGCAAGCCCAATAAAAGCAGTTTCAGTTAAAATGCTTAAAATGCAGCACTAAAAAGTTTTTAGTTGACTTTTAAAAGAATTCACAGAGTCCAGGGAACGTAGGGACAATGGAAGTTCATTCCAGAGTTTGGGAGCGACAGCCTGGAAGGATCTGTCTCCTCTAGTTCGGAACTGTGTGCAAGGGACCATCAACAGGTTCTGATCCGCAGACCTCAGTGCACGAGATGGTCTGTAAGGGGCGATCAGATCACACACATATGGAGGAGCTTGAGAATGAAGGGCCCTAAATGTAAAAACTAAGATTTTGTACTGATAACGGTAAGCAACCGGGAGCCATTTAAGAGCTTTGAGGATCGGGGAGATGTGATCTCTTCTCTTGGTGCGGGTCAAGATCCTTGCAGCAGAGTTCTGGATCAGCTGCAGGCGAGACAAGCTCCTTCTTATTCAGACATGAAAACAGACTGTTGCAGTAGTCTAGCAGTGTAGAAACAAAGGCATGAATAAGAAGTTCTAGATCTTCATAAGATCTACATCATACGTAGTTTAGAAATGTTCCTCAACTGGAAGAAACAGTTCTTGATCAGCTGTTTGGAGTGCTGCTCCAGCGACATATCTTTGTCAAAAATGACACCCAAATTTCTAAGGCTGGGTTTGACAGCCTGGCCAAAAGAACTCAAGTGCTGCTTAATCCCTGGTATTGCATCATCAGGGGCAACAACTAAGGTTTCTGTTTTCTCTGAGTTTAGTTGCAGAGAGTTTTTGCAGAGCCATTGTTTTATCTGCATCAAGCAGTTCATCAGAGAATCCAGCTTGTGTGTCTCAGAGGGCTTAAAAGAGCAATATAGCTGGATATTATCAGCAAAGAGATGGTAGGAAACATCGCTGAAATCCTGTATGATCTTTCCAAGGGGGATCATGTATAGGAGAAACAGAACAGGGCCCAGAACAGAGCCCTGGGGAACCCCACACAGTAAGTCTGCTGACTGAGACATTTTGTGGTTGGCCATGACACTGAAATTCCGACCAGATAAGTAAGAGGAAAACCAGTGGAGAACTGACCCTGACAAACCGATCACCAATCTATCCAATAAGATATGGTGGTCAACCGTGTCAAAGGCTGATAAAAGATCTAGTAAGTAAGTAAGTAGACAAGGACTGTGTGTTTGCCAAAATCAGCAGACATCAAAATATCACTGGACACTTTCAGCAGGGCTCTTTCTGTGGAGTGATGTTTCTGAAAACCTGACTGAAAAGTGTCATAGATGCTCCTTTTATCCAAGAACTCTGACAATTGCTCAGCTACCACCTTTTCCAGAATCTTTGAGATAAATGGAAGCTTTGAGATGGGTCTATAATTCTGGAAGACTGATGGGTCCAGATTAGACTTTTTCAGCAGAGGCTCCACTATGGCATGTTTGAATGCGTTTGGAAACACACCAGTGGAAAGTGAAAGGTTGATCATTTCAGTGACACTTTGGCCGATGGTATCAAACACCTTTAAGAAGAGCTTGGAAGAAAGAACATCAGATGGACAAGTAGAAGGTTTCCACTTGGTCAACAGAGCAGATATGTCCTCCAGAGTGACAAGCCTAAAAGTAGACCATTTGTGTGAAACCATCATCACGACATCATCATCACAACGAGGAGGTGGGAGCTGCTCTTTGATCTTCTTAGTCTTGTTTGCAAAGAACTTGAGAAATTTATTGCTGTCGGCTTTGCAGGACACAGGGGGTACTGGGGCTGCAGGACTAACAATAGAAATTATAGTTTTAGACAAAACTTTTGGGCTCTTCTTATTCGAGGATATTAGCCGGCGAAAGTAGTCAGATCTGGCGTCTTTCACCATCTCGTTGTATGAGGACACGAGATCCCTAAGATGCAGCCAGTGGACCATAAGATTGGTGGATTTCAAAAGATGCTCAGCTCGTTCATGTCACATTTGTCAGATGAAAACCAAACCAAACCAGGTTATTTCACCTGCACCTTTGCATATCAATTCCTGCAATAGGTGAACCATTTGAACATCTCACCCTAGACTGTGTGGGTCCACTACCTAAAACCAAATCAGGGCATCAGTACCTTCTGACTCTGATGTGCTGCAACACGCTACCCAGAAGCAATTCCCTTGCACACCCTCAGAACAACAAAGAACTCCGACGTTTCTTAGGAATTGCGGGGTACTACCGAGGTTTCTGCCGCAACTTTGCAGATGTTGTGGCTCCTTTAACAAGCCAGATTATTGTCTCTAAATCTTTTGTTAGTTCACCTGAATGCCAAAATGCATTTAACTCTGTCAAAGCTCTTCTTTGCAGTGCCCCTGTCCTGGCTGCTCCTGATTTTGAGCGTCCCTTCAAATTAGAAGTCGATGCCAGTGATTGTGGTGCTGGGGCAGTTCTGCTGCAGGAAGATGAACATGGTGTTGAGCATCCCCTTTGTTATTTTTCAAAGAAGTTTACCATTCATCAAATACGGTACAGTACAATTGAGAAAGAAGCTCTTTCTTTGTTGCTGGCACTCCAGCACTTTGAAGTTTACATTGGTTCTAATTCCCATCCGATTACAGTTTACACTGACCACAACCCTCTAGTGTTTTTGAACAGGATGCAAAACTCGAACCAAAGGCTAATGAGATGGTCACTGATGGTTCAGGATTTTAATCTTAATATTAAACACAAAAAGGGAGCTGAGAATTTGGTAGCGGATGCTCTTTCACGCAGCATCCACTCAACCTAGGCGATGGCTTCTGGGGGGGCCAGAAGTTTTCTCTTAGGTTGGGGGGTGTTACGGCTGTGGCCGTAATAGTGTTTTGTTTGTATGTTTGGAATGTTTTTCTGTATGTTTTCTTTTGGGAGGGTCTGTCTTTCCTTTTCTTTTCCCTCCTTTATAGTGCCAATTAGATTCCACCGTGTCTGGACCACCTGATTGGCTGAGGACTTCCCAGAGGCAGCTTCAAAAACTGCCACCTCATCTGCTGAAGGCCCCTCCCCCTCCAGCTGGCAGCAGCAGAGCATTAGATCAAATATTGTTAGAGTTTATTGGTCCTGGTAATTTGGGTTGGTTATTTTTGTGTGTTTTTGAATGGTCATTGTAAATAAATTTCAGTCTGGGTCTGGTGAGGGTTATTGAGTCATTGGTGAATTTAGTTTGCCTTTTTACCTTTATGTTACACCCATTTACAAACCCCTAGACAGGGGTGTAACACCTCTCTTGCCATAGTTTAGTTTAGTTTATTTATTTATTTTTTTTGGGACGCCGAGCAAAGTCTCTGCTAGCCGCCTGTCCAAAAATGTGTTTCAGAGCTTGTAGTACTAGTTACTAGCTGCGGCCACATGTGTGGGAGGAGCGTTCAGCTTAGCATTATTATTGGTGTTTGTATTTATCATATCTCGATTACAATGCATGGGAGACGCAGGTGGTGTTGACTTGAGAGATCACGGTCATTTACTATGAAGAGTTCTAAAAGCATTGGCAATCATGTCATTGATTCAGGGTTCATGGGCGAGGGGGCTCCATCAGCTCCTCCAACAGCTCCTTGGCTGCTAGCTGCCTGGCAGACTGAGAGCTGCCTGACCACCGGTTCCGCCTGTTTTTGTCCCAAAAAATACATGAAATATCTTTAAATATTTATATGTGATATATTTGTATTTATGTTAAATTTAGCAAGAGAAATAATCATGTTAGTGCGAATTTCTTCCATTTTTTATTTGTATTTGTAGATTATGCCAAATATGATGGTGTTTAGTAAAAAGGTTGGATTGATATAGTGTGCATTTGATTAAATATATATTTAAACAGAGAGACTTTTGAGAAATTACCTGAGTGAATTTTTAATGTTGCTGTCTTTGCTTTGTCATTTACCAGGTCATGTTTTGTCCATTCTGTGGGATGAAGCTTCCATGCATCCTGGTATACTGTAGCTCATGCAACAGAAATGTCAGTTTCTTAAAAAGTCTGCAAGATGAAGGTACATTTTTTTCCTGACTGTTAATCATATGAATCGTATGAATATGCATCTCTGTTACGTTCCTTTTTTCAATTGTAATTTTACAGAAAAAATTATGTCCACCTTTCTAACCCTCAGGTCATGAAGCTACTTCACTGAATGGACTTATCCAAAAATATATTACAGAGGGCCATAGTTATGAAATAATAGTAGACTTACTGAAAACAAAACACAGCATATCAGTATATTAGTCATTCTTCGCAATCTACAACGAAGATTAAAAGATGCCGGCCTAACCAGAAGACTGAACTACACTCCACTTTCGTCGTGGCTTTCTGCATGTAATATGTTCCCCTGGCATATCTGAAGTTTATTTTGTAAAATTGTGTTTTGTATTGTACTTCTGTTTTGTACAATAAAGTTAAAAAAAAAATTGCAGCTGTTTTTCTAGATGCATCACTTTTTTATGTTTGCTTTTTATTTATTTATTTTTGCTCCTTTTTTTTGTTGCTGCAATGGCCACCGTAACATGTTCTTGTGGCATTTTTCTGACAATGGAGGACATATATAAAGAAAATTAAAATCAAAATTGTATTTCTGAGTATTTCTTTATTTAAATGGGTTTGAATAAGGAGCAGATGAAAAAATGCAGTTTAAAAAAGATTGCATTTACTAAGTAAATATGCTGAGTAGGCGACAAGCTCCCTGCTCCTCTCTGCAATGGGGAGGGGATATGGGGCGGGGTTGCTCTGCACCAATGGTTCTATCCTCAACTCAGAGGCAAATTTCTAAGGAAATTTCTGCAGTAACAATGTCCTTAAAAAACACAGGTCATGTCTTCTATAAATAAACCTAACATAAGAGGGTTTAGCTACAACAATTTATACTTTACTGTCCTTTTAGCTCAATACATTTCTGTACTTAAAACATACATTTTGGAAAGCCTTTCAAAGTTAAAGTCTCATAAGTTCTCCTACATCTGAGTATGTCACATTTGCATTTTAACCATCCCCACTAGGCCACTAAGCTGACAAGGCTTCCTAAATAACCTTCCAAAGAAAAGAAAAGGAGGGAAAAGAGGTTTTAATGTTAGACATGTTCTTTCTTAATCAATTAGAATCTATAAATAAGAGAAAGATAAAATATGACTATTCTTTCAATATTATGAATGAATGTGCTCTAGAAAACTTGATTCCACTGAGACAAAATATACTACCTACATTATAAATTATACTTAAAATGTTTCATTTAAAACCAAAAAATTTACTGTGCACAAATACACACATTATTTTCTCAAAAAGTCATTTTCTCAGTACATCAGCACAAAACTGTTTTTATTTATATTAAGTACTGAATTTAAAATGAAGAACTCAGGAATGTTGTGAAAGATCTTTAGTAGATGCACAATTATGGCAGAGCACTCCAGTGTGATCTCCATCATTGTGAGAACAATGAGCTCTCAAATTCAACAGTAAAATCGGAGTATCATTTCATGCAGGTCTGGTGGATCCCAGTCACATTTACATTAGTTGAAGCAAAATATTGTAAAATAAACCAGAATATCTGCTCTCATGCTGCTTCAGTGACATGATGGAATTTTCACTAATAAAATCAGTTAAAACTGTGAAGCCGCAGATTTAGAAAATTAGCCATAGCTAGTCAACCTAACAACAGAATAGAAAGGAAAACTCACATACAGATTTGCTATCTATCCAACTCATATGACACTTTGGTTTCAATAAAAGGGCTCATAAAGCTCAAAGCATAAGTCATCATAAACTGACAATTATTGTTAATAGTGCAGGGTGATTTATGAATTTGTTAACTTGAATAAAATTACCATAAAATGAGACAAGACTTTATTAATTTAGGATTACCATCCGCTTATCCTCATGCAAATCTAAACCTAGGTAGCTTTGTCCAGTTAAGCTTTTTCTTTCCATTTCTCCAAGTTCCCTTTGACAGCCCAAACCCACTGCTTCCCACTCTTACAAAAAACTACAATTGAGACAAAGTGCTTATCCTTAAGGCCAGGGGTCCCCAAATCCAGGCCTCGTCTTATTTGCTGCTGATTACCTGGATCCGGTGTGTTTAGCCCAGAAGGAGCTTCAACGACAGGTTAGTTGAAAAAACATGTAGGACACCGGCCCTTGAGGCTTGGATTTGGAGACCCCTGTTTTAGGCCAAATAACTGATCAGAGAGGAAGAGATGAAACTTATTGTCAACATGTTGAAAAGCCAAGAGGACAAGTGAGAGATGAGCAGCACTGAAAGCATCAAGTTTGTCCTCACACATCTCCACAGCAAGGGCTTGCTCGCTCTTAGGTGAACCTCGCTGGATCTGTGCAGTGATCTGAAGACTTCCTCTTCTGTATGGTCTTTCAAACCTCCATCCACAGGACCAAATGTCAGAAACATTTATCTTAGTGTAAATGTAAAAACTGCAGGATAATAATGACTACAACATGACCCTAATGACTGCATGGTGTGCGGTTGGTTCACCAAATACACGAAAGATTCCCTTTAGCGCAGCCTGCATTTAATCAAGCATCAAATCTATGGAAAACCCCCAACAAGCCATCACTAAACCTAAATGTAGCCCCAATTGACCCACTTTCAGCAGACTAGCAGAAATGTGTCAGGGGCTGCTCTTATTGTTACTGTGATGTTCAGTCTAATCTTGCCACAAGGGAAGACGACACTGAATGATTCTAGTGAATGGAACAATAATCGCATCACGGCAAACACTTTCTGCTTTGACTGCATTAAAATGACAGCACTCTTATCACAGAGATTTCTCTCCACTGACCACCCAAATCAACTATTAACACTGCACCCCAGCAGCCCAAAGGTCACGGCGGTTGCATAAAGGGAATTGGGGGGGCGCTCCTGCTGTTGTTGCCTCCAGATGATCAGCTTCAAGAGAAATCTGACTCCTCAAAGCCAGTGCTGCCTCTCCTGTGTCCTCTACGGACATCCCACTAGCATCCCTGCAATCCTGATCCTTTATATGAGATGCACAGAAACATTTTACTAAAACAGAACAATGTCTGAAAAGAACCAACAAAGAGAGAGAAAATGGGGAAAAAAAGCTTTAAGTAGGACAGATTTAAGCAGAAGAATCAAGACTCCATCCAGGTCTAGCCCATTTGTGTAAAAGTGATTTGTCATCCAGTAGAGCAGTGGTCCCCAACCTTTTTAACGCCAGGGACTGGTATGACGTCACCCAAAGTTTTCACCGACTAGTCTTTAAGACGTAGGGGGATGATTATTGTCGCAACGCTACGATGAAGAAGGTACAGAGTCGTGACAAGACAAACTCTGAGCTTTTATCTAGACACACATGACATAGTACTTCACATAGGTCATCTTCCTCCCCCTTCCCATACTCATGGTGCAAAAAAGAAGTACTGTCCATTAAATGTAGTTTTCTTTTTTTTTTTTTGAAGTGGAAGGCTCCTCTTCTGTCTCCTGGCTGGGCGTTTTCCCCTTGGCAAAGAAACTTTCCAAAGACGTTTGTTTTGTATTCATTTTGCTAGTTCCTGGGTTTTACTATAGCGGTAACCTATCACGTGACCAAGAAGAGCGCCTTGGCCTGCGTTAATGGTGACATAGACGGATGTGACAGAGAATCGGGCAACTTTTCAAAAAAAACATCTTTCGGATTCCGAAATAAATAAAATGGAAGTTATGTAAGTTATTTATTCTCTGAATCATCACTAGGAAGTTGGAGACAGAAGAAGAGCCAAAGAGTGGAAAATGTGAAAAACAAAGTAAGTAGTGCAATCCAATGTTCTCACTCCATTTTTTAGCCCTAAGTTATTCTCAAATAAGTGCTTAACATAAACATAACACAATGTGTTTCAGTTTGAAGGCCACACCAAAAGTAGAATTCTATTTAATCTTTCAGGATGTGTTTTTTCTTTTTTTTTACAAAGTTTCATAAATTATCCTTCATTTTTCATGTTCTTTCATTTCTATTTCTATTTATGAAACATGTTTTATTGTGTGGGTGCCAACATGTTAAGAGTATTTTATAATAAACAAAAGGTTTGTTCTCTTTAACTAAAACTGTTTTTCCTCTAACACATGTTTTAAAATGCATAGATGCACAAAAAGTGCTCTGTAAGAAAAGAGATTCACTAATGTAATCTACTCCAATGTCTTATGATTCTGTAGTTTATAACAAGCACAATGCAGTAACAGGTCCTCTAGAAATAAGTAAAAAAATTGTGAAAATTCAAACTATTTTATTTAAATAAGCAAAAAAAAAGAATCTGCCAATAGGGTAAGAAAAATGGCCTAAAGTTTTCTCAAACTAAGGTTATTTTGCTTTTGAAAGATTTTCTTCAGAGAATTTTTCTTGCAAGACAGAAAACAAGACATTTTTTTCTAGAAACAAGTCTCTTTACTTTTTAAGAATCAGTTTTTGCAATGTATAATTAACCACAAGAATCAAACCACTATAGTAACATCACTAAATTCATTATTTTTCATTGCTGGTGCTTTAACTGTGTGTTTCAAAACCATTTGCCCATTTTAATTTATTGATCTTAAAATGCTCCCATTTTTTTCAAGTTTTTCTATGTCTTAGTTGGACCTCCTTCCCTTTTTTTCCCTTTATAGCTCAGTGAAAAAATTCCAGCAGCACACATCCTGTGGTAAAAGGCCAGAGTCCTACAAGAAACATTTGAGCAAATAGGTTTCAGAAAATCTTCTTAATTGTAAGATAAAAACTGCTAAAAACATTCATCACTGGGACTCTGCATCATTGCCAAAATAGAAAATAGTTTAGATTCTCATTAATGTCTTCAATATGTATTGCCTTAAATATGAATTCATTTTTCAAAGCCAATTTTGTAAGTTCATAAAACGCACGTTTACAATAGTTTAAACTGTAACAAGCTAGAATTTTCCAGAATGAAATCCTAAATTTAAAACAAAGAAAAAAGCTTGCTGACCCTGAAAATATAGATCATCTTGAAAGGAGACTATATTCATGAATTCCAAGATTGAAATTACATTAATATCAACCATGTTGCAGCAGTGGTGCAGTTGACCGCTTATTGGAAGATCACAAGTTTGATCCCTGCCTTGCCCGTCCATGGGTCGAAGTGTCCTTGGGCAAGACACTGAACCTTACATTCCCTCTGGTGGTTATAGGTTGGCACCAGTGTTCAGCAGCACAGCTACCATCTGTGTGTCAATGAGTGTGTAAATGGGTGAATGGGACTGTGATAGTAAAGCTCTTTGGGCCCTCGAGGAAGGTAGAAAAGCACTATACATCATTTACCATTAAGTTAAGATCATTTTAGTTCCATCAAATGATTTTTTTCTCTGTAAATTAAATTAATATTTGAACACAAAAGTTTATTAAACATATTACTATAGTGAATCAACAGCCTGAGCCAGACCCTGCCTTCAGTGGCCCCCAGGTAAATTGAGTTTGAGACCCCTGATTTAGAGTAACCAAATAACCTATGAAGCATGTTTATAGACAGAAGGAAGCCAGAGTCCCTGGAGAAAACCTACGCATGACATAAGACTCCACACAGAAAGGTCCCCCATTGATGTTCTGGTTCAGGTCCCCCAGTCGGGACTTGAATCTGAGGCCTTCTTGCTGTGAGGCAAGAGTGCTAACCACTGCACCACCATGCAGCCTGTGGTTAGCGCTCTTGCCTCATATAGCTAACTACAAGCAGCTAGCTATAAATAGCACGGTGGCGCAGTGGTTAGCGCTCTTGCCTGGTCCCGCTGGCTGGGGAGACAGAATCACCAATCGGAGACCTTTCTGTGTAGAGTTTGCATGTTCTGCGTGCGTGGGTTTTCTCCGGGGACTCCAGCTTCCTCCCCCCGTTCAAAAACTTGCTTCATAGGTTGATTTGTTACTTTAAATCCAAACTGAGTGTGTATGGCCCTGTGACAGACTGGTGACCCGTCCAAGGTGTACCCCGTCTTCGCCACGAGTGGGATAGGCTCCAGCAGCCCTGTGACTCCGAAAGAGACCAAAATGGGTTTGGAAGAATAATGAAATGGGGGGGGGGAAAAGCAAATTTCTAGAGATTATTCAATTTTAAAAGGGAAGGACATCACAACTTATTTTAGGAAATCTTCCCAAATACCAAATTTTTTTCTCATTTGTAGAATTAGTTTATTATTTTATGGTCTGCAGCCTAAAGCAACAAATTGACATTATTTTGCTTGTCAAGACAAGCTCTAGCTACAAGAGATGAAAAAGTGTTAAAGAAGTCAAAGCTGGGCTTTGAGTTTGGATTTGTGTGAAATGGTGGCTTTGTTTTGAAAGCTGCATTTGTTTGCTTTAACTGGTGTAGAAGGTCTAATGTTTGTTGCATAGAGGAAGAAGCCAAGGGCTGCCAACCAAAGGTAAAGCTGCAAGTGGGCACATTTATTACGTGTAGAGCCACAATTACGGAGATAATTAACAACAACAATGTAAACAACATTTGCCTCATTTATGAAGTGCATGGTTTACCAAATTTAACCAAAAAAACTGAGCTTCACTGAGCCACTGCTGCGAAAGTTCATTAGAGCGGAGCAGAAGGTGTTCTGCATTGCTGACTTCTCTTCTACAGCTGGGTTTGATTCTGTCCAATTCATTGTCACCGTTATGTAAAACCTGTCCAGTGGACACAAGCACTTTCAGTGTCCACTAATGATGACACTGCTCCCTATTTCTACAATATATTTATGGGAGGTTTTTGTTTATTTTGTTTTAAGATGCTAAACTAATCTAAGATCATCTGAACAGAGGCTTTTTGTAGTCTATGCCACACCTCAGCAGTTGCAAGATAAAACAATCACATCAATCTTCCCCTTTCACCTATTCACAAAAATAAGAGTCCATTACAGATAAAGCAAATCCAGAGTTTTGGGAGAGGACATGCAGCATCATTATGGGCCCGCACGCAACATGTGCCAGCAAAACAATGTTTTCATTTGTCAGCAGATCAGAATTTGAATCCTGATGATAATCACACCAGGAATTCCCTTCCAGCGAGTCTTTGTTGCTGAAAAACATTTGGACTGCTGTGTTTTCACTGGACAGCAGACCTCCGCTCTCCCACATTCAGCATGACTTTGAGTATCTTTCATAGATCTCTAGGTAGGGTCGTAATAATCTTTCTCTGCTAATGGATGATAATAAAATACTTCCCTTTTCATCGGTTGGAATATAAAAAAAAACACAAGAAGAGAAGAAACCAGATTTCTACTTCATTTCTTAATGTCTCAAAAGATATTCTGCAATCAAGCAATTCGGCACTGTACAGCAAAAATAAAAGCAGCGTTCATTTGACCTGACTAGGAAGCTTATGATCTGAGATATCGGTGGTTGCTAACATTTGATGCAGTTGCTCTCTGATAAGACAAAATGTTCATCTCACAAAGTACGACAGCAACCGATGTGGTTAGGTTTTTCAGGTAACTGGAGAAAGATGAGCAAACAAATGTAGAAAGAAAATGAAACAAAGCAATTTTTGTCTCTTGTTTTTTTTTCTTTTTTGTAGAAGCAAACATATGAATCAGGGATAAAACGCCTTTTAAAATATTACAAATTTGAAAAGACTATTAAACACAGAACTTAGTGTTTCACAGAGGTCACACTTCACCACTGCCTGCAACTTTTACGAAGAGATTGAATCATTTTGCAAGGGAACATCTATTCCATAGTGCCAGAATCCCAAGGTGAATTTTAAAAAGAAAAGGATGCCGATGTTTTCCTGCAAGATATTTTTCATCGCTGACAACACACTGCAAACATCTGGCTATGCAAAATTAAATTGAGGAGAGAAGCACAAGGTCAGCTACTTTGGCCAACACTAATTTTCAACAGATGGACTGACAATGGAATTTTCCAGCAGGGTAGGAATTTATTTGGAGTTCACAAAACTGGAAGGGAATTTATAAAACTGGACCCAAACTTTAAGCAAATTCAAAGATGTCCCTTCCAGTAAATATCTAAACCAAGACTGAAAATCCAATCTGTGGATGGGGAAAATCTAATCTGGTGGCTCACAAGTGGGATGATTTTCATTTCTGACACAAAATGCTCACCACAAATTTTCAAACTGCCCAGGAAAATACAGGAAACATGGCAAGTAAACACGTAAAAATGGTGAGGAAGCAATGCACAGGATGAGAACGTTTATGATCAAGCAAACACAGAGGTATTTGAAACACAAAGGGTCATTTAAGAAGCAAAATCCCAGCCCTTGGCTCTTGGCAAGCAGTCTCTTCTGCCCTCACTTTTTATTCTGCTCATTGTGGTCTGGCAAGTCTCAGTCAGTGGAAAACTGTGCGAAAGGATGATTAACTGGTCTTAGTTTCTCTCAGACTTCAGCATGAACTATTCTTCTGTTGAAGTATTTAGCTGATGTAAAAAACACTAAGAAACGCCTTAAAGCAGACCTTTTGGATCAATTTCTTTGGTGTAATTTATCAAAACCTCTACGAGAGCAGCTGTCTTCATGATCAAAGTAGTCCTGCTGTTTTTCAAAAAGTTTAAAACCATTTAGAAAATCAGAATCATGAATCATGTCAACCTTTAGTGCTAACACTCTAGAGGTCATAGTTTTATAAATAAATTCATAAACAGGGTTATTTGGATATTGACAACAATGTTATTTAAAACGTTTTTTAATCAAAGGCCAAATTTTCCACCTATGTTTTACTGGAAGGTTTTCTTTTGAAAAATCAGTTAAGTTCCAGCTGAACTTCTTCAAACATAAACACCCTTTGTGACAAATTTCAGTCAGACAACACTATAGCCTCCTAAAATGCCTGAAGTAATTCCATTTCAACAATGAAAATACATCAAATTTAGTGCTGCTTGTTCTAAGAGCAAATTTGATTAAAGCTGAATCCTTTTTTTGACATACTGGAAAGTGGGTGGGATTGTCAGGTACAGTCCATAGTTGGGTCAGATCTTATATTGTTTATTAATCGAACAGTCTCTGTGTTCTGCGCAACGCCTCAGTAGTAAATCAATTTCTGCATGCGGTTTATGCAGATGCCCCTTAACCTTACTCATCTCGGACAACAAACAACCATGGTCCATTAAATTCTGCTGTTGCTAAGAGTAGCTGAAGGCCTGAGTGCAGTTCCTTCAGTTCAACAATGAAAAGACAGAAGTTTAATTTAAAAAACTAAAAAGTCAAGTTAGAAATCTTGCTTTCATAACAGACCCAAACTTAAGTTTCAGCACAGAAATTAAGGTCACACTCTTATCATCTTTTGATCTATTGTAAAAACGTTCCTATTGGTCTTTTAATTATAATTAAGAGTGTTTAGCAAAAAAAATATATATATACTTTTTAACTGTTGTTTTCTAGGACAACGTTTCTGCAGATTAGCAGTAGTTCATTAGAAATTCAGGAAATCATATTGTCGGATTTTTCAAGAATTTGTTTGCAAATTATGGTGGAAGTGTTTGGTCACCTGCAAACAAGCATTTCTGCTCTCACAGACCTGTACCGTCTTCTGTCAGAGGATCCTCTGTCCTCCACTTGTTACCTGTATTAATGACACCTGTTTGTACTGGTTATCTATAGAAAAGACACCTGTCCACAACCTCAAACAGTCACACTCCAAACTCCACTATGGCCAATACCAAAGAGCTGTCTAAGGACACCAGAAGCCAAATTGTTGACCTGCACCAGGCTGGGAAGACTGAATCTGCAACAGGTAAGCAGCTTGGTGTGAAGAAATCAGCTGTGGGAGCAATGATTAGGAAATGGAAGACATACAAGACCACTGATTATTTCCCTCCATCTGGGGCTCCCCACAAGATCTCACCCTGTGGGGTCAAAATTATAAGAAAACACGTGAGAAAAAAATCCCAGAACCACTCCTAAGTGATCTCTTTCCAAGTTTTTAATTGACCAGTTGATGATAGCAGATGGTAGATAGTAGCAGATAGTAGCAGATAGTAGATAGTAGCAGATATTAGCGGGTGAAAAACCTTTAAAAAAAATCAGAACAATAAATAAACAGGTAAGTATATTTATCAAACATAAGGTAAACCAGGTGAATAAATTAAACCAACAATTTGTTTACCAAGAAAAATGAACCAACAACTCAGTTACATTTTAGGAAACGTAAATACAATTTACCTTTACTTTTAGGTAGATTCTTTACAAATAATCATATTCTTATTTTAGGCAAACAAGTATGTATATTCATTTTCAGCACATATTGTAGGACAGTGTACAACATTGACATTTTTTTTAACCCAATACAACAATGTGAGCTTACCAGTAGCCCTTTAGAGTTCAAGTCCCACGCACGCAGTAGTTTGACTTCAGGACACAGCGAGACAACCACACCTCCGCTGATCAACGTGACAACGACCCTAAACTCACTGCCCGGGTAACGAAGAGGTGGTTTCGTAAGAAGCATTTCAAGGTCCTAGAGTGGCCTAACCCGTCTCTATGAGACCCCCTGTAATGGGTGCCCATGGACTGCCACCTTGTCGTGGTTGGGGGCTTGCATGTCTCGATGACCTGGATAGCTATGCTGGCTGGAGCTTTGTGCTCCTGGTAGGGTCTCCAATGCACGACAGATCGAAGGGTAGAGGCCAAACTAAGAGCAGTCCACTGACCCTCCAGGTTGGGGGTTTGACACAGGGCTAACCACCCGGTCCTACAAAAGTACGATGGTTACAGAAACAGCAACAAAATCAAAAACCACTCCAATGTGCAACAAGCCAAGAGACTTGCCATGACAATGGCGAAAGCCAAACCTTGGAAGCCACTGAAAGGAAGATGGAATGCTTGAGCACTAAAATCAAGACCAGATTAGGATTCTGGAATGTACGAACAATGTACCAAACAGAAAAATTGGCACAAGTGACATCAGACATACGTCGATATAATAAAATCTTCACACTTTAGGCGTTAGTGAAACCAGATGGGCAGGATCCAGCAAAGTGATAACATCAACAGGAGAAACACTACTGTATTCAGGCAGACAGGATGATAACTGTCAAGAAGGAGTTGCCATCATTTTAAAGAAACAAACAGGGAAAAGTCTGATTGAATGGAAACCTGTCAACAGAAGACTGATCAAAGTCAGGATTAGAGGGAGACATATGGATGTGACCATAATTCAGTACTACAGTCCTACCAATGACAGTGAGGAAGAAGCTAAGGACTTTTTCTATGAACAGCTAAATGCAGAAGTTAAGTTCACACAAGACATGAGGTTTTGATCATCATGAGAGATTTGAATGCAAAAGTTGGAAAACACAACAGCAACGAGAGAGCAATGGGCAAGCATGGCTGTGGGACAATTAATGGGAACAGAGGGAGACTGATTGACTTCTGCAATACCAACAATCCTGTGGTGGGGGGCATCGTGTTCCCATATTGTGATATCTACAAGCTGACATGGTATTCACCAAATGACAGAGACAAGAACCAAATCGATCTCATGCTGATCAACGGGATGTGAAGAAGGTCACTAATAGACGTTAGGGTTAAGCAGGGAGCTGATGTTGGAAGCAACCATCAGCTTGTTACGGCCATGGTACAACTGAAACTGTCCTCAGTTTCAGAAAAGCACAGAAATTGTGTCATGCTCCAAGAAAATTCAATGTGCAGAAATGACAAAACTCTTGGATAAGAAATAGTTTTGTTCTACGGGTCAAGAACAGATTCCAAGCACTTCAAGATTTGGACACAGAAGTCGGTGTTGACACAATCAACTCAACATATGAAAACATCAAAACTGCATATCAGCAGAGCGCAAAACAATATCTTGGATATTTTGTTATTATATAACCGAAAGCATGGAAGGCCTTGAGGATAAATGAAAACTTAAGAATCAGCTTATGAACATCCGTTCAGAGTGACTCCAAACAAAATGCAAGCAGCAGTACAGAGAAGCCAACAAAACAGTAGAGAGGATGGTGCACGCCGATCGTCGAGCATATGTTGAGGAGCTTGTTGAAGAGGTGGAAAGAGCTACAACCGAGGAGAACAAGGCCAGCTGTACAGACTTAGTCGACAAGTGTGTGGAAAACACCCCATTACTGTCAGTTTACCAATTAAAGACAAACAGAAGCAGAACAATGTGCACGCTGGGCTGAACATTTTCCAGAATTTTTGAACAGAGATCCGCCACCAGAAGGAACAGATATTCCAGAAGGAAAGACCTCAACACAGACCCACCAACAAAGAAGGAAATTGTTTCACTTATCAAGTCACTGAAAAGCAATAAAGCACCAGGTCATGACAATTTGAATGCAGAGCTGTTCAAGACCGACCCAGAGAAATATTGCAACCATTTTTCAAGACCGTTTGGATATCAACAAGCATACCAGAAGAATGGGATAATGGTGTGATCATCAAAATTCCAAAGAAGGGCACACTCAGCGACTGTAACAACTGGCACGGTACCACCCTTCTGACCATCCTCAGTAAGATCGTGGCCAAGATAATCATCAATAAGTCATCGGAAACCATGAATGCAACACTTAGAAAGGAACAAGCCAGTGTTAGAAAAGGGAGAAGATGCACAGAACAGATTTTTGCTCTGAGAAACATCATAGAACAGAGTGCTGAATGGCAGCAACAGCTCTTCGTCAACTTTATGGACTTTGAAAAAGCTTTTAACAGTGTGCACAGAAACATCTTGTGGCGAATCTTGAGGGCTTGTGGTAGGGGTGGGCAACTATTTTGACTTGCGGGCCACAAAGGATTCTAAAATTGGATAGAAGGGCTGGACCAGGAGCAGATGCGTGGAGAGAGAAAGAAATAACATGAAATCTGGATGAAAACATTTGGATTGAAAATTATATTTTAAAACAGAGCATTTTAGAGATTTTAGGTTAAAACTTTTGTTCTCATTTTAGAGCCAACGGCTTGATGCACCTTGTGTAAAACTTAGAGAAATACTGTGTTCATGTGGTGTTCAAATGATTGTAAGAATGAAAAAAAACAAATCTTCCAACACCTCATGGATGCTAGAGCGGGGTCCCCAAACATTTTCTTGTGAGGACCACAATAACTATTGCTTTAAAACTTTAAACATATGTTGTCTTTTTTTGTAAAGCCCTATAATAAAGTTTTATTAACTCATGATTCTTTTAATAAAATAAATCACACTATTTATGAAATAAAAAATAACTATCTCTGTGATTTTCAAAGACAAAAAGTCAGGAAAAAATATACTGATACATTAAAAAGAAAGATCAATAAATAGTGGATCCCCTCCCGTCCCATTGAGACTATGAGGCTGCAGTTCATCACACGTCTCATAGTTTGCACTAAAACTGAGCAGCTGTGTCCTGCATGTCTGTTTCTCATCCAGTAATAATGAAAAAGCACATTTCTATGTCTTCTGCTGCAGCTACGCATATATCTGTGTTACCTTTTCACCAGAACAGAGTTCCCTCGTTTATTGCAGGAGTTCTGTTCTAAGTTTTACTGCCATAAACGTCTGATTACAGACGTTTATGGCAGTAAAACTCCTCACTGTTCACTTTAGACACTTTTCTCAGACAGACATGAACATTTTCACCCTTTTCTCTTTCAGGTTAGAGCACAGACTGCAGAAGGGGGGAATAATATGTCACATTCTATGCAGGTCTTGATCTTGTGGCCAGATAAAAATAAAAAATATGAGTCTCTGATCCTTCTGCAAAATGAGAACAAAAGTTTTAACCTAAAAACTCTAAAATGCTCTGTTTTAAAATATGATTTTCAATCCAAATGTTTTCATCCTGTCAGGGGGTGGGAGATATGAAAGAAGTGGGGGCTTGTGTAGGTACGGGGAGGGGGGCCCTATTTTATTTATTTATTGATTTTGTGCTTGTTTATTTTAATTTTCATGCTTGTTTTTATATTATTTATTTTGTTCTTTTTTTATGTAAAGCACTTTGTGTTATACTATTATTTGAAAAGTGCTTTATAAATAAAGTTTGATTGATTGATCCAGATTCCATGTTATTTCTTTCTCACTCCACGCATCTGCTCCTGGTCCAGCCCTTCTATCCAGTATTGGCCCGCGAGTCAAAATAATTGCCCACCCCTGAGCTACACTTTGGCCCACGAACATCAGAAATGGAAAGATTTCATTGCTGGGCGTCTCAAGGCGTAAAAGGCAGTAAGAAGAAGAAGGAGTGGCCTGGACAGTCTCTAGATCTCAACCCCGTAGAAAAGTTATGACGGGAGTTGAAAGTATTTTTTGCCCAGTGACAGTGAAACCTTGTGAAGACTTACTGAAAACATTTGGCTAGTGTCATAGCCAACAAAGGGTATGTAACAAATATTGAACTATATTGAAATATTGAATATTAAACTTGACCAAACACTTATTTTCCACTATAATTTACAAATAAATTCTTTAAAAATCATGCAATGTTATTTTTTTTCTCATTTTGTCTCTCATAGTTTAAGTATGACTATGATAAAAAATTGCAGGACTCTCTCATCTTTTTAAACAGAAGGACTTGCACAATTAGTGGTGGGGTAAATACCTTTTGCCCCACTATAAATGGATGCATCAGAATGCAGCATCTACATGTAGCTTCTACATCACACCCACAATCTTTTTCAAGTAATTTTTCGTCTGCTCCTGATTCACAACAATTTGAATAAAGAAATACTCACAAATGTTATTTTAATCTTTTTTTATACATGTCCTCCATCATCATAAATGCATGTTAAACCTGTTAAAAACACCAAAAACACAATATTCAGCATGTCAGTCCATCGTAATCAAGCAGTGAGACTCAAAGATCTGAAGTCCAAACAAGATTTAGAGAAGCTGATTCATGACTTCATCTGCTGCAAGCTGGGGGACTGTAACGTCTTTCAAAAGGAGACTGTTAAAAGCTGCTGCTCATTCAAAACGTTGCTGATAGAAATTTAACCAAAACCAGGAGAACCGACCACATCACTTTAGTCCTTAAGGCCTTACACTAGTGACCAGTTGCACAAAGAATTGATTTTAAAGTACTTCTACTAGTTTATAAATCACTTTCTGATGTGGGACCCAAGTTATTATCAGATCTACTTGTGGCTGACAAACCCCACAGAACTAAAGATCTGCAGAAAGCAATGAGCTGGAAAAAGAGTCAGAACCAAACCGGTTGAAGCTGCATGTAGTTGCTACGCTGCACATAAATTGAACTAACTTCCCAATTAACTCAAATGTTCCTCAACTGTGGTTAAATGATTGAAGTCACCCTATGATGTTCATTTTGAAATTATCCGTCATTTTGACTGTCTTTAGAAGCCTGGAAGGCTGGCTTCATGTTTACATTACACCACTGTTTGATCAATGCACTTTCTCTTTAGCTGCTTTGACAGCTGTCAATCAAATAAGTATCAGCATATATTCTGTAATTGCTGCAACTTGAATAATCATGCCTAGCTGAATGTATACTTACTTCCTTTTAAGGCTGAAACTAACTAGGGGTATAACAATTAATTCTAGCATTGATTTGATTCATATCATAGTTGTTGTTGTTGCTGATTTTACGATGGTATAGGTTTATTCGACTAACAACTTACATCAGACAGATCGATCATGTTGGATCATAGGAATATAAATTGATTAATCAATTAATTCAATTAATTGTCATTCCTCTAATTGCTGTCATCGTTTTACTGTTTACTGTTAATCAATTTCCTCATTTAATACATCATATCTTTTAAATTTAAGCTTTATTAGTTACGCAGTAACTATAATGTCAACGAGCAGAGCACTAAAGTGAACTATTTACTTGCATTGAGTAGAGGAAAAAACATTTGGTGTGACAGACTACTTTAATTGCTTACAGTTAAGTCTAGAGATGGGTATCTAGCCCCGTTATTGACCCAGCCCCGGGGCAACATTCTTCAAGACCGCAGTATCGTTAAGATCTGACCTCAACGGTTCTGCTATCGGTACTGGAGAAGTCGCATTTTTTGGTCAAACCTATAAACGTTATCTGCCATATTTAACTCACCGAGTCAGTCAATTTTCCATTAATTAATGACGATAGTAGACTCATTAGACTCACCTCTTATGATTCCAGACCAGCAACAAACTAACAGCCGCTTCCTAATAATTAATAATAATGATAGTTGTCATCCGTAAAATTAATATAATTTATTGGGTTTACTGGATTTAAAGAAAATAAATAAATAGAAAGGAGTCTGCGTCAAAGTGAATTTGTTTCCATCATCTCATTCATCTTAACTCAACTCTAGGTGTTTGACAGACAGAAAAGTCTATTCAAGGTAGTGGAAAATGGACAAAGGGTAAAAAGGTAAAGGTAAATTTAACTATGGCTTCAACAATATTCTCAAAGTTGTAAACATTTTTCTGGAGAAATAATTGAAAACAAATATGTCAATAATACATCTTTGAACACAGTGAAAAAAGACACAAATAACGCAGAAGCTACACTGAAAAGCAATAAACCTCACATTACACAGACTAAGTGGCAGGAAACGGGGAAACTGCAAAAGGAACTGCAGCTTCAGAGGTCTGCATTCACATAAAGAGACAACAGTGTTTGATTTAAAAAAAAAGGTCAAACAATAACTAACCACCGACATTTTATGAGTCGTTAACAGCATAACCTGCTTACAACTGTAACCTATGAGGGAAAGACTGACAGAGACGGCTCACTCACACACCAGAGAGATGCATTCATCTTACATACAGGCTGGTACAAAGAAACCTTTAGTCTTCTCACGTTGCTGCTCATAAAGTTGATTTTGAAATCAGACACTCACACACCTCTGCAAAAACCTCTTTGTGTTTTCTGCTGAGAGATCAATTCATTTCTTTACTTTCTACCCTCTGGCCTTCATCCTCTTCCTTGGCAGCTCTCACCAGGACTACTCCTAATCTCCTCCTTTGTGTTATGTGGGTACTCCAACTGTAAAGGACACCCTGCTCAGGGGCACTAAACAGGAATTTAGCTCCACCACTCCAGCCACACACAAAGAATTCCAATGAGCCTCCCTACATACCACCAGCACATTGAGACTCTGGAGACAGACAGGCAGAGTCCTGAAGTAGAGGAGGAAGAGCCGTGAAGGCCAAGGAAACCTTTGGTAGCTTCAGCAGAAAACGTGTTACCAGCTATGTGCTGTGGTGTCCCAGTGGGTGCAAGTGTCAGAGTGAAATATGGCACTCTGTCCTCAACCAGGGATGAACATCATGCGTCCTCCTCTCTCCTTCAACACCCTTTCAGCCCAACAGCCTGTCAATCAGCTGACACCAGACCAAGAGCAGGGTTCGCAGAAGACAAAGGCACTGCCGTTAAGCATATTAGGGGTGTGGAGCGTTGATGACAAATCAAAGTATGCAGCTGGGGCAGCTGGGGTTGCTCTCTCATTCTGTGCTGACGGTGCAAAGCTGCAAAAAGGGAGGCGGAGGTCGACTACCTATATGCAAACACTGGGACTGCTGAGTGAGGCCAGCAGGATTACATAAGAAAACCGCTGTGACTCCTTAGTCTAAATTTTCTACAGCTTTCCACCAAGACATATGGTCTCTTGTCTTCTGATGACTCCCGCTTTTGCAGCATCTCCAAATCCTAAAATAATGATATAAGTCATCATTTCCTTTTACAGACATACATCCACCTCCAGCTGGAATTACAAAAATCCTTTGCACTCATGGTTACGGAAAGTGGGCGAAAGAGGTTTAGAGGTTACAAAGATCAAGCTGCTGACAGGCCAGACTTCTCAAAAAAATTTCAAAATACAGCCATTGTAAACATTTAAAAAATCTTTCATAACAGATCAATGCTTAAAACAAAACTACCTTAATGTCCTAAGATGGGAAAAAGTACAACTGTTTAATTAGAAGCTCAATAAAATCATAATATGATCCTTTCAAAAAAATAAGTTATTTCTTTTTGCAAAATGCTATAGTCATATATGTAAATGTAACCCTTGTTCTATCCTAGGCACTTTAACGATGGGAGTTGGGTCATCTAGACCCACTAGACAGTGCGCTGAACCTTTGTTCTTCAATGATTTGTGATCTTCATTGGTTTCCATGGATTACATGAAATCCTCTCCACCTTTATCCAGTTTTGTCATGGTAGGGAGAACACATCAATGGAAGGGGGGGGGTCATAGAATAGCACAAGGGTTAATCATAAAATGTCCTTAATTCCTTAAAGATGTTATGACGTGGTCCCTCCAGGAAATGATGCAGAGGAGCCAAGGTGAGTGGGGTCTTTCTTTGTTTCAAAACCATGAGCACTTCATTAGCTCCATGCAGGGCCACAACAGGTCATGTCATGTCACCTCCGTCTCACTCCTCATTTCCCTACCTGTGGTGCTCCCTTTTAAACGCATGACAGTTAGCATGAAGACAAATGAGGAGTCGTCACGCAGACTAACTCTGCGCTGTCTTATACTCAGACAGCCCTCGTGTTGGCAGAAGAACACCACATCCGCCTATTGGGCGTTGCTCTTCATTAGCATCCAGGTGGCACCACAGGTAGTAATTTTAAACATAAATTACATAAATGCATAAAAAATAAAACAGTGTGGTCCGCCTCGTCATCTGACGGTGCCACACCGTCACATCATCCCCCTCCTCTGAGGGATCGACGATATGCGGCGATGTGATGGTGTGGCACCGTCAGATGGTGATGGGACCCACACTGTTTATTTATTTTATGTAAATGTGTCTTGTGTGTCTGCATAAGACTGTTTCCTGTGACCGTTCTGTAGCCTAATGGAGAGCGCCGCCCCGTAGGAGGGGTGTATGGGTTATAAGGAAGCGTCACAGGAAGTGAACATTTTTTTATTTTTTTATTTCACCTTTATTTAACCAGGATAAAAAAAATGGGAAAAAATGGGAGAGTGACGGAGGTGACACAAGCTGTTGTGCCCTGAGTGGAGCAATTGTGGTGCTCAAAGTTCTGAATAAATAAAAGAATGAATGAAAGAACGCTCCTACCTTGGCTCCTCTGCATCATTTCCTGGAGGAACCATGTCACAGATGTAAATTTATACTTAAAATTAATATCACTCCTCTAACAAAAAGGCTCTAACAATTGAAATTTGTGAATCCTTGCAAGTATTTACTCCTGGATGTTTGTTCTTGTCATTTTTATTTTGCTCTGTATACATTTGTTATCTTGCTGTTTCCTTGCACTCTGAACAATAAAATTGAGGGATAAAAACCTACCTCAATGAAAATTATAGGAATTAAATTTGGCAACTGTCAGCAGCTTTTACATTTTATTATTTTGTTGAGCTATACATAAAAAAATGATCAGAGGAGAAATTGAAACACCCACAAAATCATTGGTTTCCTGTACAATATCTTCTTTATTTGATAGTAAAAAATATTTTAAAATATTTACTGTATTCATTCACTAAAAATCATGACTTTGCAAGAAGAATTAATAAATTAATTGTCATGGACAAAGTCCGACGTACATTGCTAACCTTTCAACCGCCTCCTCTTCAGCCTGGTCCATGAGATCTTCAAACCAAAAACTTACAAATCCCCAAAACCCACCAATAAATCAGAGATGACCTCAGCTTTCAAGCTGTCGCTCCTCATCTTTGTCATTACGACAGATAACTCTACTGACTGTGCTAAACATCAGGAAAACCAAAGAACTCATTCAGAAGACAACCCCCCTCCCTCCCAGCCAATATGCATAGAGGGTGACCTGGTGGAGACGGTCACGTCTTATAAATACCTGGGAGTGGTGTTGGACAAGAAACTGGACTGGAACGAGAACACCACCCTGCTCAGCAAAAAATGTCAAACCAGGATGTACTTCCGGCGAAGGCTGGCCTCTTTTAACGTCTCCACCAAGCTTCCCAGTATGTTTTATCAAACAGTCATTGAACGTGCTTTGCTGTACGCTGTGGTGTGCTGGTGCGGCACAAGCAAGAGAAACCTGACCCGACTAAACAAAATCATCAGGAGGGCCAGCTCTGTTGTGGGACTGAAGCTGGCAACAGTGGAGAAGGTGGCTGAACAACGAACATTGTCCAGACTTCAGGCAATTATGGACAATGTGACACACCCTCTGCATGAGGCCTTCAGTGAGAGGAAGAGCAGCTTCAGCAGCAGACTTTTATCCCAACACTGCACCACGGACAGACTTAGAAAGTCTTTTGTCCCACGAGCCATCACTCTGTGTTGAGAGCTTTTACTCTTATTGATTAAGCTGAATTTCTGGGAAACTTGACATGTTTTTAGGAATTGTTCATACATGCTTTTATCCTTTTTTATCCTTTTATATTTTTATCTATTTATTGTGTTTTTAAGTATGGGAAGCTGGCCACTTAAAATTTGCTTCGGGATCATTAAAGTCTATGAAAACATCATGTTATGACATTTTAATCAGAAGAGCTTTTAGTTGATTTTATTTTGGCTATTACTGTGACATCGTGTTTGTTTAGTCTGTGAAATGTGTGTGAGGATTTTATGTCATTTTATGTGTTTTTTTATGATTATGAATCACTTTGACATTTTTATCTGAGACAGGAGCTACAGAGAGAAAGACTTACTAGTGACTGACTGACTGACTGACTGACTGACTGACAAACTGGCTTACTTAATGCTCACATTCAAAAGAGTCTAAAAAAAAGTGTAAACTTGCATCCATTTTCTGCAAAAAAAGTTTAAAAGCCTGAATCTGAAGATTGTTTATTTCAGGGTAAAAATCAGCCATCAAGCCTAGAAAATTTCTTAAAATAATGTACCTTTGGTTTTGCCTGATTTTGCCTGTTTACCTTTATATATCAAGTCTATCTTCACCCGCAAACTGCTCATCAATACAGAAAGTGATGGTAGTCACACTATTTTTAAAATGGAAAATTTTCAGCAAATTCTTGATGCATGCCCACTTATTTGTTTTTGACTGAATCTTTCAGTTCTATGATATATTGGTCAAACCTAAATGGTTGACTGGTTTTGGTTCCTTTTCCAGATGCTTTTTCTGTTTGCAAAGTCACTCAGTAGCAGGGTTTAAAAAGCAAGGACATTTCCACACATTCTGTAAATTTAATTTGTTTCTGAGAATCATTCCCAGACTGGGAGACTCAGTATGCTAAGCACATTAAAGGAAAACACTAAGTCTCTCAGCGTAATCAAATAACTACTACTAATTGCAAATTGTGAAAGAACTCCTCTACTACATGGTAGAGACAGGTGTAGCAGTGTCAGACAGGAATACAGTATGCACTCTGATTTTACTACAGTACACTGGCAGCCTGTCTTCTCTTGAGTCCAGCCTTCTGCAGGAAAGTTGTCTGTAGGAATGCTCATGCAAATATTGACCTTCAATTAGATGAAACAGACTCCCTTGCTGAGAGGCTGCAATAGAGGCATCAGCAAAAGCAATGCAGACATTAAAAGCTGCAGAAAACCTGTGGAGCGCAGACACATGCAGATTATGCATAAAGATACCTGCGTTTGCCACGTAAATATCTCTAAAATAAAAGGTTAAACACTGTTTAAAGCACACATCTCAAGCAGGATGGCAGTGTCTGCATTGGCTTCAGAGCAAAACCACAACAAAATAGAACATGTCAATGTTGACGCCAAATGATTTGTCAAGTTTTGAGCCCTTTCATGTGGCAAGGAGTAAATAACCTTCCAAATTGATGGCAGTCGACCCCACTCTTGCATAACTAGCAGCCTACAAACAGAGGAGTTCTTTGCATGAGCTTACCTGACACTGTTTTCACGCATTTACCTACACAGACTGTGTAGAAAAAATAATAAATGCACATTTTTTAATACAGTCTTTTTAAACTAGAGCATTAAAAACACAAAGACAAGCCCCCACACATACCACACCACTTCTTAGAATTAAGGCGCTGCAGAAGAGATGGAATGTCGAACACAGCAGACAAAACAATACTGGGTTCAAATGAAGGCTGCCTCCAAGATTTCTACAGTTTAGTAGGGAGGTGGTCTGCGCGCTTCTTTGGCCTCTGCTTCGGTGACAGCAGCAAGTATAGAGGATTGTGCTGCTGCACTGATTTGTTCGGCAGATCTGCAGCAGGAGCAGGGCTGCTCCAAAGCTCCCCTGCCCTCCCACAGAGCAGAAATTCCTTTCCAATCCTCATTTGCAGTGATTTAAGGGATTTCTTGCACAGTGAGACAAAGGACTCAATTAAAAAACGATAATTTTGCTTATAACAGTTGGAAGAGAAAAATCCTTAAGGGAATACATGCTTGATTGAAAAAAAGTTTATAAGTACGCCCCTTCCTCCATGTCCTTTGTACTACATGCACACCATCATATGACACCATCTAACAAAGATGATCCTAACACAGTAAAAGGATTTTGGAGCAGTTGAACCTGAAGTAAACAGCAGTAATCTCTGCAGGTGTTTCCCTAATGAGCACAGATTAAAATGTTGAAGAGACGTCTGCAGACTGTGATCCATGCAGATGCTCTGCGCACCCTAAGATGTGGTCAGAGGAGTGCCTGTGAGGAAATTGAGATTTTCGAGGACACACTGATATCTGGTTCTGAAAAAGAATCACAGATCAATGCAAACCCTGCTAATTTTTTCAGTTTGTAAAGAACGTAGTTTACCTTCAAAGGGTGAGATTCTTACATTTATATCCAAATATCTGCTAATAAAACAATTGCATATGTTAAGGCATGTTCATATTTTTCCTCAGAATTTTGCCATGTTACAGAAATGTCAGCAGAGATATGGTGACCCAGCCCTCTTCAGACATACACTATATTGCCAAATGTATTCGCTCACCCACCCAAATGATCAGAACCAGGTTTCCTAATTACTTTGCCTGGCCACAGGTATATAAAATCAAGCCATCAGGCTTGGCCCCTTAGTTCCAGTGTAAGGAACTCTGAATGCTTCGGGAACCTTGTGGGAACAGTTTGGAGCAGCCCCTTCCTCTTCCAACATGACTGTGCACCAGTGGACAAAGTAAGGTCCATAAAGGCATGGATGACAGAGTCTGGCGTGCCTTCTCCACCAACAACAGTGTGTTACCTCACCAAAGCTCTTTTGAAAGAATGGTCAAAAATTCCTAGAAGCACACTCCTCTACCTTGTAGACAGCCTTCCCAGAAGAGTTGAAGCTGTAAGAGCTGCAAAAGGTGGACCCACATCATTTTGAACTCTGTGGGTTAGGAATGGGATGGCACTTCAGTTCATATGAGTCCAGGCAGATGAGCCAATACTTTTGATTATATAGTGCACCTGTGGTGTGAAGCACAGCGGCTTAAGCAAAAATATCTGTTACACAATGCTGGTCAATATAAAAAGTTAATGCACACAAAATGCCCTCAGTTTCTGAAATAGAGCGAGCACAGGGCATTTGTTAGAAATGCAGAAAAAAAAAACTTAAATCCATATGTAGCCTGATGGGAACCTGGCTCTGCAGTGATGTCACAAACCTGTCATCACATGGCACTTCACTCTGCAGCTGTGGATAATAATTATCTGGTTCGATAAGCGTGTTTGAGTGAGTAACCCCTCTTTTGTGTGCTCTCTTCCTGCAAAACTGGCGTTGCGTGTCTGACTGTACATCACCGTCGTTACATAACCTGTGTTAACATGCACGTGATAGGCCAGGCAGCCACACATAAGGAAACTTATCTATGTTTGAAGGGCCAGTCAACACACTGTAAGAGGGTAAGCGGAGGGCAGACAATGATAGATATTCCCTTTCCAGAGGCATGCAAGCTCATGCTGTGACCCAGATAACGTGAATGTAAAAGAATAAGAGCATGTTTTTTCTAAAGGTATATCCAGATAACAGAGGACTGCAACTGAACAAGTAAAATGATTAGGATAGTTGGGGCATTTGCTGCCAGGGAAGCACTCATGCTCTCAATTTTTGCACTGCGTAAATTTGTCCAAGTGTGCATCCAAGGTCTTGTTCTTGCTTCAGTCCTTAAGGCCTTCATTCCCTTCATGGTGCACAGGGAAAAATGAACAATGCCCAGCAGCAGGGTCATGGTTGGGTTTCTACAGCCTGTCTGTGTTTCCAGCAAAAGTGGCATGCTTCCTCACTCACCTGCTTTACAAGACAACAGAAACTGAGCATGCACGTCTTTTAAAGTCCCACATCGCTCATCCTTTGATCTACTGTAAAAGCTTTCCCAGTGTTCATTTTATCATGCTTATACTGTTTTGAGCCAAAAAATATTTGTTATTTTCTAGAACATACTTTTTGCAGAACAGTAGGAATTCCTTAGAAATTCCCCTCTGAGTTGTGGGCGAGACTGCAGTAAGCCGCTTAATGCTATGACCTTTTTGTTTACATGCTCTCCCACTAGCTTACAGCCCCTCACAACCCCAACCTAACATTACTGGTGGAACAAAAATAGTGAGCAATATCAAAGCTACCCAGCTGTACAGTTTTGGTCCAGATGCCAGGTCAGACAAGGAAAACAAGAATATACAAGGATCTATTTGTCTGCAAGCAGATGCACCAGTATAGAGCAGAGCAGGGAGCATGCAGCTTGCCAATGTAGGTCCTATGTCACACCTACAAGCTTTTTAAAACGACCCTTTTTATATGTGTCCTCCATCATGAGAAAAATGCCCCAAGAACATGTTAAAGACACCACTGTCATTTAAGTGGGTATTTAATATTTTGTAAGGTCCATCAAGCCAACAGTCAAGCATGAGAAACAATACTGAACATTTTAATCATTTTAATTTAAAATCTTTTCTCTAATATCAATAGATGGGACAAACTGTCATTCGTTTTAAAATGAAACAAAAAACAAGCTGTTGAGTTTTGACATTGGTGTTGCCATGGTTACCAAAGGACCAACTTCAATGGAGTTTCTATCCCCAGGTACACTTTTAAATCTGAGGTCTTCAATTAAACCAGCAAGTTTCTCCAGGACAGAAGCAGGAAAGAAGATTAGTTTCAAAGCAGCGACATGGCATCCAATGTGGAGCAGTTTTCACAGTAATTATGAAGAAGAGCCCAAAACAAGCAAGGGTCTTGTGGTGAAATACTGCTAATCTAACTGAATGAAACCATTGGACAAGTCTGCAGCTACAACAGTAAATGCCAAAGATGTTGTAATCATCGGGCAATGCTGATGTGTCGCCCAGTGTAGAAACAGGTTCTCTCAGATAAACCCCGTCACGTCAGAAAAATGTATTTGGTAAGATTTTCTCCTCCCAGGTTCACCGTGTATGTTTGCTGATGGATCTTCTCCTGATGGTGTGCAAGACAAACACGATATGAATTTCAGAGGATTTGGCATGGGTCTCCCAATCACATAATAGTCCAAAAACTCCATTTGCTCAAAACCTGTCTGATTGAATTACAGACTCTTTTGGTGTTGTTTTGCAGTGCTAAAGTAAACTGTGATAAACATTTATTTAAAAAACTCAGTCACTTTTAATAACTAATAGCTCACAATTGAAAGTCACATCTGCATCTACTTCATGTTTGCTGTAATTATGAAGGGTTCCTCACCAAATAATAATTTCCTATTTAGGTTCTACTTATGTTTATTTTTTGGGGGGGTCTACTTTATGTGTCTTTCCTACAAATCATCAATAAAATGTATGCAGAAGAATTGTATTTTATGAAGAATAATGTTCTTTTTAAATGCATTCTGTAAACATACATAGAAAGCGGTAAAAAGATGCTTAAAAAAGTCATTTTGATCATCTTAACCTATTTACCAATACAACAGAAAGCAAGAGCATGATATAATGCCTCAAAAAATCTGGCAAACAAATTCCCAGACTGGATCCTGTTGTAATTTGGTGCGTAACTTGTCTCCTTGACGCACCCACGCGCCCCTCTTTCCTCGGCCGGTTAAGGGGACACGCGGGGTGAATGACGGTACACAATGACGTTGTCAGCTGTCTGCGCAGCGCCCCCGCTCCAACTCCACTGTAAGTTTGTGTCCCAAATCCCTCTAAGGACTCTCCACGATCCACATTTTCCATCAGCGCGGAGCCGGAGCCACGCAAGACAACTTCTAGTTCTACAGTCCCCTCACCCCTCTGACAACCGAAACCACGTCGCAAAACAAGCAGCAAGAGTTAATATTTACCAGCCTGCTGTGTATCCGCGGCGCAGCAATTTATCCCGTCGCGAAACGGCCAGAAGTCCGCGTTTCCTGGTCTGAGAAGCGCCGCGGCCGGCGGCTGCGCTGGTGTGCAGGCGGAGCCGCGGAAGGTGCTGGTGCTTCCCGCTGCGGTGTCACAGCCAACAGTGATGCCAGATTTAGCTGATCGCCACAACAAAACAACATCTCGTCCAACGCCGAGCGCACTCCGAGTCCCTGCGCCGCCCCGCACGGCAGCTGTGGTGGGCGCCGCCCCGCACGGCGGCCCCTGCCAGTGGGCTGGAGCCGCTCATGAATAGTCAAGAACTTGCGTGGGCCGCCATTGGCTGGAACGCGTGTTTCCTGCTTTAGTACTACACATGTAATGAGGTGGGTGAACTCATGCGGCGGGGCAGTGAATGTAGGTCTGCTGGGCTGTTCTGCCCTCAGGGGTGACCCCCTCCCCTGTGGTGCTTCCGGTGAAAAACAATTTACCTGAAAAATGATGCCAGCAGTCCACCGATGGCAGTTTTCTTTGGGGCCTTTGCAGGGTTCACCCTCCCCTTTTCATCTGTGCTCCCTCATTCTTCACTGCTGGACCATGAGAGGGTCAGCTACAGTTACGTCACGGATAGCTGCAGCCTGGCTGTAGATCAGACTTCATCATCTTCTGTCAACATGATGCACAAAAAGCACAAAGCTGCTCTCCAAATTCCCATGAAAACAGACAGATGTGTGATTCCTGTGGGGTTGCTCAGTAGGAGGGCAGTCACATGTAGAGTAAACAGTGTAAGCTCACAGTTCTCCAGCATCTGCATCTAGTTTGGACCCTTTGTTCCGAGTGTAGAGAGCAGTGCTGCAGCACAGTGGAAAAGGGAAGAAAATAAAGAAAGTGGGAGGGGTGAAGTGTGGAAAAAAAGAGAGGAGCAAAAGCAAGACAGTAGAAGGAAGTGATAGACGGAGCAGGAGATGCTGCTATGCTGGCTGCTGCTACCATATGACTCTGACAGACTTATGTAACCAGACTGGCCTGGCATTTGGCTCGCAGCAGACACCGGCTGCACTGCCTGTTATATAACTGCATTAACGGCTCCTCTGAGCAAACGGGGAGCATGCGCACAGTGGACTTCCTCACACACTAACACTTCCAGCCTATAGGAGCGAGCATTGGCTTTTCTGCAGCCTGACCAAACAGCTCTAAAATCAGAAACCCATTGGTTGGTGTAAATAGCCTTCAATGCCCATCAGCTCACTGCTAAGTCTGTCTGTTAGGCAGCTTCACTTCCCATCACTCAGTAATACGTGTCCCATCATGAAAAGCCTTATTGAGTAAAGAATGCAGAAGACAGGGTTAGATGGAGGAAGCTGATTTGCTGTGGCGACCCCTGAAGGTAAAAACTGAAAGGAAAAGAAGAAGAGGGCCCTGATGTTGGGTAAATGTTTCCACTGCACATGCAGCGTGACAGCAGGGCCCAAACCCAATTGACTCCGCCTTCATGCTGAGTATATTTTAATGGGCCTGTATTAAACTCTCACAACCTAATTGCACCACAGACCGGCTCTTCCTGACATTCCACTAAAGGGGGGGGTCATCCATACACTGTCCTTTCACAGACCAGCATCACTTTAGCCAACACAGAAACAAAGCAGGGCTATTGCAAGAGATGAAGAAAGTTTGGTTCTCCAGCAAATCTGGAAACTGAAGTAAAGATTTGAGTAAGGGCTGCAATAACAAATTTGTCAGTTGATCTTCAATTACAAATCCCAGGATGGTCACACATGCATGGCTGCAAAGCTACACTAAGTGGTTTTGTTATCTTATTCCAGCAACAATTTGTTTGTGATATCATCAAAACAAATGAAGGTGGGATTAATAATACTGTAGCTAAGAGGTAGAACATCTTCCCTTGGAGAAATGATTTACAACACTTCATGACTGTATCCTTTCAGATGATGGAAGAGCCAATCCACTCTTCACCAGACTCTGCTTTTGAACTGAAAATTTTTGGCATAGTTTAGGAAATGAGGATGTTTGTTTTTACAGAAGTGGCAGATGGTTTAAAGAAGAGCTAAAGAAATTTGATCAGACCTCCACCGGCAGCAGTGAGTTCAAGAAAAATGCCTGGAGGCGTGGCACGGAAATAGCACAATGCTCAAAAGCCACCCTGGTCTGGTCTGCGACCGTAATTCATGAAGGGAAAGCACAAGTCATTCAGGTGGTGAGAAGCACATTGTTGTTGATAGCTAATACGGGGCATTTGCACTACAAAAAGGCAACTAAACTGCAGCATTTCAGATTTCATACTTTTATTCAAAATAGTCAAGTTTAATGTGTATTTCTCTGAATTTCTTTATTTTTTTTCATTAAAAGCAACTCCCCACTATGTATATGAGCTTTTAGTATCATGTAATTCAAGATCAGATTCTCAAAAACAAGTAAACTAAGATAAAACTCAGGTAAAACAAGAAGAGTTGCACTCTCTGTGGAAATACCTTTAAGTAATTGCTGAAGGTGGTTGCTTTTAATTGCTTGATTGCATAAATTTTAGCAGGAAAAGTTGAAGGAAAGGAAAAAGGTTGCATGAACTGCTGAAGCTGTTTGAATAAAGTTTTTGGAGCTGTGAGTGTACAGCAACAGAAGAGCTTTTAAATTATCCGCGGTTAGATGGATACAAATAATCGGAGTAAACGCCTGATCAGAATAAAAAACACGCCGTTTGGAATACTGATCAGAGTCATTCGGATCAAATTTCCTTCCGATTAAGACAGATGGGCTATGCCGACTGTTGATCTAATGCATGGTAAACAGTTTATTCCGGTTGTTGGTCACTACTGCTCTGGCTTTAAAGTCGTGCGTAAACGTTGTGGCGCTTCTGAAGAGGCTCTGGAGCATGAACAGGACCAGCTGGCTGCTCCATTTGAGTGAACCATGTCTCTTAGCAAAGCACCCTCGTAGCTGCATGTTTGCTGGCAGAGGAGAGGGCTTTGTTACAGGAAGCACCGTAACATGTGCACATTTGATATGATCTCACGGGCCAATTTTAATTACATTGCGGGCCAACTTTGGCCCGCGGGCCTGAGTTTGACACGTGGTGTAAACAATCATGTGAATTTGTGTTACCAGTTGTGTTAACAGTTTCCAGACAAAAGAAAGGCTGATGTAATTCCCACATATTTATATTCACTCATTATCCACATTGTAGCACTGATCGCACAGATTTTTTAAGTACTTAATGTTGTTGGCAGGTATTAATCTAATCCTAATCTTTTTTACGGGTCTGTTCTGCCAAGAATAAAGCACTGGCCGCACGGATTAAAAAAATTATGACCAAACAGGCATTTAATAATAATCATAACAACAGTAAAGGCACATTTAGAAGATCATCTCGCTGTATGCTGCAGCTTTGTTTGTTTACAACGGAACTCGCCAATTTTTCTTCTACGTCCATTTCCAGTATTTTAGAAAGCTCTGCGCATGTCAAAATGACTTATTTCCAATCGAAACTGTGGTGTTTGTAAATGTTTGTTATAAGCAGATACAAACTTTCTGGGCCCATGTACATAGTTCAGTTCTAATCCAATCTTTGATGAGATCAAAGATATTTTGCACATGTAGCCGCAGCTACTGTAATGCTACATATTTAGCTTAACTGCAGAAAAACCACAAGTGCCAGAAAGAATTGCAATAGTAAGCAAAACATGAGTTTGTGTGTGTGTTTTCAGTATTTGAAGTGATAACACTCCTTGAAAACAAATTGCATTATTTTAGCAGTTAAAACCATGTCAGAAAACCTTGTAGAAAAGGTGGATCCGGCAGGCTTCTAGTCAGGAGACCTCATAGGTAAAAAAAAAAAAAAAATACGAGAAGGTGTGTGTTAAAGAGAGTGCCTCTCGCCATGGTAACGGGATCAAAGTCCAAGCAAAAGGGTCAGCAGCACTGGAACATGTCATCTCCTTAGTGACACACACTGTAGAATCTCAGCTTGACACTTCTTGCATGGAACAAATTGACGCTGGGTCTAAACTAAAAGTTGCATCAAACAATTCTTTCACTATTGAAAAGCTCACAAATAGAGGAATCCATTGATATACATTTCTTTGGGTCAAGTTTAAAGTCTGTATGTGAATTTAATCAAATCTCAGAAAACAGTTCATCGTCTGCTGAGCTAAGAAACCCATGTATTTCTATGGTCCAGCTTATCTCACCACTACATCCAAACAAATATTCATATCTTCAAAACTTCATCACTTACTAAACATGTTAAACCCTTGTAGGAATCACAAGGTTTTGGGCAACAATTTGTAAACGTTTCATCTCTGAATTCCAGAAGAACCATAAGTTGCAGAAGAGAGCAATCATGTCCTTAACTTGCAGAACATTTTGCTACTTAAATGGCAGAATCCAGGTATGCAGAAGATACGAGCGGACAAAAACGTACAGAAGAAAAAAGAAAAATAATAGTTTGATCGCATTATGCAATCAAACTAAAAATGAGGACATCATGAAAACATTTCTATACCTCCCCGTCTGTCAGATGTGAGGAAATGCAACATGAGGGCATCATCCATAATACGACACACTGATAACATTTTGAAATGTGTCCACTTTCAGATGTAGATTAAAGAAGATACTTAAAGATATTTTTCTTAATTGCATTTCAGTTTTGGTGCAGGGGATGATGTGTAAACAAACTGTAAATAGTAAACTGAATAGATAAAACAGTAAACAAATCTCATTATGGAACTACAGCCAGCCAAAAAAAATGAAAATAACCACATAAATTTGGAATATATTACATTTATCATTTCACTAATCAAAAATCAGATTATTTGAAGACAAAATCCATCCTCCTCCCTTTCATCAAACACAGTTCGATGACCCTATCATGTAGATTAGAGCGCTTCAGTTCCATCAAGAAGTGTTTTTCTATTGCCATCAAGGCCAGTGCTGAGAGCCCAGTCTGTCCAGTTGTGTTTCTATGTAGGTTTTAATTCGCTTTGGAGCCGAAATTCCACTGGACAGATGCAGTGGACACGGGGATGGTCAACGGCAAACACATAAATTGGTATGGCTGCTTCATGCTCTCACTCATACTTTTCCGATGCAGGAGTCATGGCGTACATTACAGTCAGCTCTGTTTTTACCTGAGACCGATCAAAAAGTGCTCCGTGACAATGTGTCAAACTGGGCAAGGCTGCATGTGGGAAATGTTTCCTGGATTCCTGGAACTTCTGTCCAATCAGAAGGTCTGAATACTGTTATGTGACCCAAGCCTGCTAGAAGGCCCTGCTGACACCATCTCAAAATCTGATTGGCTAAAAGAAATGAATGACCAACATTGATTTTGCATTAGGGGGCCAGCAGAACGGATAGTGAAGCCTTTTTTTTTTAGCTCTGACCCTGCCTGGCAACAAAGGGACAACTGAAATGCAATTGGTTAAATGCTCCAATATGAAAATACATGTCTGTCTGGAAGCAGCATAACCATAATAAACACATATGAGAAAATCGTGGTTTTATAGTAGCCATTTACTAATATATGAAAGTTTACACATAAAGTCCCTAAAGGACAAAAAATATTAAACAATACAAATATTTTTGGACATCTTCATGTACACTGAAGACATCAATGGTGTAAAAGTCCAAGCAGATCAGCAGTCACCTCCATCTGAACAGATGTTACAACTGGCCTACTGAATATGGTCAAACATCCTGCCCTTTAACAGGAAAACATTCAAAAGTCCACATACAAATTCAAGACTTCCCAAATGAATAATTAGACATAGTATTTTAATAATGGAGACTCAAGCGTAATGGTAATATTTCGGCTGAAAGATAATAACGGCTGAGCTCCAACTTCGTCCAGCCAGAAGTTATGTTATATTACGATTAAGATTTGGATCTGAACTATTGCTTTATTTTCACAAATAAATGTTAAAATATAAAAAGATAATTTAATTTTTTTCATGAATAATTTTTTTTAAACTTTGGACAAAAGTACACATGAGTTCTTAAAAATAAAACACTCTTTGTAACACTGGATCCTCTGCTGAAGCAAATTTACTCAAAGAAAAAATGAACATAAAAGTTAAATTTGCAATTCCGCTAAATACAATCAGTCCACTTTGGTGAGCCATCATTCTTTTACTTTTTACTTCTGTTAATCTATTCCAAAACATTGTTGTGCAGCACAAGATAATATGTGCTTTAAATGGTTTTTAAAAAGCAAACAGAATGTTTTTGATACTCACATGATGCAGCACTGAAAGTACAGAACCTCCTGTGATTCAGCCAACAGCTCCTCCACAGGGGACCAAGTGACCAGACACACCATTTCTTCCTTTACTAAAAGTCTTTCTAGATTAATTGCAACATGCAAACAGCTGACAATGTAAGGAAAAGCATGTAAACACGCCAGCATCTGTGAAATCATTTTTCTGAAATGCAGGCCCTCAAAAAGGCACTTATCAAATGAAATGTGATCAACACCATCCATTTAGCATAAATATTACCCACAAGAACCAAATGTGTAGCAGTTTACTAAACTTTAACAATAACCTCCATTCATAAGCAACCATAGCAAAGGGATATCTGTTTTTTTGGAGATGTCTGTTGAAAAATTAACAAAGGATTTCAGGGTTTAACAGTGTACTTCACTTTCTTGAGGCAATCAGGATATGATGCATTGACAAACGTACCATCACAACTCTTACATTCTGCTGAAAGAACTGATGCTGCAACTAACAAGGTAAAGACTGTTGATTCTGGTTAGCTGATCCAAAATACAGCCAGATTCGTAAAAGCATAGCACAGGATATTAAAACGAATAAGGACGAGGTGAGATGAGGCGGTCTGTCTGTTAGGACTCTGGCTGGAGGGGCAGTGACTTAATTATGCATATGTCCTTGCAGCACCAGTGAAGCCCTCTCAGGGTCTGCAGGGCGTGCCCTCTTAGTCTTATCTGACTTCCACACTCAGCTCACCGTGGGGCTTCTGAGCGGGACTCCCCTCAACGCCCCCCGAAGTTAGGAAAATGTCAGATCTTGTCAATCCGTGATCTCATCAAAAAGATCCTTAAAGTGGAACCTGGAATTAAACATCTGAGGTATTAAAAAACTCCTTTGTTGCTTTGTCCAATAACTTTAAGTGCAGCACAAACAGATTCAGTTCATGTAACATAAACATAGAAGATGTGAGAAGGAACAAAAAAAACTTCACTACCACACAAATTAAAATGATCAGCATATTAATTCAACTTACTTCAATCCCTTTAGAAAACTCATTGATTTTAATTCAATAGTTAAAACAATAAAAGAGAAAGGTGATTAATTGAGAGAAATATTGATTTCCCTTGTCTAGATCCCTTTGCATTTTCTCCAGGTAGTGAAACAAACAAGGGCAAGGAGAATACTAAGATAAGGTGGGTGAGTCAGAGATGGAAAACATGGAGCGCTCAGCTAAAATCCCGGTCACGGAAGATGAGGGGAGCGATGAGAGTCCAGAGGTAGAGACCCAGGCCCAGCCAGCTGGAGCTTATCTTGACCCACACAGCTGGCATGCTGCTCTGCATGGCGTTTGTGGTTGTGTCTGGTCTGGAGGCGGGGCGCAGAAGAAAGGATAAAGTGAAGTTAAACTACTAACTGCACTTCAATAGCACTTCACCTTTTGTGAAGCAGTGCGCCTTCTGGTGGCCACACTGAAGACTGAGCAAAAATAATTTCGGAAACTTCAAATTTTGTAACATTTTTGAAACTGAGAATTTTGTTCTTGTTTCTTGAACAACTGCATCTTATTTTGCTTCTGTTTTTAATGTACATAATATGGTTCCAAAACTAGTGAAAGGGTATCTTTGCATTTTCATGCGTCTGGTGGACAGTATCCTTATTTCCAACATCTGTTTATTATTTAAATGGAGCTGTTATGGACTTCACATTAACCGAGTGCTCCTGACAGACAGCTGAACAGGTAGAACTCACAGAGGATAATGAACTTAAAAAGAAACTTCCTGACTAGAATTTTCCCCAGCTGTCACCTCTGAACCTATCTGTCCAAAGCACATTAAAGGGGACATACTGGTACCAGTTGGTGAGAGTCATCATGATGTACAATGAGGCCAGAGACAGATGGAAGTGGAAGAAGGAGTAGCTGTAAGTGACTCCCTCCTCCTCGTTGTCGACTGATCTCCGCACGCCGTCTTCTCCCACGTTATCTTCCACAGCCGCCCCTGTGCCCTCCTCCGTCTGCATCAGCTTGTTTACCTGGGTGTTGCTGGATGAACGGATGCTACAAAACCGAAAAAGGCAGTTCAAGAAAAGAATAAAAGTCAAATTCTGTTGAGAACCTTTCATGTTAAATCTCTCATCTTAAAAACCTACCTGGCATAAAGAGTGCAGAAGAGGAAGATGATCAAACCCACAATCCCCTGAGCATCCCACCACTGCACCTGTCCCGGGCCTTCCTGACCCGCCTGATTGCTGGTGCTGACATTTGAGACAAGGCTCAGCAAACTGGGATTACATTTGCGATCTATCACAGAAAGTGTGAACAAAAAATTAAAATATACTTTTGGAAATCAACGTTTAAGATAGGGTGTTTCTTAAAAGGTGTGTACAGGTATCTCCAAATAAACCTTTTCACTTTTTGAAAAAACTATACACATAAAAAATGACAAACTAATCTCAAAACTGTTAACTATTTAATCTATCGGGGGATTTATACACAGACGAAGCATATAGCCCACCCTACAATATTTTTCAGACCATAGGGCACATTCTATTATAAAACACACTGTTATTTTGCACAAAATGAAAGAATCTTAAGTATACTGTATGGTCTGAAAACATAGCAACTAAATCTGCTTACCTTTCTGATCATAAAACTGAAAGTCATTCAAAACAAAGAGAAAAATGAAAAGAAACCCTTCAGTCAAGGGTAGAGAGGAAGGAAAATCCCAGCAGCAGACTCACTTGGATTGTTGGTCATTGCAGACCAGGTAACATACATGGTGTAGAGGGAGATGAGTGAAGCCTGGAGTAGACCTGAGTGTGGCTGAACTTCCTGTTTCCAAAAAACAAAAAACTACAATTAAGAGGACACTTGGGAGGAAACTGAACTAATTGTGGGATATTTTCAAAAGCAGGAATCAAGGGATTTGCCTCAATATAAGGGAAGCCTTAAAAGCCTTTCTTCTTTCAAAAAACAAACTAATCTGGAGAGCTTCATATATGTATTATTTCTGGTTGTGCTTTCTAATGACAAAGTGTGTGTGAGAGGTGTGTTGCGCTCTAAACAAGCTGCAACAAAGGTTGGGTGTGAATATGCCATGTTTTTCAGCCTTTTTGAGCCAAGTTACACGTTTTCCTGGACAAAAATCCTGCGGCACACCAGCAACCCAAAAAAAAGAAAAGAAAGAAACTCTGTAGTCTATTGATCTGAAGTCTCTCCATGATCTCTCGTGCATTTTTTGTAATAAATGAAGCACAAAATATTCAAAGTTGCAGCTGTTTTTCCTCAAAGTTGTGATCGTTTTCAACAACAACATTCACCTCAATTAGTTGAAAGTTTGCCCAGGTAGTTGTTTTTCCCCTCCGGTTTTTTTAAATAGTTTCATGTAAACCTTATAAAAACGGAATAAAATCACTGTAATTTTTTCAAAATATTTTTTGTTTGTGAAAGAGCAAGTTTTGAACAAATATATAATAACAGCATGTTTGATCAAATTCACACAAAAAAGACCAACATGATATTCATGTTTATAATTAATTATAATTACACAAAAATGTGAAAACGCTGACGTTTTATTAGTTTTTCTTTTGTCTGAATGAAAAATGTTTAATTTATTTTTGGGGGATTTAATTGTTCTATTCTAGTTATATGTGTCTGTTGGCCACTTGACCTTAATGATCTTTCTTTATTTTATCTATTACTTATATTTAAACTTAACTTCAAGTTTTTCAAAAGTGTGTTCGGTCTGAAATAGAATTTGTCCTTCAATCCAGACATTTTTAGAAAGCCGCAGTTTCTTTCATAAAGATGACTTGATGACCAAACACTGGAATCTCTGACTTTACTTCTCCTTCACTGTTTTTGTTGGAGAACAAAAGAAGTAAACTAATTTCCTGATTTCATCAAGAAGCTTTGCAAACTGTTGGAACAGATGTTTGCATCTGTTGTGCTTCATAATAGTTAACAGCAGCAGAGAGACCCAATGCATCATGGGAGTTGTAGTGAAAGCATTGATGCTGATGCCAGACAGACTCACGTCTCTGAGCTTCATTATTTTTTTCACTTTTTACACTCTGACATCAGATCCCGCGGGACGCTACAAGGGGTGCACGGATGATCCGTGATCCGTACGGTTCTGCACAGACGCGTGCCGCCGTGGATGCAATACGCCCATCAAATCCTCCCGTTTGTTTTAATCCGCGTCAAAGTCTCTGCTGGACGTTTGTACAAAAGTGTGCTTTGTACAAACCTGACGCTCCCACCACATGTGGGCGGAGCTACTGTCAAAAGTTTTTCCTCGACCTTGAAAAAGACACAGAAGATGCTGAGAGATCCGGTGCATTTATTTGGAAGATCTCCACAAAGGCACTGGCCAACTACTCAGTGTGAAACCTGATCCTTTTTATTGAACACGGAGCTGATATTCTGGTGAGCATAAATGTTTTTAGATCAGTGAAAATTAATAATTCTTCCGCGGCACACCTGGTAATCTTTGACGACACACTAGTGTGGCGCGGCACAGCGGTTGAAAAACACTGGTAACATGCAGCAGTGTCAAACAGCTTTTTTAGGTGTCACTAACAACAATGGGAGTTGGTGTAATCACAGCAACGTTTGTTTTTGCAGTATCAGTCTGTTTTTTACATGTGGCAAACAAGGTTGGGATATACAGGTATTGTGAATACGCTAACGCTTCTAATGTGCCTAATGTATAGCATGTTACAAACAAGTTCTAGAGTTACAATGAAGTCAGTTAATAAAGTCTAACTGATGGTCACTGACTCCTGTGTCTCGGTTAATGCAATTCTCGCCTGCCATATGGGACATAAATTCAAAAATAGACCATTTATTGATGGTGTGTCCTAAAGTGCAGAAAATACAGTACATACATATTGAGTAATGATGATGAAATCTGATGCTTTACTGAACAAACAATATACCTAGTAGTTTACCTGAATTTTGGGTAAAATAGAGACAACAGAGATGATAACGCAGAAGATTAGGTTGAGGCTGATGAAGACCTCATGCTCCGTGCAGTCATCAGCCTGAGTGTAGTACATGTAGAAGAGCACCACAGCGGCCAAAGCCAGTGCATAGTTGAGCACAGTGAAAGACAGCAGCCCTGAAGTTGACAAAAACATCAAGTTACAAAAGTCTGGCTTATAAAGAACACATACTCCCTTAATTAAACTGAGGGGGACTAAAAAAATGAGTTTATCTCATCAGCAAACATTTTGAACACATACATTTAAAATTCACTGTGGTAATGTACAGAAACTAAATTAGAAAGAATGTGTCTCTGTCCAAATATTTATGGTCCTGACTAGGGATGGGTATCGTTAAGGTTTTAACGGTACTACTACTCTTATCGATACTGCTTATCGATCCGGTACTCTTATCGGTACTCTTATCGATACTTTTTGAGGACGAAAAATAAATAAATAAATAACAAATTAAGAACATAAAGTGTTTTATTTCCTCATTATGCGACAACATTGTTTTTTTTAACAAAACATTTTACTTTATACATGAGAATGTTCCAGACAGGATATTCATTTAATTATTTATTCTAATTATTTTCATTCTTCATAAGTGTGATGTTTCCTTTGATCTTTTGTCCATTTTCCACAACCTTGAATAGACTTTTCTGTCTGTCAAACACCAGAGTTAAGATGAGTGAGATGATGGAAACAAATTCACTTTGATGCAGACTCCTTTCTATTTTGCCAACTCCATTTATTTTTCTTTAAATCCAGTAAACCCAATAAATGATATTAATTTTACGGATGAAAACTATCATTAGTTATTAAGTATTATTAAGTATTAGGAAGCAGCTGATAGTTTGTCGCGGGTCTGGAATCATAAGCGGTGAATCTAAGCCCCGCCTCTCTACCTGTTTGTTGTTTGCTCCGCGTGCAACCCCCCCCCCATCCCGCTGCCCCAGCGTGTTCTACACAAATAGCGCAACATAGGGTCATCGTAGCAGCAAGGTGACAGCATGGTAGGCAAACGAAATTAATTTTATGCAGAAATGGGTGTTCTTAGTCTAGGGCGCTCACGTGTCCCTGCGAGATCACCTCTGACTGTGTGTGCGCTGCCTTGTCTTGTGTGTTGTCGGAACAACAGCCCCGCCCCCGTGCACACAAATAGACAGACAGAGCTCTCCTCTACAACGAGAATACCGAAATTAATATAATCATTAATTAACGGAAAATTGACTGACTTTTTGAGTTAAATATGGCAGATAACGCTTATATTTTGTGGGACAAAAAAAAAATAAAAAGAAAAAGTAATTTCTCCAGTACCGATAGCAGAACCGTTGAGGTCAGATCTTAACGATACTGCGGTCTTGAAGAATGTGGCCTCGGGGCTGGTTCAATACCGGGGCACGGTACCCATCCCTAGTCCTGACTGTACATGCTAGGATTCATATATGCTATGTGTTCTCACTATAGTTTTGCCTGTTATTTTTACTATTGATTACAAAGCTTTTATTTGAGTAGAAATAATACAAATAACTGCCAATTTAATGCCTTTCCTGCATCATAAATGTACAAAGCCATATATTTTCCAATGGCTTAAAAAGTTTGTTTTGGCCTCAAAATCCCAAAAAAGTCACATTTAGTCATTGTAGTGTTGGATTTCCTTTTGTGGGGAAAAACATGTTACCTGCAAACCAGCATTTATTGTCAGTTTCTTCTGCATTTTCTACCCAAGTCTTGTTCCAGGAGTGGGCAAAGTCAATGAGGAGGATGAGCTGAATCAAAATAAAGATGAAGGACCCAACAGCTCCAAAGTAAAACCATACTGTTAAATGCAAAGACAAGAAGGAGGGTAAGAAGTAAGAAGCAGTTGCATTAATAAATCTGTTAATAGTTTAAAAAAAATACATATACAGCTTGGCAAGATACAATGCAGTCATGACTTTCCCATCATTAGTGTCTGTGTACACACAGCACTCCTTTGAGTACAAAGAAATCATGAGGGTAAAATCACTCATTTGACTGGTGTTTGTATTTTAGTCCACCTAATGATTGTATGATTCTGTTCCACTATGAGCAACAACTAAAAGATCCAAGCAAATCTTTCAGAAAGCACTGTAACTTTGCCAAGCTCCACTGCAGCTAGGTCTGACTCAGACTTGTTAGTACCAGTGTGAAATGTTCCATCAGGGATGAAAAAAGCTCCCACTGTAATCCCAACCAGGATCAGGAATTTAAAGAACCAGAACCTGAAAATGTGATCATTCACAAATAGTTAGGCAAAGGCCAAACCGGTTGGGAGTTTCTGGACCAATTAACAAAAGAAAGAGCGCTCTTACCCATTCTGAACAGCTGCACGCGGGTCTTTGCTGTTACGAACACCAATCATTATTGCAGAAAAGAGAAAGAAAAAGCAGGTCATGGCGAAGCACATGCGATACACAGATTTGTAGCCCACAATCACATCACAGTTAACCTGGTTTTCAACACCAGGTAGGAAGGAGGATCCTCCCTTGCAAAATCCTGGAATCTATCACAAAGATAAAAAACGACATGATTTTAAATAAAATAATGTCTCTTCTATATGCATACAGAAAGGAAAAATGTGTACACAGTGCAGATTAGGAGAATGTACATACTAATCTTAGCAATGCAATTCTCCCCTGTTAATTTGAACATAACACAAGGATGATGAACTCACTTTACGGAGCTGTGTTTCCATTCCAGGAAGGATCATGATGACAGACACAAAGGTTCCCAGAAGCAGAAAGAAAGAAAAAACCAGCCGCGTGATGGTGGAGTTGTTGGAGGAGGGACAGCAGCCGCACAACAGGCATGGAGCTGAGCCACACAGACAGGAGGCCTGCAGGTAGGAGGGGAAAAAAAGGAAAGTTTACATTTAGATTTGTTACAAAACTCTGCCATGTAGTTTTTAAATTCACAAGTATTAAAATATAGATATAAAACATACATGGGTTGACACATGCATAAAAACACACTGTACAATTCATAAATGTAATGTGTGTAGTATCCTTTTTAATCTTTTAGAACGTGAGGCTTTGTACTCTAGGAGTCTTTTACTTTTAAATAATATATGAACGCTAACGGACCCGCACCTTGTACCAAACACAGCATGTATTTATGGATCTGCTAAGATGAAGAAGTAAAGAAAGTCTTCAAATCTCACACCAGCATGCAAGCCTTTTGGTGTGAGAACATGTTCAGAAATGTGAAATCTATATTCCTTGTAACAATATTGCATTTAATAACGAGTTTGACTACACAAATGCTCTGAGGTTAAAATCATACAAGGGACATGAATCCAAAGTATTACTTTTCTTCATAGTCTGAAATTGGAAAAAGTGGTGTTAAGTCTCAACTGTGAGACTTACAGAAATTATAATGTAAACTTTTCTGAACAAATGTATAAGCACATAAACCTTTTCAAACCTGAGACCCGTACTAAAAGTCTCCATTAGCAACATGAGCCATAATGTGTGCCAAAACAAACATGAAGTGCTTTGGCTCTCTCTCTAGATACGTTTAGGATAAATTGTGTATACTGGATTTCTCACTGATTAAAGTTTACGCAATGATTGTTTCTAAAGACACATTTGTCTGTTTGTATATCAAGGATACAATGATAACCTGGGCTACATCTATGGGTGGGTTGTTCATCACAGCCTGCTCGTTTCTGGCACTCCCTTAATGCTTATTTACTAACCATACCAATTAGTCTATCAACGCCTTATTAAAATTGTATTTATAAGAAAAACACAAGTTACGCTATAATGAAAAATTATAATACAAAACAGCTGTCTTTACCCCTACGTTAGCTAATAGTTGATCGATCGTCAGTAGCCATTTCGACCATTCCGTTTGTTTATCATAATACATTAAAAACAACCTTGAAATTGAAATGTAAGATCACTATAGGATCGATAAAACATACTTACGCAGCTAGCTAAAGAGCACAAGGCAAGACAAGCTCCCATTTTGGCATTCCAAGTGTTCTGCTCTGTTTTCTGTGTGTACTTCTACTTCCTTAGCCTTGCTAGTGCTACAACGACAGCTCCATGCCACGCTCACAACGACTAAGAAAAGGAAATTCGTTTGCAGATTTTCAAAATAAAGGTCTCTTCAGCTGAATGGATATAAGTCATTGGTCCTTCGTTTTGTTATTCAGCGGTTAATTTAATTTATGTGCTTGAATGCATACATATATCTTTCTCTTACGAATTTATCACCCTAAAGATATTTATGTGGGGTACATTTTTTTCATTTTTTTTCTCTTTTTTTACTTACAATGTCTATTTTTCAATTTTATAAAACTGGTTTTTCGTTTACTTAAGGCTGATTGGTTTGACCCCATATATGTCGAATATAATTTTTTTTCTGTAGACAATGAACAAACCATTCTGAAATCAGTGTTAAAGCTGCATCTTTTTATAGCGGCCACTGTTAATTTTGGATAACTGAAACAATGTGTTCATTTACAGTAGTGTAAATGCTCTTACGCAAATAAGAGAAAGTAGTTTGACAACAAATCAACATGAGTTACTCGATAAATATTAAAATTGATAACATATTTTAACAAAGAAATTATGGCTCCAGAATTACGACAGTATAGAAAGTGGGGTTTGCTTATTTAATTATCTCTAAATCTCTGTCAGCAGCCCCATGTTTCCGAGAGGTAACCAGCTGCAGAAAAGCATTGATGTTTCCTGCTGTGTCTCACACACAGCTTCCATTAGCCTCCATGTTTGACTTCTGTTTGGCGCGTGCAGTTGTAACACTCCCTGTGATTGGTCGACTTGAACCAACGGCTGCATGGCATGGGACGCTGGTGACGTCAGGTGAAGTGCTTTGTGCGCGAAGGTGCAGATGTTGGCGGTCTGACCAGAGAAAAGAAGCAGCTAGAGGTCGCTTCTCTAAACTGAATTGCCTTTGACGGTAAGAAAAATATACTCGAATTCAAACAGTTATCCAGCTTTCTATATCTCTGAAAAACACTAGTTATTATTGGACTATTCTTAGAACTTGTAAAAGTATCAAAGAAGGTTTCCAGGATCTACAAAGTTACTTTAGTTGTGTCCTTATAGCTGTGTGGAAAAATAAGCTAGATACGGGATTAAAAGTGTGGCAGGAAGCTACTAAAATAAACTAACGGACGGCTTAACAGTTTTTTTATTACTCCAATTAGGTTATTTTTGTGATGTTTACAATATTAAGTAAATGTAATCAGATTTTACATGTTTTTTTATTATGCTTCTTTGGTCAAGTGTTTGTTTTATCCGTTTATTTGAGCTTTTCTGCCCTTTGAGGCTGTTTTTGGCTTTAAAATGGTGCCTTCTGCTTGTTGAACCGTTCTCGTGCCCCTCCCCCAGCGTTTGTGCAAAAGCTGCATCGACTTTTACCCCTGGGGTAACTCGCATCTTGGCATTGTGGTAGAACTGCCTGCTTTTTGTGGGTTTGCAGATGTTGTTGTAGCATCAAGAATGTTTTACCTGGCATGTTATGTCATGCTGTGTTGCCACTAGAAACCACTTTTTATAATATTGTGTTGATGGATAATTGCCCACGTGAGGAGGCTGTTGTGGGAAGGAATGTTGTTTTACAGCATCAGTAAAAATAAGTCAGAACTACTTTATTAATCCATCTAACTTGACTCTTCTTGTCCTTGTGTTTTTTTGAAGCATCACAATCAAACGGATTTCTGGCTAAAATGGCAAACTCCAGTGGTGAGTGGGAACCTTCAATAAGCATGTGTGCACAATCAAAGATGTTTACTTTTGCTGTTTGTAACGGGTGTTGTGGTCTTACCGTTTAGATGTTTCAGTGAAATCAACAATATGCTGGGAGAAAAATGTTAAAGAAAGTTATAAATAGCATCAAACACTAAAATTTGGTCAGAGACTGTACCAGAAGTTTTGATTATGAACAGCAGGACATCAATGCAACATCTGTTCATATGATAAAAGGTCCAAAATTACTGTTGGCTGACTCCAAATGTTTCATTTTATAGACTTTCAAGTGAAGGAGTTGAACAAGCGTGCATCAGGTCAAGCTTTTGAGGTCATCCTGAGCCCCTCAACTCCAGACACCAAGGTTGATTTCCCCTTGTCCCCCAATAAGAAAAAGGAAACATCACTGGATGAGATTAAGAGGAAACTGGAAGCTGCAGAGGAAAGGCGCAAGGTATTTACAGAAACAATATGAACTAACTGCAGAAAAAGTAAGATTTGATGTAAATTTCTAGTGTCATGGAAGTGAAAATAGCTCCTTTCTTTCTCCATAGAGCCATGAGGCTGAAGTGCTGAAACATCTTGCTGAGAAACGTGAGCACGAGAAGGAGGTCATACAGAAAGCTATGGAGGAGAGCTCCAACTTCAGCAAGCTGGCACAGGAGAAACTCAACCAGAAGATGGAGGCAAACAAAGAGAACCGCTCCGCTCGGATGGCGGCCCTCAACGAGAAGTTCAAAGAGAAGGTAAGCTCCAGAGGCCGCAGCAGCCCGCCGTCGTGACTGATGGGGAAGAAGTAAAAGGCTTATAATGAATTAATTGCTGCACTCTCCAAACTCTGAACAGGACAAAAAGCTCCAAGAGGTGAGGAAGAACAAGGAGTCAATGAAAGATCCGGAGCATTGAAATATTCCTCATCACAACAGCAGCCTGTACATGTTCAAAGATAAGCTACGTTTTTGCAGAAATCTTCTCCGTCACTGTAGATGGAATTATACCAGTTAAGGATGGATGCTAAACATTTGTAAACCTCCCGATTTCTCTTTGGCAGCGGGCTATACAGTATCTTATTGTTTTGATAGAGACATTTGCTGGAAGTAAAAATGGCCATTTTACTGTTGATAAGGCTGGAAGTCTGACTAAGAATGTTTTATCTTCAGGATTCCTATGGGACTGTTGAACATATCTGTATTAGTCAAAAATAAATTATCTTACTTTTATTTCATGACCAATGTCAGTTATAACTGACCCCATGTTACAATTCTTGCTGTTGCATGTCTGTTAATAAATATTTTTGATACTGCTGACACCTAGTGGCCGTTTTGTTCAGTGACTCAGTGGACTTGTAGAAGAAAACCTTATTACTGCATTTGTAGCTCTATTAACAATTCATGTTTAAAGTAATTGTTTTAAATGTTGTAACATTCAATATTCAAGATAAGCGCTTAGCTCTGCAGACTTAGATAATTAGCCCAGAAAGGTTTATTTATAGAAAGTACAGTTTAAATGGCATACTCTAAATAAACTTCCCCTCAGTTTTATTACTATAGAAAACATTTATAAAGAAAAAGGGCTTATAGTGTCACATTTATTTAAGAAGCTGGTAAATGTCCAAAAAATAATATTCAGTCTCTGAAAACTAACTAATTTGCTGATAAACTGCAAATAAACTGATGTTATTAATTGTTGGGGGGGGATAAAACAACACGGTTAGATTCAATTTCAACAGTTAGGCATGCTTTAAGATTATTTTGAATAAAAAACACTTTACCAGATAGTAAAAAAAACTGTCCAGTGTAAAATGACCATCAGGTTTAAATTTAAGGTCAGCCCTTCCACAGAGACTCAGCTGATTCAGCATCACCTCATTCATACTATTGATCTGTTTTAAACTAACGTTGCAGTTTAAAAACGCTAATCAACAAAATCAATATTTTTAAACTTTTTCAAAAGTCCGAAATCAACACTTTCATTTCAGGAGTCCTGAGCTGAGATTTTAGTGGCATAAAAACAAAGAAATGAAACCTGAATTCCTGGTTAAATCTGATGAATTGGCAAGTGAATGTATTGGATCCTAATGTGGATACTTTTACCTTGTTATAGTTGACAGACACACATGGATTTGGCGCGTGGATAAAATAGCCTCAGTGAAGGTAACAGAGTAGACTCATACCTTTTTTTGACAGGCTTTTGCAATAGGAAACTACAGAGCCCGTGACCTGACATGGGTAGAAAAATTATTAAATCGTACCCACAGAATGATTAAATCATTACCTCAAAATATTAATTTGTTTGTTTAAAATGAAGAAAATCCTAAAAGATGACTTTTTTTTTGCATAAACCAGAAGTTACTTGTTGGGTAGTTTCCTTTCTGGCTAGCCATGATTTTGTGAAAAAATGAAGTGAATCTTCCCATTCACTTTCTTAGATTTGTCAAGTTTCACTTTGCAAAATGTGTACTGGTAGTAACAGTTTGATCTGGATTTAACACTTCTTGGTCCTTCCAGATGTAGCCCTTGTTTGTTTGCCCAGTTTTTTTCTTTTGTTATTTTTAACAAGTAATGCCTTAAAAATGTTAATAAAATTTTGACATCATAATAAAAAATTGCAGGGGAGTAACTATTAATCGATGAATTGATTTCTATTCTTAGGATCGAATCAGATCGATCTGTCGGAGGCAAAATCAAATCGAATCAACCAATTGCATTATAAATCGTTTCAAAATGAGATAAATTAATAATCGAATCCAATTTGGAAAATACCATTTTGAATTTGCGACACAATAGATTTATTAATGAAACATAAAAACGACCAAGTGTATCACAGCAGACAACACACACGTGAAAACATTCAAAGAAAAGATGTTCCACAGTTTCTACATCATTTCCACAAAAGACACAAAGATCACTATCCCAGTTAAAGCCAGAATGTAAAAAATGATTGGAAGGGTAAATATCATTTAACGGGAATGCTCCAAAGATAGCACTGCTCATATAGCAAATCAATATATTGTGGCGATCTGGGGGTTAGCCCCGCCTTCAACTTTTAAGACTCATGGGAAGTGGGGAATCTGGGTGGGTGTGTTAAATGGCTCACCATAAGTGAGGTTAATGCTGTTTGGCTGGTGGTGGGTGTGTTCAAAATAAACAGACAGATATGATTGTCTGCTAACTTCTGTGAGTGTCGTTCTCAACAAACCGGGTTGTGCTTTGCATGGGGAGCAGAGTCAGACATGTCCAGTGGGGCCGCTACCAAGTAAGAGTACAGAGAATTAAGACTCAGGTGCAACAGTACTCGCCTGGATAGTAGAGGGTGGAGATTCAGTGCTTGCTGTTAGTAGTTGATGCACTTTAGTTCTACTATCATGAAATAAATGGCAGAGGATGGAACAGCCTGAAACTTGAGAATTGGCGCTCCCGCCTTTGACAAAGAGACTCGTGTGTGTGAGGAGGAGAAGGGGAGGGGGAGTGGGCGCAGGTTGCTAGGTAAAACGGCGCACGGAGACCATTGTGCAACACCTGGATCATGGGGGGGCCTTAACGCTGCCGCCTGATGAACGCGCAGGCAGCGCTGCAGTTTTCAGCGGCTTTCTCAGCCTCTGAGCTTTGCTCCTTGGATGTTCAGGATGGAGATGTTGATAAGCTCCTGGGGGATTTCAGCTCTGTTTGCACGGGCATTTTAGATGTCATTGCTCCATACAAGGTTAAACGCAGTAAACCGGCCCCGGAGCCTTGGATTAATGACCATACTCGCGCGCTCAGACGCTCCTGCCGTCGCGCGGAGCGTAAATGGAAAAAAGACGGGCTTCATGTTTCATTACAGATTTTTAGAAACTCCTTGACTGAGTATCAGGCTGCTGTAAAAAATTCCAAGACGCAGTTTATGTCAAATGTTGTGTCTGAGAACATCAGCAAGCCTAAGGTCCTTTTTAACTCTTTAAAGTCTCTTTTAAGTCCTGGTAATTTATCCTGTCTTACTCCTTCTGTTTTACTTTGTGAACAGTTCTTAACACCTGTCTAAGACCACCAGTCTAAGACCCCTGTCTTAGACTCTTACAAAAAATAGTTTTGTAAATGCTATAAAATGAGAAGTAAGCAAAACAAGTTAGAAAGAAATCCACAGAAAAGGAACCACTTGCAAATAATCTGTGGGAAAAAAAGAAAAAGAGGAAAAAGAAACAAATAAAAGAGCAAACAAATAGTTAACGAAGGGTTTGGTCAGGAATCCAGGTTTGAAACCAGGGGGACATGGAATGTTTCAGAAGAATCTGGCTTTTTTGGGGTTAAAAGAACATTAGAATCATGTTATTTTATCATGCAAAAAAAATACAATTAGCAACCACAGAATGTATGGATGTTTTGAAGAAACATTAAAGAAATGTAGCAACTAAATAGAAAATGAACAGTTTTTCATTTTGCAGCCACTGGAAAAAATTGACAAGATGGAAGAAAATGATATTCGCTTTAAAAGAAGATGTTTGTCATGTGAAATGCTTGCTGAAAAGAGTAAAAGAAGCTGCGTTAGAGGGAATTCGTTTGTTCAGATACATAGTAAACATAGCTGTAAACTTCCAATGGTCTGACAATATTTCATTGTCTTGAACGTGTTTGCAGAAGGGAATTTGTGGTTGTGTTGCTTCACAAACGCTGCACAGTACTTCTTTTATTGTGTGTTAGAAGGAAACTGCTGGACTCGTCGCCATGTTTGGTTCCCCGGAGCTGCATTCCTCGCCTCTCTGGCCACACATGCCCCAAAACCTGGCACAGCTTCAACTATCAAACACGCCACTGGCGTCTCATTTTTACTACAACTGATGCTTTGTCAATTAAGGAAGCAGATCTTTCTAGAATGGGAAAACACGTTAGAGCATGTAGGCATTGTTTTCACAGACAACCTGAACTCGTTTCTGTGAGGAAAAAAAGCTGAGCAGGATGGATGGAATCAACAAACAATGGAGACCTTTCATAAATCCAAAGACCAACAAGGGAAACTTTGTTTACGAAAGCAAAACACAGCAGTGTTGTGTGGGCCATCATACTGACCACAGTGGCCAAGCAGGGACATTACCGTTTAGGTCTCTAAAAACCATCCAGATACTCTCAGTGGGGTTTTAAAGACTGGACTGTGAAATATTGGCTGCTATAAAAATAAACACACATCTAGTACAGTTTTAAAGACCCACTCCAATCATTCTTCGATCTCTTGTAAAAGCATTCCCAGTGATCTTTTGATAATGATTGTACAGTTTTTAGGCAAAATCAAAAAACAGATGTTGTTTTCTAGGACACAGATCATCAGAAATTCGCCTCTGAACTGTGGTGCAGAGTAAGCCTGCCCTGACTTCCAACGATCCCTTTGTTTACACTTTCTTCCACTGTAAATGGTATTCATAACAAACGTGTCCTAACATTATTAGTGCAACAAAAATGGTGAGCAATAGAGCTGTCCAGTTGTAGCTAGATACCAGCTTATATAAGGAAATTGATCTATTTGTCTGCAAGTGGATGCATCAGAATGGAGCGGAGGAGGGAACTTTTGGCCCACCACTTGTAGTTTCTACATCACAACTACAAGCTTTTTCAAATGGCATTTTTTGTCTGCTACTGTTTTCAATGATTTGAATAAAGAAATACTCAGAAACACAGTTTAATGGTGCATTTACACTGGACGCAATTCATGAATCAGGGTAGTAATCAATTTGTCTTAATTTTCTTTATATATATTTTTTACTTTATCATACTGCATTAATCCAACAAAGGGAAATTCATTCTCCACATTTGACTCATCCCCTGGGGGAGCGGGGAGATAGTAGAAGGGCCTTCACTGGGTGATGTTAATTGCTCTCACTAATTGATCGCCATTGATATGATGGTAATTGCCCCAGTACCATTGTTCATTCCCCTCTGGGAATCAAACCCTGGTTTGCTGTGTGATAGTCTCTTACCTTACCAACCGATCTGCCCAGCCGCTTTGTCTTCTATTGTGAGAAAAATGCTACAATAACAGGTTAAAAACACCAAAAACACAATTTCCATTGGAGTGGGTATCTAAACTGATCATTTTATTGACCACACAGAGGCCAGATGCACAATCCGTTGTTTTTTTTATTACTTTATTTTTATTAGTGTTGTTACATGTAAAAAAAAACACAAACCACAACAACGATAACAATCAAAAACAAGGGTCAATTCTAGGTGCTTCTTGTGTCTATTTGTTATAAAGTGTCCATTTTTCCCATTTTTGATGTATTTGTGCCTCTTGCAGTCTCAGCCTGTATGTTATTTTTTCCGTTGAATAGATGTTGTTGATTATTGATGTCAAGTGCTCCTTTAATGGGATCGACATAGGGCCCCAGTTCCTGGTCAATGATTTTTTAGCAGCTAGTGACATAACTTTCAATAAGTATTTGTCACTTTGGTGGACAGAGTTTCCTGAGAACATGTACAAATAAAACAGTTCTGGTTCCAAAGGAATTGTATATCCCAGCACTTTGCATGTTATGTCACACACCATCTTCCAAAAACCTGTTACATTTGAACACTTCCAAAATACATGAGAATGGTCCACATTTACTTCTCCACATCCACGCCAACAGCTCTGATTTGTTTTTAACTGTTTGTTCTTCAGTTTCGGTGTTATGAAAAATCTTATAAGGTTCTTCCAAGCAAATTCTCTCCATGTTCGTGATCCGGTGGTGGTATGGTGGTGTATCCACATGTCTAGCCAATCCTGCTCAGTTATCTTTATTTTTAATTCTTTTTCCCAGTTACATTTTACTTTTAACCCTTGTTCTATCTTGGATGACCCCACCCTTACTTTGACGTGTTCTCCCTACCATGACAAAGGTGGATAAAGGTGGAAAAATTTCATGTAATCCATTGAACCAGTGAAGATCACAAAAAATTGAAAAAAAAAGGTTCAGAGCTCTGTCTAGTGAATCTAGATGACCCAACTCCCAACGGTAAAGTGCCTAGGATAGCACAAGGGTTACAGTTGTGTTTTTGTCATACTCCATTAAAGATGTATATAGTGTACTAATCACTTTAGAATTGCTGTCTTTATATGCCTTTATTATTGTTTGAAGGATCCCACCCTCATCCTCAGCAGAACCACTTTGTATTTTAGTCTTATAATAGTTTCTCATATGTAAATATCTAAAAAAAATCCAAATTTTCAAGGTGAAATTGCTTAGATAAGTTCTCAAAACTCTCCAGCTGTCCATCCTTCTTTTCTAATAAGCACCATGCTGTTATTCCTTTTGTAGTCCAATATTTAAAAGTTGGGTCATATTCTGCTGGTTTAAATTGCCTATCATATGCTACCCATTTTAGATTTTTGGCACTATTCAGGATTTTGTATTTTTGCAGTAATTTGGTTGGTGTGTGATTTGTTATGGGATCTAGATGCATTTTCTTCTTTTTATATAGTTCTTTATCTCCAAGAATGTTTTGGATGGTTCTTGTAGAGTTTTATATTCTATATTTTTCCATTTTCCAGTATACTAGGGATTACACCAGCAGTATAGGTATCGTAGTTGTGAAGCAATATAGTGGTCTCTTAGCTTTGGCAGTGCCATACCTCCTTTATTCTTTGGAAGCTGGAGGGTGCCTTATTTTATTCTTGATCTTTTATTGTCCCATATGAATCTGGTTATTATTTTGTCCCACGTTTTAAATTGCGTGTTGGAGACCTGTGTTGGTAGAGCTTGAAAGAGAAATAGAAACCGGGGCAAAATGTTCATTTTTACTATTTCAATTCTAGAGCTGAAATCTAGTGGCAGAGTTGACCATCTTTCTATGTCTTTTTTTATCTTTTCTTGTACTACAGAATAATTCTTACTGTTTATATTTTGAAAATCTAATGTTATTTCCACGCCTAATTATTTAATACTTTTCATATTCCAGTTGAATTTAAAGTTGTTTCTAACATGTTCAGAGGGAACGTAATTGAATTTTACAATTTGAGTTTTGAGAATATTTATTTTATATCCTGATAAATGTTCAAATGTTTGCAACATTTCCATAAAATGAGGAATTGATGTTTCTGGTTGTTCGAGCTACACTATTACATCATCAGCAAACAATCCTATTTTGTGTTCAATGCCATTCAGTAAAACTCCTTTAATTTCAGGTTTTTCATGAATTGCCTGTGCCAGAGGCTCAATAAAAAGAGCAAACAGAGTCGGGGAGAGCCCACAACCCTGCCTAGTAGATCTTTCCAATTTAAATGTTCCTGTTAAATTCCCATTCCATTCCATCTTCCTCCGCTTATCCGGGACCGGGTCGTGGGGGCAGCAGTCTAAGCAAAGATGCCCAGACTTCCCTCACCCCAGCCACTTCCTCCAGCTCCTCTGGGGGAACCCCGAGGAGCAGCCGAGAGACGTAGTCTCTCCAGCGTGTCCTGGGTCTTCCCCGGGGCCTCCGCCCAGTGGGACATGCCCGGAACACCTCTCCAGGGAGGCGTCCAGGGGGCATAGATGACTAGATGCCCGAGCCACCTCAACTGGCTCCTTTCAATGTGGAGGAGAAGCGGTTCTACTCCGAGTTCTCCGCGGGTGACCGAGCTTCTCACCCTATCTCTAAGGGAGCGCCCACCCACCCTACGGAGGAAGCTCATTTCAGCCGCTTGTTTTCGGGACCTCGTTCTTTCGGTCATGACCCATAGCTCATGACCATAGGTGAGTATTGGAATGAAGATCGACCTGTAAATTGAGAGCTTTGCTTTCTGGCTCAGCTCTCTGTTAAATTCCCGTTTATTTTAATTCTAGCCGTTGGTTGTGAATATATTGTTTTTATTATTCCTACCGATTTGTTATTAAATCCCATTTTTTCTAACACTAGGAACATAAAATTCCAATTAACGCAGTCAAAAGCTTTTTCTGCGTCGATGCTTATGAGAACTGTACTTCTATGTTCTCTTTGGGCTCTTTCAGTTATATGCAAGGTTCTCCTGATGTTATCATGTGTCTGCCGACCTTTATGAATCCTGTCTGGTCTTCATCGATAAGGTCAGGAAGAAATGTATTTATCCTATTACAAATTATAGATGTATAGATTTTGTAATCTATGTTTAGTACTGATATAGGTCTGTAATTAGCACATGACTGTTTGTTTTTCCCCAGTTTTAATATAACTGAAATGATTGCTTCTGACCATGAAATCAGCATTTTATTATTTTGTAGGGTCCAGTTTATAGATTTATGTAAAATTGGGGTAAGTTCGTTTTTAAATGTTTTATACCATTCAGCTGGGAAGCCATCGCTGCCTGATGATTTATTGTTTTTCAGAGTATTTATGGTTTTTAATATTTCCTCTTTTGTAATTTCAGCTGAGAGTATTTTATTTTGATTCAGTCCAATAAATGGCAGATCTTTATTTTCCAAAAAGTTTCTTTTATCTTGGTCACAAGCTGAGAGAGGCTGGGAATATAGTTTTTCGTAGTAGTTAGTGAATATTTTTTCGATTTCCTCTGGGCTATTTGTTACTTTATTAGTTTCTGGATTGATAACTTCATACATTGCATTTAGTGCCTGTTGTTTTTTAATTCTTTTGGCTAATAATTTTGTTGATTTAGGCCCTACATCCTATCACAATCCATTGTTTAAACTGTTTCAAAGAACAGGATGGTGCATTAGCTGAGCCTAATATAAGGTAGATGGTGTATAGGGTAAGGAATCTGTCAAAACGAAACATATTCAAAAAGACAAAGTTAAAATATGAATACAACATTTAATTTTTACGTTTAACACGTTTGTTGTGAATACCATTTGTCTTTTGTTTTGAATACGCCTTTTCTTTGTCTTGAATACGAAATTTCCCCTGTTAACTCACTGTCAAAAATATGTCATGGGGTCACAGGTTGGGGTGACACATTGAGACCCGAAACATAGATTGTTCAAATTTGCACATGTGTATTGAAGATTATTAGTAAACTAAAATGAAATAGAACTTTTAAGAATGTTATTGATCCCATTATGTGGAGTTTATCTTGTTTCTATAGCCCCGTTTGAAATTTGAATGAAACAGATAATATTACAGTAATCTCATTTTGTTGGTGCCAGTCGACAGCAGCTGATTGTGTTAACCAGGGGATGCCCACACTTACAGGGCTTTAGAAGCGTGTGCTCGTTGACACTGCTGCTTGAATGGGCTGTTTAACTCTATCATAGTTTAATAAATGAGACTCAAGCGCATGCTGACTCAGCAGAATCGATGTTTAGGGACACAATGACCCTGTGACCCCGTGACGTATTTTTGACAGGTTGTTATGAGGGGAAATGTTGTATTCAGGAAAAACAAGAATCGTATTCAAAACAGACATATCAAACGTAAAACTAAACGTATTCATATTTATTTATTCTAAGTTGTGCACAAAGTTGTATTTATGCATATGTTTTTAATTGACAGCTATCTTAATGATGTGTGCTTCCAGCAGAGATGCACACAGGTGAGATGCACGTGGGAGCAGGAACAATGACGTGAAGAGGTCAGCATTACACAACTTGTCTGTGACGGCCCTGTCAGCTCAAGTAAAGCATACATTTAACCCCTCAGCACAGAGGGATTAAGACACGGTGAACACAACTGACCCAATTTAACACCTACACTTGAAGTAGTAGCAACTAAAACTCATTATGACATTATAAGTAGTATTTTAAACAGCTAAATGCCGTCAAAAACGCACTTGATCAACCAATTGAACCTCATCTGACAGAAACCCAGTGGAAGACTTTCTGTTGAGAATGGGCGGGCTGTTGTGGTGAATGAGCGTTCTAAGTGGTCTAAACATTCATTGCGGCAGCGCAGAAGGACAGCTACGCCGTCGCTCATTGGTCAGAGGACGTGCCTATCAAAGTACCAAGCGCTCTGCCAACGGCTGCGCCGTGAGATCCGCCAGACGGTGCCTCCTATAGTCTTGGTTATCCTCTTTCTGTGTAGAGCGTTAAATAATGTCATCCAAGTTCTCTACGGCTACAGCTAACTCACTGACTACAAAATATAAAAACCTGGGCTGATTCAAACATCTACAGGTAAGTCCGTTTTGTTAGCACAGGGGTTTTAAATTAGCATTTTTTTGTACAAATCGCTGTTATGCCAAGATGGCACACCGTGAAGAAGGTCCAGAAAGAGAAGCTCATCGGCTCTTTTTTATCTATTTATTTAAGCGAAGGAGCATTTCTTCTCAGAGTAACTGTTGACGACTAGCGGTTTCAGAAAGCCGAATGCAAATTAAATTCGAGCAAGTGCAATGAAAAATTTCATGCGGATCAGGTGCAGATCGGCTCCTGACAGGCCCGTTCGGACACGCAGAAGGCGGGCAAACTCCTATTAGCCGAGCGTTTACACAAAATAAAGAAATAAAGGCTTCCTTGTCGGGCAGCCGAGGGCGTGGACGGGATGGTGTTATGTCATTGATCTCTCACGCTTCTCCTCATCCGCGCATGTTCATCCCACGCTGCCTGACCTCTGAGGCTGAAGCCTCAGCTTTCTGCCCTCCCCACCGAAGACACCCGACATGCCAGAAACGAACACAAATAAAATATTTGGATGTTTAAAATATTCACATATTTTCAGGAAGTTAAAATGGCTGGAGACCTATGAGGCAAAAATGGCGTGTGGTTTGACAATACGGCCTTTATTTTGTGAAGCTGGAAAAATAAATGAATAAAAAGATATAAACTATTTTCATCAGCTCATATAAAACTGATCAATTTTCAAATAATAAGTAACAAAATTCCTGTTGGATTTTTTCTGCTTTGACAAAAACCTCTGAAATGTAAATGTGTTAAGATTTACTGCACCATGTTTCTTTTAGAGTAATTCCTGAAGTAAAAGATGAAATTAGCATTAGCAGAGTACATTCACACTGCACCGTCTGAATCAATCCAGAGTCTGTTTCCTTGAATAGTCCCTTCACTTTAGACTTTAGTCACAACCCATTCGAGTGTATGGAGTCCTAAACTGTTCATAATTAAATAAATAAATATTTCATTAAATAAGTAAATATGACCTCATGCAAATAAACAATCAACCAATAAATTTCTCGTAAATACATAAAAAGATCATAAAATTGTGAAAAACCTGCACACTGATTTTATATTAGCCATTATATTAGTCAATATATTTCATTTTGCTTTAAAAACCTGTTCATTATTTTAAAACAGCATTTTAAAATATTCATTTTTAATCATGTTGAATATTATTATAATTCTGTCTTTTTTCAGAACCTCTTCTTTCAAAATCAATATTTTCCAAAGTAGCTTTGTTTTTATTTCATGTTGCTGTTTTTCCAAATGGCTTATTTATTTCATGAAGAGCTTTTTTAGGAGACTGAGTCTGTCTGTCAATCAGTGAAAGTGGGCGGGATCTAAACGCTCACTGGCTCATCCATGGAAATCGACTTTTATTCCTTGATACCCGCTCAGCGGTGTGCCAGTCAGAGAGATGACATGTTTCAGTGATATCCGCACGGCTTTCCTGACATTAGAGATCAAATAGAGACAAACTATCTGTCTGCAGCAGAAGATGCAATCATGGAAGACTCTGTTTTTGTAGTTTGAGGGTTTGTGTGGACCAAACCACAGAGGAGCTCCGGTCGTCCACATATAAGTCCCCCATTGAAACACTCCTCATTTTTACATCATTCACTCAGAGCTCACATCGTGCCTCATGTCGGCTCGCAGGAGGCGAGCTGGCGGACCGACAGTCAGACCAGGCAGCTGCGCAAAGCGGGACAAGCCTGCTCGGGCCTCCTGAACCTTATGATATTTTTCTATTTTCATTGAGACAATGATTATAATCAGGTCCTCTGATTTTATTTTTCCCTCCCGGGAAAATGTTGAACCTTTCCTGCGATGACGTTTCTGACCGTGGTCGGAAAACGCAGCGGAGATCCGGGATTGATTGAGCAATTCTGCAGGCTAGCAGCCAGGGCTTACTCCAAGAATCAGGTTCTGTACTTTGGAGGAAACCTTTTTTATTATTACTTTTCCGGGGAACTGAGCAACAGACCCTTAACTTGCGCTCACACACACATACACACACACCCACACACACACACACACACACACTCTTGCACTGCCTGGGATCTCTGATTTACACGTAATTTAAGATGCAGTTTGACTGCAGGAGCTGAAGCAGAGACTCTCTGATGATCTCATGAACTCAAACATGGAAACATTGTTATCATGTAGAACTATTCAAAAATAAATAAACCTGATCTTTTAACACTCCGTGTGCATTGTGCAACATTAGCGGTTGCTCCCCCCACACGCGGCATGGTGCGGTCATGGAACTCCAGTTCATAGAAGTCTTGTGGAACTCCAACAACCACCCAGCCTAACTTAGATCACTACTAGATCTTCATGAAAATTGCCGAACCAACCACAAAATCACCAGAATTATGCACACTCGCCCAAAGCCACTTTTATCCGCAAATTTAGAACCAAAACTGCCCAATATATTATAACACTGTGGATGTGTTGAAGTGCATACTCCCCCTAGTGTTGAGGGGTGTGCATTGCGCCGTCACGTTTGCTATAGCGTCTTCGATCGATGTAGTCAGGGTGCTGCTGCTGATGTCTGAGTAAAGGAGTAGCCAATCACAAAAGAGTCTCCGCCTTGTCTAGTTTGATTGACAGACAGAGTCTTTCTGCTGAAAAAGCTCTTCATGAAATAAATACGCCATTGTGAAAAACAGCAACATGAAATAAAAACAAAGCTACTTTGGAAAAAATTGATTTTGAAATCCAAGGTTCTGAAAAAAGACGTAGAATTATAATAATACTCCACATAAATGAAATGAATATTTTAAAATGCTGTTTTAAAATAATGAACAGGTTTTTAAAGCAAAATGAAATATATTGAATAATATAATGGCTAATATAAAATCTGTGTGCAGGTTTTTCACAATTTCATGATCTTTTTATATATTTATGAGAGATTTATTGGTTGATTGTTTATTTGCATGAGGTCATATTTATTTATTTAATGAAATATTTATTTATTTAATTATGAACAGTATAGGACTCCATACGAGTGAACACAGGCTGTCTGCAGGTGAAAAATGGGCACATTTGTACGGGGTCTGCAGGTAATATCAAGACCGTAGACCACTCCGTAAACCTGTAGAGCAAAAATATGTTTGTATTTTTTTTTCTACAGGCAGCAGGTCATGGTGAACACTTATGCAACACCAGAGGGTACAGTAAGGGTGAAGTAGGTGAAACGCTCCAAACCCTGCACACTGGGCAAGGGGCTCAATATTGCTGTTTAAGTGATAAGTGGGCATGATCCTTGTGTGCAGCCTGATTGTCAGAATTTAGGAAGTTAGATATACAGAGTGTAGTTTGTGTGGGCGTCTGACAGACACTTGCGTATCACGTCCACACCCTGTGTGTGTGGCATTTTGGCGTGGTCAATAAAGCTTAATCTCCATTGAGTGGCACGTTATGGTCAAGTCCAGTCTGGGATTTTGAGCCTTTCCATTATAAAATTGACCTGTTAAGCTTGACCTACCTGTACCATTTTTGGGCCCCCGCTGGTTGTAGGTCCATAGAAAATGGAACGGACAGGGTTTGTGCAGAGCTACTGTTGTTACACGATGAAACCCATTGATTGGAGGAAGGTCAGACAAAAAAAAGCTGAGCCATTTTACAGCAGATAACACCATGATCATATGAATTTATATTTTCCTTAACAACGGAGAGCTTTCCCCAGACTGATTTGCTGCTTCAAAAACTAAAAGAGCGTTACCTAAATGCAATACTAGCTGCATTTACATGAACAAAGGTAATCAGAATGAACGCCTAATCGGAAGAAAAATGCGTCATGTAAACACGTAGTTTGTTCGGAATACTTTGCCCTGATCAGACTTATTCAGATCAAAATGTCTTTCCGATCGAGATAGATGGGTTATGTCGATTGTTGATCCAACCGTGGTGCATGTAAACAGTTTATTCCGACTGTGTGTCACTACTACTTTGGATTTACGTCACACATAGACGGTGCGGTTCTCCAGAGAAAGCTTTGGAGCGCAAACAGGACCGACCGGGTACGCGCAAGTGAACCATGTCTGTGAGCACAGCAGCCGGACTTATAGCTGTGTGTTTGTGGGCAAGGGGGGATGCTTTGTCTCTGGGTGAGCTGCCAGACTCAGGAGAACCGTGTCTACTGGTGGAACTGTGTCTCCAAGCAGAGCTCGATCCGCCAGCTTACACACCACCCCAAAGCCAGCTCACACACCGGCTTTGGGGCAAAGCAGAAATGTCGCTCAGTCCTTAGAAACCATTCAAACAATCACGTGGATTTGTGTTTCCAGTCGTGTCCCGACAGAATAAAGACTGATGTTATTCCCACATATTTACGTGCAGCCAAGATTCAGATTGCGGCATTACCTGTATGGAGTTGATGTTTATCCAAGGCTAAATGTTGTTAGCATGTGTTAGCCTTCTCCTAATCCAGGGGTCGGCAACCGGCGGCTCCGGAGCCACATGCAGCTCTTTCATTCCTTTGCTGCGGCACTCTGTGGTTTAGTAAAATAACTATCATATTCTAAGATTGTCGTGGTGCCTTCAACGCCATCGGGTAGCGTGAGCTGGCAGGATGAAGAGAGCAGCGTGAATGCGCGGAGGGGGCGTGTCTGCAGCTGTGAACGCAGACCAGTCTTTTATGGGATGGAAAGTTTTTCTGGAAAGACGGTCAGTGGCGATCTCGTAGGGACACATGAGCGCCCAAATAAGAAGCCTTTTTTTCCCCCCTAGACTAAAACCAATATCTGCGTAAAATGAATTAAATTAGCGTCAGGGCGCCTCTACTGTCCAGTCACCTTGCTGCTACGATGGCCGTATGTTGCGCTGTCTGTGTGGAACACGCTGGAGGGGGGGTTCGGGGGAAAAAATAAATATATAGAGGCGGGGGCGGGGCTTAGGGATGGTGTTTAAAAAATGCTTTAGTCTTTCACATTTGTATGCAATCTTTTTGTTCAACCCATGGAATAAAAGCTGAAAGTCTGCTCTTCAATGGCATCTCAGTTGTTTTAATTAAAATTCACTGTGGTAATGTACAGAAACAAAATTAGAAAGAATGTTTCTCTGTCCAAATGTAAATGATCCTGACGGTAGATATGTGGCAGCTTGGCTTGTTTACAGTGGAACTCATTTCCTCTTCCGGTATTTTAGAGAGTACTGCGCATGTCCAAATGATTTATTACGCCTGAAAGTGTGGCACATGTAATGTAAACGTTTGTTATAACCGGTAAAATTTTTCTGGGGCCATGTACACAGCTGAATTTCAAATGTTGGCAACAAAAAAAGAGGAGAAGTGTGCACATTTTACTCAGAGATGTCATGGGCTGTTGCACTTTTGCTGTTATTACCATGTTTGTGTTAACCCAGTGTGGGTCAGTGGCAATATTCTTGTACATGGGAGTAAACTGCCATCAAATGAAATGGAAGAAAATATTTGTTGACCTTGTATTGTCTTTTGTAGGATCATGCAGTCCTGATTCTTAACATTTCTTTCTTTTTTTTTCTTTTTTTCTTGTCAATATTAAAACGAACTTTTCATCGTTACACGTACTCTGACTGTAAAATGCTTTAGCGGAAGTAAATGCGTTTTCGCACATGCGGGGACCAATTGGGTAGCCGTCACAGATCGAGTAGCGACACACACAGTGGAAGAGGCTGAAGTGATTTACAAGAAGTTAATGGTTGACCTGACAGGGCTCCAGACTGCGACCAATTTGTCGCATTTTGCGACCAAAATTTGAGAGTGTGCGACTGAATTTTACATCCAGTCGCACATGCGCGACCAGTAAATTGCCTCCCCCACCCTACGTATTTTTTATACATTAAACGTGGAAGGGGCACGTCAATGACCAATTAAATAATCAATGAGACGCGAGCGCACACGCACGCAGGCAGACACACACACTCGCGCACATACTTATGAAACGCGAGCACACACTCGCGTGATGCCCGTCTGTGAGGCCAATGCGTGTGAGAAGAATAGGGAAACCCACTGTGAGTGGCTAAAATGCGTGGAGGGGGAGGGGCCTAGAGATAATCAGGCGCGCGTTAACATCTGTGGGAAGGAAACGGAGACAAATATCATCACAACCTGATATGTGCGTCTGAGCTATGAGCAAGTGAACTAATGATTCGTTCTTCCAACCTGCGGCTAGTGTACCAGTGCCAGAGTGTACAGCAGGGGTCTCAAACTCGCGGCCCGCGGGCTATTTGCGGTCTCCAAGATGATATTTTGTGGCCCCCGCCTTAATATGAAAGTTTAATGTTACTGCAGGCCGTCAGTTTTAATGAATGACACTTTTTGATTGTCGAGCTGACCAACCAATCACAGTGGGGTATATGACTCTTGGGGGCGGGACAATGACAGGGCTTGAAAGCAGGACACCTGACAGCCCCCTCCCTCTCCAGACCACATTAAGGAGTTCCTTACTTTCCTTTTTAGAACGTATCTATTCGCTCGTAATTTTCTAAATACATGTTTTGTAGTCTGTAGGGCAGCTTTCTGTCAGCTCAGTACTAAATTTCCGGCTGTGTTCGGGTAGGTTTGCCCCTTGCTCCCACCCCTTTCTCGTGATATTTTTGTAATGATTGACAGTTGATGTTGGAGCAAAAACAAAAATATATGTCACACACCAGGTGATCTGCGCTGCATTGAGTTCACCTGGGTGATCTCAAACACGCTTATTGTGCATCTTGGCTGCACATATTTGGTGTCACCAAGATAAATTTCCATCTGTTTTGTTTACTATTTGTACTGTCATGACAGTGATGGTGCTGTCAGTTTACCTTGTTGTTGCATCTTCAAAAGTGCAGAATAAAATGTGACAGCAAATTGTAATTTCTGCATCTATTATTAAAGTATTTATTAGTAATACAGTGGAAGTTAGTAGATTTGGTTAGCATGTTGATTTACGGTATGCTCCCCTAAATTTTCTGGTTGTGCCCCTAAAATTTTCAGTTAGGGGCCACTGTGCTCCTGGTGAAAAAAGTTAGTCTGGAGCCCTGCCTGATGTACAGTACAGACCAAAAGTTTGGACTTTGACTTTCTCATTCAAATGAACGGGAAGGTGTGTCCAAACATTTGGTCTGTACTTTATATTAAAATATAAAACAATAAAACCGAATTCTGAAGAAATTTGAACCACAAAAAAGTTTGAGCATGTCTTGTCTGTTAAACAAATTTTTCACAATCGGTATTGACCAATTTCTTTCATCAAATGGTCATTTTTGATTGATGACCTAAAAAGGTTATTGCATTAGGGTAGGTTTTAAAGACCCATGTTTTGGGTGTTTTAACATCTTCTTGCCAATTAAGACTAAAATAGCATTTCTGAGTATTTCTTTATTTTAATCGTTGTGAATCAGGAGCAGATGAAAAAATTCCACTGGGAAAGACCATTGGGAACGCTTTCATGTTAGATCAATAGATGATCGGTGTGGAACTTTAACATCAAATTCTATACCAAATAGTGTATAGAACATTCTTTAGACTTTTCACTTTTAATTTTGTAGTTTTTCTAAGTTTGTGTTTGTCCCTGTATCCTACACGTTCTGCCACAAAGGATAGAACAAATTCTATGTTAACATAGGATGTCATTGCAACATCTCACATCCCCAAGTCGTGTACTATGATGGGAGGGTGGCGGTTCAGGCCTGTTTTGCAGCCACAGGGCATGGGCGTCTTGGAGTTTTTTAAGCCAAATATAATTGCACTTCTGACATCATCTCTTCCTGGAAATATAAAATCAAAGCAAAAATAATTGAAGTTGAAATCTAGATTAAGATGCAAAGGAAGATTAGCAGAACCCATCAAATCAATATTCAGAGTACAGGGAGGAAAGGAAACAGGTTTGTTAAAAGCAATATTAGTAAATCTACTAGTCAATCTAATATGGCTGGGCGATATGGCCTAAAAATAAAATCTCCGATTTTATTTGATTATATTTGCTATGCAAGTTTTTAAGTCCGGTTGCGAGCTCTACGTACAAATCGGGCGTTCATCGATCGCACGCTGACAGTTCAACCAGTTAAACATTTTACTGTTCATTTGAGAATTTTTCTTTGCCAAATTTGCAAAAACATTAAAAATATGTAATTTATTTAATGATATGCTTTTAAATGAAAAACTAATTTACCAAAATACATCAGATGTCTGCTGCTTAATCAAACAGTCACCCTTGTTTGCTGTCAACCATCGGGATGGACGATGACATCGGGGGGGGGGGGTTAAAAAACATTTTTCGTTGTTATATAACTGCTATTCGTTATTATTATTTCCCAACTAATGACTCATCCGCGTGATCCAGTATAAACTGAGGGAAGTGACTTCAACAAAAAAAGTAACAAGCAAAATGGAAAAGAAGTAGTCCGCTCCTGCACTTAACTAGCGAAGTGGACCGGCGGAGTGCTGACTTACAGCTTTGTGTTTGATGGGAAGGGGGGGGGGGGGGGTACATGAGCGGTTTGTGTGGGGGATTTAAGACTGCATCCGTCCCGCAGCTCTAGGGGTACGAGCTACCGAACTCAGAACCGGGTCTAAAAGTGAGTGTCTGAGCACAGCTCGAATCGTCAGCAGACACAGCGGTTTGAGCTTCAAAGCAGAAATGTCGCTCAGTCCTTAGAAAACATTCAAACAATGACGTGGATTTGTGTTTCCAGTCGTGTCCCGACTAAATAACGGCTGATGTTATTCACAGGATGCAGCGCCACCCAAAGCTAATGTTGTTAGCCCATGTTAGCATAGCAGTATGCTAACATGGGCTAACAACAGCGCTCAGAAAAAGCGCTGACAACACGGATTAAGATTCAAATGATGAGCGAACAGGTGTTTCATAATAACCGTAACATTATTAAAAGCACGTTTAGAAGATCATCTCGTATTTTACTGAGCTGACATGTCAATGAATATACCCGCTCGGCGCTGTCGTTTTGTATTTAATTGTTACATTCAATAAAGTTTGAAAAAAAAAAAGCCGCTCGGCGGAATTTATATCCTTCCGGTTTTTATTCCGACGGAAAGTGTGACCTTAGTGAACGTTTTTATATTCTGAAAACATTTTTCTGGGCCCATGTACACGGTTGGATTCTAATCCGACCATTGATCCTATCAAGATATTTTGTTCATGTAACCGCGGCTTATGGGGTCCACTCGCAACGTGGCGGGGGCGTGGCATCACGATGGTGGTCTCTCCATCGGGATGTCAGTCACCCATCACGATGGACGATGATATCGTCCATCGGCACAACCCTAGTTCAACATGATGTAGAAAACTGATGTGTAAACGTTTGCTTTCTACAGGAAGCTAGTTTTTTCAAAACACATTTAAAATCATAAGCTTTTTTTATAAGGCCGACTTTAAAAGCATTTATTTCCCAAAGGACTAATGAAAAGGATAGAGGAAACAAACCAAAATCTCAGGATCAACTCATCTTCAAAATAAAAGCACTTGTTGCTACAGCTGTCCTTATTTATTTATTTTTAAATCAAGTGTGGAGCGAGTTACCTAACGCTCACTTCCACATTTGATGTTTGCTTCATCAGCATGTGAATTTGCATAACATCATCTTCGTCATCGTGAGTATCTTTGGCTTCAGTGTTTTTGCTTTCAGCTTGTCTTCATTCACAGCTCAAGGAAAAAAGCAGAACGTTAACATTTTATATACAAATCAGTGAACCCATTTTGACCAAAGGTACGTACCACTTGTACCTTGAAATAGTTATTTCGCTTGCCAAAGTTAATGTTATATAAATATATATATATATATATATATATATATATATATATATATATATATATATATATATATATATAAGCGGAAAAGCATGCTATAAACTATGTTTTACTGTATGTTTATGCTCATTCATTCATCTTCTAAGCCAGTGTTTTTCAAACTTTTTTGAGCCACGGCACACTTTAACCTTGACAAAAATCCCGCGACACACCAGCATCAAAGAAACAAAAAAGCAGAAACTCATAGTCTGTTTTGATGTACAGCCCCCACCCCCCACCCCCCACCCCCGCGGCTTTTTGTGATAATTGTGCCATAAAAAGTTGGAAGTTGCAGCTGTTTTTTTTCTAAAAGATGTAATAAAAGTTACGTTAGGAAATTTACAAACTAAGACGTCTAACAAGGACGACTCATTGTACGCCGAGGCGCTGTCACGTGACCCAATGCATCATGGGAGATATAGTGTGAAAACTGCCACAAAAGGACAGAAAGACTAGCGTCTCTGAGCTTCATTGTTTTGTTCACTTGTTCCACGGTCTGACACCGGATTCTGTGGAAAGCTACACCGCTAAAGACGAGCTTTAGCTGTTATTTTTGTTAGAACTGAGCGACTTTTTGAGCTAAATTGGAACAAGGAAGTTAAGACTTTAACCACTTCTGATTGTTCAGACTGATGACATGTGATTAATCCTTCAAGAATGATTGGTGGAGACAGTTAAAGGGGCGGGACTTTTCAGGAAACGGCTGAAGTTGTAGCTAAATCGCGGTACCGTCATTCTTATTAAAATGTCTTTAATAGAATCAAATAAACACAAAGAAAAAATAATTTTATGACCTTTTATATTCCTAACTACTCAGTGTTTTATCAGGGCCTGTTTGGATGAACAAAGAGCTGAAATCCTGGAGATGGAAATGTTTCTAGATCAGTTAATGAGGGCAATTTGCCACGGCACACTGGTTGAAAAAGACTTTTCTAAGCCGTTTTGTCCCTTTTGGGGTCACGGGACTGCAGGAGCCACTTGGTGGGCGAAGGCAGGGGACGGGACACCCAGAGCAGGTCATCAGTCTGTTGCAGGGCCACAATCACACACCCAAACTACTTATTCACACCTATGGACGATTTAGACTAACCAATTAACCAATTAATGTTTTTGGACGGTGGGAGGAAGCCCATGCATGCACGGAGAGAACATGCAAACTCCACACAGAAAGGTCCCGTATTGGTGTTCTGTTTTAGGTCCCCCAGCCGGGACTTGAATCAGGGGCCTTCTTGCTCTGAGGCAAGAGCACTGACCACAAATGAAAAGCAAGATAAGCAATTATGCTGTTATCTGGCTCATTTGCAATCTGTATAGCACTGTGCAAAAGTTTCAGACAGGTGTGGAAAAAATGCTGCAAGTTAACAATGCTTGAGAAATATTTTTTTCCATCAATCAACCAAATGGAGTGGATAAAAAAAAGAGACATCTAAATTAAATAGATATTTGCTGTGACCAACCTTTGCCTTTAAACAACATTAATTCTTCTACGTTCACTTGCTGACATAATTTTAAGGAACTTGACTGGTGGGTTGTATCAAGTAGAGCTGTGACGGTGTATGATTTTTGATCACAGTGATGATGAACTAGCAGGGGGCGCTGTGTCATATTTCCTCGCAAGAAGGAAACTTCTCTTGTAGAATGAGGATTTGTGTGTGCTGCTGAAACCGCACGCGTGTGTGAGTAGAGGGAGCGTGCACAGCGCAAGAGGGAGTGAGAGCCGTGCACAGGGAGTGAAGGAGAGCAGTAATAAAAGGTTTCCCCCAGAAGCCCTTGAAGTCTGAACACAGGACTAGCAGAAAAAGTAAATTATCAGCAAAGATGAATGTGTTTAATGTGTTCATTATAATTCCAATCACCACTATATGCAGAACTTTCACACAAAAAAATTCATGAAACATGCGGTGACGCGGTTATCGTCACACCCCTAACCACAGATCTATGGGTGTAGGCTTTCTCTCATCCTTTTGTCTCTTCATGTAATACCAGACACTCCATGATGTTGGCATCAGAGCCCTGTTGGGGGCGTGACATCACTCCTAGTACTGACTCTGGTTTAATAACCAGTGTTCGAAATAAGCGGTTATCCTTTTGTCCTAGACAACCAGATTTCACAGAGGACAACCAAAAATGAACCTGATGGTTGTCCGTGTGACAACCTGGTCTTTTATTCAACATTTTGGTATCTTTCGACTATTTTTCAAAGTTTTTGGGAAACCGACGTCCGACTTTTTAAGATAAAAGCGACTCGGCTCCGCGGGCGGAACATGGGCAGCCTCTGACGGGCGTCGGCTCATATTGATCATAATATCATTAGAATAAATCAGAAATAACTAAACAGTGATAAGAAAGTAGAAAAGTACAAACAGGAATTGAGAAACAGAGGCTGTTGCAAATTTAGGAAATGAACTGTAAACAGACCATGTGTCAAAGTGCTTGTAGTCTTTTTCACATATCCAGAAAGGTCCAGATATCATTCTATTCGTGATGATTTGCAACTTTGGGACAGGAAACATTATTGTATGCCTTTTGAGAAATGGGAAATCATGAAATTTAACCCCTATGAAAAATATTTTCTTGTAATAAAACATTAAATTGTGTGGCCATCATTATGCCAGTTTTGATATGTTCGTTTTTTGTCATTACCTTCAGGCTTGCATTTACTTATTTTATCAATGATATATAAATTTAATGTTTGTACTGTAGAAGAAATCAAGCCAAATGTGTGTTCAGGGTTATTTAGAACTAAAGTACATTACGTTTTTTTACATGAAGTGTTATTATTAATAATAGGCCTGACGTAATCATATTGCCCTACACCCGAGATTAGTGCATTTGATCTGTTACAGCTTTTCTCTAGTGAGCTTGTCGGAGGACTAGAATTTATTAATATTTATTATATACATGATGTCATGATTCTTTTGACACAGAAATAGCAAAGCAGTTGTCAATTTTTCAAAGCTTTGGAAAGCAACCCACAAAGGAGTCTCCCAGCAAATCCTTGAAGAGATCATTGAGCCAAGAATCATATGACAAAACTAAAAGAAAGCATAATATATAATATAGAAAATATTTAAAGAGTTTTTTAAATGTCCATCATGAGAAGCAGTTGATATTAGATGTATAAAAGAAATAAAGATGTAAGTACTGACATCTGAGTAGGTTTCGTTGCTGTTGAATATTGGTATCGAAGGACAACCAAATAGTACTTGCCTTTTTTTTTCCTTATTTCTAACGCTGATAATAATAATAATAATAATAATAATAATAATTGATACTTTATTTATCCCACAATGGGGAAATTCTTCTCCACATTTTGACCCATCCCCTGAGGGGAGTGGTGAGCTGCGGGCTAGCCGCGCTCGGGGGGCGACAGCTGGCTGGAGAGAGCGGTGATCAATCCGTCAACCCTCCGGTTGTTGGATGACCTGCTCTACCGCCTGAGCCAAACTGACCACGACTCCTGCTGCTTCATCTTCTCCGTGGAGAAGACGGGGTTTATTAATTTATTTAAAACCTTAGACCCCACATATGAGCTGTATTGTTAACCCTTTAGAAAATGGTGCTACTCTCAGGTGAATGATTGTCTCCTTTAGTCTAGACTACAAAGTGGGACTGAAAACACTGCTGGGACATTAAGTAAGTAACCTTTTTATTTTGGACAAGTGAAAACAAGTGTAGAACAACAAAACAAGACAAAAACAAGCCAAAAGTGATGTAAAACAAGAACATTATATAAAACAAAATCATATTAACAACACAATAATAATAATACATTTTATTTCAAGCGCCTTTCAGGTCACCGAAGGTCGCTGTACAAGGTTAAAATACGAAAAACAGAATAAAACATCAATAAGAAATTAACAGAGTAAAACATGAATAAACATAAAGATGAACATCAATAAGACAAACAGACAATTGAAGTAGCGTTAACTGAGTGGATTGACTGTATGATTGTTTGAAGAGATGAGTCTTGAGTTTGGATTTGAGCAGTGGCAGAGAGTCAGTCCAAGAGGGAGTGAGAAGAAGAAAAATCATATACTTCACTTTGATTCCAAGAGTGTGTTCATTTATTTATTATTCATCCCAGAAATCGGGGTTACATTTGTCTTGCGTTTGATTAAATAAAAGCAAAATTTGCTTTAATTCTGCCGTTTGTACTTATTGCTTTCCTTAAGTGGGGGGGGGTCGGAAAAAAATCGGAAATTGAATTAAAAAAAGGTCATATCGCCCAGCCCTAATTGCTGCCCAAATGAACAGCTTTATATACTCACAGACATGAATTTTTCTAACTGTTTTAAAGTAACAATCTGTGGTCTAAAGCAGTGGTCCCCAACCTTTTTAGCGCCACGGCCCGGTATGACGTCACACAACGTTTTCACGGACCGGTCTTTTTTTTCCTTTTTTTTTTTTCTCAATAAACTTTATTGCACATTTTTCAATTTAACGACCCGGTCTTTAAGATGTTGGCAGAGGATCACTGTTGCTACGCAGAAGGAGGAACAGATACGTGACAACACAAACCCTGAGCTTTTATTTTGACACGCATGAATAGTACATCACGCAGGTGTCATCACCCCCCCCCCCCCCACACACACACACACTCATGGTGCAAAAAAGAAGTACTGTCTATTAAATGTAGCTTTCTTTTTTTTTTTAAGTGGAAGGCTCTTCTTCTGTCTCCTGGCTGGGCGTTTTCCCCTTGGCAAAGAAACTTTCCAAAGATGTTTGTTTTTTATTCATTTTGCTAGCTCCTGGGTTTTACTTTAGCGGTAACCTATCACGTGACCGAGAAGAGCGCCTTGGCCTGCGTTTATGGTGACAGACGGATGTGACAGAGAATCTGGCAACTTTTCAAAATAAAACATCTTTCAGATTCCGATATAAATAAACTGGAAGTAAAGTAAGTTATTTATTATTTCTGTGCGCCCCGGTACCAAATGACCCACGTACCGGTCGGACCGCTGTTCTAAAGCACCGCTTTTTGCTATACTGCGGCCTCCACCTAGTGGCCAAACTGAAATGCCCTCCAGGAGAGTTTAGACATCTTGACACCCCAGTCTCCTTTTCCTCACTGATGCAGTAGAACAACCGTGTATCTCGGAGCATTCAGTCTCGTCATGGCATAAAGCATTTTTAACACTTGCAATAGTTTAACTGGAATTTAATTTGTGTTAATCTTAATGTCATTATTTATATTTGCCAAATAAAACATGCACAGATGGTTCCAGGGAGCTTTGATATTTGACATCTTTATTGACTGTTATCATACAACCTACAAGCTTGATTATTCTGTTTCTGTGACCGTTTTGGAGAAGTCAAGGTGTGATAACAGTATTTCATATTTAATGAATCACAAAACATGAAACTGGTTTGCAAGCTGTTTAAACCATCCAAAAAATCAGAAGGATTGGTAGGGCAATTTCGGTTTGGATCACTTTTGTACCGTTTCGGTTTTTCCGTCTTTTTGTTTATCTCATCAAGGTGGAACTAATGTTAACCATGAGTTTCCGCCAAGACACTCGCGTGTGTTTAGGAAGGAGGGAGGGCAGAGCGTGGCAGCGCGCAGTGCAAGAGTGTGTGTGAGCGCGCATTACGGGTGTGCTTCTCAGTTCGGCGAAATCGTAATAAAAAAAGTTTGCTCTAAAAGAACGGAGACTGTTTCTTTTATTAACGCGCTCTGGAGGCTCTGAACGGGGAACTGAACCCCGAAGGAAGATTTGCCAAATGTCTTTAGTCGGATCAAAGATCGGATTAGAATTGATCTGTGTACATGGCCCAGAAAAACTATGCGATTCTAACAAACGCCACACTTTCGATGGTAATAAATCCTTTTGACATGTGTAGGACTCTCTAAAATACCAGAAACAACCGTAGAAGAAGAAATAGAAAGTTCCAGTTGTAAACGAACAAAGCTGCAGCATAGAGTGAGATGATCTAAACGAGACTTTATAATTGCTATGATTATTATTAAGTGCACACCGTAACAAAACACCCTCCTCTGCCTGCAAACATAGAGCTACAAGAAAATGATCAGACGGACAGACACACAAAGATCCACAAAAACACAGAAATCCCACTCTAATAACATACAGTAAAGTACACAAAACAGAATAAAAAGAAAAACTAAATACGGCCACAGCCGTAACATTTCCTAATTAAAAAGGTTCTAATTTGAATTACTTTTGCGCCAATATGTGAGCAAATATGCACCTCCAGTGCTGTTGATTCATTTGTTATTGTGCTCTGTGAAACATTAAAATGCTAAATTCATTCTCTCTATCTTACTGTGTAGTCTCTAGTTTGCCATGGCAACGGTTGTGATGGAGCAGATTGGCCGGCTGTTCATCAACGCGCAGCAGCTGAGGCAGATCCCCCAGCTGTTGGAGTCTGCCTTTCCCACACTGCCTTGCACCGTGAAGTTGTCCGATGTCCCCAAAGTGTTCCAGGAGCGCCACATCCACACTGGCTACAGGCAGACAGACCAGAGCTGGCGCTATTACTTCCTCACCCTCTTCCAGAGGCACAACGAGACCATCAACGTGTGGACGCACCTTCTGGCAGCCCTCATCATCTTGGTGAAGTGGCAGGAGATCTCTGAGACTGTGGACTTTCTGCGTGACCCTCATGCCCAGCCCCTCTTTATTGTGCTTCTGGCAGCTTTCACTTACCTCTCCTTCAGTGCCCTTGCTCATCTCCTCTCTGCCAAATCAGAGCTGTCCTACTACACCTTCTACTTCCTTGACTATGTAGGGGTTGCAGTCTACCAGTATGGGAGCGCTCTTGCGCACTACTATTATGTGGTAGAAAAAGAGTTGCACACCATGGTGCGTGGCTTTTTTTTGCCTTCTGCAGCATTTCTGGCATGGCTTACCTGCTTTGGTTGCTGCTACGGGAAGTATGCCGGTCCTGAGCTGCCCAAGTTTGCCCACAAGCTCTTCCAAGTAGTGCCATCAGCCTTGGCCTACTGTTTGGACATAAGCCCTGTGGTGCACCGCATTTACAGCTGCTACAGAGAGGGCTGCTCTGACCCCATGGTGGTGTACCACGCGTACCATGTGATCTTTTTCTTGATCAGTGCCTACTTCTTCTGCTGCCCCCACCCAGAGAGCTTGTTCCCTGGGAAGTGCGACTTCATTGGGCAGGGCCACCAGATCTTTCACGTGTTTGTGGTTGTGTGCACCTTGATGCAGATCGAAGCCCTGCGAACAGACTTCACAGTGCGCCGGCCTCTGTACGAGCGACTCCACGGAGACTTGGCGCACGATGCCGTGGCGCTCTTCATCTTCACTACCTGCTGCTGTGCTCTTACTGCTTTTTATGTGCGTAAGCGTGTACGGTCCTCACTCCATGACAAGGAGGAGTGAGGATCCATTCATTTTACCTTGAAGTGACGGTTTTAAGACTATTGAAGTGTTTTTCTTGATTAAAATAATCAGTGTGTGACAGTGATTTCTGAAATACGTGATCTGCCAAACAACAGTGATGAAGAAGTGAATGACGATATGTTTTTGTGACTCACAGCAAGCAAAAGGGAATCTGTAGCACTGTATTGGTAGTTTTTGCTTTCTTTACTCAAGTTTATTCAGCAGTGTTGCTCTGTTGTGGTTATGAGGGAAGGTTTTCCTCTGATATACTGAAAACTGTCATCTTCTCCTAAAGAAATCCAGATGTTTCTCAAAACACCTACTTTTTATTTAAAAATCTTACAGTGTAGCATTTTAGCTTATGCATGCATTTATTTCTAAATTATGTCACTTAAGACTCTTTATTTTTCACCCCCCAGAATTGATTTGCACCAACTTTTCAAAGCTTTGAAACCATAGATTTTTTCAGGTTTACAATGATATCATTCTGTTGAGAATAACGGGTAAAAGAAAAAAACAATACTATAGATTGCTCTTTTTTCCACAAAGGGCTGAAACTTCAGCTTCTGTCTTTTCACATCCCATGATCTCAGAACTTCGGAGAGCATGTTTCGTCAACGGTTGATAAGAATTGAGTCACAGAAGCTGAGTCTTATGCTTTTTAGTGTCTTCAGTTTTTCTATAATGAATATTTATGTGCCTCAATGCATGTCCTTTTGGTATATACTGTGGATGTTAAGTGTGTGAATGTCTACGGAAGCTTAGCCTTGCACTTTGTTCTCACCCTGTAAATAAGCTGTTTCCTCAGAAAAATGAATCTTGTTTTGTTGGCGCCTCGCTTTATTCTTAGCCGTTTGTGCTTTTCAGGTCCTGGAGGAATTGGCACGACTTTTAATGGGTATGAATTCATTATGTGGTACTGTTACTCTGAGGAGGTGCTTCTTTGTTCTTTTTTTCCCACTGTTTTGGTTGTGTTTTTTTTTTTTTTTTTTTTTTTAAATGAGTTATTTAAAAATATTGCTTACATTTTAGCTTATAGTCTGAACTGGCCATTACCTCACTCTGTTTATGACGATTAATGTGCCAATGAACCTGTTGTTTTTTGTTTCTTCAGTGATGGTGCAGCTAAGAGGCAAATGCAGACCGTCAGGTCAGTTTGAATGTTGGTCTAAATGCAAGCGCGTGAACCGCAGCACTACTTCAAAGTTATCTCAGACTCATCCTCATGCACTGCCTGGATCAACACTGGAGGCTGGCAGCACTAGCTGTGTTTAATGCACTGAAGCGATAATGTCATTTTTTATTTGGATCTGCTGAATTGTGATGCAGAGTAAATCTGTTATTCTGTGAGAGGAGCCGTAAAGAGAAATGTTCTCTTTTTGTTCTTTAACATTGCTCGGTGCATGCAAGTTACAGTTTAATGGTTTTGCTTTTTAGTTTTAAAGACAGAAAAAAGATGTCTGTAAAACTCTCACCAGCCTAACCTGTACAATAACAGAAGGTGTTGTCTCGGTCATTAGACAAAATAAATCCAACATATTTTACTGCTAAAATGGACACTTAGTCATCGATCACGTCACATGGCTTTGAAGAACTGGAGGTTCTGGTCTGGAACGTACCTAGAACTCTGTATGCGTGTGTTTGTGGTTGTGTGTTATTTCTGCCTCTAATGTAAAATAAAAAAATGGACTGTACTAATATTCTGTGTTATTTAAGAAAATAAAGTGTTGCTATAACTTAAACAACTTCTATTTTTTTTCTTTTGTTTGGTTTATTACTTTTTTAAGACAAAAGGAGAAAGTCAAGTGAAGTTTAAATGGTCTGAAGAAATGCGTTTTTTCTTTCCATACAGATTGTGATATTCAGAGGTGCTGCATGCCAACAAGTGGGGCTGGGAGGCCCTAGCCTGAGAGAGGCGCCGCTCATGTCTATAAATTTGGGATTTAATTATTCTTTCTAACAACCATTCAATTCTGGTTGATATTTGTGGTTGTTGATTGAATTCACTTTTGATTTTGGTTCATTTTAATCGATCCGATTGGATCCGATTTACTGACCTAAATTTGTTCCAGAACATCTTTATCCAAAACTTCCAGCAGTCAGAGAGAAATACCTGGTACTGGACAGTGAAGTTTTCCAGATTCTTGGATTTCTTCCAGATCATCAAGTATAAATGTGTCCAAACAAACAAGTCAACTAGAATGAATGTCAAATCCATTCACATTCTAGTTTCCTAAAGTTTAGTCCACTGTTGTTTTTCCACATCAAAATAATCCAAACAGAACATCCTTAGAACATTCTAGACACTGGATGGTCACGTCTTTGCTGAAGTCAAAGTATTTCCACGCATTGGACTGGAATGATGGACTGTTCAGTTTTTCTGACGTCACGCACGTGTGATGTAGTTGGTCGTTTTTATGTAGAGTAAAATAAACTTACCATATCTCAATCCATATGGTATTTTCCAATTTCAATTAAATTATTGATTAATCTAAATTTGAAACAATTTTTCAATAGTATTGGTTGATTCAGTTGTGCCTCAGACAGATCGATCTGGTAAAAACAGAATTCGATTAATTGATCAATCGGTTAATTATTACACCCCTAGTATAAATGTAAACATAAAACAACCAATTATATGCGGAAAAAACATGAAAGAGTACAGGAATGGGTAAGAAGAAACCCACTTTACCCTAACCTTTTGAAAATGGAAAAAAGCTGCCCCAAATACTTCATTTTAGAACTTCTGATAGTTTCTTTGTTTTTTAAAGTAGTCTTTACCGATATAAAACAACTTTCAAGGGGTCCACTATTAAAAACGGTGTTACAAAAATATTGAGTAAAGATGAAAATTAATATGTAGCAATTTCATTTTCTTAAGCTGTTCATAGATTAAATCAAAGAATTCAAAGAAACAGAAAAGGCAAAAAGATGAATCAGTTTGATGGTGTAATTATGAGTTATTAACTTCTTAAGTTTAGCTTCAAAACTGTGATGACTGTCTATTACCATTATTTTTAGAGGCAGCATATTCCAGTTTTTTGTGGGTATTTTAATAAGGAGAGATCCTGAAATTATAGTGATTTAATAGTGAATACAGGAATCTGTGCATGAACTAGGCAGTGGAGTATGGCGGCTATGTTCTGGGCCCAGAGATAACTTGCATGCTTGGGATGACCTCAGACCTCAGAGCCTAGACGCTGACTGTGGCTCAGGTCAGGCCGTGCCGAAGCGAAGAGCTAGGAGGAGAACAGGGTGGAGGCGGGCTGTCTAAATGTCGAATGTGGATAAACACATTTCTATAAAATTAAAGGCAGGAATTTGATTGTGATTGGCTAAGAAGAAAGTGAGCACTTTGGCTTTTGGCTCAGAGTGAGGACATATTGATAAGTGATGTGCGAAGTGATGAAACAGCAACCCCAGTGTACCTGAAGGTGAGGGAGATCTTCCTTGTTGAAACTGCGGTAAAGCTTTAATAGCTTGTGGCAAAGGAAGACTCCAAGACTGGGTTGGCATCTCTGGATCTGCCCTAAATTGGCTCAAGTCTTATCTAGAAAACAGGAAATACTTTGTTGAAATTGGGAGTTGCGTCTCAGACTACATGGCCTTGACTTGTGGTGTGCCCCAGGGATCGATCCTGGGACCCCTTCTGTTCAACCTCTACATGCTGCCACTAGGGCAGTTAATACGCAGTAATAACATTTCTTATCACAACTATGCAGATGAAACTCAGATCTATGTGTCACTTACAACAGGTGAATATGGGCCGGTGGATTCACTCAACCACTGCCTCCAACAGATCAGTGCGTGGATGCAGAACAACTTTTTCCAGCTAAACTCAGACAAGACCGAAGTTATTATTTTTGGCCCACAGAAACAAAGAGAAAGTGTCAGCAGCTACCGTCATTCTCTGTCTCTTAAACCCTCAAATCAAGTCAGAAATCTAGGGGTAATCATGGACTCTGACCTGAACTTCAACAGCCATATCAAGTCAGTAACATCAGCGGCATTTTACCATCTGAAAAACATTGCCAAAATCAAAAACATTATATCAAAGCCAGATCTGGAGACACTTGTTCATGCATTTGTCTCCAGTTTTTATGTTATGTTATTTTATGTTGATTATTTCTGTGATGTATTGTGATTTTAATGCATTTTTCTGTTTTGTGAAGCACCTTGAATTACTTTGTGTGCGAATTGTGCTATACAAATAAACTTGCCTTGGCTAAAAGCAACATTAGAGGCTCTTGTGCTAAAACCCTGTCTATCACAAGGGGGGCAGTAACTAAAAGCAAGCAGAGGGGTCTGTGCAATGTTTAGATTTTAAGTAGAGACGGAATTGGACTACATCCTAGCCTACTTTCATCCATGACAGACTTTGATGTATCCAGTTGATATTGGTCCTAGAATAGTGTGGCACAAGATGACCCAGTCATTGGACATGGGTGGGTTTCAATTAATTTAATTAAACTTTCTGACCAGAGGAGAAGGTAAAGGTCAGTGTATGGTTGTTTGGAGTTAAAAGTACATCATTCAATTTAGTAGTGCCAAAGAGCAATACAAGGATCAAAAGTCATACCTAGTGACTTTAGGTATGACCATGAAACTGAACAGAATGAAAGTGCTGATAAAGATTGGAATGCAATTTGGGTGTAACTTTTGGTCTATACAAATAAAGAATCCACTAGAAGTTTTTTTTTTTTTTTTATACAGACAGTCACTTGTAAAATTAAGAGCGGTGTGGCACAAATACCTTAAAAATAAATAAATGAACAATTTGCTATTAACTAGTCCGCTAACTGCAGTTTAACAAGTTTTATACAGGTGTGTAAGTTACCAGAAAAGTGGTATTGCTTAGTTAAGAATTTAGTAGTATGGCTGAAAACTTGTCTAATACATAGTCTTCCATTTTAAAGGATTTTGTAAAAGTACAGAATTTTATTCCTGCAATATAATCCAATGTTATGTCCCGCTTATGTGTGTTTCTCTTTAACCTTGTGCTATCCTAGGCACTTTAACATTGGGAGTTGGGTCATCTAGACTAGACAGCGCTCTGAACCTTTTTTCTTCAATGATTTGTGACCTTTACTGGTGTCCATGGATTACATTAAATCTTTCCACCTTTATCCACCTTTGTCATGGTAGGGAGAATACGTCAATGGTCATTTTGACCCCATAGGATAGCAGAAGGGTTAACCTTCCCTTTCTGACTTCTACAGGAAGTGACCTCACTAACTTGAGGTAACTTCATTAACAATAAAAACATCTCTTCTTAACCCTTGTGCTATCCTATGACATAGAATAGCACAAGGGTTAAGAAAGCAACATGGATCACAGGTTCTCTTCATCCAATGCCATCTGCAGTTAAGATTGACACACAAATGTGGTGTGATTTATTGTTCAATTACATGTTAATTTGAAGTGTTAATTTTTTCAAGGAAGTCTGAATCTGTACTTTGATTTTTATTGTTTTCTTTGTATTTTAGTTTTTATTCGCTGCTCACTGAAAGAGTCCAGTAAAACGTTGAAACTTTACTACGACGACTCATCTGATTCTTTGAAAGGAGTTAAGCTTGTTGTTAAGTCTACGGATTCGCACGTCCTGACGAGAGCACTGCAGTAAAAAGACATTTAATGGATCAGCAAAAAAGATGGCTTCCAAAAGCTCAAACTCATCTGTAAGTGGAAAATCTTCAACATCTTCAGCTAGCACGGCAGGACGTGCACAAGCATTGGCTGAAGCAGCAAAAATAAGAGCAGAATATGCTACTAAACAAAAAGAATTAAAACTGGTAGCGGCATATATTGACTTTGAAGCAACGAAAAGAGAAGCGTAAATACAGTTTGAAAAGACAAAACTGCAAGCAGGAATGGAAGTTTTGGATTTACAATGTGAAGCTGAAGCAAGCGCATGTGAGGCACAAGTTTTGGAAATGGCTGAAGAACTACAAATTGTTGAGGAAGTAGCTTTAACGGAGAATCATGACAGAATGGAACGCATGAGTGAGTACGTCTGTTCACAAAATACTCTTAAAGGAAGTGCCCTTACCACACATCAAAGTCAAAGTCAGCTTTGTCAAATATGCTGCATACACATGACATACAGCACAGATGAAATTACTTTCCTCTTGCCCCACATCTACCTCTTGCATGTCAATCAAATGCGGACAATGAGAAATCCAGTTTTGATGTTGAGATCATGACGGATGGGGCTACAAAACGTTCACAAGGAAGTGTTAAACAAGCTTTTGAAGAAAAAGATGACACGTACCAACCTTCTAAAACAAAAATTAATATGCAGACTAAAAGAACAAATAGTACAATTCCAGAAGAAAATGGGGATCAAAACTTTCTACCATACTCCCCAAGGTGGTTAAATGTGCATGCTCAGCCCTTTTCTCAGTGTAAGGATTCTGTGGTTTTCCCAGCACCTGCAACAGAACCTTTGGCACAGTGTTGAACTGCGATGAATATCACATGTTTTTGTTTTTAACTTTGCGCTGTAAGTTGAACGTGCCTCCAGTCTCATTTGTCATAGTGAAACAGATAATATTCAAGAGGGATGTCTGAACCTGAGAGCTCAGGTGGGAGCTTGCGCGCAGCTTGGGAGCAGACCGCTGCAGGAGATTCAACAGGTTATGGGCCCAATTGAATGTTAAGCACGGCCATACACGGACGCGGACTCCCGCCGCGGTTTGACGGAGACGAAGCATGCTACCACATATGGGAGGCCAGGTTCTTTTTAGCGTACTTGAAAACCCTTCGCCTGAAGGAGGCTATTATTGGGAGCCAGCAAGCTGGGAGGAATAACGAGCTGGCATATGCAGGGCTATGTGGTTGCCTGAATGATAATACTAATGCTAATGCTACTGAAGCGCCAGATGATGGAAAGAAGAGTCTAGAAATACTGAGACGCCATTTTGAATCAGAAGAAAAACAGCGGGTTGTTGGACTTTACACAGAACTAACCAACGTGCTAATGGCTGATCAAGAAGAGCTAGCACGTGTTGAGAAGATTGTGGCAGTGTCCATCAGAGCTAAAGAGACCCTTAGCGATGCACTGTTGGTGGCCATGGTATTAAAAGGACTCAGAGATGAATATGCACCATTTTCTGTGCATGTTACGCACACAAGAGAGGTTCTAACCTTCAGTGAGTTCAAGGCGCAAGTGAGGAGCTTTGAATGCTCACTTCACTACCGCTCAAGGCCACAAGCAGATAAAGTAGTGACAGTTAACTACAAAGCAAAGCAAATCAAGCCTAGAAATAATGAGAAGAAATACTTCAACGGCGAATGCTTTATTTGCGAAAAGGTTGGACACAAAGCAAAAGACTGCAGAAGCAAAGTTAAGAAATCACAGATGAACTTCAGGACTGCTTACACACAAAGTAGCAACAAAGTGTCCGCCCTTACGGACACAAGGCTGAGCACCGCACAGGCCAGAGACGAGCACCCTGCTGAGTGGGAGACCTTCATACTCTGGGCAAGTGAGTGGCAACCGCACTGTGCTCAACCAGAGGGATTGCTTGTGGACAGTGGCGCATCTGCTCACATCATGACCAGCGAAGAAGCATTCATCAGGTTTGATGAGACGTTTCGTCCCAAGGACCACGTCATGCAATTGGTAGATGGAACCCGGATCGCTGGCAGTGTACTAAAGAAGGGAGATGACCAGATCAAACTTACTGACAGCAATGGCAGAGTGGTGAGTGTGCAGCTCACAAATGCACTTTTGATTCCTGGATATCCACAAAACATTTTGTCTGTGGAAGCGGCATCTTCAAAGGGAGCAAAGTCCAACTTCGAAAAGAACAACAACAAAATGACGCTTCCCAACGGTACGACGTGTGAAATGAAGGTAAAAGACAGATTGTATAACCTGGATGTGGCAAAAGAGAACTGTGATGATACCTGTAATGCATGTTATGATCTCAAAACTTGGCACAAAGTAATGGGTCATTGTAATTATGATGACATAATCAAACTCGAAACAGTGCTGGATGGAATGAAAATCAAAGGTAAAAAGTGTAAGCTTAATGTGTTTGAAACATGCCTGCAGGGAAAATTCACTGAAAGCAGAAATAGGGAAGCAGATGTAAGAGCTAAAGCTCCTTTAGAGCTCATCCATACAGACCTGGGTGGGCCTATAGCCCCAGAGTTACTAGAAGGGTACAAATATGCCATCACTTTTACCAATGATTTTTCTGGTGCCATCTATGTGTATTTTCTGAGGAGTAAGAACAAAGCAGTTGAAGCCACAAAGCAGTTCCTAGCAGATACAGCAGTTTATGGTAAAGTCAAACACCTAAGGTCAGATAATGGAACAGAGTTCACCTCTGAAGAGTTCCAGTCACTGCACCTTACTCCCCTCATCAGAATGGGACTGCGGAGAGGAACTGGCGCACGTTGTTCTAAATGGTGCGCTGCATGTTGAGAGAATCAGGCCTGCCAAAGGAGTTGTGGCCTTACGCAGCTCGGACAGCTGCAGTCGTGAGAAAACTATAGCGGCATATTTTCACCATACACCAACATTTTTTCTTTTTACTGGGAAGAGACCGAATCTGTCAAAAATGAAAAAGTTTGGTTTAGATTGTGTGGTGTATGAACAAAACAAGAAAAAGCTTGATCCGAAAGGCAAAAAGGGAAATTTTGTTGGTTTTGATCGCCATTCACCAGCTTACACGATTTATTTTCCAGAGTCAAAAAAAGTTAAAAAACACAGGCTGGTCCAGTTTATAACAAGTGAAAAGACTGAGAGTCAGATACAGACTGATGCAGACCAAGCGGAGGACCACTACATGGCGTGGGTACCCACACTACCTGAACTGACAGAAACACAGACACAAAGAGAAGAAACAGATAAGGAAGGAAACACAAAACCAGACACTAACAAAGACACTGACACACAGACTCAATTTTCAACTGGTAGAGCTAGAAAGAAGCCTAAGTACTTGGAGGACTATGAGTGTGTGGTACATGACCGTGAGTTGACTATTGACAGCTGTTACAGGGCTACAGTTGGGCTGCCACAAACCTTTAAAGAGGCTCTGGCATCACCATCAGCAGAGAAATGGAAAAAGGCAGTGAGAGATGAGATGGCAACATTTAAAGAGACTAACACCTTCTCACCTGTGCCATTACCAGAGGGTAGGACAGACAGTGGGGGGAAGGTGGGTGTATGCTCTTAAAGAAGATGAAACAGGGAAAGAGACTTACAAAGCCAGGTATGTGGCAAAAGGATACAGTCAGGTGGAAGGACTTGACTATTCTGAGACATTTTCCCCGACAGCTGACTTGACCTCAGTGCGTGTTTTGATGCAATTGGCTGCACAGCATGACCTGACGCTACACCAAATGGACGTTAAAGCAGAATACTTGCATGCATCTATTGATTGTGAAATATACATGGACCAACCAGAAGGTTTTCAGACTAAATCAAAAAATGGTCTCTAATTGGTGTGCAAGTTAAACAAATCTATCCACGGACTTAAACAGTCTGGTAGGAATTGGAATCTCATGCTTCATGATTTCCTACTTGAGAACAATTTTGTGCAGAGTCAGACTGATCACTGTATTTACACTAAACTCTCTGACGAGGAAAAGGTAATCCTGTTAGTATGGGTTGATGACATAGCTGTGGCTGCAAGCAGTGAGATGTGTTTAAAGGAGGTCAAGGAGAAACTAAAAAGTAAATTCAAAATAAAAGACCTTGGGCAACTTGATCATTTTCTAGGAGTTGATTACTCACAGGAAAAGGATTCTGTTCGAATGATTTAAACCAGGTACATTCTCAAAATTTTGGAAAGGTTTGAAATGTCTGATTGCAAATCAAGAGCAACTCCCAGTGAAATCAAATGTGATCTAACTTCAGAAGGGGCCAAAACAGATCAGAGGAAATACAGCGGCATGTTAGGAAGCCTTATCTATATCATGACCTGTACTAGGCCGGACATGAGTTGGATTGTAAGCAGGCTGTCTCAATAGATGTCTGATCCCAGGGAAATACACATGACAGCACTGAAACATGTGTACAGATACTTACAAGGAACCAAGGAATATGGACTGTGTTATAATAAATGTAACGCTAAACTTGAACTTATGGGCTACTCTGATGCCGATTGGGCTAACGACCTAGAGGACAGGAGGAGCACTACAGGCTATTGCTTCAGCGTTAAGGCCCGTACACACCGGGACGAATATTCGCCAGGCATTATTCGCCAGCATTTTTCGCCACGTCTTTTGTGTTCACACCCAGGCAATTTTCGCTGACGATGAGCCGAGCCAACATGCAATTTCATTCCCTGACATTAGATGGTGTTTAATGTAAAACAGGAATACTCCTCTACACAAGGTGGTCGCTTTTCACTCAGAAGAAGAGAGCAAGTATTTACTCGCTTGTCAGAATCAAACAAAGAAAACATGAATATTTCCAGCACCAGTAGCTCCAGCTCCAATAATGAAGAAATTATTGTTCTGTTAAATGATGAAAGACGCCGGAAAAGACGCCGATTTTGGGTACATCCCATAGTTACGAGAAGAGAAGAACATGGTGAGTTTATCAACTGGTACAAGAGTTGAAAATGTATCATGAGCGTTTTCGGGGATATTTTAGAATGTCCGTCATTATTTCTTTGCGGCAGTGCAGACGCTACTTGGCGTCTATCTTCTTTGCTGGTATGTGTGCTCAGAAAGGCAGTTTTGTGTTTGAGCGCCCCCAAATTGTGTTTTACCGTAACTTCAGAAGCTCCAGACATGTGTGCAAAAGGGCCATTCTCATTGGTTGTATAGTTTTTGACGCGGCGCATAAAACCAAAAAAACGAACCCGAGGCGTTTTTTAAAAAGTGACGCTTTGACGCGTGGCGTTTTTTCGCGTTGATGTGCACACTCACATTGGTGCCCTTTATTTAGTCACGAGGCGTTAAACGTCGGCGAATATCGCGCGCGAAATTCGTCCCGGTGTGTACGGGCCAAAACGGAGCCATTGTGTCATGGAAAACAAAGAAACAGCAAACTGTTGCTCTGTCAATATGTGAAGCTGAATACATGGCGCTAGCCGCTGCCATTCAAGAAGTGCTTCACCTCTCGCAACTTTTGAAGGACATGGACCCTAATTTTGAACCAACAACCAAACTGTTCGAGGACAACCAAGGGACTATACGCCCAGCAAGGAACCCTGTAAATCGCCAGCGGAGCAAACGTGGACATTAAATATCATTTTATAAGGTCCAATCTTTTACAGGGCAAAATTGTTTTGGAGTATTGCCCTACAGAAAACATGGCTGCAGACGTGTTCACAAAGTCTGCTACAAGAGCCAATATCAAAAAGTTTAGTTCTTATATGTTTGGTAATTAGTACTGATGTTATGAGAAAGTGTGTGACTTAATCGAGTGGGGATGTTGAACTGTGATAATGATCACTGCATGTTTTTGATTGGGGAACTATTTTGTGCAGTGCAAAGTTACCTGCCTGTATAAATAAAGGCAGAGCCACCTGCCACTTTCTCTTCATGGGTTTAATGGCTGCCGGAAAGTTGAAAGTGCCTCCAGTCTCATTTGTCATAGTGAAACAGATAATATTCAGGAGGGATCTCTGAACCGGAGAGCTTGTATCAGTTTGATGATAACCCGGAAAACTACAGAGCATGGTATAAATCTTTTTAAAGTACAACCAGTGACATTCAGCTAAGTGCAGTACAACAACTTGACTTAATGATCAAATCCTTGGTAATGATTCTTAATGATGGCTTGGAAAGGAATCTTGTGAATACGTGAAACGCATTAGGGGAGTTTATGCTTGCAATCCAGTTGCAGCACTAACAAAAGCCTGGGAACGACTGGGAGAGTGCTACATGGCTCCAGAAGTTATAGAAAGGTTGCTTTTTGAGCGTCTCAAGACCTTTCCTAACATCAGCCCTAGAGACAACGTCAAACTTCGTGAATTTGGGGACTTGTTAACAGAAATACTTAGCTTCAAAGAGGATGGCTATCTTACCAGATTGTCCTATTTGGATACGCCAAGTGGTATTTTGCCAATATTGGGCAAGTTACCATACGACCTCCAAGATTAATAGCTTTCTGGTAGTTCAATATATAAGGGGGAGAACAATGGACATTTCCCTTCTTTCTGGTTCTTTTGTGAATTTGTATGCTATGAAACAAAGAAGCGAAATGATCCAAGTTTCATGAACCAAAGAAATGTCATGGTCTTTTCTAAACAAGAGAGACCAACCTTTCAGAAAAAATAACAGCAGCACCTTTACAGTGCAGAAAACAGACTTCTCTGCACCGCAACCCAACAAAACAACAGGTGCCAACCTAGCCAAAATATGCCCTTTCCACAACAAACCACATTCACTTCAAAGTTGCAATGCTTTCCAGAACAAAGGAATAGAAGAGCGAAAAACATTTCTCAAGAAAAATGGCATATGTTTTAAATGTTTTGCTTCAACTTTGCATATGGCCAAAGACTGCAAAACATCTGTAAGGTGCCAGGAGTGTGACAGTACCTACCACGTTATGGCCATGCATCCAGGAACCCGCCTACCAAAAGCTCTTCTACCACCTAAGTTGAACGGCGGGGAGGCTGTAAACATAAATCCAGATAAAGCAGTATGAACTGCACCAAGGTATGTGGCAAAGAACAAATCAATCGCTTATGCAAAAATATGCCTTAGAAAAATATATCCACAGGGTGCGATCCACAAGGCTGTAAAGGCGTATGTGATAATGGACGACCAAAGCAACCTTTAGCAAGACCAGAGTTCTTTACTCTGTTCGAAATCGAAAACCATCTTCATACCTCCTGAGGACCTGTTCAGGTTTCAGAACATCAGGAAGAAAAGCAGAAGGATTTGTGATTTAATCCATAGATGGGAAAATTGCTATTCCTCTTTCAACCCCAAATGATGTGATCCATCAACCACGTCTGCAACACCTTTTAAAACACCTCCCAGAGTTGGGACCCAGATGCAGAAATGCTCCTTCTCCAGAGAAGAGATATAGTGAGACTGCACAAAGTTAGGCAGCAGGTGAATGGGCCACACGATGCTCCATTTGCTCAGCGTTTGGATCTTGGCTAGATGGTAGTAGGCGAAATGGGTCTCGGAAGTATTCACATCAACAACTTCAAAACCACTGTAGGGGAAAACGGCCGGCACTCCATCTTTCAACCACATGTGGTTTGAAATAGGGAGTGACCTTCAATACGGTCAGGCAGGGAGTGTTATGTCCCGCTTATGTGTGTTTCTCTTTAAAAAGAGATGTTGTCATTGTTAAGAAAGTTACTTCAAGTTAGTGAGGTCTTCCTGTAGAAGTCAGAAAGGGAAGGTTAAGAAAGCCACAGGGATCACAGGTTCTCTTCATCCAATGCCATCTGCAATTAGGATTGACACACAAATGTCATACGTGTGATTTATTGTTTAATTACATGTTAATTTGAAGTATTGTTAATTATTTCAAGGAAGTCTAAATCTGTACATTGATTTTTATTGTTTCCTTTGTATTTTAGTTTTTACTCCCTGTTTACTCACTGCGACAGACTGGCGACCTGTCCAGGATGTCCCTGCCTTGGGCCACAAGTGGCCGGGATAGGCTCCGGTAGCCCCGTGACCCCGAAAGGGACAAAGCGGAAGAAGAAGATGAATGAACACCCTGTTCACCAAAAGACTCCTGTAAAATCTCTAAACGTTACTACGATGACTCATCTAATTCTTTGGCAGGAGTTAAGCTTGGTGTTAAGTCTACGGATTTGCATGTCCTGACGAGAGCACTACATCCAACATGTATTGAAAACAAGAAGAAAGGGTAGATCAGGTGAAGAGACAAACAACTTGACCTCAACTTTCACCGCAGCTGATATCAGCTGAAGAAGGATATGGACCTGAATCTAATATCTGCAGAAATAACATCGAAGACAACTATAAACTGTTTTAAACCCAGGACAGCTGTTATTCAGCAGAAGAAGAAATGCCAACCTTGGGCAATCGACAGATTATTGACCCTTTTATTTTTTCCCTTACAGCATTACTTTAATATATATATATAAAAAAAGAAATAAATATATATATATAAAAAAAGTAAAACAAATGATTAATCACTTATTGAAAATGGTTAAATTGATCGATGTTTAATGATATTACTTCACTTGATCAAAAAATTCATAAATTGATTCAAAAATCTTTCCTAATGTAGCATAATTTTGCACGTTTTAAACTTTTGATACTTGATGAAATTTTGCTATGAAAATTCCTGAAACAGTGTTGTGTATTTTACTGATATAGTATTATGTTATAATCATATGAATGACTTTTATAAGTAACATAATCTGCATATATTTTAGATAACTTATCTGCATTTGCCATGTTGTTTTCTAAAATAGTTATTTTTTACTTAATAATTAAATAATTCATCTTTGTCATGTGCTTTATCGATACCTTATGATTCTTAATTCTGTCTGATAAAAACTGGGAACCTGATATTGATAAATCATGTAATAAATTGGTTACAGTATAACGGGGTGGGATTATATACGTTTGCTTCCTTCAACTCCCTTTCAAGCAATATTTATTAATATGTCTAATTGTTCTAAGTTTGATCAGTTACTGTATGAATGTACAACTGATGATTATATTGCTTTTGTGTATTGTTTCTACTTCATTGCTTGAAATAAACCATTTCAAATCAAAATCAAAAACAATGGTGAAAAAGGAAACAAACAATGATTGGCATAATATATATTAGATCAAATTAGTGAATAAAACAATAAAAATTCAGAATGGGAAGTGGCAGAGACAGTAGATCAGGTATTTGCAAAAGTGGAACCAAATGATCTTATAACAAATATTTGAGTTGGGAAACATTTTACATAAGGGATTGAAGAAATCTGACAAAAGTACTGTAGCACCCAGCAGGTACAGCACTTGCAGCGGGAAGTATGCGAGCCAAGCTGACGACCACTTCAGCTGTCGACCACTTCAGCTGTCAATCAATTTCGCTGAGCTGGAGAACTGTCCGTGTCCCATACACCGCACGACCCCGAACAGTCTCAATGAGGAGGAGGCAGAAAGTGAAGCTGAGAGTTCAGTCTTCTTTCCGGCATAACAAGCCCATTTATTTTTGAACACACACAACTGTGAACAATGCACAGGGGTCATCAACCCCCTCCCACTCTTAAGGTGCAACAACAAGAAACAAACATAACAGGAAGAATGAACTAAGGTGAAACAACAAAACTGCCATTTGGAAAGAACGTGGGCAAAAAGAAACGCTCCTGCTGAGCCTTAATTAGATCAGGGGACCACATCCCACAATCCCCTGCTGCTACAGACCTGAATTGCACATGGCCGCCACTACATGGCCCCCTTCTGAAGGGTCAGCCATCCTCGGCGACGCCATCTACCACAAAGTCATCGAGGTACGTGGGGCGTCTGCGTGACCGTACCGGTCGTGTGCGGTCATGTGAGGGTGCCACGGGGTCTGACTCATTTGAGTCCATGGTAATAGGTCCACCTCCTTCGATTGTCCGTGGAGCAAGGGGCTGGTAAGGGGCCAGCCGGTCCTGATGGAGTACCACATTCCGTCCTTTGCCCGGCACGCACACCCTATAAACCACATCTGACAGCCGTTGCAGCACTTCGCCTGGCCCCCGCCAGTGGCTGCTTAACTTGGGAGAGACGCCCTTTTTACGTTCTGGACAGTACACCCACACTTTGTCTCCCGGTGCAAACTCTCGACCCCGGCACCGGCTGTCATAAGCCCTCTTCTGCCGCACCCCAGCCCCAGCCTGTGCTTCACAGGTGAATTCATGGATTTCATGCAGCCGGTCCTTGAGTCTGCGACAGTAATCCATTTCATTTCCACCAGAGATCTCTGGTTCAGGCGGTGCTCCAAACACCAAGTCCACCGGTGTATGGAGCTCCCGCCCACACATAATCACTGCAGGTGTGCACTGGCTGGATTCCTGAACTGCAGTACGGTAAGACCATAGAACCAGGGGCAAGAAACGGTCCCAGTCCCGCTGGTGACGACTGGTCAAGATCGCCAGTTGTGTGGCCAGGGTGCGGTTAAAATGTTCCACCAACCCGTCACTTTGAGGACGAAGTTGTCATGGGTCAGCTGACAGCTGCACCCTCCTCCTCCCCCTTCTGTGTGTTCACCTGTTTCTCTCAGCTGTTTTCAGTTTCCTGATTATGTGGTTTGGTATTTAAGTTTCTGTCCTTGTTGTTTTCAATGTCGCAGAGTCCTGTTTGTTTGTACAACTGGATGTTTGACTACTTTGAGTATTCGAGTAAATCTGTGACAGTCTACTTCGAGTTTGAGTCCTTCCTTCCTGCGTTTGGGTTCCTTCGGTCACAAGTCGTAACATTACTCTGCGACCATGACCAACCCAGCAGGAGGTTCTCAGCTGAAGGACTTACCTGGATCATCAGCTGAAGGAGGCTCCGCCGCCGGTCAAGAGCTGTTGGCCCTGGCTCAGGAGATGCGTGGGTTCATGTCAGGGATGCAACAGCTCCACGATCGTCTCTCCAGGCTGGAGCATGCTCCTTCACCTTCGACCCGACAAACCAGACTGGGTCATCCCGAGCCGTTCGATGGAACAGCTGAGGACTGCCGGGTGTTCATCACCTCCTGTCGCCTCCACTTTGATTTCAACCCCGACGAGTTCCCCTCCGAGCAGAGCAAGGTTGCCTTTGCTTTGAGCTTTCTGACGGGTAGAGCCAAACGATGGGGTTTGGCGGAGTGGGAGCGCGGAGCAGAACTTTGCCGCTCTTTCCGAGCATTTTCAACCCACCTCCTTACCGTGTTCGACCCTACTACGCCCCATCGAGCAGCCGCGTCTGAGCTTCTTCGCCTCCAGCAGGGTCCGCGCAGCGCCTCGGACTACGCCGTGGAGTTCCGGACTCTGGCTGCCAGCACCCGCTGGGCGGATGAGGCACTAGTGGACGTTTTTCTCCAGGGTCTCTCCAGCGTCCTCAAGGACGAGCTGGCGGCGAGGGAGATTCCAGAGGACCTTGAGGAGCTGATCGATCTGGCAGTTCGTATTGATCGGAGGATGCGAGAGCGGGGTCGTGAGCGACGCCACAACACCAGCCCCCGTCCTCGCCCGCTTCCTCCTGTGAGTGATCCTCCGCTCCGTTCCAGCACTCCTCGCCAGGATTTCGTTCCTTCCCCGGAGCCCATGCAGCTGGGTGCAGGACGTCTGACGGCCGCTGAGCGGCGGCGCCGTATCGGAGCTGGACTTTGTTTGTACTGTGGACGGTCTGGACATTTTGTGCGCGACTGCCCGGGAAACGACAGGGCTCATCAGCAAGGAGGGAACTGGTGAGCCGGATTTCGTCTTTTTCTTCTCCCTCCAGGCCTTCAACCAAGGTCTTAATAAACTATGCAGGAGTTCAGGAGGAGCTTGAGACCTTAATTGACTCTGGTTCAGATGGCGACTTCATTTCTCATGAAGTAATAAAGTCACTCAAGATTCCTGTTGAACATTTGTCTCCAGTTTTGCATATTCATGCCATCAATGGGTCAGTCATTCATAAAGTGTCTGCACGTACAGTTGACATTCACATAACTGTGTCAGGTAACCATACTGAACTGCAGAGATTTTTTGTTGTGGAATCGCTGAAACCACAGGTTATCTTAGGTTTTCCCTGGCTGTGCAGACACACCCCTCATATGGACTGGACTTCAGGACGTGTATTGTCTTGGAGTTCGTTTTGTTTGTTGAACTGTTTAACTGCAGCCACTATTCGCTCCTCAGTCAAAAGACCTTCTCCCGAACCTTTGGATCTTAGCACTGTTCCTACTGAATACCATGACCTTGGCTCTGTGTTCAGCAAGATCCTGGCCAAGTCCCTTCCCCCCCACCGTCCTTATGATTGTGCCATAGATCTTCTGCCAGGATCACATCCACCCAAGGGACATGTGTATCCTCTCTCTCGTCCTGAGCAGGAGGCTATGGAGGAATACATTCAGGAGGGTCTCCAGGCTGGCATCATTCGTCCCTCTTCATCTCCTGCAGGAGCAGGTTTTTTCTTTGTGGGCAAACGGGACGGGGGATTGCGTCCTTGCATAGACTACAGGGGGTTGAACTGCATCACTGCTCGGAACACTTACCCCTTACCCCTATTGCAGACTGCCTTTGACCAATTAAAGGGGGCCCAGATCTTCACCAAATTGGACCTCCGGAGTGCGTACCACCTAGTCCGTATACGTGAGGGGGATGAGTGGAAGACTGCCTTTAATACCCCTAATGGCCACTTTGAATATTTGGTTATGCCTTTCGGGCTCACAAACGCACCTGCTGTTTTTCAGAGTCTTATTAACGATGTGCTCAAGGACATGTTAAATAAGTCTGTGTTTGTATATCTGGACGATATTTTGATCTTTTCTCCAGATCTCGGGACCCATGTGCAGCACGTCAGGGCCGTACTCCAGCGCCTCCTTGAGAACCACCTGTATTGTAAGGCCGAGAAGTGTGAATTCCACACAACACACACAAGGTTCCTCTGCCATGTGATCTCACCTGGATCAGTTCTCATGGACCAGGACAAAGTGAGGGCCGTTCTGGAGTGGCCTGTTCCTACTGGACGCAAACCAGTTCAGCGATTCCTAGGGTTTGCCAACTTCTACAGGCGGTTCATTAGAAACTTCAGTGACGTGGCTGCACCTCTGCATGGACTCACATCAGCTAAGGTACCTTTTATCTGGGATAAGGGTGCAGACAAAGCATTTTCCGAGCTGAAAAGACGCTTCTCTGCAGCTCCCATCCTGACTCAGCCTGATCCCTCCAAACAATTTATTGTGGAGGTGGATGCGTCTGAGACGGGGGTGGGGGCTGTTTTGTCTCAGAGAGCGTCTGATAATAAAGTCCATCCCTGAGCGTATTTCTCCTGCAAGCTCTCTCCTGCAGAAAGAAATTACGACATTGGGAACAGAGAACTACTTGCTGTAAAACTAGCCCTTGAGGAGTGGCGTCATTGGCTAGAGGGTGCTGAGAAACCATTTCTTGTGTGGACGGACCACAAGAACCTGGAGTATATCAGGACTGCCAAACGCCTAAGCCCTCGCCAGGCTAGGTGGGCTCTGTTTTTTCATCGGTTTGCCTTCACCCTTTCTTATCGCCCTGGCAGCAAGAACACCAAGCCGGACGCCCTGTCTCGTCTACATCAGAGAGAGGAGGGTGGAGACTCGACTACAGCCACCCCCATTATCCCGTCGCAGTTGGTTCTGGGTGCTACACGGTGGTCCTTGGAACGCAGGGTCAAGGCCATGGTTACTGATCCTGCAAACATACTATCAGGTTGTCCGGCAGACTGTCTGTTTGTTCCCTCCAGTCTCCGCCAGTCAGTCCTAAAGTGGGGACATTCGTCCCGGTTAGCCTGCCATCCTGGAGTTATGAGAACTGCCCTCCTGGTGTCCCAAGGATTCTGGTGGCCCACCATGTCTTCAGACATAAGGGCATTTGTTGCCTCCTGTCCTGTGTGTGCCAGTGTAAAGACTCCCAGAACTCCCCCTGCTGGTTTTCTTCAACCTCTTCCTGTACCCTCCAGGCCGTGGTCCCATATTGCTATGGATTTTGTCACCGGTCTGCCCAGCTCTAAGGGAAAAACAGTCATAATGACGATAATGGATAGATTTTCCAAGTTGGTTCATGCTATACCACTACAGGGGCTACCATCAGCCAAGGAGATGGCAGTATTGGTGACAAAACATGTTTTTCGTCTGCATGGTCTTCCGCAGAACATAGTTTCTGATCGTGGGCCTCAGTTTGTAGCTTCTTACTGGAGGGAATTTTGTAAAATGTTGGGAATCAAGGTCAGTCTAAGTTCCGGTTTCCACCCCCAGACCAATGCCCAGGTAGAGAGGTTCAACCAAGATCTAGAGACCACTCTACGAGCTATGTGCTCAAAGAACCCCAACACCTGGTCATCTAATCTCCCCTGGGCAGAATATTCAAACAACTCTCTCATCAATACAACCGGTTTTTCCCCTTTCCAAGCAGCTTACGGCTACCAACCGCCTCTCTTCCCACACCAGGAGCAGGCGGCCTCGGTTTCGGGTCCTGCTGCATTTGTGAGGCGTTGTCGTCGTTTTTGGGAGGGCTTCAGACACCGGTTGCTGAGAAACCAAGAGAGGTTTACCGCTGTTGCCAACCGCCGGAGGACTGCCGCACCTGAATACAAGGTGGGAGATCGAGTCTGGCTCTCTTCCACAGACATTCCACTCAAAGGGGGCTCTAGGAAGCTGATGCCTCGCTACATTGGTCCTTACCCCATAATTGAGATTGTCAACCCTGTGGCAGTCAGGCTTGGTCTGCCCCGTACTCTCAGAGTTCACCCGGTGTTCCACGTCAGCAAACTCAAGCCTGCAAATGACTCACCTCTTCAGCCTCCTCCCGTGCCCCCCCCCTGCACCTCGTATTGTGGATGGAGGTCCTGTCTACACTATTCGGGAACTCCTCGCCTCCAGGAGGGTTGGTCGAGGTGTCCAGTATCTGGTGGACTGGGAGGGTTACGGCCCTGCTGATCGTCAGTGGGTGCCAGAGCGCCACGTCCTCGACCCGAACTTGATTGCCCGTTTCCACCGTGACCACCCTGATCAGCCTCGTCGGGGTCCGTCTGGGAGCCGGATTTTGTGAGGGGGGTTATGTCATGGGTCAGCTGACAGCTGCACCCTCCTCCTCCCCCTTCTGTGTGTTCACCTGTTTCTCTCAGCTGTTTTCAGTTTCCTGATTATGTGGTTTGGTATTTAAGTTTCTGTCCTTCTTGTTTTCAATGTGGCAGAGTCCTGTTTGTTTGTACAACTGGATGTTTGACTACTTTGAGTATTCGAGTAAATCTGTGACAGTCTACTTCGAGTTTGAGTCCTTCCTTCCTGCGTTTGGGTTCCTTCGGTCACGAGTCGTAACAGAAGTGGGGTGGTTCTTGTCTTTTGTATCCCCAGGCGATGGCAAACCTCACTGAACACCTGGGACTCAAAGTTCCTACCCTGGTCACTGTGGAGCTCAGCTGGTGCCCCAAAGCGGGTGAACATCTCCTCAACAAGTTTGTCGGCAGTGGTAACAGCGCTTTGATCCGGCACCGCATATGCCTCTGGCCACTTGGTGAAATAATCCACTGCCACAATGATATAGCGATTCCCTGCATCACTCACTGGAAAAGGGCCCAAGACGTCCACGCCGACTCTTTCCATTGGGGCCCCCACCAGATACTGCTGCAGGGGTGCTTGTGACTGCTGGGTCGGCCCTTTCCGTGCGGTGCACTCATCACAACAGTTGACATGAGCGGGTCACGCAGAGTACCAGCAACTGAAGAATGTCCCCTCCTCGATCCGGGGCCCGCCATCGCCGGTATAAGACCTCGTTGTGGAGCTCGATGTTAATCCAATGGGAATAATAGGACTTCAGCTCCGGACTTTGCGCTGCGACCTTACTCCACTCTGGCCGTTGCCCCGCCTTCAGCCATCTCCTCACTTGAGCCAACACCACATCTGCCTCTTGCTGCTGTCTCAGCTGCTCTGGGGACAGCTGAGAAACACCTTCAGATGTTAATGCAGCCACAGTCTGAACATCACTGTCCCGTTCTTCCTGGCGGTGACAAAAGCGGCATTCTGTTGTCAAGCAGGGCCGTCTGGAGAAGGCGTCAGCATTGCCATGGTGACGTCCAGCCCGATGCTGGATGTCAAAGTTGTAACTTTGCAGGGTCTCCAGCCACCGAGCCACCTGTCCATCTGGCTGCTTGAAGCTTAGAAGCCAAGTGAGGGAGGCGTGGTCAGTTCGGAGAATGAAATGGCAGGCCTGCAGATACGGCCGGAAATGCCGCACTGCTAGAACTACAGCCAGCAGCTCCCTGCGGGTCACACAGTAGTTCCTCTCAGCACGGCTCAGGGCACGGCTAAAATAGCTCACCACCCGCTCGCCATCTTCTCCCCGCTGCGACAGGACTGCTCCTACCCCCGTATTGCTGGCGTCCGTGTCAACAATAAATGGACGGTGAGGATCTGGAAAAGCCAAAACCGGTGCCGCTATCAGAGCTGACCTGAGCTGTTCAAATGCTGCAGCACAGGAATCAGTCCACTTGAACTTCTGTCCCTTGTTGGTTAGTTGGTGGAGAGGGCTGGCAATAGTGGCGACATGAGATCAAGGTCAATGATGCAGGGCTCCGTAATATTGCCCAGCCAAAACTCATGTAAAATGTCCTGTCCTCCAGCCCGGATCCGCAACAGCTTCCGCGCCACCAGCCCAGCTTTTTCTCCTGTCACAGTCATTAGCTGGGTGCTGGTGGGAGTCCATGAATCAGAGAGAGCGCCAGAGGTGTCTGGCAGAACACCCGGCCGCACAAGAGAGATGGTAGACCCAGTGTCCACTAGAGCCTGACAGTGTTGATCTTCCAACTGACAGTTCAAATAAAGTCCTCTGGTATAACCTAAGCGGCCCACCAGTGTGCATCGGCCTTGGAGGGGTGTTAGTGGTTGGGATGGCAGCCCCCTCATCTGGCCATCCCGTTGTCGTTTCCCTCGGGTGACGCTGTTCTAGTCTTTGGTGCTGGTGCAGGGCAGTTGCGTGCGATGTGCCCAGGCTCACCACACCGGTAACAGCGATCATAAGGACGCCGTGGACGTCTGTTGGCTAGGGGATGATGGTGAGGTGGCAGTGATGAAGATGCCTGGACTCTAGAGATGTCGTCCGTTTCCTCTTCATGGTTGACCACCCTCACGCAGGGTTGAGCACTGGACATTGCACGTGAGGAGGAGAGGATGGCCTCCGCCCGTTCACCTTCTCGTAATGCTTCCTCCGGGGTCTGAGGCATGGCGAGGCGGACATGTTGTCTGAGCCGTTCAGGAGTGAGTCCTTGTAGGAACGCATGGAGAGCTAACTCTTCCTGCGCTGTTGTAGAAAATTGGGGGTAGCCCCGCCGGACAAACAGCTGAAGATCTGCAGCTAGAGCACCCAGGCTCTCTCCCTCCCGACGCCGGCGGCTGTTCAGCTGCTCCCTTTCATGTGTCTCCGATGAACGCTGCCCGAACCGACGTTCCAACGCTGTGATTAGGGCGCCCTCCTCTGGGGCTAAGTCCAGTAATATCTGCTGGGCTCGTCCTTCCAGGGCCAGCGCCAGGTGGGTGGCTGTTTCCTCGTCTTCCCAGCCATTGTGTGCCGCTGCAATTCGGACTTGCTTGAGGTATAGCTCTATCTGGCTGGTCCCGTCATACTTGGGAAGCTTGACTGCGGCCTTGGTAACAGCAGCAACAGTAGCAGGAGATTCAGCATTTTCCACCCGGTGTGATCGTCGACAGCTTGATCCATCAGGGAGGCTAGGCTCTCTCCACTTCTCCGCCAGCCAGGCTGCTCTTTCATGGCGTAGTTGAGCAGACTCTTCCTCCATTCTTCGTCTTTGTTGCTCCACGATCCCACTTCTGACAACAATTGTAGCACCCAGCAGGTACAGCACTTGCAGCGGGAAGTATGCGAGCCAAGCTGACGACCACTTCAGCTGTCAATCAATTTCGCTGAGCTGGAGAACTGTCCGTGTCCCATACACAGCACGACCCCGAACAGTCTCAATGAGGAGGAGGCAGAAAGTGAAGCTGAGGGTTCAGTCTTCTTTCCGGCATAACAAGCCCATTTATTTTTGAACACACACAACAGTGAACAATGCACAGGGGTCATCAACCTCTCCCCCTCCCACACTTAAGGTGCAACAACAAGAAACAAACATAACAGGAAGAATGAACTAAGGTGAAACAACAAAACTGCCATTTGGAAAGAACGTGGGCAAAAAGAAACGCTCCTGCTGAGCCCTAATTAGATCAGGGGACCACGTCCCACAATCCCCTGCTGCTACAGACCTGAATTGCACATGGCCGCCACTACAATACTTTTTAGACTAATTGAACTTGAAAAGTTGTTTAAACAATGGAAAGCAGTTCCCAATTTAAATGGTTTAAAGACATTTAATAAAAACTGAAGGAGAAAATATCTATTCGCTTTGTAGATACTTTCTCTGCAAGTTCAAAAAGTCGAGGAAAAAAGGAAACCACTGGATTCCATTGGATAAAAGATATACAAAATTTATTTCCCTAACAATATTTCTAAAACATAATTATAACGAATTATAACGAGCGCCCTGGTTCTCTAGAATTTCCACAGAGATGGCAAAGCACCAGCTTAACAGTGTCTTAGCTTGCCAGCCTGATGAGAGAGAGAGACACAGAGATTCTTCAGTCCAGGTGTTTTAAGCTGCGGAATACAGCCCCCTCCTCCAGACTGCAAGATGGCCGCTACACTCCTCCTCTTCTCCACGCTCGGATTGGCTGGCCGAAAGGTCCACCCACTTCCTTCAATCCATATTTGGAATCACAGCATCCAGTTCCCGCCAAAAGTGTCCAGGGGGGGTTATCTGACCGGCGGATGTGTCAGACCCCCAACTGTGTCCCCATGGGATTCCAGCACCCGTCTGGATCCTTCTCCGCAGGCAGTCAGTCTCAACTCCTTGGTCTCCACATGTGAATCTGCACCCCCAGAGGTTCCCGTGGAATGCTAAATTTTATGGTCCATTGTCAGACTGCAGCCAGTCTCCCAAATGGCCTTAGAAAAATCCAGGTATCCCTGCAGGGGGTGAGTTCTGGAGCTACAGTGAAAAGAGACAGGAAGTTCCTTTGAAATTCAAAGGCCGGGAACCCCCCACACTTAAATCTGAAAACAACCGTCACTGAAATAAAGATAAGACAAAAAACCTAAAAGAAATAAGACCACAAAAATATAAATTCCTTCAAAACCCATTTATAGTTATTTAACAAATGATACCAATATTTAAAAATGATCTGTTTTAGGAACATTGGCTTTTTAGTTGCATAAGACTTTCTTATTACAAACTCGGATGTTTAAACTTAGAAATCCAGAAAGCAGGGAAAGGCTGGCATAAATAATGTTATACTTTGTTCAAATGGGCTCTTGTTTATTCAGACATTTGTTCATATGAACTAGCAAGCTCTTTTTTCCTGACAGTGACAGCGTTCACCCTCCTATAGTGTGAAATCTCATGCATAATAGGGTGTGTTTTTCATTTTAGGCTGTGAAACAAATTTAAGTTGTGTACTAATGTATATGTGCAGCATATGGGCTATGACTGAATGCTGTTGCTTTGTTTCTATTTCTGGACTTAACTCTGCAAAACTAAAAGTTTATTCTGCTTAACAGGGATTTATGAAAACCCTGATAAGGCCCTTCAAATAGCTATTAAAACACTATATACAATAAAATAAATAAATATATAATAAATATATAATATATAATAAAATAAAATATATATATATAATCCAAGTTTTAATCAAGTATTAGACTCTAGTTGTGCCTTTTTAGTGTTTTAATCAAAAGTTGTTAAATGTTCTACCACTGATATCCCGTACAAAGAGAAATATATAAGATCCATGTTGTGGAACTTGTACGGAAGTTTTTCTGTTCCATCAGATTCTGAATATTTTTAACCCTTGAATTTTCACTCTGAATATTTTTTAACTTTGAATATTTATTCTGAATTTTTTTTGTCTTTGAATTTTCATTCTGAATGTTTTTTAAACCTAAGATTTTGATGGCCCAGAAATTCTAAGTAAAAAAATTCGAAGGAGAAGACGCTGCAGGTTTTTTTCAGTCTCCAAAGTTTTGTCATACCAGAGTGTTACATCCAGGCTCAGTGGGTACAACATAAAAGACACAACCAAGGTCTTACGGTACAAAACAACCAGGTTTATTCCCCCCTCATGTGGAAACACTAACAAGAAGCTGAGAAGGGACAAAGGCTGCTCTCTCAAGCATGAGTCATCCTGCTAAAGTGGCTGCCAGCCATGGGAGAAGGGAGGGGCCAGGGAGGAGCCAAAAAGGGCCTTTTAAACCCTCCTCAATCAGGAGCTTCTGGGGCAGGCTGGAAAACCTGGAGCTGGAATAAAGAAACTGAAAAAACAAGAAAAATGGTCACATAACATCCCCTCCCATAAGCATGTTGGTCGCCAACATGCACAACGTTTTCAGCTACTCACAACCTGGAAAGGGCATCCGCAAGGACATTATCACGTCCTCGAATATGGTGGATGTCCAAAACGAAACCTTGCAGAAACAGGCACCACCGCATCAGATGCTGATTAGAATTTTTCATGCGTTGCAGGGCAACCAGTGGATTGTGGTCTGTGTATACCACTACTGTTTGGGTGGAGGAAACGTAGACCTCAAAGTATTCAAGAGCCAAAATCAGTGCAAGGGCCTCTTTTTCTATGGTGGAGTACCGGAGTTGATGGCAGTTAAACTTTCGGGAGAAGTAGCAAACTGGATGCTCAACTCCTGATCGATCTTGAAGAAGGACAGCTCCAGCACCAACCTCACTGGCATCCCCTGCAAGTTTAAATGGCAGGTTGAAGTCGGGAGCAACAAGAACAGGGGCACACGCCATCAATGATTTCAGGTTGCTAAAGGCCACCTGACAAGCCTCAGACCACTCAAAAGAAACCTTTGGGCTGAGCAATGTGGTTAGCGGAGCAGCCACAATAGAAAAGTTTTTGCAGAAACCCCTATAATAACCGGCCATGCCGAGAAAACGCCTAAGGTCACGTCTTGTGCTAGGAACGCAGAAGTTCACAATGGCCTCAATCTTCGCTTCGACTGGACAGATCCGTCCACAACCAACCACTTTTCCCAAATAGGTGACCGTAGCTTGTCCAAACACACACTTAGCAAGATTCAGTGTTAGATTAGCCTTAGTCAACCTCAAAAATACATCACTGAGTTGTGACAAGTGGTCAGGCCAACAGGAGCTGCAAACCACAACGTCATCCAGGTAAGCTTCACAACCTGATACATCCCTTAGCACTATCAGCCGTTGGAATGTCGCTGGTGCGTTTCTCATGCCAAAGGCCATGACCATATACTGACAAAAATCATCAGGGGTAGCAAAAGTTGAAATCTCACAAGCCCTGGGGGTCAAAGGAACTTGCCAATAGCCTTTAAGTAAGTCTAGTTTTGTGACATAAGCGGCAGATCCCACACGGTCAATGCAATCATCCAAGCGGGGCAAAGGAAAACAGTCTGGCTTAGTGAACGAATTAACCTTCCTAAAATCAGTACAAAAACGTGGTGACTTGTCAGACTTTTCAACTAGGAGACAAGGAGAGCTCCATGGACGGGAGCTAGGCCGAGCAATCCCATGTTGCATTATCCGACGCTTCTCTGGGTTTATTCTATATGGATGTTGCTTTACAGGGAGAGCGTCACCAACATCTATGTCATGCTGTAGAACACTGGTGCAAGTTGGCACGTCCGAGAAAAGCTCAAGATATCTGTGAAGGATAGCAACAATGTCAGCACGCTTTTCACAGTCCAAATAAGCCAGATGTGCATCCAAACTTGAAAGTAATTCAGAGTTCAAGAGTCTTCGTTCAGGAATGTCCCTTAAAGCCACATTGGAGGTGTCCACGGGGTCTGAAACTGACACAGACAATGACATAATAGGCCTTGACTCTAGCCTATCAAAATAAGGCTTAAGTAGATTCACATGGCACCGACGTTCTTTTCTTTTTCGGTCAGGAGTCCGAATCAAGTAATCAGTATCACTGATTTTGCGCACAACTGTGAAAGGCCCACTGTACTGGGATTGCAAGGTGGACCCTGGGAGTGGTAAGAGAACCAACACCTTATCCCCTGGGGAAAACACCCTGTACTGAGTGTGTTTATCATACCTCAGTTTCATTTTTTCTTGAGCCTTCTCTAAGTTTTTCCTGGCAAGTTCACATGCCCTCAGAAGTTTAGACCTGAAACTACAGACATATTGCATTAAATCTGTCTTGCAAGTGGGCTCCTCCAACCACCTCTCCTTCAATAGCTTCAAAGGGCCCCGCACTGTATGTCCAAACACTAACTCAGCCGGACTGAAACCCAGAGACTCCTGAGTTACTTCCCTAGCTGCAAAAAGTAGCAATGGGACCCCATCATCCCATTCCTTCCCAAACTCCTGACAATAAACCCTCAGCATGGTCTTTAAGGTTTGATGAAAACGCTCTAAGGCTCCTTGGGACTCGGGATGATAGGCTGAAGATGTGCAGTGCTTAATAGAAAACTGCTGCAACACCTGCGAAAAAACCCTGGACATAAAGTTTGTCCCCTGGTCTGTTTGAATCACACGTGGGAGTCCAAACAGTGTAAAGAACTTGACAAGGGCCTTAGACACTGCAGTGGCTGTTATTCTCCTCAAGGGAACAGCCTCAGGGAAACGTGTTGCTGTGCACATCATAGTTAGGAGGTACTGATTCCCAGACTTGGTACGAGGAAGCGGACCCACACAATCAACCAAGACATGCTCGAAGGGCTCTCCAATAGCTGGAATGGGATGTAAAGGAGCCCTGGGAATGGTCTGATTAGGCTTCCCCACAACCTGGCAAACATGACAGGTTTTACAGTAGCCTGTCACATCAGATTTAACACCAGGCCAATAGAAATGCCTCGTCACCCTGTCTAAAGTCTTCCTCACACCCATATGACCTGCTAAACCATGATCATGGGCAAGGCGAAGAACTTCAGTACGAAAAGTGACTGGGACCACAACCTGAAAGAAACTTCCCCAGCTGTCTTCACAGGTTAGCTCAGGGGGTGTCCATTTCCTCATCAATACTCCATTGCTGATAAAATAAGCACGGGAGAGTTTGTCAGCTTCGCCCTCCGTGACAACATTATCAAACAAGGAGGATAAACTTTTGTCAGAAGCCTGGGCAGCTTTAAGGTCCTCACGAGAAGGAAAATGATCACCAAAACCAAACGTGTCACATTTAGCTAAGAAGGTGTCTGACAAATCAACCTGGGCGTCCATCTCTTTCTCTAAGGACTTCCTAGACATGGCTCGGGTGACAGCACACACAGGGAAAACATCCGGGTATTCCTGCTCCAACTTATCTGGACACTCCAGCTCTGTAGGGGTGGAAGTAACCACAGGAGCGGCTAACACTCTGTCCCCAGCCAAATCGTTACCTAGAATCAGAGACACACCATTTATGGGTATAGATGGACAAACAGCCACAGAAACCTTCCCAGAGACTAACACACTATTGAGGTTGATTGAGTGCAATGGGAGTGTCATAAAACCACAAAACCCCTGCACAATGGCACTGCACTTCAACTCAGACTGCTCAGAAAAGGGGATAACATCATGCAGAATTACAGACTGAAAAGCACCACTGTCTCTCCAGATTTTAATTGGACGGCTATCCTCTTGATTCAAGTCCGAACCAAGAGATACATACCCATCCATCAAAAAGGATGAAGTGCATTCAACCCCACCGGCTGTTGCTGTCCCCTTACTCACACTTTGGCCAAGGTCTGTATGGAGAAGGCCAATAGGTTTAGGCTGCTTTCTACTCAAAACAGAGGCAATCAGCAATAAAGTGACCAGGCTTCCTGCAGTAGAAACAGACACGTTCAGTTGTTTCAAATGACCTTCTAGAGCTAGTCATGCGGGGAGGTGAACACTGTTGGCGAGTCTCTGGTCTAGATTCTCCCGATGGTCTCTGAGAGTCAAACTTATGTATTAACATGAACTCATCAGCCAAAACTGCAGCTCTAGACAGAGTGGTAACTTGTCGCTCATTCAGATAAGTGCATATAGTCGGAGGAAGACAATTTTTGAATTCCTCGAGCAAAACAAGCTGTTTAAATTCCTCTAATGACTCTGCTTTCTGGGATGTGCACCATCTATTAAAGAGTGTCTCCTTCTCCTTTGCAAACTCCACATAAGACTGGTTGCCTTGTTTAATTAGCCCCCTAAACCGTTGGCGATAGGCCTCAGGAACCAACTCATATGTTTTTAAGATGGCTTTTTTTTTTTACAATTTCATAGTCCCCACTTTCTTCCACTGTTAGAGAGGAATAGGCCTCTTGAGCTTTCCCGACCAAGACACTTTGTAGAAGTAGTGTCCATGCTTGTTTGGGCCACTTAGACATGGTAGCAACACGCTCAAAGTGTGGAAAGTACTTCTCCACATCTTTTTCAGCAAATGGGGGAACCAATCTAATATGTCGGGCCACGTCAAACTCTGATTGCTCCAAGCTAATGTGCATCGAAGCCCTCCTAAATTCTAAATCTGCTAGAAAACGTTCATGTTCCAACAGAATTTGCTTTTCTTTTAGCTGTATCTCCCTTTCCTGCATACTTAATTCCCTGAGTCTCACTTCCAGAGCCAAATCCGGTGAAACTGTCTCAGGTGAAATTGAAGTAGGAACACCTACAGGTGCTAAAGGGTCGAGGGTGGATGTTTTCAGCAGCCCCTCCCCAACCAAGGCAATTCGAGGGAAAACCTTAACAGGTTCCTTTCCACGTTTACTCCAACCTCCAGTGTCAATACCATAATGTGAGGCCAAACTCAACAACTGTTCTTTAGTAAACTTCTGAAGGAGCTCCTCAGAAGGCGACTCTATGAAGTCAGCAAGGGAAGCCATGCTACCTGCTATTAGCAAACAATCAGGATGCTTTAGCAACCAAAAAAAAAAAAAACAGCAGGCCAAAACCACTACTTAGAAACCAAGAGCAAACCCAAAGCCCAAACTGCCACAAGAAAACAAGAGCACTAATTACAGATCTCACACAGCTTATCCTTCCCTAAACAAACAAAGGGGCTCCTGGTACCTGTCTGATCAAAACTAAAGCCTAAACTATCTTCTGAGGCGTACCGGGCTTGAGGTGGCTTTAAAAGCAAAGCGTCAGTGACCGCTAAGGTCCTGACTTGCTTACCCCTGACAGGGACAAAATCCCCACCCAGGATAACCTCAAAAATAAAAAAGGCAAAATAACAAATGAGTGAACCGATGGCAGATGAGCAAATCCAACCTGCTGGAACACTCCCTATTCTAACCAGGGAACCCAAACTACACACCCCAAACAGATGCAAAAACCAAACCGGCAGCCAATCTCACACCAAATCCCACAATAACCAACAAAGCATCACAAACCTCACACCTGGGCCAAGAGGATCCCGGACGAGCGCCCATATGTTACATCCAGGCTCAGTGGGTGCAACATAAAAGACACAACCAAGGTCTTACGGTACGAAACAACCAGGTTTATTCCCCCCTCATGTGGAAACACTAACAAGAAGCTGAGAAGGGACAAAGGCTGCTCTCTCAAGCATGAGTCATCCTGCTAAAGTGGCTGCCAGCCATGGGAGAAGGGAGGGGCCAGGGAGGAGCCAAAAAGGGCCTTTTAAACCCTCCTCAATCAGGAGCTTCTGGGGCAGGCTGGAAAACCTGGAGCTGGAATAAAGAAACTGAAAAAACAAGAAAAATGGTCACATAACACAGAGTTTTAGATGAACACTAATGTGTGAAAATTCCTTACAAAAACCCAACTACATTGTTACTACAAAACCATGTCGTTACCAAAAATAAAAATACATCAGCATCTTTTTTGCATCTGTGGTTTATTTTAGAGCAAAAACTCAACGTTTTTTTTTAAACAGTAAAACAAGTGACATTCAATGCAGCAACAAACTTCCTGATATAACAAAACCTTTTTTATGAACATAAAAGAAACCAATAATTCTCAGGCGCCCAAATCCTGTATGACATGTCTCCATACAGGCAAGGAGATCACATCTGAAAGATGTGGAGTCTTTGTAATGACCTGGAAGGTCTCATAGCAGGTGGAGGCTGTGGAATAGCGGCTGATCATCTCCACACACAGGTTCTTCGGCAAAATCTCCCATCTGGTCCAGAATTTGGCTGGGTTAATAAGTTCAACTGCTGTTCCTGTGAAGATTAATGAAGCACATTCCAGAATAAAGATTACGCTTCAGTTTATTAGTAAAAAAAAAAAGTTACTTTACAATTTTTATAGTCAGTGTAGCTTTAAGGCTAATTTGGACAAATATGTTTTTAACAGATGTATTAACACAACTGATAAGAGTACCATAATCATGTTTATAAATAAATGTTATTGTTTTCTTTCTGGACTTGAGGTTTTTCTTTTATAAATTGAATTCAATAGCAGCCAAATACAACTTTTGTAGCACTTCCATATACGAATCAAACTTACCATTTTTAGTGAACTCCTGACGATACCCAAAATGCGGCTTTTGGTTTCAGAAGACCAATCATCATCTTCATCTTCCTCCTCCTTTGGCCAACTGATGCGATGAAGAAATATCAGTAATAGGAGGAAAGTGTTAAACATGTTGGGACAATTTTAACTTCAATATACAGCATTCCCCCTTATTTGCAGGGGTTAGGGACCAGAGACTAAATACACCAAATTTGCGAATATCAAGAACCACCCCCCACCCCCGCGGACGAAGAAAGTCCGTCTCCGATCCTTACTCAACAAAAACCCTTCTGATGCTTTGTGAAATATTTAATAAAGAACACTGGAATATTGCTCAACGTAGGGTGCTTAATTTTGTATGTATTTAGAGCAACATACTGTACTTTAGTGTCCTTTAACACATTAGGAGTGTCTCTCTGTCACTTTGTGCCTGAAACCAGGAGCCCATTCTTCCTTCATCAGTTTAGTGCGAGAGGTCATTTTCTTCCAGAAGAGGCTGGTTTCATTCATGTTAACACCTGCTTTGGATGATCATTATTCTCCCCGACTATCGTCCTTGGTATATTTTCCCTGCTGCTTTTGAGTCAGCTGATGCCATTTCTCCATGCAGGGGCACAAAGTTATAGCGATTTAGGAACCGCTGGCAGCAGCTGTAAAATATTCTTTAGCATCCGACGAGGACGCCTACAAGCCGGCTTGTATTAAGCAGCATAACGGTCTGAACCCGGAAGCTGAAAGGTAACACATAGTTCGCGGCAGGGAAAATAAAAAAAAATTATAAAACAACAGCAAAAGATGCACATTTTGCGCTCTATAAACGACGTCAGTGAGACGATAATAGAGAGATATAAAGCATTAATTTCTCACCGATGAACCGCCTGCCGAGTCTGCGCCCATGATTGCCTTGTGTGAAACGTAACAAACGCGACGTCACGTCGTTGTCCTGATTTCATTGGCTGGATATCGATGTGTTCTTAGAAGGTGAGCTGATACCTGTGCAAAGGTGAATGTTTATGTTCTATAGTGGTGGATTATGGAATGTAAAAAGAAAAAGAGTGCCTGGTCACCCCCACACCAAGACCCCCGCTGAAGCAGCAACGGGACTCAGGGTCCCCCACCACCAACGTGGGATAGCAGATAGAGGAAATCCGCCTGCTGGGCAATAATGTCAGCCACCCAGACCAGGGCTAGCAAGACCGCCACAGGGGCCCCCAATGCCACAGGGGCCCATGACAGATAAATTCACCTAGACAATATTTCTAATCCAATCCACTTTATATATAGAACACCTTTCACAAACACACAGTTTCCAAAGTGCTGTACAGAGACTAAAAGTAGTTAAAATTATAAAGAAAAAAAAACGAAAATAAAAACACTGAAAATATAATCAAAAAGTGAATAAAAACAAGATAAAAACAGAGAGGACCACACAACTCACGCAGTGTTAAAAGCCAGAGATAAAAATAGGTTTTAACCCTTGTTCTATCCTAGGCACTTTAACATTAGGAGTTGGGTCATCTAGACCCACTAGACAGAGCTCTGAACTTTTTTTCTTCAATGATTTGTGATCTTCACTGGTGTCCATGGATTACATGAAATCCTCTCCACCTTTATCCCCCTTTGTCATGGTAGGGAGAATACGTCAATGGAAGGGTGGGGTCACAGGATAGCACAAGGGTTAGGATGAGACTTCAAACACTCCACAGAGGACACTGTTCTGGCATGAGGAGGCAGAGCGTTCCACAGCTTAGGGCCGACGACAGAGAATGCTCTTTCCCCTTTAGTTTTCAGCCTCATCATGGCCTCAGACAAGCTGGAGCTGGCCCTCTGACCTCAGAGCACGTGCCGGTTTTTAAATGTGAATGAGGTCAGAGATGTATTTTGGGGCCAGTTAATGTAGCGCTTTACAATCAAACATTTTACAATATATCCAAAAATTAACGTAAGTCCAGTGCAAGGACACATTTTTTGGTTCCTGTTAAAAGTCGTGTAGCGGAGTTCGGAACTAACTACAACCGAGGAAAGTGCCTTGTGGGAAATTCCAGTATAAAGTGTGTAGAAGTAGTCCAGTTGTGAAGTGATAAAAGCATGTACAACCTGCTCCAAAACATTAAAAGATAAAAAGGGTTTAACTTTAGATAACAGCCGCAAATGATAAAAACTCAATTTTAAAAAGCCATTTATCTGTTTATCAAATTTAAAATCACAGTCCGTGATGACGCCAATGTTGGTGATTGTGGACTTACGCAATGCTGAAAGGTTTCCAAGTCAAGATTGACCCTAGGTCCAAATATCATGATCTCTGTTTTATCCTCGTTAAGTTTTAAAAAGTTTTGGGTCAACAAAACTCTAGCGTCCCCCAAACAGTAGGGGTCTCAGGGGGCTGTTTCCATTATTTTTAACAATGGGGATGTACAGTTGGAAGTCATCTGCATAAAAATGATATGACAAGCCAGTTTTGGGCAGCCCCCCCCAACACTTACACAATATTTAAGACGGTTTAAAGGAGTTGTATGATCCACCGTGTCAAAGGCAGCAGTCAGGTCTAAAATAAACTAAAACTAAACTAAAATAGCGGAATTACCAGAGTCTGTGGAGTATATAAATAAATGCCATTAAAAACTTGCAAAAGAGCTGACTCTATGCTATGAAAATGCTTTGTAGCCTGACTGAAAAGTGTCCAAAATTCCACTTGTATAGAGAAACACAGTAAGAGACCAGACCAACAAGCAAAGCTTTTTGTGCATAAGAGAGAAACAAGTATAACGGAGAAATGCCATCACCCTTTTTCTCAAAGAACTGCTTCTCACCTTGCTACTTTCATTGAGAATAGAAGTGGGGTGTTACAACATACAAGCAGAGAAACAGATTTGAAAAGTTCATTGGGGTGTCATGTAATGAACCTTTTGGGAATGTTTTCAATTCAAACAGGGGCTGCACGGTGGCGCAGTGGTTAGCGCTCTTGCCTCACAGCAAGAAGGCTTTGAGGAAAGAAAAAAACAACAACTTTGAAGTGAAAAAAAAAAAACCCCACAACATCAATGGGGGACCTTTCTGTGTGGAGTTTGCACGTTCTCCCCGTGTATGTGTGGGTTTTCTCCGGGGTCTCCGGCTTCCTCCCACCGTCCAAAAACATGCTTCATAGGTTAATTGGCAACTCTAAATTGTCCACCCAGCGACAGACTGGCGACCTGTCCAGGGCGTCCCCTGCCTTCACCCACAAGTAGCCGGGATAGGCTCCGGCTGCCCCGTGACCCCGAAAGGGAACAACTGAATAGAAAATGAATGAATGAACAGCATCCTTTCGTATCTGCTAAGGAAAGTGTGTCGTAAAATCCCCCATTCCAGTTTGGGGTAGGAAACAGGTGATAAAACAAAGAAGAACTGTTGGTAAAAAGGCAATCCTGAAATTCAGCTTGAATTAACATTTAAAAAAACATTTAAACATGATAAAAATTTCTTTCACAGCCCCCAATGCCAGAGAGCAGGGAACAGGAACACAAAGGGTGCAAGCTCCAGCCCAGAACGGGGCCTTAGCCTCAGAGAGCTCCCCCAGCCCCAGGCACTAACCCCACGCTCCAGGCAACCACCAGCCCACTCCGCAGGAGGTCCAGTAGGGAGCAAGGCAGGGCCCCCCCACCCCCCCGGACAGGAGGAGGACGCCCAAGAGAAGAGCATTGTAAAAATGGCCCGACCAGTCTCACCCACGGGGATGGGGTAGGGGACAAAAGATCAGTGAAAGATACACTTTCCTTGTGTAACATTTGGGGTGGGGGTAAATGTGTTTTGTAGTGTGTATTGTTGTGGTGTAATAGGTGTGTGTAATAAAGGATGCAGTAAAAATTGGTGGGTAGGCCACTGAGAGGACATCTCCTCATTGCTCACAGAGATGTCCATGTCAAAGCCCTGTTTTGTGAGAGATTTCCCTCAGATCCAAGAGCCCGGAGGAGATGAAGACATAAGTATCAAGAATTTTTCAAATGTATGCAATAGGTCAATTTTTGGGTCTTCACTTGCTTTTACACGTCCATCTGTACGTCGGTCCATTCATGTATACCCTGAACAGGTCGCCAGTCTGTTGCAAGGCCACAAACTCATACACACTACACACACTCACATGCACACACAAGGACAATTTAGAGACACAAATTATTTTTGGACTGTGGGAGGAAGCCGGGGTGTTTATTATTTGTGAATAGAGTTAGTAAAAGTGATATAAAAGTTCTTTCTTTTACCTACTAAGAAGGAAATATTCTCAGGGTCATATTGTTGTAACATAGCAATTGGATAGAGAAAATTTGATCACTTTAGCATTCCTAGAAGGAAATTTAATTTTTAGCTCATACACTACCTAATATGTTAGATGATCACTTTAACCCTTGTTCTATCCTAGGCACTTTACCGTTGGGAGTTGGGTCATCTAGACCCACTAGACAGTGCCCTGAACCTTTTTTTTTCCCAATGATTTGTGTCTCTGGTCAATGGATTACATGAAATTTGTCCACCTTTATCCACCTTTGTTATGGTAGGGAGAACATGTCAAAGTAAGGGTGGGGTCATCCAAGACAGCACAAGGGTTAAAGCACCACAGCTTGTTAATTTAATGATCACAGAAAATGCACAGACATTGCAGAAAGTTTTTCACAGCGTTAGCATCTTACAACCACTAGATGGCAGCCTTACTCCTTAAAAAAGAACCCTTTACACAGCAGTGGCAAATGCAACATTCCCATGAACACTGTGCTGAAAATGAAGAGGCATTTTGAGGTCATCTTAATAAATAAATACGAAAGCACACAGCTCACTACAAGAACCCTGACATTACTGCAGAACAGCACTAATTAATAAGTATTTTTTGCTGGTCTCATAGTACAAAAATTGACATTTTTTGTTACATTTTTCTGTGATGTGGCTTGTAAGTTAATTATAAACAAGCGCATGCTTCTTTTGACCTCAGGAGTTTAAAATGGATGTAAGAAAAAGAAAAACTTTTTTTTTTTAATCTAAAAGATTTATTTAATTACCAAAAAGAGACTTCTATAAGAAATGAAGAGTAGCGTACTGGAACACCCTAATAATCAAGATACAGGTTCATTAAAATATTTTTGATCAATTCTTTTTGAGCGCTGAGCCCATGTGTGAAACAAATCAGCATCTGGTTTAAAGAACTGAATCACTCTCATTCTTTTTAATACAAATTTATTAATTACCAGTAGTTGTGTTATTTTATGGATTTTAAACAGTTGATAATCAAAATGCAAAGACTCTTGGAACAATAGTGTGCACGGCGCCCTGCCCACACTGTAAGTGGTGGGAGGCACATGAAGATCAGGGTAGATACATATGTTCTGTTCACATGCCTGACACACGTTTGTTGTTGACATCATTTTTTTCCATTTACTTCAAAAAGTGCTTGATTTATGAACTCTTGTGTGGGCTCACATTATGGCATTTGCTTGTATGTGTGACCTTTGCATTTGTGTAAGGTAACTCCAACTTCAGCCCTTTTTTTTCTCCTGAGTGGAATTAGATATTCTGCTTTAATTAGAACATCTCAGCAGAACATTTCCTGGTGATGAAAAGCGATCATTGAAATCTGAGGCTGAAATAGGCTTTTGATATATCTACTTTGGATGTGATTAATTTAGTGTTACACACTCAGATGGGTGTAAATCAAATGGCAGAGATGGTGATAATTGCCTTACAGCCTGCTTCCTGTCCTCTATCAACTGTTTCCCCAGACTCCTTTAATTTTTCTTACGCCTGCCCTTGGAGCAGTTGAGTGTCCATCTCCTCCTTTCACACACCTTCTCTCCTCATTTCTGGTGTTTGTGCTTGCGTGTAGTTTTACAAAGTTGTCGCTCTCCTCTATTCCTTTTTCTCAGCGCTTCATTTGCTTTGAATCAAGGTTACTGAGGAGGTAATATTGGCTGGCCTTGTTCTTGTATCTTGTTTTGTAGTTAAAGGTTTGTCTCGCTTGAGTCAATGGCTTTGGTCAGTCCTATTAAATCACTTTCTATTTTTTGCCAGGGCACAGACAGCAGGCCTGCCTGTTTCCCATGTCTTCTTCTTTTCTTCCTTTTTGGCTCAAATACTTGTTCTTTTTGCTACACTTTCATATAGGATAAGCTTTGAGAACATGCTCACAAACTCACATACATTACACAAGGTAGGAGGGACCTCTGACCATTAGTCCCCTACCCCATACCTGGCAGGGGGAACCAGGCCCTCAGCAACAGTGGCCGTGTCCCCTGGGTGCTGGCTTCCTGGGCCCTGCGGCCCTCTCTCCACGTAGGAATGGGGATCCCTGAGCTCTCTGATAAGACCAAGAACCAGGGACCACATCTGAGCCTGGCGGTGTCCGTGTCCCTGTGGTGTGGGTTCTGGTCCTTGCCCTTGAGCACAGGACTTCTCCAAAATTCCAACTGTGGGTGAGCCTCGGGCCATGTTTACAACACTCCTTGGGGACCCCCACTTCTCTTGGGTGTCCTCCTCCTGGGCAGGGGTGGCTGTTGAAGTTCAATTTACTGAAGGCCAGTGAACGCACCAGGTACACAGCAAATTCTACCAGGCTGATTCAACTCCACAGGAGTCAATTTCAACACTTATAAAGTGTCTATATGGGTCCACACCACAAAGTGTCAAAATAACTCTTTTGAAAGTGTTGAGCATTTTACACTAAGATAGAGTTGTTTTTTTACTCTGTCAGTGTCAAGAATCTAACACTTTTCAACTCTGGTCAGTGTTCGATTTTTTGAACACTTGTACTTAGAGTTAAAAATTAGCACTGTCGAGAGTTTTTTTTTACTAAACACCAAATAGAGTTACCAATTTGAATCTGTCAGTTTATTTTAACACTTTTGAAGTGTTTATATGAGTCCACACCAGATATTGTCAATTTAACTTTTTAGGGGGTGTTGGTAAATAAGTACAGTCATTGAAAATTGTCACAGACCTACAAAAGGTGTATTAGATTACAAAAAGAAAGAAACAGTGTTTAGTTGAAATGCATTTATTTTAACTGCACCACAAAAATGATAAAAACAATCTTTAAAACAAATAGCAGTATGGAACAATGTATGCTCTTTCATTCTCATTAGCATATTGTTTATCAAAAGGTCTATAATAAGTAAGCTGGTCAATACAAATAACAGCATATTCATCATTCTGCTCTTCAATGCAATATGCATGAAGGTGTTCATCAAAGTGCAGTGTGTTGACAGCACAACCTATTATAAAAGCATCTTTTCCATGCATTACAATAGTACAAATTTTCTTAAACTCAGGTAAATCATGGGATGTTCCAGTACACAGAAATAGACCAAGGTGGTATTCAGTACCATAACTTTTTAGCCAATTTGTAGTTTGGACATTTGAAGATAAATTCAAATCTAGTATCTGACATAACAAATTTCCACCCTTCAAGTTATCAAGAATTGTTGTTTTTAAAGGACCAAATTCATATCTTGCTAAAGATTTAGGAAGATTTTTGAAATTTTTTACAGACTTTTTAAAAAATTTGTGTTTACCTTCGAATCGCATACACCACACATGAATAAGTGGACCAATCTTTTTTATACATCTTGGATAATGGATCATTAGGTGGTGTTTAGGAATTAGTTTTTTATCAGGGAACAAAGTTTTGAACATGTTATGGTGATCACAGATTAGATGTTTCAAATAGCATATCATGCCATCAGTAAGGACAGATGAAAAAACAATATCAACAATCTGCATCAAAAGAAGCAAAAAGTTCCAATATTTATTGTCCCTTTCAACTATGTCACCAAAGATGAGGGGAGTATTCCGGAGGGTACACCACGACTGAATAGCGTTTAAACCTAAGTGCTTGCTGCTGTCATCAATTTTTAACCCACTTGGTTTGTTTTTACGGTCCAGGTGACCATAATTAAAACTGTTTATCCTGTCAAGTAATGTATTCATAGAGATATACCCACTTTTAATCAGGTACTGAAAAACCAACTTAAGCTCATACTGTACGACCCCTTCCAACAAATCATGCATTATATCAACAGCATAGTTGTCACTGCTATGAAAATATTCCAATGAATTGAGCACACAATATTTTTTAACACCATAAATGGAAGGAAGAGCAGGATCTTCCCTAAGAGCATTACAATGTTCAACAAGAAGATCTCTAGAACGCAGAACGAGGCTAGGATTATTTTCAGTAAACACTGACTGAATGTCTTCTTTGCTTGTTAGACAGAACCTACACCAATGGGTTGCACTAAATGATTCAACAAAACCTAACAAGCTATTTAAAGCAAGATTATCACCTGTAACCTGAATTACAGTGCCAAACAATGGTTCTTTAAGGAAAGGAAGTTGGATTCCTTTAGTTTCTAAAATTTTTAAATCATCAATTAAAGGTTTAAGTATTTCTTCAAAACCATATTTTTTTAAATCTTCAGTGTAGAAAAGAATGCTAGATGTACATTCATCAACACAGAGTTTAATTTGGGCGGGAGGCTTTTTATGGTAAAATAAAAACAACCTAGTTTGTGGATGCTCTTTTTGGACCCCAATGGATTAGCCATTTCAAAGTCGTCATAATATAGCAAAATCTGTAAAGCATACTTCTGTTTTGAAAATAGAGGATGGTTTTGAAAATAGAATCCGTCACTTGTGTCAATGTATGTCCCACTTTTTCTGCATTTCTCTTGTAAGAAACCCTCCCTTATTTCACTATTTTTGAAAATTGAATTTAACGTGCCTAAAATTGGTATATATATGTATTTGTCTGTAACAGGAATTTGACTGTAAACACCTGTTTTTCTACTTCTGCGTGTATCCAATCTCACACCAAGAACAAATTCTTTAGGGTCAACTATTTCCCATTTTTCAGCATAATATTTTTCTCTTTTTTTCTCAGTATTAAGCTCAACTTTTTTGTAAATGTCAGATTTTTTATCTTCAGAAGAAAATATCTGAAACGCTGCTTCACGTGCTTGCATATGTACATCATTGACAACTTCCTCCGTTGAGGAAACTATTGTTTGGACTGTATTTTCAGATAGACCTGAAGCTTGTAGTTGGGCGACAATTGAGCCACACATTCCAACGAGCGGGTTTTGTGTAACATTTGCAGGAACCTGCTGCATTGATGCTGAAGTTGTTGGCTGATCAACAGCAATATCTTCAGAAGATTGATGTGTCATTTCCTGATTAGATTCAGACTGTCCACTAAACTGACAACTGTGTACAGTTTTAAGATGCTTTCTGAATCCACTGTATGTACAAAAAGATGAAACACATCCTAACTCCCCACATTTTAAACGCAAATTTTTTGCTGGGTATAAACCATGAAAGAACTTTAAATGCTTGCAAAAGATTTGAACAAGTTTTGTGGTGCATTTTACAAACAAAACACGAGAACATTCTCAGTCTGTTAACGGTGTTCTGACCTTAAATCTGGTGTCATGCTAACACTCTTGCAGAAGTCGTGCTCTCAGTTCCTTGACTCGTGGACTTTCCTTTGTGTTTCCAACATCAATGTTGTACACTGTGGTTTGGATAAATGTGTAGAAACTGGAGAGGGCTTCATCGTAGGAGATACTGAAGACAAAATGTGCTTTGAACAGCACATCAAATGCAGCCACTGATGTCAAGGCACTGCATGGGATTGGTTTCTGGTCCACCATGATGAAGAACCTCTGGATTTCTTTTCTTTGCTCCCCAACACAGAGTAGGAAGGGCTGCCTAACATCAACTTTCTCCAAAAATGTATTGAGACTGGCTCCTTCCTGCAGTTAAAGACAAAGATGTAATGCTTGAATATTTGCATTTTTTAAACAAAGAATAAGTAGCATACGACACCAACACACAGACATTGTTAATTTTGATATCTAGGATGCTAACGGAACACACCTTTACAAATCTTACAAGACGGTGAGCTGCCTGTGCTGAGCTGATTTTGGCTGATTTCTTGTGGCCTTTGGATGTAGGAGGCAAGAGATGCAGCAGCAGCAGAAGAGCTGATATATCACTGTCCCAGCCTTAAATAAAAAGTACTTTTTTAAAGTACCTATTGGTATAAACATATTTTCATCACAATTTTCTTTATCGTTTTTGAACAGATCTAAATTCTACGACTTTATTGACAGAAAAAGAGGAAAGATCTAACCAAGCCTAAATTAACAGAACCCCTGTAACAAATTCAGAAAGCTGCAACTGTTTAATAAACTGTCCATGTTTACCTGAGTAATCCTCAGCTTTGGGGTCAATAGATGCAAGTAACTCCTCTAGGTAGGAACTCGATGGAAGACGCTGGCTTGAAGCAATCACTTTGTTCTTGAAATAGGACGGCCACTTTGCCAGAAACCTTCCTGATACTTCATCCCCAAACATCATGGAAAAGTCCTGGTCGATCTTTGAAGAAACAAACAGGAAACTTAATAGGTAGGATTCAAATTTTCTATAATTTTTTAGAATAAACTATTGGATCTTACCAACTCTGGCGTGTCAAGGAAACGAGGGAAGACTTCAAAGACTGACAATGTTGCATCTTGGTCATGAATTAGCTTCTGTCTGTACTCAAAGGTGGCTCTCATCTTCTCTTTAATCACAGATTTATCTGTAGAGTGTCTTATTATAGAGAGAGCCTCTCTGCACTCCTCACCAAACAGCTGTCCATCTATTAACAGAGAATCTCTTTTGGTTCTTGGACTTTCCTGGTATTCAGGCCTTGAACGCAAATGAGTGCCAACATTGGTGTTTCGCTGGACCGTCTTCAGTCTCCAGGCAAGATAGCCAGAATTGGCGTCCGGATCATAATAATGTTCCTGCATTTAGATGAATAAACACACATGGACAGAGTCACAAATTATGAGCATGAGCGCTCTGGTTCTTAGCTTCTAGTTTAAGAAGAAGAGAAGCAAAAAACAGTTAATCAAAACTACACATAACTGTCGTTTTTGTTCCACAGAGGTAAGAGAATTCATGCCTGTGATTAATACAGATTAACTTGCTTGTTGTATTCAGCTGCATTAATGTTAGCCGTTAGCGGTCACAAGGTCAACAAACACACCAGTAAATAACATGGGGTTTAAAATCCTCAGTTTGCCAATGGAACACCTTTCTGGATTATAGAGGACTTCTGAGGAGAGCACTCGCCCTTCCATGGGGAGAACATGCAAATTTAAAGCTATCCAAAATTTGAACCACAACCTTTTTGTCGTAAAGCACTTTTATAGGTTAACTAAAGGCTGTATAGCATAATTCTCTCAAATGGTGGATTTCAGTTTTGTTTTGAATAGAGTCTGATTAAATATGTTCCCTTGTTTTCAGCTTTTCTGCTAAATTTAGATTGAATTAATTTAGATTTAATTTAACACACACAGACAGAAATGTGAAGGTATCTGCTGTAAATCTATGACGTAATTAACAGGATAAATGATCGGCTAGTTAGTTAGCATGTAGCCTTATATAAATAGCCTTCGAATGTAAAGCGACTGGCTGCTAAAGAGTCTGTTAATAAAAGACAAGTCCTGAATATTATTATTCCCATTCGACCCTAAAATACAATATCACCTGGCTGTCTGTTTACCGGCCAGCCAGCTGCCCGAATGGCGGCATGACAAGCAAAAGAGCTCTGCGGCAGAGCCAGTAGGAGCTATGACCGGTGGCTCGTATGGCAAAGCACCACAAGCCTAGGTATCATAAATCGTATTATATTTTTCATATATTTATTGAAACAGTAATAAATTGATCATTCTTGTTTTTCTTTTTCCTTTCTTGAATGAATGTGGGTCACAGAGACACGGAAGTTACCGCTAAAAGTCGGACGGAGAGCATATCCGTGTTTATGAATGACTTATGACGTGAATAATTATTGCGTTCGCACGAGTTAATCATTTCAGTCAGACAACTCTTGCAGTAAGAAATATTTATTTGACATTTTCCACATACTTTAGTTGGCATTCACATCTTTTGGTTTGGCATAAGGCTCCGTTCAATTCCATGAGAGATTTCCATAAAACTTTCGGGTAACAAAAACCCCCCTTACGGAGCCCACAGGTGGAAGCCGGGGAGGAGGGTGGGGCGAAGAATGAGCGCTGAAGGTAAGAAAGAGAATGAGCGCCTGCGCACCTGGCTTAAATAGGACGCTGAGCAGGTGCATTAATTGACTGAACCGCCCTAGGGTATTAGCTAAGAAACCCTGCTACGAGTCATCTGCCCGAAATACGATTATGAATCGTCATTTCGAGGGAACGCAATATTATCTTGTGGGAACCGAATACTATTTTGTGTGAACAAGATATTAATTTGTGGGAACAAGATATATTTTAATTTTTTAATGTTGTGGCGGCCGTGGTGCAGCGGTAGGGCGGTCGACCCATGATCGTAATATTGCAGGTTCGATTCCCGCCTTGCACGCCCATGTGTGGAAGTGTCCTTGGGCAAGACACTGAACCCCAACTTGCCTCTGGTGGGAGGTTGGCGCCAGTGTTCGGCAGCGGAGCCGCCATCAGTGTGTGAATGTGTGTGTGCATGGGTGAATGGAACTGTGACTGTAAAAGCGCTTTGGGCCTTTGAAAGAGGGTAGAAAGCGCTATATAAGTATACGCCATTTACCACGACATGGGCTACGTAGTAACAAGATTTCTGTCCTTTACAAACATTTTGTTTAAAGAACCATCTTAAAGAAATCTTATCTACTCGTTGACCAATTTAGTAAATTTAAATTTGTGAGTAATTTTGGACAATAACAATCTTTCCTACAAAGTTTTTTGTGGAGATGATTGTTTGTCACTCAGCTGTTCTTCTTTTCTGCTCTGTGCTGAAAGTCATTCATTCATTCATTTTCTTCCGTTAGTCTCTTTTGGGGTCACGGGCTGCTGGAGCCTATCCCAGCCACTTATGGGCAAAGGCAGGGGAAACCCTGGACAGGTCGCCAGTCTGTCGCAGTCATTTTTACTAAAGAATACTATTATGCAAGTCAAAGGAATATTGTACGTTATTGTGTTTATTCTGGTGCACATCCTTGGACTGCTTCTCATCAGCCATCTGAGTGTCTTTTCTGAAGCCACAGTGTGAGAAAAACAAAAATGCAAATGGAGCTTCAAGCATGAAATATGGACAAAAGCATGGATGAGACAAACTCTTAAAACATTTATGTGGCTGAGGATGACTGCACAGATGAGAAGCCGACTCTACACCTTGCATGACTTATAATAAAAACAATAAATGAGCCACTTTTTTCAGGCTCTCACAGATACAAATGTTGCTGAATGCTCTGCCTCAATGTCAACACGTAGTATAATCCTTGCATGTTCTGAAGGGAGCAGCCCTTAACTCCTCTTCATCTCTGAGGCTGCCTTGGCGCTGCTTGCTAAACCAATCAGCTACCTATGGATTCAACCCATTCATCATGAGCCGGTTGAGGAGATCCTGGGGTCTGGCAGAGGTGAGGAGGAAGCCCGTCTGTCCTATCTGAAAGTCTTGCTATCGTGCCGAAGTCCCAAACTACTTACTGATCAAGAATTCTGTCCCTTTTCCATTTAACCTCCCTGTCTTCGGTGCTCCCATCACATTATTTCAGACTTTGTTCAATCTAAAGGTGTGTGTTCATCACAGTATAGGGGGGAAAATAGTCTTGTTTTTGCAGATTGGAGATGAAACTGCAACTTCTCTGCTGCAAATCAGTTACTTACTAACCATGTAATGTGTGTAATAACATGGCTGTGTGCAGCTTTAAAGAATTTTTTTTGGATGGGGGATGTTAGGAACACTGATTCTGCCACACCTGGAAGTGAAAAAGTCATCTGCATTTCTTATTTAAACCTGCGATAAAATATGCATTTATATGTTTACGCGGTTCATCTCTTCTCTTCCTGACTCCAAGTGTTTTATATTTCCAAGAGTCCCGTCTTTCCTTTTCCTCCAACTCCTTCTTTTGCTGTGAGCCTGTTTCAAAGGACTCCAGATGGCTCAGGCTGCTTTTATTTGGGCCCAGCTGCATGCTTCCTCTGTTGATCTCTGTTCGTTGCTACATATCTGATTACCCGCGCACCTGCAGTGCTGGTTTCAACTCTCAGAAAGGTAGGCTTGAAAAAAGCTTCTACTCTTTTTCATACAGAAATAAGAAGGCATTTCAGACCTTACTGGTTTCATACACACACTCAGATGCTTCACATTTTCTGCACAGCAAGTTGATATTTATAAAACTGAGGTTGAAAACTGGCCGATCACTTTTCTTGCTCTGATGTTTTTGGTTTCACTAACAGCTATGAATGAAAAGCTCAGATGTGCCAATTACTGTTGTGGCTTTCTCAGAGATTTTATTCAATCTGAGGATTAGAACAGAAATACTTGTTGAATTTTAGCACAAAACTATGGAAGTTTTTCTGTTGCATAATTAAAAATAAAAGTCAAAACCAGAAATGCTTTTTCTTTTTCAAAATGAAGCTACATTTGTTGACTCAAAATTAAAATGAAAAAGCAATCAGCCAAACCGCTTTTTCTTCTTCAGTGCCGCTCATTCTGTCACTTCATTAAAATGATAAAGAAAATGTTATTTGACCAGTGACGTGAGGTCAGGTGAGGCAAGTGAGGCAGAGCCTCACCTGTCACCTGATAAAATAGAAAAAGGTAAATGAAGCAGTGACGATTTCTTTAAGACTGCACGGGAAGCTCGGCTTCCCTTATAATGTCACAAAATTAATGGTCAAATATGTACTGTTGTATTGTATTGTATTGACATTTTATTGACTAAAAATGCGTAAGAAAACGTTCATCTTAACCCTTGTGCTATCCTAGGCACTTTACCGTTGGGAGTTGGTTCATCTAGACCCACTAGACAGTGCTTTGAACCTTTTTTTTCCCAACGATTTGTTATCTTCACTGGTTCAATGGATTACATGAAATTTGTCCACCTTTATCCACCTTTGTTATGGTAGGGAGAACACGCCAAAGTAAGGGTGGGGTCAACTAAGATAGCACAAGGGTTAAAGACGAGTTGGTTCAGAATCAGTTACATATAGCAGGTCGGCTGACTCCATTTCCTTCTCATACATTCCAGCGTCACAGTGCATTTCCCTATAGAAACCCAGCATCCGTTGACTTCAATGGGGCTGCTTTGAACGGTTTTTTCAGCGCTTCGAAACTGGATGGTCATTGGATAAATGCTGCCATTATATCCCGGCCACGGACTCTCAGCGTCTCTGGGGGTGAATGGGGAGTGGGCTGCCCCGGACTCTGAGCTTCTGTGTGATAATTGGAGGGTCTGTGTGGAAAGACTGCGTCTCCTTTTGACTGACAGCAATTCTGTACTATAAGGATTCACTGAAGCTATTGGCGCTCAGTCCCATCGTGGACCAGAGCGTCGGCCTCACGCTGCTGGTCATCGTGGCCACGCTGGTCTGCGCTGCTCTTTATGCTGTCCGGTGAGTCTCCGGGAACAAACGGTAACACGACTCAGACAGAGCATCTGCGGCTCCAGCTGATACCGATTCAGAAGCTAATGGCAGCTACTAGCTTCAAATTCCTTTTTTGTTAATGTTTTTCACTTTTTTGTATTGGATCGTTGTGATCAATAAAGTTCTAGAAAAAAAACAAATAAAATACGGGGTAGTGTGCACAAGCCACCAGGGCAAACTACTATGCAGTTCAGAGTTGCCGCCTGTCTTTCTGTTCCTGTTGATGTCTGAGGACTAGAGGACAGTGACGTTGCACAGATTTACGCAGATCAATAAGCAAAAAATAGTCCTGCAGTTTTTAAGTTTATAATTTGTGTTTTGCCTGGTTCTTCTATCTATTGATCTTAGCATTGTTCTATGCTCTCTATTAATGAATGTTGGTTCTGTTTGTTTTTATGGTCTTGTCATTTAACTACCAGAAGTAGTTACCTCTCTGATTAATTTTTCAATGAATAAAATTCTCTCCAAAATATGAAAACTTTTATGCAATTTAGATAGTAATATTTTACTTCCGATAACAAAATGGGATGCAGATTTGAGCATCAGCATAGACGAAAGCTTTTGGTTAGAAATTTGCCAAAACACCTTCAAACTGACTAAAAGTCCAAATTTGCAGCTAATCCATTTCAAAACTCTTCACAGGATTTACTACACTGGACAGAGGATGTTCAAGACGGGTCTCAGTAACTCAGACATTTGTGAGCACTGTGATAGTAATCTACCCGATAGTTACATGCATGCACTGTGGCTCTGCACGCCTGTCCAGGCTCTCTGGCAGCAGGTATGATCTATCAGTCTGGATTAAGGTTCCAATCACGGCTTCACCGTCACTTTGCGTGCTTGGTGACATGAGTGCCATCGAGGTAGACGGAGGATTATTAAATATCATTTTCATAACTCTTTGTATTGCTAAAAAATCCATGTTAATGAATTGGAAAAACAAGAAAAATATAAATATAAGTCAATACAGAAATCTGCTTTTTGATCATATCAGCTTGGAAAAAATGTCAGCCCAAAGTTCAAGTAACTTCGAAAGAATTCAGTCTCTCTGGTCTCCCATAGCTAACTCCATGACTTAGAGGGTGGGGGGCCTGGTCATTGTGCTCCCTGCCTTTCTGTCGTGGTGCGGGGTGGGGGTCGGGGCCTCCGCTGCCTGGTGGGGGCTGGTGGGGACCCCATTTGTCGGGGGGTTGGGTCCGGTGCCTGGGCAGGGCGCTGCGTGGTCTTCTGGGCTCAGCAGTGGGGGGTGCGTGGTGGGGGGGTTGAGTGGTGGTCCAGCTTGGCTTGGGGGGGTGGTCTCTTTGCCCGCGCTGGGGGGGGTTGGCGGGGGGTCCTGCTCGGGGGGGTAGGTCTAGTGGCGCTGGATGGGCTGCTCATCTACACCTGGGGCTGGAATCAACCCTTCCCTGGCCCTGGGACGGGGCGGGGCAACCCTCTTGGGGCCCCCGGTCGCTCTGGGTGTCATCCACTGCAGCTGTGGTGGGGGGGCTTGTCGGCCCTGTCTTGTGGGGGGGGCTTTCTGGGGGGGGGGCACTATGGGTATGGGACCTTGGGGGTTTGACGGGTCGGAGTCTCCGCTGGTGGCAATCAGTGGTTGCCCCGGCCGGTTGGCTGCCTTGGTCCCGTCGAGGCCTGACCAGAGCTCTCCCAGGGCCTGCGCCTGGGGGTGGGGGCCTGGGCTTGCTACGGGGGGGCGGCGCTGTCTGGCTCCTCTCTCTCTGTGTGGGGTGGGTGGTGCTGGGCCTGGGGCGTCGGCGCCTCCGGGGATGGGACCCCGGGGCTGGGGGACCTGGGCCCCATGCTGGGGGGGGGGCTGTTTGACCACTGGGGGACAGTCTACCAGCTGTATTTTAACTACACCATAGACATTTAGGGACCCTTGGTGGGGAGGGTGAGGGGACATTACTGTGAGTAATCAGGAAATGTCCCCTCAGTGCCCTACCCACCAATTTTAACTGCACCCCCTTAGTACACACACCTTTTTTTACTCCTCAAAATATACATTCGAACACAAACACACACATGCACACACACATCCTTACAAACACACAAACACACATTTTGCAAGGAAGGTGGGACCTAGGTCCATCTGTTCCCTACCCCGTCCCTGGTGGGGGGTACTGGGCCCTTGGCAACGGTGGCCGTGTCCCCTGGGTGCCGGTTTCTTTTGCCCGGCGGTGCTCTCTCCGCGCAGGGGGGGGGGGTTCACATCACACCTGAGCTGGGGGGTGTCCGTATCCCTGTGGGGTGGGTTGTGATCCTTGCCCCCGGGTGCTGGGCCTCGCCAAATCTCCAATTGTGGCCGAGGCTGGTCGGGCCAGGTTTACAACAACCCTCGTGGGCCCCCCTTTTTCCCCGGGGTGCCCCCCTCCTGGGTGGGGTCGGCTGTCCCCTGCCTTGCTCCTTCCTGGACCCACACTTTAAAGGCACACTTTAACTCTGACAAAAATCCCGCGGCACACCAGCATCCCCCCCAAAATCACGATCATTTTTGTGATAATTGTGGCAGAAAAAGCTGGAAGTTGCAGCTGTTTTTTCTACGTTGTTTTGTTCACTTTTTCCACGGTCTGACACCGGATTCTGTGGAAAGCCACACCGCTAAAGACGAGCTTTAGCTGGTATTTTTGTTAGAAGTGAGAGACTTTATGAGCTACATTTGAACAAGGAAATTAAGACTTTAACCACTTCTGATTGGTCAGACTGATGACATGTGATCAAGGCTTCAAGAATGATTCGAGACAGTTAAAGGGGCGACTGTGCCGCAAACAGTTTTAGTTGCAGCTTAATCGCGGTACCGTCATTATTATCAAATTTTCTTGAATTGAATGAAATAAACACAAAGAAAAAATAATTTTATGATCTTTTATATTCCTAACTACTCAGTGTTTTATCAAGGCCTGTTTGGATGATCAAAAAGCTGATATCCTGAAGATGGAAAATGTTTTTAGATCAGTTAATGAGGGCAATTTCCCACGGCACACTTGACCATCTCCCACGGTGCACTAGTGTGCCGTGGCACACTGGTTGAAAAACACTGCTTTAGAAAGCCAACAGAAAGTTAAATGCCTGCTGATTTTTTTTCTAGAACATTAACTTATAGTAGATACTACTATAGATTCTAGTAGATATTATTAGTACAGTGTGTTTCAACCTTTTTTAGCCACGGCATACAAAAACCCTGCTGCACACCAGCATCCAAAAAAAAAAAAAAAAGGAGAAACTCATAGTCTGTATTGATGTACAGTCCCTCCACAATCTCACGTGCATTTTTGTGATAATTGTGGCAGAAAAAGCTGGAAGTTGCATCTGTTTTTTTCCAAAAGATGTAATAAAAGTTAAGTTAGAAGATTTAAGAACTGGTTGATGTGTTTGTTGTGGTTTCAAGACGTTCGACAAGAAAGACTCATTGTGCGCTGAGACGCTGTCACTTTAACCCAATGCATCATGGGAGATGTAGTGATGGCAGACAGACTCTTGTCTCTGAGCTTAATGGTTTTGTTCACTTGTTCCACGGTCTGATACCGGATTCTGTGGAAGCTATACCGCTAAAGACGAGCTTAAGCTGGTATTTTTGTTGGAACTGAGAGACTTTTATGAAATCGGAACAAGGAAGTGAAGACTTTGACCACTTCTGATTGGTCAGACTGATGACGTGTGATTAAGCCTTCAAGAATGATTGGTGGAGACAGTTAAAGGGGCGGGACTTTTCCGAAAACAGCTAAAGCTGCGGCTAAATCATGGTACCGTCATTCTGATCAAAATGTCTTTAATAAAATCAAATAAACACAAAGAAAAAAGTATTTTGTGATCTTTCATATTCCTAACCACTCAGTGTTTTATCAGGGTCTGTTCGGATGAACAAAGAGCTGAAATCCTGGAGATGGAAATGTTTTTGGATCAGTTAATGAGGGCAATTTTCCACGGCACTCTAGTGTTCTGCGGCACACTGGTTGAAAAACACTGCATTAATTCTAACTTCACCAGTTGGTCCAGAAACAGGTGGAGAACTTTTTGCTGAGTTCTGCCTGGTTTCACTGTCCCTCATCAGATGCTGTCTCATCTTTGTCTTCCTCGTTCTCTTCTGTCATCATGCTGCTTTGTCTCATCTTCCTCATCTTCCTCCTCCTCACTACTCCTCTGTTGCTCCCCTACCATCTCTTTTACTCCTGCTGTACTTTTCTTCCTAAAATAAGAATATATGTTGAATTTCTCTTCATTCTCTGTTGAGTTGACATACACAAGCATCAACTAATGATTATAGGTAACTCTGTGGAAACAGGACAAAAACACATCAAAATGTTGCGGTAACACAACAACCAGTGCTTAAATAGTGCCATAAAAATGAGTGGCGCATGTGACAGGGACATCCTTTTTTACTTATTAATAAAAAGTAATGGCACATCCACCACCGCTGATGCTGTGGCGTATTTGCACCAAGTATTTGCGAACAATACAAATCAGGTGATCTAAAGTACAGTAAACAGATTGTTAAAAGACCCACAGAAAATATTGAACAGGCATGACAAGAAATGTGGAGTTTTAGGTTGTGTGATTGTGTGCGTGCGCGCGCACGTGTGTGTACGTGCGTGCATGCGTGCTGAAACTGGTGCTTGCGCGATGCAGGTAGAGAGGGGGGAGAGCGCGTGTGAGGGTGTGGAGCGCATACACGCGCGGTCAGTCACCGTTTTGGACTTAAGGAAAAAATAATAAAGAAAGTTCCTCCTTAGTAACTGAGACTGGTTCTTTTGTCTGACTGGCCCAGAGGCTCTAAGGGTTCGAACGCAGAAGTGAACCCCGTGTATTATTCATAATCTGCGTCCAGCGGCTCGTCTGTAGATGTCTGTGTATTCAAAGGCAGCAGGGAGGGGAGGGGGTGTGGGCCCGTTTAGGTGATCAGAGCGACTTGCCTGCTTGCTGGCTGTGCATTTGGGATGAAACGCACAACTGATGCTACCACAGCTTATAGTGGCTAGTGGGGTGGCCAGGTGTCGGAGAGGGGTGGCCGTGTCCACCCCTGGCCACCCCCTGGTGGCGCCACTGCCTTCACAGAGGGCGCTAAATACGGTCATCATAGGTTGACACGATAGTCGGGGCGCTCCAGCGAAGTACAAGGATGAAAGAGCCGGACGCAGGTTATTGCGGGGATAGAGCAGGTTAAGCAAATGAATGGAAGAAGGTGGCCCGACGAAGAAATATTCAATAGTCTACATATTTTATTATTAGTCTGAACTATCTTTTATTTAGAAAAATCTTTTATGTTGCTAAATCAGTCCAGTACGAAGAAAAACATCAACAAAGGCTGTGTTAGACAATTTTATGATGTAGGGCAAAAATGAGCTTCCCCTCTCTGACAGACAGTGGCGGTTCTACACTAACTTGGTCCCTGGGCGAGTAACTCCACCAGTGCCCCCTCGGCACACATACAAAATTTGACATCCTTTTGTGTTCCCAATCTTTTATCTTTTTTTTTTACATAAATATGAATAAAAACAAACAGGAACATTAATCCAGAGTAACTCAAGTTAAACCTTAAATAACGTATAATATTTTGGTCTCCATAAAAAATATTCTGTCAAAATTATACAAATATGAAGATGCTGCAGAACAAAACAAAAAAAGACTGGAAATATTAATAATAAGAAATGACAAATCATGTCTTTCTGTTTTCTTTGCTCTCTTATCATTTTTTAGAGCTGGACTCCTGCATCATTTTTAGCAATAATTTCTTGGTGTGTGACGCCCTGTGTGTGTCTTTGTGAAACATATCAGAGGGATTACTCCAAAAATATTTGGCATTTCCCTAATTTTGTGCAACACAAACAGTAGAAATCCTCCAAAAAACCTTAATCCATGAAAAATGATCTATAGTTTATTAATGATATCATAAAGTGCAGCTGTTTTCCTGCATTGCCTGCTGTCTTCATGTCAAATACTGACACCAACTAAACGACAGAAAAGACATGTAATAAAAATATCTACAATATTTGGTAAATAATAAAATTATTAGCATGAACTGCTGAGTGATCCAACAGCACCTGATGATCCAGGTGTAGGCTGCGCTCCTCTGTCTCCGTCTCTGTGACGGGAGGCGCAGCTGCGGCCTACAGTTGACTGTTAGACTGAAAAAGACTCCCCATTACCTGTTAGTGTGATTCACCCAGCCACCGGTGAGTTGCGCCCCCCCTCTCGAATTTTTTGACTTATGTTCCAAAGACTACCGCAAAGAGGTGTGGGCGCAAGTATCTTGCAGCAGAGGGCGATGGTCACGTGCACGTCGGGTGTGCTGTGTCGAATTGTGGGGAATTGTGGGAAACAATCCCCATTGCCTGCTCTGGTGGAAATTGGGTTGAGCATGGGTTTTTCTTCTGCCTATTTCCTTTTCATGTGGCTGTTTTACGTTGTTTCATCTTTATTTTTTTTTATTTTTATTTTTTTTTTGCACCATAAGTGCGGAGGGGGGACAGGATGAAGAATTGGGTGCAATGTTTAGTATCAGATGTGACCAAATAATAGCACGACGTGCAGGCTGCTGCAGGCATGACCAAATAAAAGTTGAAGACCTGCACTGATTGAGCTTTTCCTAATGTGTAACGCCACGGGCACGGACAATGCCGCCCCCTACTGGGCGCCGCCCTGGGCCACCACCCACTTCACCTGTATCAAAAACCGCCACTGTTGACAGACCAGTAGCCGCCACTAAAATTAAGTAAATTTTATTTTCCACTGATCTGCGTTAAATATACATTTTCAGTCAACTCAACCCGTTTTCCACCGTTCCTGAGGTTAAAATAGCCAAATTTGAGTGTTGTGTGATCACAGACGGAGCTGAATCTCCGGGTGAGGCTCTGGAGCTGATGTGCCTCATTTCTGAAGGCAGGACTCAATGTTAACACAGACGTGCGGTGAAGCCCTGCTCAATGAGTTGTATCACTAGAGGAGACACGCCCGCTTGGGAAGCCTGGCCGACGCCATCTTGGTGAGGTCGACGACGCCCACATGCCAATGCTTTCTATTGCCTTTGGTGGCATCTAAGTAGCTTTTATATCATTTAGATTTATTCATATTTCTATATATTTATACATATAAATAAAAATATAATATATGTATATAATTTATATATATATATATATATATATATATATATATATATATATACACATACATCATTTGTTGCTGTTAAATAAGAAAAAAAAATAAGAGAAACAGTGAGCCTTATAAGCTCAAACTAATGAAAAATGCATTGTTGCAGGACTTTATAAATAAAAAAATTATTACAAAGAATTTTTAAGAATAATTTTTAAACATTTCAAAGTTTTAGACCTCTTTGACATGTAATTTAAATTATTTAGAAAAACCCACCAATAAGTCAGTAATAAAAATAAATAATAAAAATATATAAATCGATAATAATAATTAATTACAATATATAAATAAGTCAATAATCATAATTAAAATCTATTATTGTATTCTAATCTTAAATCTATGTTACTATAATTGCCTAGTCCTAGTATACTGTATACAGGTTTAACACAATAAAGTTTACATTTATGTCGACAGCAAATTATACGTACATCATGCCTATGTGTTGATAATGGTCCTGCAGCATCATGCATGTCAACATGTGTACGTTTAATGAAAACCCTGCAGCATTAAAATGAAAGAATTATAGTACTTACCTGTCAAATGATATACCTTCCTCCTTCATGGACTCATTTCTCTGATTTTGGCAGTTGAAACCCTCACAATGAAATGGCATTTTGCAAAAAATGTGTTCACATTCATGCACTGCAGCAGTAACTTGACCTCACCAAGATGGCGGTGCTCTCCTTCCATGAGGGATCACGTGACGTCTCCTCTAGTGATATAATTCATTGCAATGAATTATATCACTAGAGGAGACACGCCCGCTTTGGAAGCCTAGCCGGCTGTGGCGGAGCACGACGCCATGTTGGTGAGGTCGAGGGCACCCACTTGACAATGCTTTCTATAGCCTTTAGTGGCATTTAAGTTGCTTTTATATCATCTATATATATTTATATGTATTGTCAGGACCAGGGGCCTCATTTATAAAACTTTGCGTAGGATTTGCGTCAGAAGTGGCGTACGGATGAAACATAGGACGTGCGCACGCACATCCTACGCATCTTTCCCTTAATAAATCACAATTAATTCTAAATGCTGTGCAGCTTTTGCGGCTTCATGACACGCCCATAGTTGCCCATAAATAGTCAGTGAAACGCCCACAAATGAATATTCATTGATAGCGAAACCATGGCAAACACAGAGAGGAAATCAAAAAAACATAACTTCACTCAATGTGAAGTAGAAGTTATCGTTGGCGAGGTGGAAAAGAGGAGAAAAATGTTGTTTGGAGGGCACAGTGTGGGCACTACTAATGCCGAAAAGGCACGTGAGTGGCAAACGGTGGCAGACTGCCATGGGTGGGGGACAGGGGACACCGGAGCTGACCCCTCTTGTTGAGAGAGTGGCGGCAATTATTGGGGAATCCCTTTTACGTGGAGTGGTGACTGAGGGGGGAGGGGGGGGGGACACCGACGCGCCAGATGCACCGGGTGACACCCCCCCAAAAGCTCCAACAGGACGGCTGGAGGAAGTGGGAACCGGCTCGTAAGCCACTCGTCCTCGTTTGCCAGCAAGTCTTCTTGCTGTCTAAAGATGCGTTCACTCCCAATTCTTCCATTTGCCACATCTTCTAAGATCCAAGATCAGCCATTGTGCGTCATTACGCATTGTGATGGAGCATTTTATTTCCATCCATTTAATTGCATCTGACAAGCTACAGATGTCGGTAATAATCCATGTGGAAATGGGAAATTGTTCAGCGCAAATGTAATTTCTTGTTGCTTTCTGAATGGTTGAGACATACGCCATACATTGTTTTATCAAAAATAAAACAAACTAAAGGCATATGCATGAATACCATAATTCCGTAGCTTATGAAGAAATGTTTTACTATGAAAACAACTTTCCCCAGTGGACAATAAATACGTCTGTCTGTCTGTCTGTCTGTCTGATTCGCACGCATCTGGTGGCGCGTGCACACGCAGCGGCTCCTCTCTCCCCTACCTTCAGTGTTTTTGGCTTTTCTTTTGGCTTTATCTTTTTGGGTTTCAAAGATTTGTTTTTAAAAGAATGTATTTTTTAAGTCGTTTATTATTTTATATGCTGCTTGCACTGTGGGGTGAGAGGAAAGCAATTTCATCTGTGCTGTATGTCTTACAGATGCAGCATATTTGACAATAAAGCTGACTTTGACTTTGACTATATCTGCTCCGCCAGACGGACACATTGACGAGAATATTAGTTATGTACATTTCGTTCTGTTAACTATATTAAGAGGATGAATTGCATAACATGCCAATATTGCAGAACATTTTTCACTTTTCTTTTTGTAAATGTGTTCATTTGAATTTCTGTTGTAATTTGTGTTTGATTTTTATTGATTGTTTCACTGCTGATCGATCAAACGGGTGTTTGTGTAGGCTGTTCATTGTGAGACTTGCTTTGTGAAGTCTTCATGTTATGAGAGGCAGTATTGTCACTTTCACGTGTTTCTTCCATCTGCCAACAGTGTTCCGTTTCTCATTTCACCCGTTTTTGTGCGTACGCCTGGGTCAGAGCTTGCGTGAAGGACCGCACATTTTCCCATCAGGTTTGCTTTTTATGAATATCAACTATTGCGTAGAGAGTGGCGTACGCCTTCTTTTGTGCCTACGCAACGTTTATAAATGAGGCCCCAGGTCTTGAGGACCACCAAAATATGACAGACCCAGGAGTAAGAACTTCAGAGTTTATTTGAGGACCAGATCAGCCAGGATGATGGCTGAAACTTGACACCAGAGGGCGCTGAGGCAGACTTCTGGGTGATGAGGTATGAGAGGAGGAGGGGAACGGAGCAGAGTCCAGAGCTGGTCTAGGAATGAGGAAGTCCGTGAACACAGAGTTTGTAGATGAGGAATGTCTTACTGCTTGGTATCTTGAGAGAGGACTTGGCAGTGAGAAAATGGAGGTTGCAGGCAGGTAAGTTGATTGTTGAAAGCTTGGGCGGGCGGGGTCGGGCAGGCAGGCAGGCAGGCAGGCAGGCAGGCAGGCAGGCAGGCAGGCAGGCAGGCAGGCAGGCAGGCAGGCAATCTGAGAGCGTGGAGCAAAAGGCAGGCTTGCAGACAGACTGAAAACACAGAGCAAGTGTAAGCTGGGAATCAGGCAGAAGACTTGACGTTCCAGCAGTGAGTGGAACTGCATGGCAGCAATATATACTCAGGTGAACAGGTGGAGTGAATCAGAGGTGACGAGCAGCAGCTGGGGGGGCAGGGCAGCTGCTGTCATGATATATATATATATGTATATATATATATAAAAAAAAAAAAAACGCCCCTCTCACCCTCCGCGGGTGGTTTCTCCTCCAAGCTCGGGTCCTCTACCAGAGGCCTGGGAGCTTGAGGGTCCTGCGCAGTATCTTAGCTGTTCCTAGCACTGCGCTTTTCTGGACTGAGAGGTCTGAGGTCTTTCCAGGTATCTGTTGTAGCCACTCCTCCAGCTTGGGGGTTACTGCCCCGAGTGCTCCAATTACCACAGGCACCACCTTCACCTTCACTTTCCAGACTTTCTCCAGTTCTTCTCTGAGTTCCTGGTATTTCTCCAGTTTCTCATGTTCCTTCTTCCTGATGTTCCCATCGCTTGGCACTGCCACATCCACCACAACGGCTTTCCTCTGTTCTTTATCCACCGCTACGCTACAAGTAATCCAACCCAGAGAGGGATATATATATATATATATATATATATATATATATATATATATATATATATATATATACAAACACACACACACACACACACACATCATTTGTTGTTGTTAAACAAGACAAACAGTCAGCCTTCAAAGTTCAAACTTTAATTAATAATGCATTGTTGCAGAACTAAATAAAGAAAATGTGCAAAGAAATGTTAAAAATAAATTCTAAACATTTAAACATTTTTGAACTCTTTGACGTGTAATAAAATTATTCATAGAATTCCAACAATACCCCAAAAATAATAATAAAAATAATAAATCAATAATAATAAGTTAAAAACAATAATAAATAAACAAGTCAACAATAATATATAATAATAATCTGTCAAAAATGATAATAAATAATAATACATTAATCAAATATATAATAATAATAACAATAATAATAATTAATAATAAGTCAGCAAAAGATTTACCCTAAAAAAAAACAATAGATTTACATCCCCAAAAATAAATAAATAAAAGAATAGACTTAACCTACTGATTCATTTGAGTAATCAGTTTCGTGTATTTCTGCCTAATGTAAATTTTTCTGCTTTGAGAGTTGTGCAGTTTGGCAACATGACTTTGTCTTAAACAAAAATAACTTTGAACAAGAAACTCCAACAAATCAAAGTAATGATTGTCAATGCCATATTGGCTGTCAGTGATGTGAACCTGTAAATTTAAAGCATTGAGAGCACCAAACTCCGACTTGTACACGTTGATGATCACCTGCACAGGGCACATGTGCCTTGCTGAATGGAAATTCTGGGACTGCCTGATGGCTTTCTCTGCCCCTACCAGGATATCCATAACACCTTGAGATGGTATAACAAGCCCCCCGTTGTCTTAGCTTCAGCAGGTGATACATTTCATTTCGCTGGAAATTTGCAGGGTGCGACACCTAACAGTCCCTACACGCATCACACGTGACCTGAGACATGACCTTCCTAACTACAAAACCAGCAATATAGGCTACAATATTGACCAAAAATTCCAAATGCAAAGGAAGGACCCATTTGCTGTAGTCATGTTCAAACACTGTAGATTCTTCCACAAAAGGTGATGGAGCATCCAGGTTGGATTTCGATGTCTTGGAAACTGTCAGCCACATTGTGTTGTCCTGACTGGCGATGTTGCCTCTTGTACCAGTTTCACCCCGCTGTGAACCAAAAGCTGCCGGAATGTGGCATTGAACTGCCTACATGTTGGGTTATTATTCCAGCCACCTGCAAAAATATAATACTTCATCAAAATACAATACAACTGATTCTTATAAATTCTGCAACAACTGAACTGAACGAAAGTGAGAGCATTTTACACATAATCCACTCCACCGTGCTAGAAGTAATTGTTGATGGAACTCTCCACACTGCCATGAACCAGCCTTCACTGCGATTAGTAATAACTGATGCAGTCAGAAGACAATAACTGTGATGTTTACATAGTTGCATGAACTGCAGGGCCCAAATCACACATCTCAAGAGACTCCCTCACACACCAAATTGAACAACTTAAAAATGTAACCCTTGTACCTACCCTCCGAATGGCACTGAAGAAAAGTTCTAGGTGATCCTGGCTGAGTTTATATGTGAGGAGAAAACTTTGCCTTTGTAGGACTTCAGGCACCAAAGCCAACAAACTTTCGATGTTTATGAGAAAACCCAAAACACTCATAAATCTGAAATACAAATATTAAATAAGATGACCAACAATGAATCAGTTTCAAAAAAGCAGTTTCTTTTAATTAAGGATTGTATATGCAGTGTTCCTAATTCATGAACAGTATTCTTTTTCGGAGGAAGATAATCATAATAAAGAAACAACAGCATGAATTAATAAAAAATGAATTAATTGCAGATCAGGAAGTCAGATTACCTGCGCGAGGAATGCACCGGAGTTCCTTCCAGGGCTTTCAATGACAACAAGAAAAGACGGATTTCCTGAAGTTTCGTCTTGATATCTTCCCAATTTTTTTCACTAATGGGTTTTTTGTAGCCAGGCCACTTCAAATTTCTTGAATTGAAGATGTCAAATAAAGTATCAAACATCTGCAAATAAACAAAGCAATTATGGTAATGTTTTATAATGGAAATCTTTGTAGACAATTCTCTATTCGTGACCAGGATATTTCAAAATTACCTCAATGAAAGTTGCTGTTGCAATGCAGTCAGCATCGCTGAAATTTTAAAGCCCCAAAGTGTTTGCCAGCCGAAGAGCTTTGGCAGTAGAACTGCTCAGGAGTTGTGCTGCTAGGTTTACTTTCATCTTCTGTGTCTTGAAGTTAAAATGATCTCGCGTCAACTTATTCCCAGCTCGAAGTCCACAATCATCCTGCCATAGATAAGGATAATTAATGAACAATCATACAATATTCAACGAACCAAACAGCAAGACCCCTGTGTTGTGCTTTAAAGATGTTTTTTTTTAATTTTCAAAGTTCTCTTAAAATGTATACTAGGCAAAACCAACAAAGCAAAAAATTTCAACCTGATTCACATTATATGAAATATACTAACCTGAAGCTTCTAGAGATCTTTAATATGTTGCCAGCACACCCTTTCTTCATCTGAATGCACAACCTGGTAGTTTTCCAACATATTTCGAACTACCTTCATCATATGGCAGGCATCAAAAAACACATGAATCCTGTCCGCTTGCTGGATCAACAAAAGAAGTTTTCAAACTTTGTGGGTCAAGACTGCATCCCAAAATTCGACACATAGCAACATTGCTGGCATGCCCATCCATTGTCAATCCTATTGCTCTCATTCAAGTTTCATTCATAAGATGAAGCAGATGACGAACAAGCTGGGCCTGTGCCGAGGCACTTAGGGTTCTTGTAAAGAAGTGACCTAATGGCATTTCCATGATCCATGCAGTCCAACAGCCATAAACACGAGGGCTTCTTTGGCATCATCTTCCAAGTGGCTCCACGAAACCAACCATTCTTTTGTTAGCATTGTCATCCTCAATTTGGTGTTGACTGCCATTGCATCAAGGGTGATGTTACAGAGAGTGTAGTTTTTCGGATCTTTTTCATGCAATTCTTTCAAGGTCCCAAAGACATCCTTATTAAAACCTGGTGAACCGTCCACATTTTCAAGCCATCTATGGAGACCAAAAAAAGAAAATAAATTGACAACTTTTTTCACCAATTTGTATGAAACATTATTTACAGTCAGGATGATAAAGGGAAATATAAAAATTTATATTTGTAATGTTTTGAAGAACTGTTCTGAAGATGTACAAGGTGAAGAGAGCGCAGTTACACTGGAGTATGAACATTTTATTTCACAATAATACATAACAAAATCAAAACAGAAAACTCACTGCAGAACAGAAAAAAGCCCTTCTAATTATACAAAGTGTTCTTGGATGAGGCAGGGGTATACACTTTTCATCTCGCAAATAATCATAAGCTTTCAGACTATAGAAATGCAGTGTGAGGGCAAAATCACGTTGTTCTTCACTGTATTCCTGCACTGGCTTTTGGAGAAGTTCCACAGAAAAGTCTGTAAAAATTATTTAAATGAGCTACATGTAAAGGTCCTCCCCAGTGAAAAAATAAATATTCAAAAATACAGGCCTTTCAAATGACTAATGGTTTGCGCTGGACACAATCAGGGACAAGAACTTAGTTTTGCTTGCAATTCACTTGTCAACATGTTTTTTTCACTGAGCTCTTGCAAAAGGCAATCACAGGTTACCCTTGCTCGTTTTTCTCTCCTCCGAACATTTCTCAGTTGTTCTTCTAAATGTTCTCTCTGGGAGTTGAGTCGATCCAACCGATTCTTCATTTCAGCAGCATCAGGCAAGTCATATGTGTGATCCTGCAAATTAAGATGAGTCGATTTTATCTAATTCGTTATTTAAAGACAGGACTGACGGTTGGACAGAAAATTAATTTCAATAGAGAACAACTTAATCAATGCAATAAGTGTGCACATATACAACATATCATCATTGATATTACAGCCTCAGAATATAACAAAATTAAAATAATATTCACATTTATTGAAGTAGACAGATTATGATCTTCATCTGAAATCGGTGATTGTTGCACTTCTGTTGCATTGGCAGTCTCTGTAGAACGTCTGCTGTTTTTGGTTGTTCTTTTCAACTGTTTTATGGTGTCAACCTGCAAGATGGATACATTCCTTTAAACAATAAATACCTAATAATATAATTAATGGATTGGGCCCGAGGACAGATATCATTAATGCCAGAGCAGAAGGCCAAGAGCCCAACCCATTAATCACCAGTAATGCCTGACAACAAAGATTTTATTGTATAATTAATACAAGGTAATGCCCACAAACCCTGATGTTGTTTGAAGAAGGTAATACAATGTTTATGGTGACCATTATCACTAATTATTTTTGCTCACCTGTAAATGACTTGGAAAATCAAACACAGATGGTATGGTGCCAACTTTCAAGCAAACAGTCTGGCCAGTCTTGTCAAAATCTGTTTCCAAAAAATGTTTAGAGCATAGCCAGACTGTCTTGCTTGTTGGCAACCACAGAGATCCATCTGGGTTAGCTCTTTTTATAGCTAATGCCCATTTTTTCCTTAACTCAGAATCCATTGGAAATCTGCAAGAAATGTTCAGTCACTGAGTCAGAAATGTATAAATCTGTATAATAATAGCCAAGTACTGGTATACTGTATATAGGTTTTCAAAAAAGGTTTACATTTATGTCGACAGCAAATTATACATACTGTAGCGACCTGGGGGTTAGCCCTGCCTTCAGCCCCAAAGGCTCATGGGAAGTGGGGAGGTTTAGGTGAAACCTTGAGTCAGAGGGCTGGAAGCTGAAGTGACCCTCCATGCTGTTTGGGCTGTATGTGTACTTGGAATAAACGGACTATTGGCTGAAACGGAAATACTGTCTGGCTTGCTGATTCTTCCTGCCTGAGACTGACCGGGGTTGTGCGGTGTATGGGGCACGGTCAGTTCTCCAAAGAAGCCTCTTCATGAGCAGTTTGGCTTCAGCTACCCCGCTCAAGTGACGGTCCGGCTGGATCGTTACATTGGTGTCAGAAGTGGGATGCTTAGCCGCTGCTACACCATGGAGAGCATCGCCATGGAGGGGGAGATGGAGCAGCTAATCCTGGTGGCAGTCTGGGACAAGGGAGGAGTAAGGGCGATAACACCACCCTGATGGATCGAGCGCCCGCCGCCATCCGCAGCCTGGCCCTGCCCGGCACCAGCATTAGAACATACGGACCAGACTGTGATAACGGTGCACAGCCCAGCTGAACCTTCACGACGCAATGGCTCAACACCGCTGGAACCACACCTGGCTCAGGTCAACCTAGCGACCGGCCAGGAGGGCTGGACGCCGAAGGAGACTCGTCACACACCCAGGCCTGGCGTTGGAGAGCGCCACACTCCAGGCACTGCTGGACCTCCCACCTGCGGAGCTGCGAGACCTGTCAGCGTGGACAGCAGAGCTTCGCTTTGGGGAGGAGGATTCAACGTAACGGACCCTACAGCAGCTGGAGTCTCGTTGCCGTAGCGACGACCACGAATGCCCGGGATACTTGGGGACCTACGCTGCTGGTGTGCAGCTCTTCGCTTGAAGAGAGTCTGCTCCCCCATGGTGACGTGCACCCTGATGGCGGTGCTTCCACGGAGGTGGGGACTGATTCTCCTGGCTGGGCACATACTGGCATGGGACTGTGTCAGTGACGGATGTGCTAACCCAGCCGGTTAAGAGGACTGTACCATGGAACCCAGGATTGTGCGGAGGAGTCTTCAGCCAGTGTGTTCCTGTGTTTTGCTAATTGTGTTGTGTTGTTCAGTTCTACAGTTATGTGAGGGTTGTGGGGACACTAACCCTCTTAGGTGGGGCAGTGTAGCGACCTGGGGGTTAGCCCTGCCTTCAGCCCCAAAGGCTCATGGGAAGTGGGGAGGTTTAGGTGAAACCTTGAGTCAGAGGGCTGGAAGCTGAAGTGACCATCCATGCTGTTTGGGCTGTGTGTGTGCTTGGAATAAACAGGCTATAGGCTGAAACGGAAATACTGTCTGCCTTGCTGATTATTCCTGCCTGAGACTGACCGGGGTCGTGCGGTGTATGGGGCACGGTCAGTTCTCCAAAGAAGCCTCTTCATGAGCAGTTTGGCTTCAGCTACCCCGCTCAAGTGACGGTCTGGCTGGGTCGTTACAATACATCATGTAGCATGTTGATCATGCTAGCCCTGCAGTATGAACATCATGCATGCCAAAATCTGTACTATTAATGATGCCCCTGCAGCTTTAAATTTAAAAAAAAATTATTTACCTGTGAAATGTTATGCCTTCCTCTTTTGTAGATTCATTTCTACAATTTATGCAGTTAAAACCCGCACAATGAGCTGGTATTTTGGAAAAAATATGTTTACATCCATTCACCAAAGCAGTATCTTGACCTCACCAAGATGGCGGTACTCTCCTCCCATGAGGAATCACGTGATGTCTCCTCTAGTGATATAACTCATTGACTCATTGGCCTTGTAGAAAGGGCTTCAGGTGAGGCATGCCTCACCAGCAGGGGCAGATGTGAGCTGACAGCTGCTTTGTAGCTACACAGGTGCTGTAGAAAAAGACTAAGAACATCTTTCTCCATTGAGAGGAGAAGCTCATATAAAATAAAGGAAAATTAGGAAAACTTTTCCAACAGATCATAGAGATTTTTGTGGAGAAGGATCAACACATGGACTCAAAAACTAAGGCCAAACACGTTTTTCAATGTTTTTTAAAAATAACATGGGAGTAAGTGGTTAAATATGTAAGTAAAATAATTTATTTCATTTTTATGATCATTTTTACAGACATTTGATGAGACTGATTAAAGCACCAGGATTTGAAGTTAGAAAAATACCAGAAATACTTACTGAGGGTCAAAATGAACACATCTGTACACTTTAATTTGTTTACAGTATATGAATAATTTAGAGTGTTCTATCCATCTATAAAAGAAATATTTTCTGTAGGACAAATATGATCTGGTGTGTATTTTTAAGCTGTTAGCTGCCGTTGGATGAATGCTGAAATGTTCAGTTCTTTAATTGTAAATGTGACTCCAGAGGAGTCAGTGCCTCACCAACTATCAACCACACCACACGTCACTGTATTTGACATTTCATTTTCAAAAAGTTCTCTAGTAAATGTGTTGCAAAATTCAATTAAAAATATCTAATTTGATCATTAAAATGGATTAACAGAAATTCTTTTTCATTTTCACAATGTAACTGCATCAAATGACTCAAAAATAAAATTAAATGTCAGTCCTTTAAAATGCTTTTTCATTTTCTTCTTCAACATTGCTTATTCCGTGACATAAGGGGATTGCATTTTCGTTTTAACATCCACTGCCCAAAAAGTGTAGCAAAGCTCAATACCAGTCAGCATTTCCAGGAGGGGGGCGGGGCGATGATGTCAGTGCTCACTCAGTGTGGCTACACGCTCTGTGTGAGCCAAGCATCTCTCCGATCAGTGCAGCCAGAGTCTTCGTGTTTGGGGGAAGGGGAATCTGAAAAGGAAAATGCAATCCCCTCTTTGTATTTTCATTTTCACATTCACCCTGCAAAATGTGTTGCATAAATCAATTCCAGTCAGCATTTCCAGTGGGGAGGCAGGACAATGACGTCAGTGCTCACTGTTCTTCTGCACTCTTCGCCCTCCAGCCAGTGTTGCTAGATTGGGGGGTTTTGGTTCCATATTTGCAGGTAAAAATGGGTTTAGGCAGGTAGGCATAATTTGGGGGATGTTAAGGTCGGCCCGGCGATTTTTATTTTCTCATGAAAATATATTAGCGGAGCTGGTGGCTGTTGGAGCTCCGTGAACGCACCAGGCCAAGTGTGGGAGCTACCAGCTAATGCTGTCACTCTGTATTTTTAGTTATTTATGACAGTTTTTTAAAAACTATTTACTTATTTCATTAAATATCTGTGGCAGTTTCTCCTGTCCAAAACTTCACACAGGAACTCAAACATACACATGCATCATATGCTCAGGGACCAAGTTAATGCTGGTTGGGTGGTTGCACACATTCAACTATTAAAACATCCAAGCAAGTTCCCTGGTGATAATGACAAACTGACATACACCATCAACTCTCTTATTATGTCAAGTGGTTTGTCTGGTTGTATTATGTTTGTTTACTAGGGATGGCCCGTTTGACACAGACACTCTGGCACTTAGTTCACCTTCATGAAACAGAGTGGTTTGGCACAATGTTTCGGGCCGTGTGTCAACTAGCGCAGATCACGTGGTTGATGACGTATCAAGCGCTAAGTATCGTTTGGGCAAACCCCGGTTCAGATGTCACTTGTGTTTGAACAGTTGGGCGTGCTATTCTCTAGAAATACAAATGAATCCCGAACGTTTCCTGACAAGTTCTATTGTTTCCCCTGAATTAGAATCAGCGTCAGTTCATTGCACTTTACCATGATTCCTGGTAAAAAAAAAAAGTACTGTGGCTCAGAATCGTTTCAACTCGGTTTCTCCTAATAAGACAATACAAGAAGGAGTGCTACCGCAGGTCATTCCTCCCCACAGCAGCAGACTGTACAACACTGTTTTTCAACCAGTGTACCGTGGGAGATGGTCAGGTGCACCGTGGGAAATTGCCCTCATTAACTGATCTGAAAACATTTCCCATCTCCAGGATTTCAGCTCTGTGTTCATCCAAACAAGCCCTGATAAAACACTGAGTAGTTAGGAATATGAAAGATCATAAAATACTTTTTGTTTGTGTTTATTTTATTTTATTAAAGACATTTTGATCAGAATGACGGTACTGCGATTTAGCTGCAGCTTCGGCTGTATTTAGGAAAAGTCCTGCCCCTTTAACTGTCTCCACCAATCATTCTTGGGGGGCTTAATCACATGTCATCAGTCTGACCAATCAGAAGTGGTTAAAGTCTTAACTTCCTTGTCCCGATTTAGCTCGTAAAGTCGCTCAGTTCTAACAAAAATACCAGCCAAAGCTCGTCTTTAGCGGATTAGCTTTCCACAGAATCCGGTGTCAGACCGTGGAACAAGTGAACAAAACAACGAAGCTCAGAAAAGCGATCTCCGGCCGTTTTATGCACTACATCTCCCATGATGCATTGGGGTAAAGCGACAGCGCACAAGGAGATCTGTTGTTAAACGTCTTATAACCAACGAACACACCTCAAACTGTTTTTAAATCTTCTAACTTAACTTTTATTACATCTTTTATAAAAAAAACAGCTGCAGCTTCCAGCTTTTTCTGCCACAATCATCTAAAAAATGCACGTGAGATTGTGGAGGGACTGTAGATCAATACAGACTATGAGTTTCTCCTTTTTTTTTTGGATGCTGGTGTACCGCGGGATTTTTTTTTAGGTTAAAGTGTGCCGTGGCTCAAAAAAGGTTGAAAAACACTGCTGTACAACACTGTGTTAAAGTGACACTTTGCAGTCCCTCGGGTGTTTTGGTGTTTTTTTTATTTTTTTTTATTCACTCATTTTACTTATTTTGTAAACTTTTGTTGCCGTTGTTTTTCAGTAGTGTTTTTTATTCTTCTACAGTTGCTTCTGCTGTGTATTTTTACTTAGTCATTTTCTGTTTGCTGTTTGTACTTCTGAATGTCATCTTTTGCTGCTGGAGATAAAATAATATCCCCATTGTAGGATGAATAAAGTTTTATCTTATCTTATCTTAATACACTAAGAACGTTATTTATAAAGAAAACACTTCTACCAATATATGACGGCAAGAAGTATTCTGTGTTGTTTCAAAGCCCTGATTGATTGCTTCATTTTCCCAGCACAATTACATGAACCCTGTAAAAGCTTAATGGGGCTTCTATTCCCACCCCTTTTGTTTATTATGTTGGTATGTTTTGCTGACTTTTCAGCGAACCTTTTTAGTTTCCCTTCCTGGGTCAAAGGACCCAAACTCTGGGTTTGGTGGGCTTTTGTAGGGCCTGACCAAAATTCAATCATTAGGCTAAAGTGGAACCACCTGGCCAAGAGGAGGGGCCATGTACACGTGAAATTTGGCTCATGATTGAGGAGTATGTGTTTTAGAACTTGTGCTGAAGTCTCTGTTGGTTACCTGCTGTAAAAAATAGAATCACAAGCATTTTCATCCACACAAACCTCTGGAGTGTTTTTTCGCTTTTGGACCTGTCGGTCGCACTCTGAACTGGAGCATGACAATTTTGTTTCCTGATAAGGGTATCTGGAGTTGTTTTGTCTGTGAGTATCATCGCAGCCTCCACCAGGGGGGTATTCCAGGAAGCATGTTTAAACTATTCAGACTTTAACCCTGAACTCTGGCTGAAATCCGCCTGAACTTGTTTACTCTGGGTATGTCAGTTCCAAAAGACCGGATATGAGTTAGTGTAATTACGCTCGACTTGGTAACCCTGGGTTAATGCGCGTCATGTACATAAAGACATTCTCAATGGATCGCCGATTTCCGGAGTCACCATGGAAACGTGTGGTGAAAAAAAGAGAGCCCTTTACTTAAGTGAGACGGAGTCTGAGATTTTAATGACGGCGTATGAAGATTGTAAGACCATCAAAAGAGTAACACGGCTGCATCATCAAAAGAAAGAGTTTCAGCTTGGAGAAAAAGAACAAAGTAAACGCACAAGTTTCTGATCTTATTTCCATTTTCCTTGTGACACATATATCTACATATATTAGGGTTGTCACGATTCTCCAAATCCTCGATTCGATTGCATTTTCGATTCTAAGGTCACGGTTCGATTCGATTCTCACATTTTTATATTTATTCTTTTTTTAAGCACAAATTGTCATTTTTCAAACTAGACTTTAATGCAATATAATAAATGACCTTTGTTTGCAATATACCACACTACATGGTCACATTTAAAACTTTTATTAACAACATAATTTAACAATAACTTGTATCTTTAGTCAATTGAAAACTTAAAATAAACTGCCATCCAGTTTCTCTTTTGTAAGTGCAGTCTTCTTTAAAAAAGATGACATTCAAGCTCACAACAAAACAAACAAATACAATAAAACAGACATGTTCATAGTCTCTGAACAATTAAGTGTCGTAAACTATTTGATGCAGAGAAAAATAATTAAATCAATAAATAATATTAAATGTAAATTTATCTGAAACATTAACACAGCAGCACCATTATATTTAACGTTTTTAGTCTGAAGAAATAGGTAAAAAACATGGTGCTGATTTGGTTTCTAAATGATGATTGTTTATTTATGATGTCATAAAGTGCAGCTGTTTTCCTGCATTACCTGCTGTCTTCATGTTAAATGCTGACATCAACTAAACAGGCAGACAAAGAATATGGAAAATAAAGACACGTCACCAAAATGTCTACAATAGTTCATAAAGAATGACATTTTTAGCATGAGCTGAGGAATCTAAAGGCACGTGATGATCCTGATCTGGGCAGCTCTCCGCGTAAGCGGAGCCCACCACCCCTCCCCTTTCATTCTCTCTCACACGGGAGCAGCGTGTGACAGGAGACGGGAGCGCCACCTGCAGGGACGGAGGTTTACTGTTTCTGGCTGTTACAAACTCTGTGATATAAGACAGTGGTCCCCAACCTTTTTGTCACCGCGGACCGGTACAACGCAAGGCACATTTACCGCGGACCGGTCGGGGGGGGGGGGGGGGGGGGGGGGGGGGGGGGGGGTTGAGGTGCAGCGCTGCAGCGCAAGACACATTTACCGCGGACCGGGGGTGGTATTTTCTCTTTAGTAATAATAATAATTTTACCCTTGTCACGGCAACTTTCTAAAGAAGTTTGTTTTTTGCTCATTTTGGTTGTTTGGGTTTCATTTTAGTGGGGTTTATCACCTGATGTTTGGTGTCGCGACTTTGACGTGCGTTAAGTGTGACAGATGTAACAGAGAGAATCCGGTCACTTTTCAAAATAAAACGTTTTTGTCGGAAAAAAAAACAATAAAAAGGAAATTATTTTTTCTTTCTTTGCGTCCCGGTGCCAAAATTTCCCGCGGCCCGGGACGGCTCCGCGGCCCGGTGCCAAGTGTCCCGCGGCCCGGTACCGGTCCGCGGCCCGGTGGTTGGGGACCACTGATATAAGAGATAATAAGTGCGGAAGAGGATTAGGGCCATGGAGAAAAAAAATAAAAGGTCACAGAAAATTCTGACTTTAAAGTCAAAATTCTGACTTTAATCTCAGAATTCTGACTTTATTCTCAGAATTATTCGCTTCTGGCGGATGTGAGCCACATCCTTCAGCACTGCAGAGTCCGAGGAGCTGCAGAAGAGAAACCAACAAAATGGACGTCTTTAAGTTTCTTTTTGGATACTCAAAGCTTACCGGAGGAGGTCATTTCGCTAATGGAAGAACAGAAGGTAGGTAAAAAAAAAGAAATTGTTTTAAACTGGATCTTGCAAATGAAAGGGCAGCAGGCTATGCTAGCATTTTGCATCAGCGATGCAGGGCTTTTTCATAGCTCAGTCTAACTGTCTAGATAGCAGTCTAGATATGTTTAGTACCCCCATTGTCGTGCCCGTTCGTGCTGTGTGTGTTTTATGCATAATGACCCACCAATCTTTTTACATTCCAACACACAATAACATTCAGTTTTCCGCCTTCTCGTCACGTGACACGTTCCCTCTTTTTATTATCTCATTGCCAAAATAACACTCTTCAAACGACGGTCCCTTGTCAATGAATCATACCCTTTCATAACATTTAATACAATACAGTTTTTGTTATTCTGTATCTGCGCGAGTTTAAATAAAGTTCAGGTGGTGGAAATCACGTGACACCCCAGAGAAGCTGTGCGTATCCACCGCCATCGCGGTTTCTTCTTCGTCGAACAGAGAATCACAGCAATGTGTTTACTGTCTTCAAAGCACATTAGCACCCACATTAGCGGAGCTATCGACACCTCTACAAACTTTACAGGGTACAGTTTATTATTTTTTTTACAGGGCGGGGTTTTTGTTTTTTTTGGGCGGGGGTTTTTAAAGCACAGAGAAGCTTGAACGTTACGTCATTATCTACGTACTTCTGCAAAATCAGATGATTGACTCTTTTGTAGTCTACTATTTTCTCTCTGCTGCATTTTCATAGTCCGTTTGGATTCACCTGATTAACCACATTTGTAGAATTTTACTGGGCTTATAAATGGCCATAAATTACATTTATGTCAAACGTTTGGACACAGAGAGAAAGAGGCTCCATCTATCACTTTTTTATTTATGCTTCTGAAATGACTATTGGACTTGTTTTTTTCCTTTATGTTCCCTGTGACATCAAATAAAACGAATTTATTATTTTTTAAACTAATATATTTTTCTTTTGTGCAGATTGACAGTGGTGTCATCGCTTTGGAGGATCCAGAAATTGCCCTTCACATCCCTGACTGTGGAGTCAGCTACACGTCATGCAGAAAAGAAGTCCTGTTGCTGAGATTTCTTCCCATCAGACGCTAGACTCTACATTGCCTCTTAGACACTGGAATCTTATTCATGTTATTATTTTTAAGCACATTTATTTTGTTTTTTTTATTTATCTGTAGTTTTTATTGGAGCTATGGTAACAAAATAATTTAACTGCTATGGAATTAATAAAGTTTTATTTCATTCTGTTCTATTTTATACCTTTTATCTAACTTTAGTTTTTTGTTTGGTGCTATCACTGCTGTCAAGTGATCTTGATTTTTTATTCATTTTGTCTTTTTTTTTAATTTATATGTGCAGTAGTACATATCTGAGAAAACCTGCAGATAACTGACACATATTTTCCTTCTAATTTGACTTTATTTCTTATTTTTTATTCATCTTCTGAACCCGTTTTGCCCCTTTTGGGCTGATAGGGCTGCTGGAGCTTGTCCCTGCGTCTTATTTCTTCTGTGAAATTTAAAGAAATATGTATAATAAAACTCATTTTTTCTCATTATTTTGCTACTTACTCTTGATTTTCAGTATTTCTATAACAGATGCATCAAATGATAGTAACCTAAGATCAGAAGTATTAAATCAACCACATTTTCATTATGATTCATTTGTATCCTTTTGAAATATTCAGTCGCTTGCATTACATGTGTTTGTTCTGCCCTTGTAAATAATGTTGGCAACTCTTGTTTAACTCACCCATATGGTAACAAAGGTGTTATGGTTCCAATAAATTCATACAAAAACATTTCAGAAGAAAAACCTTTATTCAAACATTTTTATAGAAACATTACAGTTTATAATTTATAACATAGCAACTATTTATCATTGTTAAGTTATGCATATTATAATAGGGAAGGGATTAAATAAGTTTGCTTCTTCCTTTCCCGTTTCAAGCATTAACTGTTTAGTTTGTCTGATGAAAAGTGAGATACAAGGATGTATACTCACAGATTGTGACTTATTTTTGTTTATTTATATATGTGCTGTTCCTGTGTTGAAGGAAGCATGTTGTAATTGACCATGCTATAAACAATAAACTCAAATTAATATTGTTTCTAGTACCTGCTTCTAACTTAGAATGGTCTATTTTTAAAATAAACTTCTCACAGCTGCACAATGACGTACTGGTTACTGGCGTGCCTCATAGCAAGAGGGCCTTGGTTAAAATCCCAAAAGGGTCCTTTCTGTGTGGAGTTAGCATGTTCTGCATGAGTGGGTTTTCTGCAGCTTCTTCCATCAGTCCAAAAAAACTTGCTTCATTATAGTTGATTAATGTTAAATGTGTGAATGGTGATTGTGTGTGTTGCTTGTCTCTGTCCCAGAACTGCATCCTCCTCCAAAGCGATGACATCACGGTCAATCTGAAGAAAAGAAAAATGAATTAATAATAATCATTTTTAAAAAGTAAAGGAGTTTTACTTGAAGTCACAGTAAAAATATAAGAAAATAACTATCTTCTTTGTCTTAAAATTAAGTCTTGGCATGTGGAGGTCCATCTTTTTTTTCAAGAAAGATTTCAAATCCAGATGCCAAGACTCAATTTCAAGACTTCACCTGGATAAATGAGAACTTTACTAACATGGAGCTTCCATATTGCTGTGTGCAAACCTGTGACAACATTTGATACCTGGGAGAAATCAGATGCATCCAGATAGACTGTGAAAATGCATTCTTAGAAAATCCTGATCTACATTGACTCAATTATCTGATTTATTTTGGAGAACGACCTGATGACGTTACACCAAAACTGTCCCTAACTCTCAAAACTACACCTGTCAAAATATTAAAGCATATTCTCTGTAAACATTGTAGCAGAATTGATAGACGTGATGTTAGCTTCGCTAATGTGGCTGTTAAAAATAATCAACACATGGCTGTTTTTTCTGTCTGTACCCTGAGGAAGAGATGACGGTTGCCTTGGATTGCGTATCCAGTCACATGACTCCGACGTGTCATGTGACTTCCGCAACCTGCGCCTCCTTTACACTCATGCAAATGTAAAAGAAGCACATCTGCGTGGTTTGGTATTAAATGTTGTGAAAATAGATACTTATTAAACGGGGCACCGTCCTGCATGTCAGCCAATGAGACGATAAAAAGATATAAAATGACGTGACAGAACGCCTGAGAGCTAAATATTGTAATGGCAAAATGAAGATCGGTGGCCATTACAGTCACCCATGCTTACAAAAACACAACAATCTGTCGGATAAAAAACAAGTCCAGTAGTATGTTTCAGAACGTGAAACGTCTTAAATATCCAGAAATGAGATGATCAGTTAGTTGAATGTAACAGGCTGCATGATGCAAACAAAGCTGCAGTGAGTGCGCAGAAATGCACAACTAGAAACTCCGCGAGACTCTGTCAGTCACAGATGATGTTAACTTTGATATTTCAACAACATAGTATGTACGTTCGTTTTAAAAGACGTTTTACAGCCACAAAATGCTAGCATAGTCTGTCGCCGTTTCGTTCAAAAATTAAAAATCTCTTTTTACTCACCTTCTGTTGTGCTGTTGGCACAGTGGCTCCTCTGGTAAACTTCAAGCACGCAACAATTTTCGTTTCGTTCCACTCGGCATGTATGACTCCACAGTGCTGCTAAAGCTAACTGAAGGAAGTAGCTCACAGGCCTCCGTAGTTCTGAGATTAAAGTCAGAATTCTGAGATTAAATTCAGAATTCTGAGATTAAAGTCAGAATTCTGAGATTAAAGTCAGAATTTTTTGTGACCTTTTATTTTTTTTCTCCATGGCCCTAATCCTCTTCCGTAAATAAGAAACAAACAGTGGATCAGATTTTTTACCAAGCACTGAGCTGCTGTCACCGCCGACCCCCGTTAAATTTGCGCACTTTTGCCAGCTTTGCCTAAGACCGCTGCTACTACGCGCGCCCCCCCGGCATCGCATCTGGGCGCGCCCCACTATTTAAAAAACACTGGTTTAACAGATAAATAAATAAATCTATGTTTTTGTGGTGCCTGCGGAGATGCTCTGCCATGTTAGTCATGCTGCCAGTGAGAGAATACGGCACGTGTGCATAGCACAGCTTGCAAACAGTAGTTTTTTTTTTTTCGACAATGCGAACGTTTTCAACATAACTCACTGGAAATCCAAAATACTTCCACACCAGCGTCTTCAGTGAAAGAGGAGGGGATTCGAGTTCTGTCAATGGGTCTCTTGCAGTTACCATGCTATCTTTTGAGCGACTGTTAGAGGAGGTTGACTCACAGCACTTCAACACAAGTGTTTTTTTCCGCTTGGCAAGTAACCGGACGCAACATGGGGGCGTGGCCGCGTGAGCGACGATTCCATTTTTTAATTCAAAGGTCGAGACTGTGACTTAATTTCGATCGATTTCGATTTAAAATCAAAATTGTGACACCCCTAATATTTAAATAACTTATGACATTTTGCCAACTTAAATGAATTACTTCAATTGTTAACAAGTAATTGAGTTAATTTATTTAACCTAATTTCTTACGCCTATAAAACTCAATAAGTGTTTATACAACTCAAATTTACATATTTATTTCACTAAATGTCATATTACTCCAATTCAATAAATCTTTTTCCATCTTAATTAATTATAATTCTTGAACTCTCATATGTCTAAGTTTGAGCCGGCAGATATACTCATTTTTATAACAATAAAAAGAACAAAACAATATGCACACTAGATAAACAGACATTTAGGAATGTTTCAACATTATCATTACGTTCATGAACTGAAGCGGTGTTATATAAACTCATCATCTTCTCCCTCCCTCTCACTCATGGTGCAGAGACATCAACATAGTAGGACAAAAATAACTCAGCAAAACACAGTAAAACAGCTAAACAACTAAACATATTTGGTCAAAAACCCACACTTTAACCTAAATCCGTTCAAACAGGCAAAGGGAATGGTATCCCACAATCCCTTACGGTGCCAATCTAACAAGTTACACCTACTTAATTGAATTAATTTGATTGAAAGTAAAATAACTGTCTGATATCTACTTGTTATTCTTAAACTGACTTAAAAAAAGATTTTTAATGATCTTAACTGAAGCAAATAATTAAGTTAGATCAAAGTAAAAAAGTTTATCTTTAAACATCCATATGTGGTCTTATCACCCTCTCACGGTGGAAAAAGTATTATCGGAGCTTCTTCATCCACTGAATCATCTTCGAATGGACACGCCATGCTGCTGCACCTCTCTGAAAACAAACTGACCTTCAACTAAACCTGCTCCAGACCAGGTTATGTTCAGAGCATGAGTTGCTATGGCAACTTGACATACTCTGAAACATACCTCCATTTCTGGAACTGAAAGCTGAGGTTATCAACTTCCTTAGCCTCAAACTTACCGTGGGAGCTAGCATAACCTGCTTTCTGGAATACCCCCCTGAAAGCTTAAACGATTGAACACGAGCACAGATGGGGATGCACTTGAACGACAAAGACAGAGTATATATAAACATATTAAAGCAAGTGATGGAGATGAAGAGCAGATGCTGCATTCATCTACTTGCTGTTAAATCCATTAGTGGGCTCCTCTCGCAGCGTGAATGCACGCTGAGACGAAATTGGTATTGTTCTACAGTCACAACTTTCTGTTTTAAATATTTATAGAAGGGACTGGGTGAGGTGATAAAGAGCAGGGGTGCATTGACTATAGCACTGAAGTATTTATATTCAGAATGTTTCAGCGGGCAATCGTTGGAATTATCAAGATAAAAACATTTTAATGCTTTTCTACACCTGAAAGGAATACAGACAAGAAAAAAGGAGGATTCTGGAAACTTTCAGTTTTCCCATGGCAGGATTCTGTCTTTACGTGCAGTAATGATGCAGTAAAACATTGTGTGTTTGTCCCACTCTTAATTGTATTGTGTGTTACTAGGTGAAGAATTAAATGCTAAGTTCCCTTTCACAGCAACACTTTGCCTCCACTCACTTTACATAATAGCAATTTAGTCACAATCTTTGGTCCAAGCTGAAATGAGAATGTACAATAAGAAATGGTGCATAAATCAGGGGGGTGTTCCAGAAAGCAGGTTCTGCTAGTTCCCACGGTAAGTTTGAGGCCAAGGAAGTTGATAACCTCAGCTTTCGGTTCCAGAAATGGAGGTATGTTTCAGGGTATATCAAGTTGCCATAGCAACTCATGCTCTGAACATAACCTGGTCTGGAGCAGGTTTAGCTGAAGGTTAGTTTGTTTTCAGAGAGGTGATGCAGCATGGCGTGTCCATTTGAAGAGCACATAGTAGACCAAGAAGTCAGGATAATATGGGGTTTTTTCCACCGTGAGAGGGTGATAAGACCACATATTGATGTTTTTTCGTTTCCAAATGATTATTTACTGGAGCGTTATCGTTTTTCTAGAGACTCCTTAATTTATTTAACTAATCTTTAGAAGCCGTTCATATCGAACGTGACACATCGGGGAGCAGCCCTGAGGACCGAGAACATTTTATGCATCGCCCTTCGTTTTTTTGCGACTGGGAGTTTTTTATACAGCGTGGGTGATGCTGAACATGTGGGAAAGGCAACTGTGTGTCGGGCAGTTCGGACAGCCTGTCTGGCACTCAAACGCCTCCTGGGATATTTTGTGCAGTTCCCTGGCCATAAACCACTGAGGGTCATTAAAAAGGAATTCCACAGAATAGCAGGTTTGTCCGTTAATTTTATTTGACACAGTAACACACTGCTTTATCAATACATCCATAATTTTTCAGTCACAATCATACTTATTATATATCCTCCTATTTCAGGGTTCCCAAATGTGATTGGGTACATGGATGGAACTCACATTCCTGTTAAATCTCCTTCAGTCAATGAAGGAGATTATGTTAATAGGAAGTCCATGCATAGCATCAATGTGCAGGTAGTATATGGCAGTTGTATCATAATTCCTATCATCCTTTCTTCATACTGATCACTGTTCCCCACTATCTAGGTAATATGTGATGTCACCCACCTCGTCACATATTTAGAGTCATCATTGTGTCCCAAATTCCAGGGTATAAATTGCTTTACATTCCTTATACAATGCCATGCATTTAATGTGATGTAAATTATACAATAGAACTGCCATTATGGGACATTTCAATGGCTACTTACTGGGGGACAGGGGGTATCCTTGCCTACCATTTCTGATGACCCCCTACCCTGAACCTCAGCCTGGACCACAGGCACATTTTAACCTGGCACACAGCAGAACACGGGCCAGGGTGGAGATGACCATAGGAATCCCGAAAGCTCGATTTCATTGCCTACGTGGGCTCAGGGTCACACCAGAGAGGGCATGTGACAACATAGCTGCATGTGCCGTACTGCAAAACATTGCCACCATGAGAGGTGAGGGCCCCCCCCACCGCTTGAGGAAGACGGCCCAGAGGATGCCCCATTGGACCATGTTGACCAAAGAGATGGCAGGGTGTTACGGGACATGATCAGCTTACATTACATCCAATAAAAAAAAAAAAAACATGACTCATAGGCTTATATTTTTTATTTCTTTATTTGCTGTAATGAAATAAAGTGACTTTATTGCTTAATTGTCCATTCAACAATTAACAGATTAAATATTCACAAATGTGTCTCACCTTCAGCTGATGCTCCAGCAATTCTAGTTCAAGGTCACATTTACGTATTTTACGCTGTAAATAGACCTTGTACAGCTCTTTTGCAGGCCACTACAAAGACAAAGTAATTCCACATGATTGGCATTTGACGTTTGCAATACAAACCAAATATTGACATGAGATGATTTATCTGCAGAAATGTTCTTACACTGCCAAGGTTCATGGCGGAGCTGCATTGACCCGCATCTGCTGCAACATCCCCAGCAATACTCTGAAATTGCAATGACATTATGTATCTCATTTAAAACATGAATTAACAGGGTGACGGGACATCACATACCTCAATGGGTCTAGGTCTCTCAATATCTGTTACAGCAGATGCAGTCTCTTCATTCTCATCCTGCAGTGTAATTATGTAAAGATGCTTGACCTACCAAACAGACAACTAAGGATCTAACAACATTAATCACTTACAATTACGACAGACTGTGGTGATGCAGAAGGCTCTATCAGTATGTACTGACCATCGGCATCTGCAATACAATAAAACCAGTCAGATACTCCATTTATATTCTCAAACAAACACCTAATAAAGGAGAATCAGTATACATTAGACATCATATGCTGTAATATTGAATAAAATATACCATTGAAATTCATAACACATAAAAGTAATGCTTTCTAAATGTGTTTGTTAAATGGTAAGTGTATATTTGATGTATTCAATTCTGATGTACAGTAAAATCATCATTCGTCATGACTTATAATGTGATATACCTACATTTAACTAAGCCACTTATGTTTGTGGCCACGTCTGATAAGGTGCCCCCTGGAATCCCTTCCATGACTGGTCGCCCTTTATTGAGGGCCAGTGCCAGCTCCTCAGCCGGGGTGAGGGAAGGTGGAGGTGGACCCCCGCCTGTTTGATGGGCCTCACCCTTTTTTCTGTTGGCTACATAACCACATTACATGGAATATTGTATTTCATGACAATACTGTGCGTTGGTATCTTGACATCAATATTTTACCTTGTCGGAGAATGTTCTTATGCTTAATTTTGACTTGCGTCAAGGTCCTCCTCGATTTGGAGGTATTACAGCTGATAACAGAGGAACTACAAATCATTCATTTCTCTTAGATATATATGCAAACTCCTTCTCATCTCCCCATCAGCAGTTTGCATCGCTATGACAATGGAAATAAGATGAAATGATTATACTCACGCATTCACTCTATCGGTTATTTTTTGCCAGCCAGCCATTCTCTCCTTCGCTGATGCAGCTGTATTACTTTTTTTTAGTGATAATATGCTTAAAATCCTTGTAAGCTGTCATCAAAATCTCCAACTCCGTCTCGCTAAGGTAAAGGGCTCTCTTTTTTTCGCCACTCGTTTCCATTTTGATGGTCTTATAATCTTCATACGCCGTCATTTAAATCTCAGACTCCGTCTCGCTGAAGTGTAGCGCTCACTTTTATTTACCACACGTTTCCATGGTGACTCCGGAAATCAGCGATCCATTGAGAATGTCTTTATGTACATGACATGCACGTGCATTAACCCAGGGTTACCAAGTCGAGCGTAATTACACTAACTCATATCCGGTCTTTTGGAACTGACATACCCAGAGTAAGCAAGTTCAGGCGGATTTCAGCCAGAGTTCAGGGTTAAAGTCAGGCTAGTTTAAACATGCTTCCTGGAATACCCCCTGATGAGCTTCTTTGGTAGTATTTGCTGTAGGGATGGACAACTTCTGTGTTAGCAGATTATTAGATCAAAAGACAAATATCCTCATCTGCAAATACTAACATTTCTGACAATAGGTATCACCATACCATAATGGTATGTGTCAGGGTTTTAAGATCGCGTTTAACGCAGGTTCTCAAAAACACTTTTAGGATATGGTGTTTACATAGGACTGTTGCTATCCGATACAATCGCATGTACTTACAGCTGAAAAAGACTTGGTGTGAAATATCGAAGCGGTTCAAATCTTGCGAATCATGCTCCAGGATTTTTCTTTCACAGCTCCAAACCGATTCATTAAGGCAGACAATTGAGCCTGATTTAATAGTTAACGTTTAATGGCTACCAGTTTGTACGTAGAGCCCGAAAACAGACTAAAAATGTGCTTAGCTATGCGTGAACGCTAGTGTTTGGTACATGGAAGCCTAAAACACATATACGCACGTTTACAAAGACTTTTCTTTCAAAGTGGTGCCATTAATGCGTGTTGCCATAGCCAGTATGAACATACATAGCATAACAGCATGGCTGTGGTGCATCAGTAGAGCGGTTGGCCTCTGACGGGAGGGTTGCAGGTTTGGTTCTTGCTCTGTGTGCCAATGTATCGAATTGTCCTTAGGGCAGTGCTTCTCAATTATTTTTTGTAAAGCCCTACCTAGGAAAAAGAAAATGTTTTGCGGCCACCTCTCACACTAACGGTGACGATAAGTAAGATCATTATCTATAAAAACTGTATAAGTATACCTAAAATTGTATCTTTTAACATTAACACAAGAAAAAGCAGTATGAATCAACTTTCAACAAATATTTATTTTGCCACACAGAAACTGTTATTTCAGTCAGACAACTCTTGCAGAAGAATATTTATTTCACAACATCTTTAGGTTTTCACAACATCTTTAGGTTGGCAATCACAATTTGATTAACAACTTCGTTTTGGCATAAGGCTCCGTTCAATTCCTTGAGACAATTATTTTTTCCATACACTTTTGGGTAACAAAACCCCCCCGTAACGGAGCCCACAGGTGGAAGCCGGGGAGGAGGGAGGGGCAAAGAATTAGCGCTGAAGGTAAGAGAGAATGAACAATTGTACACCTGACTTAAATAGGACGCTAAGCAGGTGAGTTAATTGACTGACCCGCCCTAGGGGAGTAACCTGTACTTCTGCAGAGTGTGTTTACCCGGTACCATTGACCGTTTGGTCGCTCCCTTCGAGAACCACTCTACGAAGGGAACATTCTATCTAGTGTATCTGCTATGTGTTTACCCGGTACCATTGACCGTTTGGTCGCTCCCTTCGAGAACCACTCTACGAAGGGAACATACTATCTAGTGTATCTGCTATGTGTTTACCCGGTACCATTGACCGTTGGGCCGCTCCCGTTCACCAGGGGAGCATACTATCTGAAGAGAGAGGGAAGAATGAAGGGGAGCCAACAGATTCCACAACCTGATTCAATTTTAACACCAATGCAGGCAATACTCATTCGCGGCTTCCACCTGGCTTAACATATTCATCATTTAAACCAGACTTATTTTTCTTTGAGCTGGTAATATTTTATCAGAATTTAATCTAACATATCTATGAAAAGCGGAGGAGGACCACCTTCCCATTGCTTTTAGCGGAGATGATGGCACATGAAGAGCAGCAGTCACAGCAGCGCCTATTCTCAGGGAGTGCAGGGTGTAAAGGTCTGACGGAAGACCACAGGACTAGTAGACGTCTTTGCAGCACCAGATCAAGGAATGCAGGGGTGACATCATTCGCCGGAAACGGAGAGCAGACAGGGAAGTAGGGGTTCGCCGGCTCAGGATGCAATGCATAGATAAAGAAAAAGCATAATTAGTCTCGGCAAAGAATATAGAAATAACCCAGAAACCGCTCAGTTTTAAATTCTTGATATAAATGGAATAACAGTGCTTTTAAAGAACAATTCTGAGAAGTGAAATTTAGTAGGTAATTAGGTAAAATCCCTTTATGGATTCATCGCACCATAAAACCGCCAGAATCACAATTTCCAGCAAAGAATTGATAGAGAAATATAGAACCTGCAAGAAATCTTATCAATTTTATGTACACCAATGTAAGAAAAGTAACCTTTGACAATTCCAGAGGGACGCACCTTCAGAAGTTCATCGAGGAGCAGGCGATGAAAGGGTAACCAAAGACCAAGAATATTTGTAGATGAGGCAGGTCAACATCCCACGTAGCAATGGATCGGAGTTCGGCCGGTTATGATATCAGTGGTCCTCAAATAGGTGGACAACAAAACACAGACTATTGAAGTTTTAATTAGCCAAGGGCGCCTGGATACTGCAAAAGAAGAATTTCAGATCCACGAGGGATCGTAGGTTTAAGTATTTTAGCTAGACTGAACCTTAGCATTTAGAGGCGGAGAATAACAAGCCTCTAAAGGAGATGCCTCTAGCCGAGTGACATCTGCTTAAGCAGGGCAGATAGGAGACTAATGGACACAAGATTTAACTCTTGAACTAAGCTTGAGAGAGTGTAAGTGATAATTCTCCGGTCAGGGTTAAAATTGCTCATGGTATTATTAAACACTACCCAGTCAACCGATGACACATAAGATTATCATTTCACATAGAAACAGCCTCAATATAATCCCATGGCTGAATTCTCTAACCACACGATCCCATTAGAGCTGTGAATTCAGGCAGCCGGACAAACACAAACCACTCTTCATTAATCTTTCCCCCCAAAACCAGAAGGCGCAGCCTCAGAAGAACAAGTGGGGGGAGCCGGAAGACACGGCAGTCATTACCATAATAAAACCACTCCAAGCATAGAGAGGGAAAGATCAAACGCAAAACAGGAAAATCCAGAACTGGAACATGTGGCCCAGGAGCAAGCTACCCAGAACAAGAACACAAGACGAACAGATTACCGTGGGACCAAAGCCACTGCAAATTTCAGGTGGCCCAATCATTGACAAATCATAGCCAACCAAAGAAAGAATAAATAGTACACTGCACAAAGCTAGAGATGACATAATGGGGAGCGGCAAGCATCAAAGAACCATCCAGATCCATAGAAGGAAAATAAATCCGGATGGGTGGAGGACCATACAGTATAGACAACGTGGAAACCCAGATTCGAAACGAAGTTGTTCCACAGAAATTCAAAAGACCAGGGATACAGAGGAAATGTGGCCACCGAGAAATCATCAATAAGGCGCAAAATGAAGGGGACCGATCGACCACAATATCCATTGCAGGGCCTCTGATAATAAGCCAACAGTATGAGGACTGCCACGACAGCTGAAAGGTAACCGACAAACACTTCGAGCGCCAACTGAATGCCAAGACGCCACCGAGAGGCATAGAGGCAGAACAGTGAGAACATCGGCAATAACAGTCATCCTCAGCCTTAAATCGCGGTTGGAAGAAAATCGTGGAGACAGCATGGGTAGCTGAAGAAATATATATTAATCCTGAAGGCGCACGGGGAACCAGGCCACTGATGCCCAGAAGAGGAACTGCGAGGCGCTAAGGTCCAGAGCAAGTCACGTCAACCTGAACACTGCCTAGGGGCCACACTCAGTGGCGGCTTTGAAAACGAAGCCCCGGAAGAATCCATCACATAGCCCCTCCAAACCAAACTAGAGAGAGAACAACAAATTAACTGTCAAGCCGAGAAAACAAGGCCGCGACGAGACTAACACACTCACCAATGTGACCGACACAAGTCCCTGAAGCCAGGGCAGGATCCACTGGGGTACACAGAGCGGGGTAAAACAGGCGGAGCAGAACCAGATGCAGAACGTGCGGGGGCAACGAACGAGGATCGCTGAATGAATAAAATGAGCCATAGACGCTGCATAAGAGAGACCTATCATAGGGAAAATGTCCACACAGCAGAGACGGGTCCAAGAGACACTGATTCACATTCCGACCAACCAGCAGCTACAACAACGGAGAAAATAAACAGAAGAACCAAAAGTATGCTTTTAATATATATATTAGCGTTTAAAAGTGAACATATATATATAATATATATATTAAAAGTATGCTTTTTATATATATATTAGCATTTAAAAGTGAACGTATATATATAATATATATATATATATTAAAAGTATGCTTTTAATATATATATATTAGCGTTTAAAAGTGACCGTCATATTCTCAGATAATAATTTTTATTTTCCTTTAAAGTTTTTTTAAGCCCTGCTACACCCACTGAAGGAAATACGTTTAGAATGGAAGGCTGATAGGAAAATTCTAATGACTGAGCATTCTACTGGTATTTAAACGCAGCAGTTACGGACGAATTTGTGAGACGTGAAAACAGTCTCACGGTAGATCCGTGTAACTTTGGCTTCGTGTGTGCGTAACAAGGGATTTGTGCGTGTTTTTTAAAGATGTGTGTGTGTAAGTAGTTTCAAGCTGTTGTAATCTTAATTTGTGCATACGTAAATTGCATTTTGTATTTTTTTCATTTTATATTTTTTTAACTTATACACATGTGAGTAACAAATCACGCACAAATCCAAATTTATGCACAAATCCTAATTTACGCACGCACAAAGCAAGAATATGCATACACACATATACACAAATCCTAATTTACTCACAAATCAAGAATTACGCACGCACAAATCCGACTGAGTCTAATTTCTCTCCATATCTTTTAGATTAAAGTTCAGAAAGGTTCATCCTGTGTTGTTCAAAGATGTTTGCTGGGGAATGAAAACCTCCTACCAGTTCTGAATTCAGAATGTTTCTTTGGCCAAAAGATGGCCAAAGAAGAAAAAAAATGTTTTCCCAGCAAAGACAGGTTAGGAATAAAAAAGCAAAAAATAAAATATTAAACCACCATTAAACAAAGATACCATAACTTGATCTAATTTTTCACCCTGTTTTTTTTAACTTTCGTTTTTCTCCTCTTTCCACAAACTTACAAGCAAATGCTCTGTGGTAAATACTGAGGCAATTCGGTTGGCTGTCACGAGTCATGAGGGTCACGTCAGCAGTAACTGAGTGCTTTTTCAAAATAAAAGTTTGCAATTTTGTTTTTTTCCCAAACAGTTTTAAACAAAACAAAATACAATGATGTAAATGTAAACATTTTTATTTTCATTTATTTATCTTATTTTTTTTAGTATTTTTTTTTTTTAATAAAGGGTCATTTTTAATAGGGCTTTTCTCTTCTGAGTTACATATAGTTGGAGTGGGACTTTAAAGAGGGTCGAAAAGGCTCACCTGCCTTGATTCACATATGAAGTGCCATCACATTTCTAACCCATAGAGTTCAATACGATGTTGGTCCACCTTTTGCAACTAACAGCTTCTGTGAAGGCTCCCCACAAGGTAGAAGAGTTTGTTTTTAGGAATTTTTGACCACTCTTCCAGAAGCACATTGGTGAGGTCGCAGACTGGTGCTGGTGGAAAAGGCCTGGCTCTCAGTCCTCACTCTAATTCATCCCAAAGGTGTTCTATTGAGTTCCAGCTTTAAAGGCCAGTCCAGTTGATCCACACCAGACTCTGTCATCCATGTCTTTATGGGCGTTGCTTTGTGCACAGTCATTTTGGAAGAGAAGGGGGCTCAAAACTGTTCTCACAAGGTTAGGAACATGGAATTGTCCAGAATGTTTATGTATCCTGAAGCATTTGTGGCCCCGAGGGACACTTTCTTGCAATGGAGGCGCACAAAGCAGGAGATGGAGGAATCAAGGTTAAAATATAATTTATTTGATGGGCACCACAGACACCCGTCCACTGGGCTGAGGACCTTTTTCACTAGGAGAGGTGGAGGCTCCCAGATTAAAAAAAAAAAAAAAAAGTTAAAATACGAGATTTTATCTCGTAAATTTAGGAGATAAAAACTCGTAAATTTAGGAGATAAAAAGTCGTAAATTTATGAGAAAAAAACTCATATGTTCCCAATGTTTTTTTTTGTTTGTTTTTTTTGCTGAATATCTGAATTAAATTATTATATTTCTTTTACAAAAAGATTTTTGTATGTTTAGTCTGTTTTAATGTTATAAAGTTTTTTTTACACACTTCATGCTTTGTTGTTGTTTGTGGTAAATACTGTCCTCACTTTAGATGAGGTGCTGCAAAACAATTAATAAACTTAACAAAGTTAATTACTACATTTGTTAAGCTTATAAGCAGTTTAGTAAATATGGACTTTGAAGACAATGGTCTGACTTCAGATGTTAATAAATCTGATTAACACTTTCAAATCTTTGTAAGACGTCTATAATACTAATAAACATCTTACTAGCATCTTACTACCACCTATAAAGCCTATTATGAAACCCTATTAAGCTTATGAACACTTAGGCTTGTGTGAGACATCTACAATACTAATAAATGTCTTACTAGAACCCCAAACAATAATAACACTTCTTAATTTGTTAACAAAGGTTGTTTATAAATCTTATTAAGCTTATTAACACTGACAAATTTGTTAGACATCTATAATGCCAACAAATTTAAAATTAGCATCTTAAAAACATCCTACTAATAATGCTTGTAAATGTGTTAACTAAGTAATTTAATAAACCTTATTAGACTTATTATACTAATAAACGTCTTACTAACACTCTAAAAATTCTATTATAATGCTTGTTAATGCATTAACAAAGCTTGTTAAGGAATCTTAATATAAAGTGTTACCGAATGTTCCCGTCCTTCCAGAAACATCTTGTGTTTATCTTTATACTCTGAATTTCACCATTTTGACCATGAGGGTAACAGTCTGCACGCACATCAAATCTTTATCTATGTGTTCCGACATTGGGCATAACCCGCGCAAATGATTGGCGCTCACGTATGTGTCGGGAGCAGCATCGAACACACACACACACACTGCCAAATTACTTTTATTATTAATTATTATTTATTTTTAATACCCTGTAATGGTTTGAGTGTGGTTTAAGAGGGAAAAAAATTATGAAGTGAGGCACAGTATATAGAAAATATGATGAGACGCAAAGAGCCGCACGCTCATTGGCCAAGAGCCGCATGCGGCTCGAGAGCCGCGTGTTCGCCACCCCTGGCCTAAGGTTTTTTATAGTGCCCCAAGAGGCCACCGCTCGTATTTGTTCTCTGAGCCAATTAATCCTACCACACATTCAGAGTTCCTGAATGGAACTAAGAGGCCAAGCCACAGTCCTGGAAAGCAAGCCCACACCATAACTCCTCCACCACCAAATTTCACACTCTGCACAATACAGTACAGTCCCAAATGTACCGTTGTCCTGGCAACCTACAATCCCAGACTCGTCCAAAAGATTGCCAGATGGAAAAGCGGGATTCATCATTCCAGGGAAGTTTGCTCTAGAGTCCAGTGGTGGCGTCCTTCACACCAGTGTTTCTCAACCTTTTTTGAGCCATGGCACACTTTAACCTTGACAAAAATCTTGCGGCACACCATCATCCAAGAAAAAAAAAGGAGAAACTATTGATGAGGCGCTGTTGCTTTAATCCAATGCATCATGGGAGATGTGAAAACTGCTGCAAAAGGGCAGAAAGACTAGCGTCTCTGAGCTTCATTGTTTTGTTCACTTGTTCCACGGTCTGATACCGGATTCTGTGGAAAGCTACACCGCTAAAGACGAGCTTTAGCTGGTATTTTTGTTGGAACTGAGAGACTTTATGAGCTACGTTTGAACATGGAAGTTAAGACTTTAACCACTTCTGATTGGTCAGACTGATGACACCTGGTTAAGCCTTCAAGAATGATTGGCGGAGACAGTTAAAGGGGCGACTTTGCCACAAACCGCTTTAGTTGCAGCTGAATTGCGGTACCGTCATTCTTATCAAAATGTCTTTAATTGAATCACATAAACACAAAGAAAAAAGTATTTTATGATCTTTTATATTCCTAACTACTCAGTATTTTATCAGGGTCTGTTTGGATGAACACAGAGCTGATATCCTGGAGATTGGAAAAATGTATTTAGATCAGTTAATGGGTAATTTCCCACGGCACACTTGACCATCTCCCACGGCGCACTAGTGTGCCGCGGCACACTGGTTGAAAAACACTGCTTTACACCAACGATTCCAACCACGATCTGCATTGCACTGATGTGTGGCTTGGATGCAGCTGCACGGCCATGGAAACCCATTCCATGAAGCTCTCTGCGTGCTGTACTTGGGCTAATCTGTGGCAATTGTCTGTGCAGAAAATCAGCGACCTCTTTGCACCATGTGCTTCAACATCCATTGACCCCTCTCCATCAGTTTAGTGGTCTACCACTTGGTGGCTGAGTTGCTGTCATTCCCAAACTCTTCCTTTTTGTTCTGATAGAGCCAACAGTTGACGGTGGAATATTTAGGAGAAAACCCCATAGAAATTTCACCAAAGGATTTGTTGCTCGGGTGGCGTCCTATGAAAGTTCCTCACTGGAATTCACTGAACTCCTTAGAGCCACCCATTATTTAATAAATGTTTGTGAAAACAGTCTGCATGCCTGAGTGCTTGATTTTATACATCTGTGAGCGGATCAAGAGATTAGGACACCTGATTCTGATCATTTGGATGGGTGAGCGAATACATTAGGTAATTTAGTGTATATACCAGAACTGACTATGTTGAACGAACTGTAAAGAGCTTTGAATGAATAAATGAACGAATTAATTAATGAATAAATGTAGCTTTATTTGTCAGATGCAGTATCAACACAGGTCAACAATGCAATGAAATTCTTGTGATAGGAAGAGCCAATTTACTCGCCAGAGGTACCCGCCTTGTGAAGAAAAATACAAAAAAGGAAAAAGAAATTATTATAAATATAAAATATAATACAGTGCCGTACAAGTTCAAAGGTTCATGTAAAATTAAGAACAAAAACGGATAAATCTTAACTGCAGGTGAAATTAAATAAAAAGGTTGAATAAGGGGGATTTTATTGCACATATTATTGTTACTTATGGCCAGCCTCTATTATAGAGGGTACTATTTGGAGTTCCGAATTCTGACAGCTTGTGGGTGGTAGCTGTCTCTGAGTCTTTTTGTACGTCCAAGCAAGCTCATGTATCGTCTACTAGGGTAGCTGTCGGAAAAGTCCTTTTGATGGATGAGTGTGGTCTTTGCGTTTAAGTGTGGAATGAATGTCTTCTGGTTTTACATCCAGTCTAATGTTCAGCTTCTCTTTGAGGTCCAGAGAGGTTCAATTTATCAGACTAAAGAACTATGAGTGAAGTCAGGCCTTATGCCTGGAAAGGTTTTTCCTGCAGCAGAGCCAGTGGTTCGGGTTAAAAACTGCTGAAATACACAAAATCCAGCCAGCTTCTTGAGGAAGCTGAATTCAGAAAGTGGTCTGCTGGTGGTTCTTGGTTACAAATGGAGGAGATGGTTGAGATTTTGAAACATGTTGGCATGTGACATGTCTACAGTGAGGTGTTAAAATGTCTTTGGACGTCAGAAGCAGCAGGTTTTTCCAGGCCCAATGATGAAGACTGCTGCAAAGTGTGGTTCTTCATAGTGTAAAAACTGATGCCTCTGACTCAAAACTCCAAAAACAACTCATGACTTTGAAATTCATTCCTTTCTTATTGTTTAGTTTGTCTCTAAGAACTATTTAGAGCATTACCAAACAAACCAGTTTTCTTATTCTCCCTGAACTCTGAAGTGGAACAATTTGTTTCAGAAAATGGTCAAATAGGAGCTTACTTGACCTAAATGTATTTCAAATCATCAATACAAACCAGAATGAGTCTCAGATACGTTCCAAGATGGCACCGGGGTGGCTGGTTCACGGCTTGGCTCTGCTCAGTCTTTTTATTCATTTTATTGTTGTATTTTGCTTGTTCTTATTTTGTTTAATAATTTTCTATCTTATTTTAGTCACTGTACAGCATTTTGGAAACTGTTTGGTTGGGAAATATGCTCAGTGAGAGTTTTAAAGCCTTTTTCAAAGGAGATGCTTGGCAGTGATGACCCAACTGTGACAGATGGCTGAGGGAGGCATGGGAATGGGGAGAGCAGCAGATCAGACCTGCCTGAGGATTGAAGGATTGTAGATCATGGAGAGATTCTGGAGCACAGTAAGAAGACTGGATGAGATGTGGAGGGATTACAAAGCTGAATCCAAACATGAATCGTCGAAGTTTGCGGGCAGTTGGAGTATCCTGGCACATTGAAAACTTTGCAGTAGTTTCAGCAAACATGACAAAGAGGATAACAGGGAAGGAGGCTGTGGTACCACATCTCGCTTGAGCAAAATTGGCTTCTTCACATCTTGAATCCAAATGGCTTTTGTTTGCATGTAATTGAAAGAAATCAGCAGTGGAAAAAGTGGATGCTCAGGCTAAAAACTTTATGCAAATGTGTAGATCTGTCAATCTGAAGTCTTTAGTAGGTTTAATTAAACTGTACGATGCACGCATTGTGTTGTGATTTAGGCAAACACCTGCATGCACGAATGCAGGGGAGCTTTAAAATTCCACTCCAATCATGTTTTGATCTGTGGTAACAGTGTTCCCAGTAGTCTTTTAATTAGGATTATGCCCTTTTTTAGTCAAAATCGAAAAGAAGAAAACCTGTGTTGTTTTGTAAGACATAGTTTCTTCCATAGCAGCAGTAGTTCATTAGAAATTCACTTCTTAGTTGTGGGAGTAAGCCCACCCGATTTGCCATCATTCATCTGTTTACACACAACAACAAAACTGCTAACAATGTTGGAGCTATCCAGCTGTACAGTTCTGAGTTAGATAAAAGCTCAGATGAGGGAAAACAAGACGTAGATGGATCTATTTTTCTGCAATTGGATGCAACGGAATGGAGCAGAGCAAGGAGCTTGTGGGCTGGCAATTGTAGCCTCTATGGCCGCATTTACACTGCATGGTTCAAGTGACCCAATTCCGATTTTTTCCTCTCATTTGTCACAGATCGGATATGACCGGTGAAAGTGTAAGCAGGACAAAAGCGCATGGATTCTGATTTTCTCAGATCGGCTACAGGCCTCATTCATATGTGGAAATAAATCAGATACGAATCGGATATGTGCATTTGCGTGTGCCATGTAAGCAGACAAATCGGATATTCCCCAGTAAACGCGAGTCGTACGTCAGTGACGTCAACTCAGGACACCACCGACTGAGATCACATGACTTATTAAGGTGCTTTTGTGCGCTGATTTTGCTGTTTGAGGACAGCTGGAGCCCATCAGCGTGTTACCTTTCAGCTTCAGGCTTCAGACCGTACTGGGAAACCGCTGTTATTTCCGGTCCGGTCCCGGTCGGGGTGCAAATGGTAACTAATGAAGCTGGACACCATTGCTCTGGAACAGGCTAGAAGCCGTTTATTTATTTGCTTTGATCAACCTGTTAGTCCAGCACAACGTCTGCAAACACTTCCTCATTCAAAACTCAGAGAGAGCACATAAGCCGGCTGAGCAGCCCTCCTTTTTCTTCTCCCGCGCATCCCCTCTCCTGCCTCATCCAGAAGCGCCCAAGGAAATGCCTCCCCCCGTCGCTGCGTTGGCTCCGTGACAACCGCAGTCACACACACACACACAAAAGGGGGGGGGGGGGGGGTTCGCCATGCTAAACGTTTGCCATTTGGACCAACAAGCATCTTCTAATGTGCTTTATTACTGTTATGATTATTATTAAGGGCCTGCTCGCTCATAATTTTTGAAATCCGTGCGGTCAGTGCTCAGATCCACGGAAGGCGGAAATGCTGCTACGTAGTCCTCAGAACGTCTACGTTTGACGGTTTCAGCATTCTATAGTGTAGATGCAAAAATCGGATACGGGTCACTTTTAAAAAAATGATGTAAGCAGAAAATCGGACATAGTCAGAAAATCAGATATGGGCATCAAGACCTGCAGTGTAAATGCGGCCTAAGTCACTACTAGAAGCTTTTTCAAATGGCATTTGTTCGCCTACTTATGATTCACAACAATTTGAATAAAGAAAACCTCAGAAAGGCCATTTTAAAATTAATTTTCTTTATATGTGTCCTCTATCACCAGAGAAAGCCCACAATTTTAAAAAACCCTAAAAACAAAATTTTAACTGGAGTGTGTCTGGGGGCTGGTAGGGGTTGGTTGGTTGGGGCTCATTATCTTCTAAGCCGTTTGGTCCCTTTCGGGGTCACGGGGCTGCCAGAGCCTATCCTGGCTTGTGGGCGAAGGCAGGGCACATCCTGGTATCACTATCTGTTGTGCTCAAGCTGTTAGGTGAGTCTCCTCATCTGACTGACAAATCGCACTGTTCTCTTCCAGCATCCCCTTATCCTCTTGCTCCTTCTGAGGGACTGTGCTCTGGGACTGGCAACTTACGGATGGAAAGTCTTGTTGGAGCGCTTGGTATTCCATCTTGTTTTTTCCTCTCTGCAGTTCTCTGCCACCTCTCCAAGCTTTATCTTTCAGAGAGGAGCAACTATCCACTCCATCTTCCTCCTTCTGTAAATTGTTATTCCACCCCTCCAATGACTTCTTGCAAGCTATCAATACGATCTAGTGAGTGATGCATCACTGATTTTAGTATCTTTGTGCTGAAATGAAAGGAAAGTAACAAAGGGGGCATCAACATGAATGTCTTTTTTGCCACTAAAATGAGCTGATGCTGTTAAGAGTTTGGATTTATAAAAGCAGCATCCTGCTTGTGTTGCTTGCCTGCTGCAGGTATAAAAATGAGCGCAGGCCTAACCCAACATAAAGCACTTTGATAACATTGTGAAAAGTGCGTGTGCCTGTATATTTATGTCTCTAGACATGGCAATAAGATAGAACAAGATGTGGTACTGAGCTACAGTACAGCACATGTGTCTTCTACATGGGGGAAAGTAGATTTTTGTTTATGCCTGTACTATAACAAGTTTCATCAACATAGATTGTACATAGCATTAAATGCAGATTAGGTGTATAACGATTAATCAATGAATTCATTCATTCATTCATCCATCCTAATTGATCTGTCTGATTCAAGTTGTTAACTGAATTGAACTGTACTACCAAATTGTTTCAAATTGAAATGAATTAATGATAAACAATCTTGGAAAACACCATTTGGATGGAGACTCCGTGTTTATTTTACTCTGACATAAAATGACCAAGTGCATCACAGCAGACAACACATGATGACAGCAAAAACTGGGGGGTTTCCAGAATGCACGTTTAAACTACCCTGACTTTAACCCTGGACTTTCGTTGCAGTCCGCCTGAACTTGCTTACTCTGGGTATGTCGGTCCCAAAAGACCGGATATGAGTTGGCGTAACTACACTCGACTTGGTAACCCTGGGTTAATACACGTGCACGGCAAGTACATAAAGACATTCTCAATGGATCGTCGATTTCCGGAGTCACCATGGAAACGAGTGGAGAAAAAAAGAGAGCCCTTAACCTTAGCAAGACGGAGTTGGAGATTTTGATGACAGCTTACGAGGATTTTAAGCATATTATCACTAAAAAAAGTAATACAGCTGCATCAGCGAAGGAGCGAATGGCTGGCTGGCAAAAAATAACCGATAGAGTGAATGCGTGAGTATAATCATTTCATCTTATTTCCATTGTCATAGCGATGCAAACTGCTGATGGGGAGATGAGAAGCAGTTTGCATGTATGTCTAAGAAGAATTAACGATTTGTGGGTCCTCTGTTATCAGCCGTAATACCTCCAAAACGAGGAGGACCTTGACGAAAGTCAAAATGAAGCATGAGAACATTCTCCAACAAGGTAAAATATTGATTATAAGAAAAATAAATGATAAATAAATGAAGATTATAAGACCATCAAAAGAGTAATACAGACGGATCAGCAAATGAAAGAGTTTCTGCTTGGGGAAAAATAAAGAACAAAACGGACGGTAAACGGACGAGTTTCGATCTCATTTCTGTTTTCATTGTGACGCGCATGTGTACATATATATATATATATATATATATATATATATATATATATATATATATATATATATATATATATACATATATGTATATGTATATATATATATTATATATATATTATTAAAAAAAAAAACGCCCCTCTCACCCTCCGCGGGTGGTTTCTCCTCTAAGCTCGGGTCCTCTACCAGAGGCCTGGGAGCTTGAGGGTCCTGCGCAGTATCTTAGCTGTTCCTAGCACTGCGCTTTTCTGGACTGAGAGGTCTGAGGTCTTTCCAGGTATCTGTTGTAGCCACTCCTCAAGCTTGGGGGTTACTGCCCCGAGTGCTCCAATTACCACAGGCACCACCGTCACCTTCACTTTCCAGGCTTTCTCCTGTTCTTCTCTGAGTCCCTGGTATTTCTCCAGTTTCTCATGTTCCTTCTTCCTGATGTTCCCATCGCTTGGCACTGCCACATCCACCACAACGGCTTTCCTCTGTTCTTTGTCCACCACTACGATTTCTGGTTGGGTCGCCATTACCATCCTATCAGTCTGGATCTGGAAGTCCCACAGGATCTTTGCCCTCTCATTCTCTACCACCTTCGGAGGTGTTTCCCATTTTGACCTTGGGGTTTCCAGTCCATATTCTGCACACATGTTCCTGTATATTATTCCAGCCACTTGATTGTGGTGCTCCATGTATGCTTTACCTGCCAGCATCTTACATCCTGCAGTTATGTGCTGGATTGTTTCAGGCGCCTCTTTGCACAGCCTACACCTTGGGTCTTGTCTGGTGTGGTAGATCTGAGCCTCTATCGCTCTGGTGCTCAGGGCTTGTTCCTGAGCTGCCAGGATGAGCGCTTCAGTGCTGTCTTGTAGGCCAGCCCTTTCTAGCCATTGGTAGGACTTCTTGATAACAGCCACTTCAGTTATGGTTCGGTGGTACATCCCATGGAGGGGTTTGTCCTCCCATGAGGATCTGTCCTCCAGCACTGTATCCTCTGCTCTCCATTGCCTGAGACATTCACTGAGCACACAGTCAGTTGGGGCCTTGAGCTTGATGTATTCATGCATCTTGGATGTTTTATCCTGGATAGTGGCTTCTACGCTCACTAGTCCTCGGCCTCCTTCCTTGCGGCTAGCATACAGTCTCAGAGTGCTGGATTTGGGATGGAACCCTCCATGCATGGTGAGGAGCTTCCGTGTTTTAACATCCATGGTCTGTATCTCTTCCTTTGGCCATCTTATTATTCCTGCAGGGTATCTGATAACTGGCAGTGCATAGCTGTTTATTGCCCGGGTCTTGTTCTTGCCATTGAGCTGGCTTTTCAGGACTTGCCTTACTCGTTGAAGGTACTTAGCTGTTGCAGCTTTCCTTGTTGCCTGCTCCAGGTTGCCATTTGCCTGGGGAATTCCAAGGTACTTGTAACTGTCCTCAATGTCTGCTATTGTTCCTTCTGGGAGTGAGACCCCCCTGTGTGGACTACCTTGCCTCTCTTTGTCACCATCCGGCTGCATTTCTCGAGCCCGAATGACATCCCAATGTCATTACTGTAGATCCTGGTGGTGTGGATCAGGGAGTCAATGTCACGCTCGTTCTTAGCATATAGCTTGATGTCATCCATGTAGAGGAGGTGACTGATGTTGGCCCCATTTCTGAGTCGGTATCCAGAGCCAGTCTTGTTGATTAATTGGCTGAGGGGGTTCAGACCTATGCAGAACAGCAGTGGGGACAGAGCATCACCTTGGTATATCCCACATTTGATGGACACTTGTGCAAGTGGTTTCCCATTGGCTTCAAGGGTGGTTGTCCACAGCTTCATTGAGTTTCTTATGAAGGCTCTTAGAGTCCTGTTGATGTTGTACAGCTCCAAGCATTCAGTGATCCATGTGTGTGGCATTGAATCATAGGCCTTCTTGTAATCAATCCAGGCTGTGCACAGGTTGGTGTGTCGTGACTTGCAGTCTTGGGCGACTGTTCTGTCGACCAGGAGTTGGTGTTTGGCTCCTCTGGAGTCTCTACCAATGCCCTTCTGTGTGTTACTCATGAATTGATCCATGTGGCTATTTATCTTGGTTGCAATGATGCCTGACATGAGCTTCCATGTTGTGGAGAGACAGGTTATTGGCCGGTAGTTGGATGGGACTGCACCCTTTGAGGGATCCTTCTGGATCAGGATCGTTCGCCCTTCCGTTAGCCATTCGGGGTGAGTCCCATCTCTTAGCAGCTGGTTCATTTGTGCTGCCAGGCGTTCGTGGAGTGTGGTAAGCTTCTTTAGCCAGTAGGCATGTATCATGTCAGGGCCCGGTGCTGTCCAGTTTTTCATACCTGAGACTCTTTCTTGGATGTCTGCCACTGTGATGGTTACTGGATTCTGTTCAGGGAGGTTGCTGTGTTCTTTTCTCAGAGAGACCAGCCACTGGGCATTGCTGTTATGTGCTGTCTCTTTCTCCCATATTCTTTTCCAGTACTGTTCAGTTTCTAGCCTTGGTGGGTCTGCTCGGCTGTTTTGACCCTGCCACTGAGCGTACACTTTCGCTGGTTGAGTTGCGAACAGCCTGTTTATTCGTCTGGCTTCATTGTCTCTTGTGTATCTCTTTAGGCGGCTGCTCAAGGCTAGGAGCCTTTGTTTGGCAGTTTCCAGGGCTTCAGGTATGGGCATCTGGCTGTATCTCTTAGGTACTTGCTTTCTCATTGTACCTCTTTGAGCCTCTGTCAGCTTACTCACATCCTTCCGAGTTGCCTTGATTTTGGCCTCTAACCGTTGCTTCCATGGTGGGTATTGTTTTCTTCCATGGTTGCTCTTATAGCCAAGCATCTCAAGGATCACTGCTGCTGAAGTGTAAACCAGTTCATTGGTTTCTGTGATGGTTGTGGTAGGAATTGCCCTCAATGCTTCATTCACGGTTTCCAGTAGACTTTCAGGCAGTACATCACTTAACCGTTGTAGCTGGTGTCGGGGTTGCCTAGTGTTCATTGTAGACATTATCTTGTTTTTCAGGTCAGTTGCTGCCTCGCTCAGCGTAACTGTGGTTGTTGGGGCTGTGTACCCAATCTCAGGGTGTGAGTGTGGTATAACCTCCTCTCTGACCTGTTGTTCTGGCTCTCCCGTGGCATTGTATTGTATAGCTTCAATCTCAAGCTGTGATAGGAGTTGGCGTTTGTGGATATTCGAGCATTGGGCTACCAGTTGTTTGGCAGTTAGCCTTGATTGTGGGTTTCGAAGCATCCATTCATTCCACATCCTCTGCATGTACCCCCTCTGGGTTGGATTACTTGAGTAGTAGCATCCTAACAGATCCTTGTTCTCGCATCTAGTCCATTTCCGTCTTGTTCCAGTAGCCCACTTTCCATCAGAGTGCTCTGGTCCCCCAGCACCTGACGCAGACCTTGTTTGGCCGGGCGACGTCTGAGCCGGCATGACATGTGGTTCATTGTCTCTCATATAGTGAGGTAGGCATTAGCGTGAAGGGTCTTGCCCAAGGACCCTCACTGGGTGATGTTAATTGCCCGTCATTGTTATGGCATGTGCCCCATTTCCATTTTTATGGTAATTGCCCCATTCCATTAATCACCATTAATTGTTCATTCCGCCGTGGGAATCAAACCCGGGTTTCCTGCATGTATCTGTTGTAGCCACTCCTCTAGCTTGGGGGTTACTGCCCCGAGTGCTCCAATTACCACAGGCACCACTGTCACCTTTACTTTCCAGGCTTTCTGGATTGTGCTGGATTGTTTCAGGCGCCTCTTTGCACAGCCTACACCTTGGGTCTTGTCTGGTGTGGTAGATCTGAGCCTCTATTGCTCTGGTGCTCAGGGCTTGTTCCTGAGCTGCCAGGATGAGTGTTTCAGTGCTGTCCTGTGGGCCAGCCATCTCTATTCATTGGTAGGACTTCTTGATATCAGCCACTTCAGGTATGGTCCGGTGGTACATCCCATGCAGTGGTTTGTCCTCCCATGAGGATCTGTCCTCCAGCACTGTATCCTCTGTATCCTATCATCCTATCCTCAGAGGAAGAGAGGCTATATATATATAAAAAACGCCCCTCTCACCCTCCGCGGGTGGTTTCTCTTCCAAGCTCGGGTCCTCTACCAGAGGCCTGGGAGCTTGAGGGTCCTGCGCAGTATCTTAGCTGTTCCTAGCACTGCGCTTTTCTGGACTGAGAGGTTTGAGGTCTTTCCAGGTATCTGTTGTAGCCACTCCTCCAGCTTGGGGGTTACTGCCCCGAGTGCTCCAATTACCACAGGCACCACTGTCACCTTCAGTTTCCAAGCTTTCTCCAGTTCTTCTCTGAGTCCCTGGTATTTCTCCAGTTTCTCATGTTCCTTCTTCCTGATGTTCCCATCGCTTGGCACTGCCACATCCACCACAACGGCTTTCCTCTGTTCTTTGTCCACCACTACGATTTCTGGTTGGGTCGCCATTACCATCCTATCAGTCTGGATCTGGAAGTCCCACAGGATCTTTGCCCTCTCATTCTCTACCACCTTCGGAGGTGTTTCCCATTTTGACCTTGGGGTTTCCAGTCCATATTCTGCACACATGTTCCTGTATATTATTCCAGCCACTTGATTGTGGCGCTCCATGTATGCTTTACCTGCCAGCATCTTACACCCTGCAGTTATGTGCTGGATTGTTTCAGGCGCCTCTTTGCACAGCCTACACCTTGGGTCTGGTCTGGTGTGGTAGATCTGAGCCTCTGGTGCTCAGGGCTTGTTCCTGAGCTGCCAGGAGGAGCGCTTCAGTGCTGTCCTGTAGGCCAGCCCTTTCTAGCTACTGGTAGGACTTTTTGATGTCAGCCACTTCAGTTATGGTCCGGTGGTACATCCCATGCAGGGGTTTGTCCTCCCATGAGGATCCGTCCTCCAGCACTGTTTCCTCTGCTCTCCATTGTCTGAGACATTCACTGAGCACACTGTCAGTTGGGGCCTTAAACTTGATGTATTCATGCATCTTGGATGTTTCATCCTGGATAGTGGCTTCTACGCTCACTAGTCCTCGGCCTCCTTCCTTGCGGCTAGAATACAGTCTCAGGGTGCTGGATTTGGGATGGAACCCTCCATGCATGGTGAGGATCTTTTGTGTTTTTTTATTTTATTTTATTTCACCTTTATTTAACCAGGATAAAAAACACATTGAGATTAAAAATCTCTTTTTCAAGAGCCTCCTGGCCAAGAGGCAGCAGCACAACAATAACAAAAAACACTTATATACACTCACACTGACTCATAAAAGACAGTTTTACATAAAGCATTTACAATTTGAAAGCTTTGTCTCACGTTTATTTAAAAGTTTTTTAAAAGAGCCCAGGGAGATCAGTTCTTTCAATTTAAACTCTTTCTGGAGTTCATTCCAAAACTGTGCCGCATTAAATCTAAAAGCGTTTTTTTCCCATCTCTGTGCGCACTCTGGGCACAGAGAGCAGGAGCGTGTCCTGAGAGCACAGGCTGTAGCTGCTGCTGCTGCTCTTCAGTTCTATGAGCTGCTGGAGATAAGACGGTACCAACCCAAGAATGCATTTATAAATTAAAAGGTACCAATGTTTCAGTCTGCGCTGGGATAAGGAGGGCCAACCTACCGAGCATACAGAAGACAGTGATGGGTTAGTGACCTCATGTTTGTTATAAAACGCAGTGCACCATGAAAAACAGTGTCCAAAGCATGCAAAGCATCAGCAGAAGCATTCATATAAATCATATCACCAAAATTAAGGACAGACATAAAAGTGGCAGTGACATGTTTCTTATGGGCTTCAAATGATAAACATGATTTGATTCAGAAATAAAAGCCTAATTTTAGTTTCATGTGGTTTAAAAGTTAGACAGTCATCAATTAAAATACCAAGGTATTTGTATTCTGTGACCAGTTCAATTAAATGTCCTTCTTTTGTAGTAATTGGGAGCAGGTTTTTGAGTTTGGCTTTGCTTTTAGAAAATAGCATGTATTTAGTCTTATTGGAGTTTAAAACCAGTTTTAAATGATAAAAGGCGTTCTGCAGTTGATTAAAAGCTGATTGGAGCTTTGATATGGCAAGCTCAACTGAAAGTGCTGAAGTGTACAAGATGGTATCATCAGCATATAAGTGCAGGTTATCGATGATACCTTTATCAAGGTCGTTTATATAGATGGTAAAAAGCAGCGGCCCAAGAATCGAGCCTTGTGGAACCCCTGCGGATACTTTTAAAAATTTTGATTTTTGGTTCTGAACCTTTACACACTGTGTACTGTCAGACAGGTAGTTTGCAAACCACCCGACAGTATGCTCTGACAGCCCAATACTGCACAGTTTCTTTTTAAGCACAGTATGGTCCACAGTATCCAAGGCTTTTGAGAGGTCGATGAAAAGGGCGGCACAGTGGTGTTTGTCATCCAGGGATTCAGATATGTCATTTAAAACTTTCATTTAGGGACTTAACTATCTTCCAAAACTTTGAGGGATTATTTAAATTTTCTGTAGTATTTTTCAAAAAATGGTCAGATTTCACATTTCGAATTGCAGTAGTGCAAGCATTGCGTAGTTTTCTGATCATCCGTGGTCTGGTCTGTATCTCTTCCTTTGGCCATCTCATTATTCCTGCAGGGTATCTGATAACTGGCAGTGCGTAGCTGTTTATTGCCCGGGTCTTATTTTTACCATTGAGCTGGCTTCTCAGGACTTGCCTTACTCGTTGGATGTATTTAGTTGTTGCTGCTTTCCTTGTTGCCTGCTCCAGGTTGCCATTTGCCTGTGGAATTCCAAGGTACTTGTAACTGTCCTCAATGTCTGCTATTGTTTCTTCTGGGAGTGAGACCCCTCCTGTGTGGACTACCTTGCCTCTCTTTGTCACCATCCGGGTGCATTTCTTGAGCCCGAATGACATCCCAATGTCATTACTGTAGATCCTGGTGGTGTGGATCAGGGAGTCTATGTCACGCTCGCTCTTAGCATATAGCTTGATGTCATCCATGTAGAGGAGGTGACTGATGTTGGCCCCATTTCTGAGTCGGTATCCAGAGCCAGTCTTGCTGATTATTTGGCTGAGGGGGTTCAGACCTATGCAGAACAGCAGTGGGGACAGAACATCACCTTGGTATATCCCACATTTGATGGACACTTGTGCAAGTGACTTCCCATTGGCTTCAAGGGTGGTTTTCCACAGCTTCATTGAGTTTCCTATGAAGGCTCTTAGAGTCCAGTTGATGTTGTACAGCTCCAAGCATTCAGTGATCCATGATCCAAACATTGAGTCATAGGCTTTCTTATAATCAATCCAGACTGTGCACAGGTTGGTGTGTTGTGACTTGTAGTCAAGAGCGACTGTTCTGGAGGACCAGGAGTTGGTGTTTGGCTCCTCTGGAGTCTCTACCAATGCCCTTCTGTGTGTTGCTCATGTATTGATCCATGTGCCTATTTATCTTGGTTGCAATGATGCCTGACATGAGCTTCCATGTTGTGGAGAGACAGGTTATTGGCCGGTAGTTGGATGGGATAGCACCCTTTGAGGGATCCTTCTGGATCAGGATCGTTCGCTCCTCCGTTAGCCATCCAGGGTGAGTCCCATCTCTCAGCAGCTGGTTCATTTGTGCTGCCAGGCGGTTGTGGAGTGTGGTGAGCTTCTTTAGCCAGTAGGCATGTCATGTCAGGGCCCGGTGCTGTAAAGTTTTTCATACCTGATACTCTTTCTTGGATGTCTGCCACTGTGATGGTTCTTGCCCAAGGACCCTCACTGGGTGATGTTAATTGCTCACCATTGCTATGGTAATTGTCCATTTCCATTGCTATAGTAATTGTCCATTTCCATTGGTATGGTAATTGCCCCATTTTCCATTGCCATTATATTGTTCATTCCTGCCCCTGGGAATCGAACCCCTGGTTTCCAGCGTGGCTCTCAGGCCTCTGGTAGAGGGCCCGAGCTTGTGTGAGTAACCACCCGCGGAAGAGTGAGAGGGGCGTTTAAAAGAAAAAAAAAAAAAAAAAAAAATATATATATATATATATATATATATATATATATATATATATTCTTAATCAAATTACAGGTTTTCATTGAGATTCCATGTCACTTGTTTCTCTTATAAGGTGGATTACCAAAACACTCCACGTATCTGCTCCTGGACTGGCCCTTCCGTCAAATTTTAGAACCCATTGTGGCCCACAAATTGGAACGTTTGCCAACCCTGTGTATTGGCTTTTAAGCATTTTTAAAGACATGTTACCTTGATTACTGGTAGTTAATGTCTAATGTAATGAGAAAAGAAATTACATTTTATTCAGTTAAAATCCCAGTCTATTTAATAGCCAGGACAAAAGAAATGCTATACAAAAGAAAATGCCCCCCAAAAAAATATGATTTAGACTTGTTTCCTACCCAGCAGCAGATGTAGGATCATTTGACAACCCATTCCAGATGGTCTGAGCTCAAACAAATCCAACAATAAAGGCTTTCAAACTTGCTTATTCTACTCATCTCCATGGAAAAACTCTTAATTTCTCCTAAACCTCTACAGTAAACCTTTCTCAACCTCTTTGAAAGTTATGTTTCCAAGAAAAGTCTTGGGTTTGCACACACTTTGTATTGGACTCAATATTTTGTTTTACACCAACACCTGAGGACAGGCCTTGCCCTTGACCTCTTATATTTTAGTTGCTGAATTCAGGTAATTCATACATCCATGTAGATAGATTTTTATTTATCATTTATGTGGAGAAAAAAATAAACAAAATCAATCAATGTTTAAAGCCCTGCGTGGTAAAATGCCTGAATACGCAGACATTTATCTAAGTGAAGGCTGTAGGTGTAGGACAAGCACCATGCAGTAAAATGTGGAAGCGATAGTAAAAAAACAAAAAAAAACAAACAGAAATGCAAATACACCTCTGATACCTGCTCCTGCACAGACAAACACAACAATAAGACGGTTAACGTGAAGTGCGGCATTTCTCTGGGGCAGCAGGTTGTCTGAGATGTAAAGGATAAAACTTGATTTACTGCCATGAATGAGAATCAGGTGAATATGGAGGGAGCCTGGAGACCTTTGAGAGATTAGATCAGCATTTGTAACTCGCTACTGAGGGATTCTTCCGCTGCCTTTTGTGAACTTGTGACAGGGTCACATTGTGACTATGAAAAGAAAAGAAAAAAAAGGAGAAACGTTAGTTCTACCTGGGTTTGTGTATGAGGGGACTAAAGTGTTTTTTTTTTCTGAAGATTTACTGTTATCCACTGTCATTTCTGGAAGTGATCTTTGTGTTATATTCATGGGTTTATTTACTTATGTTATGGACGGTTCACCTGACGCATGGCAGTCACGCCCCAAGGTTATAAAATGGGGTCGGAACAGGTGCGCAAGAGGAGGGGACGGAAGGTGAAAGACGCGCTGACAGCTGCCGCTGTGCTCTTCTCCCGTGAAAAAAAGACTTTCGAGATATCTGATGTTCCTTGCCTGCTGCTGGATTTATCCCACCAACATTCTGTGGAGTCCAGATGAGTGACAGGGGAGCAGAATCCGGAGATTTATTCGAAAGGCCGAGGGGAGTGCCGTGCGCGATCCCGTGAGTGGGCGCATTTCTAGAGAAACTGATCAAAGAGTCGAGCTGGTGAGATCGACAAATTTTTTCCTTCTTGGGTACCCAAAAACATTTTTTTATTTTACTGGTATACCAGTTTTTTTTTTTTGGGGGGGGGGGGGGCTTCTTTTGGTTGGATTTATTGGACTGACAGAGGCCGCGATGCGCGTTCAGGTGGACATTTCATTGACTCTTGTATGAGCGCGCGCCTGTGGAAAAAAAAGAGAGAGAAAAAAGAAACTTGGTAATAAGAAAATTAAATGTATGTTTGGAGAAATTCTACAGGTGTATTTTTGTTTTGAATAATTATGTGATTTTGTTTAAGCAGTGTTTGAAGAACCCATAGAACTTTTGATAACACACATTATTTAAATTAAGTAGTGTTTGTTACAAACTCTTTGCAAATGGAGCCAAACATACAAAATTAAATGTTATGTCTTTGAGGGTTGGCTTGACCCTTCTAAAAACACATCTATATTATATTACATGCGTGCACCGCTATCTGTGTGAGCTCAACACACTCAAGAATCGTATTTGAATTATCTGTGCTTGCTATTGGAACACACTGCTGAGGGCAATCAGGCTGAATCTGTGGTACCCCCCCCCCCCCCCCCCCCCCCCCGACAATTGGAGCTGAATTGAGTGACAGGCTTGCATAACCATGAGTCTCTGTCACAGCTGTTTCCCTACTGAGCAGCTATCTCATCACTAAGACAAAACAATAAACCTAAAAAAAACATCCCGTCCGTGAGTCAAAGAGCCAATAAACAAAGCGTAGAGCAAGAACTTTTTGTTCATGAAAGGAAAATAATGAAGAGTACTGTACAGTGAGACCTTCCAATTAGGTTTAACACTGTGTAAACTGTGGCAAACTCTCCAGGCTGGGATAGGTTCCAGCAATTCTGTGAATTCATGGATGGGTGATTGGCTGGATGGATTAATCGCTTAAAAGTCTGTTGTAATGAAGATTCATTTGTACATAAATGAATAAAATAATGAAGCTCAGAGACGTCAGTCCAGTATCAGCACCACTGCTTTCACTACAACTCCCATGATGCATTGGGTTAATGTTACAGCATCTCTTACTGCACTGCTGTTAATTGTCATGAAGCACAACAAATGCAAACATTTTATTTCTCCTTCAAGGTTTGTGTTGGAGAACAAAAGAATTAAAGTAAAAGATTTCAGTGTTTGGTCCAAATCATCTTTACAAAAGAAACAGCTGGTTTTATTTATGTATGAGTTAAAGGAAAAAATCCTTTCAGACTCTATTCACTTCATAAGTAATAACAAAATCAAGGAAACAGCATTAAGGTTAAATGGCCATTAGATGCATTTAAACGAACTAAAACAATTTAATCACCCAAAATACATAAAACATTTTTGTTAAAAAACTAATAAAACTTCAGCAAGTTCACTTTTTTCTCAAACAGGTACTCTGCCATGCTGTTCTGGGGAGCACCCATACGGCGCAGGTTGGTCACCCAGTCTCCCAGCTCCTTAATGGACTTCACCTGCTTGTCAAGGTAGTGCGTCTCAATGAAGTCACACAGGTTTGGGAGTTTCGTCATCTCCCTCAATAGACATAGAGAGCTGTAGCAACATGATGATCATTATTAGCTCTATAAAGTACACAAGCAACGTAAATGTAATTGGAGAAAAGGGGAAGTTAAACTTAAGTTAAGTTAAACTTATAAACTTGACTGTAATGGTATTTTTTTGTCAAAAAATTCTTTAAGCATGCTATGATTATATATTTGTTCAAAAATTGCTCTTGCACAAACATAATTATTAAACAATAAATAAATCGCCATTTAGAAAGACACTCATTTTATTTTTGTGAGGTGACATTGATAGATCATCAGGACTTCATGGACAAGATGGCAGCCGCCGCTACGTCTGCATCCACCTCCACTGCCGTGACTGCACCAACAAACCCTGACACACAGATCACTAACCTCAAAAAGGACATCCAGAAACTCTCTGATGAGTTGAGTTCAAAGAATGATCTGTTGAACTCTTTGTTGGACCTGGCGCATCAACAGTCTATGCATATCGCCTCTCTGAAAGCGGCTGTGGAAGACACGGTTCACTGGAACCCCTGACACCTCGCCGCGGCCTTCCTCGAGCTCCACACCCAAAGCGCTTTGGTCTGAGGTGGTGTGCCGCAGGAAAAGACCCTTGGACCATGATGGGCTCCTTCTCTCCAACCGCTATGATGTTCTGTCGGGTCCAACATCTGACAACGTTCTGGAAGCTGCTCCTCCACTCAGCGGAGAAAACCATCATCTTGTCACTGCTTCTCGGCCCGAGAAAGAAAGCCGCCCTTCATCTGGAGGCTCATCGTCCGCCAAACGCCGACAGCTACTGAGAGACGCAGTGAGTAGACGCCCTGACAGCCGCCGCCGCCGCCCAAACGTAACCCTCATGGGATCATCAAACAATGCGGGGTCTCCATCTGCGGTCGCGACCGGGGCGTCAGGTTCAAAGTCCGCTGCGTCTCCCCTCGCAGCAGGTGTCGCGGTGACCGCCGCCACCACTCCTCTTCCTGGCGGCTCGCCCCCCTCATCGGCCGCTTCCCCGGCCTCATGACCTCAAGTTTCAGCAATCTGAGACCCTCAAGAAGGACTTAATCACCCTCATCCACTCCATCAAGCAGTTGGACAAACACTGCATCATCTCTGGTCCGCTTTCATCTCCCCTCTTTGGAGACATTAAATTCAGCCGTCTGCAACAACTTCACATCTGGCTTTAAGGACACTGCGTTTCTAATAATATTCCATATGTTGACAATTTCACCACCTTCTTCAATAGAACAAATCTCTTTAAACCAGACGGCATCCATCCAAACCAAACAGAATCTCAACTTCTATCCATGAACATTGAACTCACACTCCGCTCTGCTAAACTGCTCACTGATTGACTGGACCACCAGCAGCCATCCTCAGTTAAAACCATAGTTATCACACAACATATCTCAGTTCACATAACAAGCAGATCTCACAAACACCCCCAGATCAGATCCACCAGATCCACAGTTAGATATCTCCATAACATTCACACATTACCGGACAAAAAGATAAATCAATCCATCTGCACACACACACGGTTTTGAACTTTGCTGTTTTAAACATTCGCTCTCTTTTAAACAAATCTTTTATTGTGAATGAGCTCATTTTAGACAACAATTTAGATTGCCTACTTTTAACAGAGACCTGGCTGGGTACTGTTGTTCTCACTGAAGCTTCCCCACTAAATTTTAACTTTTTATTTTCTACTAGGGGAGATAAAAAAGGTGGTGGCACTGCATCAATTGCTTGTGGCTCATTTCCAACCAAAACAATCACGCTAAATAGCTACTCCTCATTTGAGCATCATGCATTTTCTTTTAACAGCCCGTCTATTTTATGTGTTACTGTTTACAGACCACCAAAGCCTCCCTCCTGTTTTATTCAAGAATTTTCTAAATTTTTATCAATAATACACTCCAAATAGAGTAGAGTTTTAATAACTGGTGAATTTAACCTATATGTAGATGAAGATAGTGATCCTCATGCAAAGGAGTTTCTCAACCTTTTGCACTGTGTGGATTTTAAACAGCATGTCACACAGCCTACCCACAACAGGGGGCGCACTCTGACTTGGTCATAACCTATGGCAGGGGTGGCGAACACGCGGCTCTTGGCCAATGAGCATGCAGCTCTTTGAGTCTCATCATATTTTCTATATACTGTGCCTCATTTCATATTTTTTCCCTCTTAAACCACACTCAAACCATCAGAGGGTATTAAAAACAAAAAATAAATAATAATAAAAGTGATTTGGCAGTGTGTGTGTGTGTGTGTGTGTGTGTGTTCGATGCTGCTCCCGACACATACGTGACCGCCAATCATTTGCGCGGGTTACGCCCACTATCGGAACACATAGATAAAGATTTGACGTGCGTGCAGACTGTTACCCTCATGGTCAAAATGGAGAAATTCAGAGTATAAGATAAACACAGGACGTTTCTGGAAGAATGGGAAGATTCTTACTTTTTACTGAACAGAATGGAGAGTCACGATGTTTATCATTATGAGCTTTTGGAAGCAGTAACATTGGTCATGGAAGAAAAGAACAAAACGTATCCCGCAGAAAATTAAAAACTTCCTGATCTGGCACAAATTGTCTCCTTTATTAACAAGTTGAAGCTTTTTAAGTCCACATTCAAAACGGCAATCATCCCACGTTCCTTCTTTGCGCAGCTCACAGCAGAAGCTGCAATCCAAATGAATAAAGCGCAGAACGTGACGCTGCTGCTGAACGGAAACGACCGCAGATCACTTTTCTCATGGATTTAATGCAGAGACTGACTGATGAGATCCTTAACAGATCCTTCAGGGTTCTCAGACCATTTGTGGACCAATATGTAAAAGAGTTATCAGTTATGGAAGGGAGAAACATAATATTTTTCACAACTGGGGCATAAATTGACATATTTTTAAGGCCCAGACTTCTCCTAAATTGTGCCCAGATTTTAAGTGAATGTTTAACTACTGGGTTCTGTGAAATTTTGTCGAGAGATTGTGAAAGTGGTATTGTTGAACAAAGTAGAGAGTGTAAAGAGGCAGATTGGCATGACATTCGTTCAAAATTTAACTATTTAAGATCGTTATGACTTGATATCTCTAGCCAATAAAGCAATGTGCGGATATTAGCAGCCCAGTAATAGTATTGGAAATTGGGAAGTGACATTCCCCCATAATCTTTGTGGTATTGTAAAATATTTTTGCGAATGCGGGCAGTCTTCCCATTCCATATAAATAATGAAATCAGTTTGTCTAGGTTAGAAAAGAATGTTTTTGTTAAAAATAAAAGTATCGACTGAAAAAGATATAGAAACTTAGGTAGGATGTTCATTTTAACAACATTAATTCTGCCTCCCAAATAAATTGGTAAGGATTGCCAGCGTTGCAGGTCTTGTTTTACGCTATCTAACAATGGAATAAAGTTTGTTTTGTACATATGTTTATAATTGCTTGTGATCCAAATCCCTAGATACTTGAATTTATGCTGGCTTAATTTAAATGGTACGGAATTTGACACATCTTTTAGTGCAACAGGATTTATGGGCATCAGTTCACTTTTGTGCATATTTATTTTGTAACCTGATATTTTTCCAAACTCACGCAAAAGTGTGAGTAAATGAGGAAGGCTGTATAGGGGATCAGATATATATAATAATGTGTCATCCGCGTACAGAGACACTTTGTGTTCAGAATCCCCTCTCTGAATACCTTTAATAGAATCATCACCTCGAAGAGTAACTGCCAGAGGTTCAATGACCAAAGCGAATAATAAAGGTGATAAGGGGCATCCTTGCCTTGTTCCACGTCCCAGCTTAAAAAAAGGTGAAAGATTATTATTGGTACAAATTGCTGCGACTGGGGAAGAGTAGAGAATACGTATCCATGAGATAAACCTTGGCCCAAGCCACATTTTATAAGTGTATAAAAAAGGTAGTCCCACTCCACACGGTCGAACGCTTTCTCAGCATCTAGCGAGAGAACTATTTCTGATGTATCTGGTGGAGAGGGATGATGAAGAATATTTAAGAGTCTTCGAACATTATGAAAAGAATGACGATCTTTGATGAACCCTGTTTGATCATCAGATACGATAGAGGGCAAAACAGTTTCCAAGCGATGTGCTAGTATCTTAGCAAAGATTTTACTATCTACATTTAATAACGAGATAGGCCGGTAAGAACTACACTCTAAGTGACTTTTACCTTTTTTATGTATTAAAGAGATAACAGCCTGTCTCATAGTCTCTGGGAGAGAACCTGAGAGGGAGGAGTCATCATAGACTGAAAGTAATATAGGGGACAAATCTTTTGCAAAGGTTTTGAAAAATTCACTTGGGAAGCCATCTGGTCCTGGTGATTTCCCGCTTTGCATAGAATTTATGGCCTTCTGAATATCTTCTGTTTTAAAAGGTCTCTCCAGATTTTGAGATACTTCCTCATCTACTTTGTATTGTTCACTTGTTCCACGGTCTGATACCGGATTCTGTGGAAAGCTACACCGCTAAAGACGAGCTTTAGCTGGTATTTTTGTTAGAACTGAGCGATTTTATCAGCAGAATCTAAACAAGGAAGTGAAGACTTTAACCACTCCTGATTGGTCAGACGGATGACATGTGATTAAGAAATCCAAGAATGATTGGTCGAGACAGTTAAAGGGGCGGGACTTTTACCGAAAACCACTGAAGCTGCGGCTAAATCGCGGTATCGTCATCCTTATCAAAATGTTTTTAATAGAATCAAATAAACAAAAAGAAAAAAGTATTTTACGATCTTTCATATTCCTAACTACTCAGTGTTTTATCAGGGGCCTGTTTGGATGAACAAAGAGCTGATATCCTGGAGATGGAAAATGTTGTTAAATCAGTTAATGAGGGTATTTTCCCACGGCACACTTGACCATCTCCCACGGCACACTAGTGTGCCGCGGCACACTGGTTGAAAAACACTGCTCTAGGAGAAGGAGGAATGTAGATTCAGTATATACACCTGGTGTACATTTACCTTTTGGTAGATTTGTAAATATATTTGTGTACATATATAAATGCGTATATGTTTGTGTGTGTGTGTCTATATATATATATATATATATATATATATATATATATATATATATATATATATATATATATATATTCTCTTTGTGTGTGAGATGTTTGTTGATTTCTTTCTCTTTGCACCGATGTGGGACAGATTGCAATTTTGTTGTGCTGTTGTACCAAGTGTGACTGTACAATGACGATAAAGCTTTATCTTATCTCTTATCTCTTATCTTAGATGTAATCTGGATTGTCAGAAACTCTCAGTTCTGGTACTACTGGATCTCAGTGCTACATTCGACACAGTAGATCACAGTATTTTACTCAACAGGCTCAGTTAGGATTGCAGAGTGCAGTTTGAAAATGAAAATCGCTCGGGTAGAATTGCGCCAGCGCGGTTGTAAGGTTCACTCACTCAGTTCCTGAATACGCCCGCTCAGTTGTCTTTACGTGCGTTCACTTTATGGCTGATATAAAATGCCATAGGTTTTGGGTCCTATGAGGTAAAAATGGCTTTGGGCAGGTATTGAAGGAGGAAAATATCTAGTCGCTTTGTAGATACTTTCTTTGCGTGTTCAAAAAGTGAGAAAACAAGAATACCACAGATTCGTTCTTTTAAAAGATGAACAAAAATTTATTTCCCTAACAAAGAGCTCTAAACAAAAATAAAAACAGATCGATCTGGGTGTCCAAAGCAAAGCCTGCAATACGCAAGGGGTTACAATCCGAATTTACATGCAGGTAGTCTGGAGACACAGCTTTTCCCAAAGTCTGGCTCTTTTAACCGTGTGGTCAGAATCTCCTCCCCCGGAACCAAGATGGCTGCTGTATCTCCGCCTCTGGCTGCTCAAGATTGGCTGACAGAGGAGCCCAGCCATCTGGTCTCTGGGGGAAACCTCACAGATGGACGCAGTCCGGAATCCCCATGGGTGGCAGGAACTGTCACCGTAGGAGGTCGATCCTAGAGCTTTGTTCTTCACACGTGGACGGATGCCTGGAGGGTTCCCACAGCTACAGTACCAGAGATAATTAATTTATGGCCCATGTCAGACCTGCAACCAAATGGCCTTAGAAGATCAAAAGTGGTTTCTCCTGAAGGGGGATGAGATTGAAGCTGCATTCCTGAAACCTCTCACATATGCAACTTTAAGGAAGCTTTCTTCAAAGTACATAGGATGTTCAAACACACACTTCAGCAAATGACTTATCTTCTATGTAATAAAATTTAAGACTGACAACCCTAATGAAATTACCAAAAACATAAATTCCTTCAGTATGCATAATTTTAGTGTCTGTTCGGCTGTTTTTTTTGCCTCATGAATATATAACAGTGGACTACGTTAGGCCGTGTGGCTGTTGGAGTTCTATGTACTGAAGCTCCGTGAATGGCAGAGACGCCTAATGGACCGGGCTCTGTCATCTAACCTGTTGTTGGCGATGTGCAAGCCCCCCCCTTATAAATTGTGTTCTTTAAAGCCTGACACTGCAGCTGCGTGTGGGAGGAGCTACCAGCTAAAGTTATGGTCTGATCGCTACATGGAGCGGTGTCTGTGTGTATCAATGCATGGTAGTGATGAACCTTTCCTGCAAGATGACTTCTCTTGTTTTCGACGAAGGGGAGATTTTCTTGGATCACTTTCCCCGTTCGGACCCTCAGCCTCCAGAGCGGGCTAATAAAGACTCTATGATAGTTCTTCCTTTCTTTATTACAGTTCTCCTTCCTGAACACACACAAAATGAACACACACTCTTCCGCTCCGCGCTCACACCCCTCCTCCTTTCACACACGCACACCCACTCCACAACACTAGACACAAAGAATGTGGAGAGATCGGGTTTATTATTTCGGAGAGTTCTGCTTGGTAATCATTTTTTCATGTTTTAGTTCATAGAATCATCCCAGGAAAAAGTCTCAACTTCAACTCCTGCTGAAGCTGCGTCTTAATCTGACGCTTGCGTTTCCATCTCTCTGACAGAGTTTGAAGCCAAGCCCCCCCCCCCCCCCCTCTCTACCTGCCTTTCCTCTCTACCTGTTCATATCCAACCCAGTCTCATCCTAAAATGTGTAGTAGCTACGTTTGTCCACATAGATATACGTGAGAGTTTCACAAAAACGCCTCCTAAATTGTGAGCTGGACACGTTTCATTTTCCTATTCATTTTTTATGAGCCTTCTCAGGGTCACATGACTTTGGAGGTTTTGCCTGCCGTGAACAAAAAACATGGCGGATGCTCGTTCATTTTTCGGTGGAATATCCCACAAAACAAGATATTTTGAGAACTAATTTCTTTTATGACAACATTTCTAGTGAGAAATATACCATTTTCTTTTAAAATATGCTTTCATTTTGGACATACAGTTTGTAGTTTGCTTGTTTTGCTTGTTTCGTTCGGTAAGCTAGCTCTCACACACTGTGTGTATGGTGATCAGAGCTCAAACGTTAACGTACACTAATCCAGGTGAAAAACTGCAGATAGCTGCAAGAAGGTGATGAGTGAGTTAATAGCAAAAGACATAGTCCCCAGGGGCAAGTAGAGCCTTAAAGTGGCAGAGAGTCCAGGGAGCAGCGGCAGCCAAAACGCGCCAGCGTTCACTCAACCCAAGTGTTCTTCTTTTCTCCCTCATAATCTAAACGCTGTTTCTGCTGTTCCCCTGAACGGGCCAACAGACCTTCATCTAACTCTCCCCACCGCATCGGTTTCCGTGAGCCACGACGGACATTCTCTGAACGGTGGGCGAGTCTTGACCTGTGATGCAGTTAAAGAGAAACTGGACTATTCTCTGACAAAGCCTACCTCAACAAGAGTATTAGTCAATCTGATGTACTCATTCCCTGAAGTGCTTTTGTACATATATATATATGTGTGTGTGTGTGAATGGCCATTCTGTGTTTCACTATTTATCACTGTAAATCATCTGCACAAATTATTAAAGGTGCTACTCCATAAACAATTCCAGTTTCCTGCCCCTCCCTCCTTGAGGCGAGAACTAGACTTCTGATCCCTAGCCCAGTGGTCCCCAACCACCGGGACACTTGGCACCGGGCCGCGGAGCGGTACCGAGCAGCGGGAAATTTTGGTACCGGGACGCACAGAAAAAAAAAATAATTTCCATTTTATTGTTTTTTTTTCCGACAAAAACGTTTTATTTTGAAAAGTGACCGGATTCTCTCTGTTACATCTGTCACACTTAACGCACGTCAAAGTCGCGACACCAAACATCAGGTGATACACCCCGCTAAAATGAAACCCAAACAACCAAAATGAGCAAAAAACAAACTTCTTTAGAAAGTTGCTTTGACAAGGGGAAAATTATTATTATTACTGTTATTATTATTACTAAGGAGAAAATACCACCCCCGGTTCGCAGTAAATGTGTCTTGCGTTGCAAAAACCAGTAGATCCATTAATGTCCTGAGTTCCTCGTCTTTTTATTTATTTATTTTTTTTTAACTTGTCCTGTCCAACAGCTGGGCAAACAGATGAGAGCTGAAGGCCTCTTGTGTTGGACATATTTTACTTTAACAACAGGGGTTATTAATCTTCAGACAAACCAGAGGAATGTCTGAATAAACCCCTTTTGTAATTGAGGCCATACTTTATTAGATTCCATCATGTTTGAAAATCTTTGGTGTTGGACCGGACGGAAAAGGAAAGGAGGGAAGAAGAGAGAGGGATGTTAGAGAGGGGGGGGGAATAGGAGGGTGATAATAGGAGGGGGGGGGGATAAAACCATGATGCAGCCTAAAGCAACAACTTTACTGGATGTTTATCATTATGGTAAGGTTCAAGTGTAATACAAATCTCAAAGGGCGGGGCCTGTCCACACACACATTCAGATGTTATAAACACACCTGTTAGCTGTAAAGATGTCCACATGTCAACATGTACACACAACATGCACACAGTACAGATATTATTCAGATCCATTAATGTCCTGAGTTCCTCGTCTGAGCTGGTGTCTGGCTCAAAACTGTACACCTGGATAGCTCCAATGTTGCTCTTTTTTTTTTTTTTTGCTACGCTAACGTCGGCTCGGTCTTGTGAGGTGCTATAAGCTAGCGGGAGAGAGAATCAACAAACGGTTGATGGGAAATTAGCAGAGGTTAACGTCTGCGCCAAAAGTCCCGCCCACAGCTCTGAGGTGAAATTCTTATGAGCTGCTGTGCCGCAGAAAAATGTCTTTTAAAAAAAAACATGATTGTAATTTAAAAAAAACACTGGGAACGATTTTATAATAGCTAAAAATTCAGTTGGAGTGGGACTTTAAGTCAGTCGACTAATGTATGATTCATGATTCTTGTATGTGTGTACATATGTATTTACAGAAAATAACCCCATGTTTTTCCACCTTTCCTCTATCAGACTGGTCAGTTATTTGGAGACAACATGCACAGATAGTTCCTGGACTGATCCTCTGCTAACTGTGAGGTGGAGAGGCTGTCAGGTTCATCTGTTTCAGTTTCCTGCATGCCATCCCTCCATGTTGGCTGTAGCAGTGGATGGAACTTGCTAACTTTACTTTTTTGAGAGGCAACTGGGGTGTGTAAAATTCTTTTCCATCTACATTTTAGATGGTCTAAATGTTTTTCTTATGTAAACTTTTCTGTTCTTTTAGGCTCAGTGGTTGTTTTGAAGATGCGTTTCTGGCCAAAAACACTGTGGTGACCTCCTTTGTGGACTGCATTCATGGGGCAACAGAACATGTAACGTTATTGTCATTTCTGCTTCTTTAAGAAGAAATTCTGCACAGACATCCTCACCATTCAGGCCGGTGCTTGTAACAAGCAGAAGTCAGAAAAGCTGGAGCAGACGTTACCAGAATGATTCCTCCAGGTAAAGACTGTGGTAGTGTTGGACACTTGGCACCGGGCCGCGGAGCGGTTCCAGGCCGCGGGAAATTTTTGCACTGGGACGCACAGAAAGAAAAAATAATTTCCATTTTATTGTTTTTTTTCCTGACAAAAACGTTTTATTTTGAAAAGTGACCGGATTCACTTTGTTACATCTGTCACACTTCGTGACAGATGAACACACAAAGTCGCGACACACAAAGTCGCGACACCAAACATCAGGTGATACACCCCACTAAAATTAAACCCAAACAACCAAAATGAGCAAAAAACAAACTTTTTTAGAAAGTTGCTTTGACAAGGGGAAAATTATTATTATTATTGTTATTATCATTACTAAAGAGAAAATACCACCCCCGGTCTACGTTAAATCTGTCTTGCGTTGCACCTCAAACCCCCCCGTGATGCAGTTGGACTGGCTGAGTGGTAGACTCCAAGCAGCTTCAGACGTGCTGATGTGTCTTGTTGACAATGTCCTGGATGTTAGGAAACCAAGTTAGGTCAGCTGAGATGGGGATGCCCAGGAAAGGGCAGCTGTGAACCCTCGTCTGTGCCTTCTGAAGTCCAAGATGACGTTCATGGTCTTTGATTTGTGCCGATCAGCCTTCCACTATACAGTTTCCGCACTTGTCTACAAAGGTCACCTCAGTGACCTTTAATAAGTCTTTGTTATTGGCAAGTTAATGACTTATATCCAAGACATGGAGGTGTGCATGGTGGGTCCAGTATGAGCAGGATTTGGGGAATGACAGTTGCCAAGAACTCGCATGAAGTTTCAAGGTTTTTCCCTTTATGTGGAGGAAAAAAATGTCTTTGTCCCTTGCTTGTTCTGCAGAATTGCAAACCTAGAAAGAAATTAACTTGAAAGAATTTATATAAATGTATTTGCCCTTATTTTAACCCATCTTCATCAAACATATTTGGTGACTGTTGCTTGAGCTTCAGCTCTCTCCATAGGATTGACATTGGCTGGGCCTCTCCATGAGCTTGATATGCTTGTTCTTCAGCCAGTCCTTGGTTGCCTTGGCTGTAGGTTCTAGGTCACTAACCTGTTGGAAGACCCATCCAAGACTGATTTGAAGGGTTGTGGCCTAAGGAGGGTAGGAGGTTCTCAATCAGGATTTTCCATTAATGGCTCCATCAACGTGGTGATGTAGCTCTGTGCAGAAAAACAGCCCCAAAGCATAATGCTTCCACCTCCATGCTTGACAGTGGGGAAGCTGTTCTTGGGGTCATAGGTAGCAACTCTCTTCCTCCAAACCCAATGGTCGTGTTGATGCCAAAAAGCTCAGTTTTGACCCAAACATGCCATTATGCAGAATAAACTGATAAAGTAAATCCTATTTTCAGTGTGTGATTTTCATTTTTTCATAAATCTTAGGACAATTTAGATGATAAAGTAATAAATATATGAATATAGTATAATATATGAATATGAATATAGTATTAAATAGTATAATGCAGTAAATATGTAAATATTTGATGCGATGAACAATACTTATCTGATTTAGACTCAACATAGAATATTTTTTACAGAAACACATCAAGCTGTGTTATTTAATGCTCATAATTCAGCCTCAACTGATAGAAATGTTTTTATATGCCAAACCAGCCATGTGACAATTTAAGTGCAAATACGCATGCGTGCGCGCCATGCATACAAAGCCACCCCCACCCCCACGTGTCCACGCCGGTCGTTGGGTGTTGGGCGTCAATAAAGGTAATCCGGTTGTCACGCTGTCTGCATCTCTGCACGAGCTAAAGAAATCTCAAAGGTAAGAAATGTAAACACACGAGACAATAATGAAAATACTTTATGATCACCTGAAAGTATTTTCATCTGACAGATGAATGAAGCTGCTGTTATTTATACTGTGACGGAAGAGCGGTGCTGAAAAATACGGCCTCCATAGAGAGACTGAACGTACCGTGACTGCAGGTTACTATCATAGAAAAATGTATTCATGTATTTGTGTCGACTGTGTAGCTGTTGTGGTGGAGCAGAGGAAGGGGTGTTTGTGTGAATCGGGGTCACATCGTGTTTAGTTAATGATTATGGCAGCGCTCGCGCCACTGCCGGTTTCCCGGCAAAAAACGGGAACAGTAATTTACTGAAATATTAAAGTGTTATGATTGAACATGTAGGGTTCATAAAAAACGTAAAAACGATCATCTGGACTTGTTTTTGTAAATATTTTAAAACAGTCTCCTGAAAACATTGACTGTATCAAAGACCTGGACTGAGTGACTCCTCCCCCTCATGTTCCAAACAGGAAGTACCCGCTGGCTCCAAGGAGCAAAAATTCTATAAACTCCTACAGAGAAACAAACAGCTTTTGCTCAGTCATTCTATGGGTGGGATGAACCATTCTTGCTGTGATACATTTGTGATACATTTGTTTTTCTAATTCCAGTTATTGGTTTTACAAAATGTTTCTTTATCACAATTGATTCAAATTATAGACCGACCAACAGATGCCTCAGTAATAGCATGTGCCACCTTGAATGTTTGTTTGACAAATTCCACCAAGCCCACTTTCAGTGGAAGCAGTGTGGACTTTCAACAAGCTTACTCCTGATTGGCCACAGTAGTTGCCATAGAAACGTTGACTCAGATCAATCACGGTCAACTGGCTCCAACGTGGTGACCACCGTATCACAGAAAAACGACGACAGAATTGACTTTGTGGATGTGGATCTGGAAGTAAATGGGTGACGTCACACTCGCTCAGACCGTTTGTCTGATCCAGTCAAACTGCTTTTTCACCAGTTTTACTCCAGAAATCATCTTGGATAAAAGGAAAGACATCTTCAGCTAAAAACCAAGTCTTCATGACCTTTTTTATAACTTTTCTTTTTATAATTCAGAACTAATAACCTGCATATTCTTACAAAACAGTTAGACTTCAATTGCTACCTTAATTTAATTGTAAAATGAAATATTTTCCCCAAATCTTGTCAGAATGAGGAACTGGAGACAAAAAAATTCTGCTTTTCCGATTTTCAGCTGACGGTGCCACAAGGCTCGACAACTTCTTCCATCGACTGCAAAGCGGTGATCGCTGTGGCCGCCAAAACGTCCAAGTGGAAGCAAGCTACAAAGATTCCAGGCCAAAAGAGAAACCTCACATGTGATGAAGTGTCTGTTTGGTATGTATTTACCATCTGTGACTCAGAGTCATTAACCAATTGTTGATCTTTTTACAGTGTTCTATGATGATCTAAATTTTGACGATGACGATACAAAAATTGCTGCCAAACCTGCCAAAAGGTCCAGCCTCTCACCACACATGTTGTGCCCCCCAAGTTGCCCTAAGGTGATCAAGCAGAAACGTGCTTTGCCTGGATGAAGGCCTTATATCAGGTATTGTTAATAATAATTTTATATTCACCTCAGTCTGTTGTTGTAACTCGTTATTCATAGAAGCTTGATGACATGACATCTTCAATCTGCATGAACTCTAGTCTGATTAGAAACTGTCATTTGTGAACCGTCAGCAGATCTGGTCATGTCTCACCAAAACAACCACACTCATCATTTCATCATTTTCATCCATTAAGGTTGGAAAAACCAGCAGCCCTCCAGTGCTTCAGCCGTCCAACCATCAACCGTTTCAGCCATCCATCCTCCCACCACCTCAGCCACCAATCTCTCCACCACTTCAGCCCCACAGCCGTCCACCAGTAAGTCAACTTCTGTCATTTTACTATCCTGGTACATTCTTATATTTCTGTAGCAACAATGATATGTTTTCAGATATTCCTATGCAATTAAAATGCTTTGTAGTTAAAAACATTTTACACACTATAAAAAGATTCTATAAAATATTTTTTTAAAAAATCCTTTCCAACAAAATGTTGACTACCGTAGATCTTCCAATAGTAGCTCTGCCGTTTATTCCATCACAGGCAGAACGGTGAAGGTTAATGGGTTTATTTTGTGGCGAAATTTCAACAAGAAATGCAGACAAACACCAGCAGATGAAGATTTCAGGATTTATTCAAATGATGAGAACATTGGATTGTGTTCTGATTAGCACTGGCTGTTGAAGTTTCTTTTCTCTTTGAAGCATCAGCCTCCGTATCAAAAATGCTCTTGGTTGTCATGAGGATCTCTTTCCTGGCCCACCTTTCCGTCTTTGTTCAATCATTCATGTTCAAACCAGTTCTTGGGGGCGGCCGTGGTAGGGCGGTCGTCCCATGATCGTAAGATTGCAGGTTCAATTCCCCCCCTTCACGCCCATGAGCCGAAGTGTCCTTGGGCAAGACACTGAACCCCACCTTGCCTCTGGTGGTAGGCGGGCGCCTGTGCTTGGCAGCGGAGCCGCCATCAGTGTGTGAATGTGCGTGTGACTGGGTGAATGGGTCCGTGACTGTAAAGCGCTTTGTCCTTGTAGGAAGAAAGGCGCTATATAAGTATACGCCATTTACCATCTTGTGATTTGTCGCTCGCTTTCTTTACATTTCCACCAGTAAAAAATAATACGACTAGTATACGACAAGTACTTGTAAAGATTTTGATTTTGTATTATTAATTTGCATTTTTTAGTCTTTTATTATAAAATAACTATGCACTATTACTTTATTTACATTTATCTTAGTTTAAGGAATAACATAAAGCACTTTACAGTAGTCAGTAGTTTTCTGTGCATCATTTGTAAGTTTGAATATATCGACTAAATACATGTTTACACTTTTCCTCTTTCAGAATGCAGCCGTGTGATTGGAAGAAAAGACTAATATGCAGTGAGAACATTTAAAGAATAAAAGGAATTTTTTTTTACATTATTACTATTTTAAAGTAGAACTCTAATGTACATAAATGCTTTTTTATGAGTTAGTTTGGCATATTTACTGTGTTAGAGTTCTGAAGATTGTTTTGAGTGGTAAACGTTTTTATTATATTTATGAGAACCAGATGGAGTTAATGGAGTGCTAGTCGTGTTTTATGTTGTATATATTATTAATGAATTAATGTATTTATTTTGAAATGCCTATTTGCAAGTAAAGAAGGCGGGGTTATGGTCAAAATACATGCGGAGAATCCAGCAACGTTCCTCTTCAACATGAATTTCCATCTTTTTTTTTTTTCTTGGTCGCATGTAAATACGTCCAAATAATAATCAGCCTAATTTGTTTGTTTAATTAACATTATATAAATATTTTCTAATTGTCTTTGTCAATAAAAGGAAAAATGGGGTAGATGATATCATTCATGTTCTACAAGTTGTTAGATATTGATTATTCAATGATTTTGTGCCATGCGTTAAAAATCACTGTAATATTGTAATTATTCATAAATATTTGAATAATACTAATATTTCCTACAAAGGATAATTGACACTAATCAAATTAAAAACAGTCGTCCTGTAAGCACTGAGTGGACAAACTGTAGCCCATCGTCTTCTATCACAGCATGATGGAACCTTCTCTACTTTTCTTGCAGGGGGGGGGGGGGGTCATGGCCTCGACTCTGGATTCCAAAAAAGAGACAAAAAAAGGACCTCAACCCCCACTGTTACTCATACATTTTTATGTTTTTATTTTATTATTCACAATAATAAAATATACTGTGTACATTTCTTTTGGTTTACTTTTTAATACTTAGTTTCCTTATTTCCTATAATATTTATTAGTAGTTTTGGTTTGTTGCTGTTATGTCCTTTTTTAGCCTCTTTTATATTAAAATAGACGTAAATGATCCAGATGCTGATTTTCTAATATAAAGACTTATGAATGAATTATTTACAACAGAAGTTCAACTCTATTGTGGTAGCAGTTTCATCGACTAAATAAACATAATTAGAAAAATTACTGACATTTTAATAGAGATTTTAGTGTAATGCTAACTTAGAAATAGGACAGAATAAAAATCAGGGTCATGAATTTCACCCAGACTGCAAGTGACGTCAGTTTCATGCGCCAACTGCCAATCTGTTGTGCCTCACCCACTGTCCATCTCAGGAAAAAGAACAATTATATATGATTAACCTTTTATTGTTTTTATGCATACGGCACATTCATAAATAAAAATTTACAAATCATACTCCTCATTTTTCTATCTTTATCAATGAGTTTTAACAATACATGAACACAATAATAAACTCTGATAATAAGACATCAATTAAAACATTCAATCTGTGCGTCAGTTTCAATGTCTTTGTGAAAAATGTTATAATAATCCCCTGGTTTGTTCCTTTCTTGTTGCTGTTTTGAATTGTTGTGTATTGAATAGTTACATTCAATAAAGTTTGTATAAAAAAATACTGCAATCCGTCGTTTCTTCTGCGACATGATGCCTTCCCTCTGAGAAACATTTGATGTTCTGTTTCTTTAAGTATCTTCAAAAACAAAAAGTTTGCATTAGTAGTGGAAACATTAATTTCTGTTAAAAAAAAACACCTGTTCGTTGCAGGGCTTATTTTTAGAACGTAACCTTCCTGATAAACGTGGGACCAATCACAAATCCAGTTTAAAAGAGCCAAATGTCTTTATTTTATTATTATTTGTTATTTACAGTGTGTTTCTAAACTTAAGGGGTTGATGTTGAAAAAATACGCTTGAATGGACGTTACGACAGAGTACATGTGTTATTAAAAGTAAATATTAAACCTCAGTCGATCTTATTTTACGAGATTTTCCACAGAAAAAAAAACTCACGTCACGTGACCTCACGTCTGCCTACAGATATTATGGAAAAGATCAGAGATTGTACACAGCATTTAGGCTTGTAGTGTGAATACATTAACATGTAAAAGAATATTGAATAAAAAAAAATCGCTAAGTACATTTAGAAAACTCTTCAGTCCGTCCGGTTTGTTTTTAAATGTCATTCAAAGTCGCAACAACACAACATGAAACCTATACGCGGGTCAGTAGAAATGTAAATAAAAGTTATTATTAATAAAAGTTGTTATTAAATAGCAACGTACCTTTTAACGAGATCTTCTGTATGAAAAAAAAGAGAAACTCACGTCACGTGGCCCACGTCAGCCCGCATATATGAATGGAAAAGATCAAAGGCTTTCAGATCCTTTGAGGAAAAGTTGAACATAACAAACAAACTACGAACTGCATGTCTGCAATGAATGGATATTATTAAAATAAAAGGTATAAATACTGCTAGAAATGTTATCAAAAATAAATTAGTCCGCAATCACTGGTATTTTATGGCATTTTCTGCGGTAAAAAAAAGAGAAACGTATTAGTCATGTGACCCACACGCACGTCTGCAGATATGAATGAAACAGAGGCTTTGGGAGAAAAGGTTGAACGAAACAAGCAAACTACAAACTATATGTCCAAAATGAAACCATATTTTAAAAGAAAATGGTATATTTCTCACTAGAAATGTTGTCAAAATAGAAATTAGTCCTCAAAATATCTTGTTTTGTGGGATATTCCATCGAAAAATGAACGAGCATCTGCCATGTTTTTTGTTCACGGTAGGCAAAACCTCCAAAGTCACGTGACCCTGAGAAGGCTCATAGAAAATGAATAGGAAAATGAAACGTGTCCAGCTCACAATTTAGGAGGCGTTTTTGTGAAACTCTCACGTATATCCATGTGGACAAACGTAGCTACTACACATTTTAGGATGAGATTGGGTTGTCATATCCTCTGCAGCTGAAAGTTGTTTTCCCCGCGCTCCTCTGTGTGTTCTACACAGAGAGCGCTGAATGGTCATCATAGCAGCAGGTTGACACGATAGCCGGGGCGCTCTAGCGCAACACAGGGATGAAAAAGCTGCACGCAGGTTAGAGCAAGGTTAGAACGGGTTAAGCAAATAAATGTAAGAAGGGTGAAGAAATATTCAGTACTGTACTCCTTATATTAGATCAGGAGAAACAATAATGCACAGCTTTCATTGAGTTTTCCCCCTACTGGAGTGATTTAGCACCCAATCTGGTGATTTTTCAAAATAAAAGATAGTTCTGACTGATAATAAAAGGATTGATATACACAGACACAGCTCCATGTAGCAATCAGACCATAACTTTAGCTGGTAGCTCCTCCCACATGCAGCCGCAGTGTCAGGCTTTAAAGAACACAATTTATAAGAGGGGGGGGGGGCGTTGCACACCCCCAACAACAGGTTAGATGACAGAGCCTGGTCCATTAAGCGTCTCTGCCATTCACGGAGCTTCAGTACAGAACTCCAACAGCCACACGGCCTAACGTAGTCCACTGTTATATATTCATGAGGCAAAAAAAACAGCCGAACCGACACTAAAACCGCCCAAATTATGCATACCACCCAAAGCCATTTTTACCAAATTTATACCAAAAACCTGGCGACACTGCTGCTAGCTTCTCTTGTAGAATAAACATGCTCCCTCCACAGCTCACTGTGACGTTACTTTCTTTTTAGGTAGTTAGCCACTCAGCCCAGTGGAAATTTCAGAATAAAAGTACTTCCATTGCAGCTTTACTTCCGTTGTGAGTTAATGTGTTGTGAGTTAATGTTTTGTGATTTATTGTGCTGTGAGTTATTGTGTTGTGAGTTATTGTGTTGTGAGGTAAGTTCATGTTTTGTGTTGTGACCCTTCTGGGCCACCGTATCGTTCAGATATAATAAAACAAGATCTCCATAAAAAACTTCAGGTTTAAAAGTACCCTTAACGGAGCTCACAGGCGGAAGCCTGGGAGGAGGGGGTCCGAAAAACGCAGTGCTCGCGGAAATGGATGAAGAGGGCGTAGAGCGCACACCTGGCTCTTAAGTAGGACGCGGAAAAGGTGAGTTAATTGTGCTGAACTGCCTGCGGGGAGGTGTAAACGCACTGCTGAGCTGCCTGCCTGAAATTCTCCCAAGGGCTTTCATTTTAATAAACTGGAGAAAAAACTACTACTTGGGCCATTTTCAACAATCATAATTGAAAATTATTATTGAAAAGTAGCTGTCATACAGCTGAGCAAACAGATGAGAGCTGAAGGCCTCTTGTATTGGACGTATTTTACTGTTACAACAGGGTTTATGAATCTCATGAATTACCAGACGTTTGTCTGAATAAACCCCTTTTGTAATCCATGCCAAAATTAATCTTAATCATATTTGTAACATTTTTGTGTTGAAAAAGGAAAAGAAGGGAAGAAGAGAGAGGGATGTTAGAGAGGGGGGGATAGGATGGTGATTATAGAAGGGGGGGTAAAACTATGAAGCAGCATAAAGCAGCAAGTGTTGCAGCAAGTTGCTGGATGTTTATCATTACCTTGAGGTTAAGATGTAATACAAATCTAGAAGGGGCGGGGCCTGTCCTCACACACTCAAAATGTTATAAACATACCTGTTGGCTCCAAAAATGTTCACACACGCATACTTGTGCGTTCAGACTAACTAGTGTGAAATATTTCATTCAGTCTTGGAAAATATTTGTGTAAAGGTGAGTTAACACCTGTGCTCCAGTAAGTATTTATGTTCCTCTAAGGTGGATGATGGGATGTAAAAAGGGTAAAAAGGAAGGAGGGAGAGTACCCAGTCATCCCCATACCAAGACCCCCAGCTGCAGCACCTGTGGCTGCAAGGACCCCCACAACACCCACATGATAGCAGATAGAGAACAACTGCCCGCCGGGCAATAACAACTGCCACCCAGGCCAGGACCAGCAGGACCGCCACAGGGGCCCCTAATGCAAGAGAGCAAGGAGGCATGGGGGGACAGAGAGTGCAAGCTCCAGCCCAACCAGGAGAGCAGCCTCCCGCTGCGCCGGGTGGGCCCAATGCGGGTTTACTTTTTGCATGTTTGGTTGCTGGTGTACCTTGTTGTTTTTGTCAAGGAAAAAGTGTTGCAAGGCTCTAAAAAGGTTAATAAACACTGGCAAAACTACATAGCGTGTGACCTGACATGGGTAAAATATATATATATTTCGTTCCCACAAAATAATATTTCGTTTCCAATTAATTCACGTGATAAGTCATTAATAAATCTGAGCAATACTCAGATTTAAAATAGATATCTTTACATTTCTGTCTGTGTATATCTCAATACAATGCATGGAAGACACAGACGATTTTTAGAGAAAGAGCTGTGACGTTGTGGGATTTTTGATCACCACAGTGATGAAGCAGAAAATGTCACGGTGTCGCGGGTATCAACTCCCCCCCACCCCCCTGAACACAAAATTCCCTCGCAGCCGAGCCATACATTTAAGAACGCATACAGCTTGTGAAATTAATAATTATAACACAGTATTCGGTAACGCTTTCTTTTACAGTACAGTACTTACGGTGTACTTAAGTGGTATTTACATGGTACTTATTGTGTAACTACTGGGTACTTTCAGGGTATTTACATGGTACTTTTTATGCAATTTACTGGGAACTCACAGTGTGTTTACATGGTACTTTCTATGGGACGTACTGGGTACTTACAGTGTGTTAACATGGTACTTTCTATGGGACGTACTGGGTACTTACATGGTACTGTTTTGTGTCTACTCTGTACTTACATGGTACTTACTGTGTATTTTTGTTGAGCAACGCATCTGAGTCACGTGATGTGGACTGAACAGCTGAGCGTGCTGCGTCATTTATTTAATGGCGACGCACACACCTCATTCAGGAAAAGCACCGGTGAGACACAAGCCTTGTCAGTCCGTGCGTAAAATCTGTTTGCTTACCTGTGTGCAACTGAGTAGTCCACATTCATCTGTTGAAGAGGCAGCCGGTAAGAAAAGACTTTATCTGAGCGCTATAGTTGCGAGATCACTTGTTACCTTGTTTGTTTGGTGTGTTGTGGGACCGGAGTGTGCGCTTCGCAAATGTTTGTGTGTACTTCAGGTACCAGTGGGAATTTTTAGCATTAAGGAATTAGATGTTTATTTTGTCGGTTTGCTTTGTAACTTTTGTAAATTTACACTGGGAAGTTTATTTATGAATGTGAATTTTTGCTAAATAATGAGATTTTAAAGTAATTCTTGAATAAATTTGGATTTAATACATGAACTTAAATAAGAATGTAATTAAAGTAAATGAGTGATGTTGCTAATTAACTGAGGCACTTTAAATTACATAAATGTTTGATGTTAATGTGTATGTTGAATTTGTAAATATTTATTACTGTTATTGTGTGTGTGTGTTTAAGGTTTTTACCTAATGATTGCTGTCGGATCAAACGTAAATGAATTAAAATTTGGAAATTGATCTCAAGTGGCAGTCTGAGTAAATCAATCTTTAACGTTGGACGCTCAGCCCTTTTCAAGTGTGGGAAAAGTACACAAAAAATTAGGAAACACTTGACAGTACTATTTGGTCCATACCTATGTGGTACATAATGAGTATTTATAATATACTTACTGAGTATTTACATGTTGTGCGAAGGTGGCTCTTGTGGTATTAACCACATGTAAGAACAAGGTAAGTACAAATAAAGTACCTTGAATTTTAGTCTGCACTCGTTGTATGTTTCATGGTTTACTATGAATTTACTACAGAAACTACCCCTTAAGTACAACAAAACTGGACTGTAAAATAAAGTCAGCCCTATTTCCACTCAACTACATGGTACTTTCACTACTAAATACTGGGTATGTTCACTTGAATATTACTTGGTTCTTACCCCTTAAGTATGGAAGCGATTCTGTAGAATAAATAAAAAGCAAAGTCAAAACCAGAAATGCTTTTTCTTTTTCAAATTGAACCTGCATTTTTTGGCTCAAAATTAAAATGAAAAAGCAATCCACCAAAATGCTTTTTATTTTTCTACTTCAACACCGTTTATTCTGTCACATAATTAAAATGATAATGAAAATGGTATTTGACATTTCATTTTCAAAATGTTCTCTGTTAAATGTGTAGCAAAATTCATTTAGAAATGTCTAATATGACCGATAAAATGCATTAACAGAAATGCTTTTTCTTATTCAAAATGTAACTGCATTTTGTGACTCAAAATTAAAATGAAAATGCAATACTTCAAAATGCTTTTTCATTTTAATCTTCAACTCCGCTTATTCTGTCACATAATTAAAATGATAATGAAAATGGTATTTGACATTTCATTTTCAAAATGTTCTCTGTTAAATGTGTTGCAAAATTCATTTAGAAATGTCTAATATGACCGATAAAATGCATTAACAGAAATGCTTTTTCTTTTTCAAAATGTAACTGCATCAAATGACTCAAAAATAAAATGAAAAATCAATACTTCAAAATGCTTTTTCATTTTGTACTTAAAAACCTCTAATTTTGTTGCATAATCAAAGCGAAAATGCAAAGAGGGGATTGCATTTTCAACTTCACCTCCCCCCCGCGAAAAATGTTGCATAAATCATTCTGAGTTAGCATTCCCACTGGGAGGCGGGGCAATGACATCATTGTTCACTCTTCTTCTGTGGTGGCGGTGGCATTCTCCACTGCCTTTCTTCTTCTGCTTTGGCGGTAATACCACAGGCAAACGGCAGCATGGCAAAATCTGTGCTTGAGCTGTTGAGGGAGGCTGCTGTTGCCCTCGAACGGCAAAACCAGCGGGAAGTAACAGCGGGTGTAGACAACACTCCCACCACATCTTCATCAACAACACCGTCTGCTCCTGAGGGTCGCACCGCTCGAGGTAAGATCAAGTTAGCAAAACATGCGTTGGGGTTTGCCCAATTTATTGAAATAAAACGCAGTTTGTCCGCTCGTTGTGGGGTTAATTTACACAGCAGTTATTCGCTTGTAGATGGCCAGTAGACTTGTTGTCCCTCCCCCTGTTGACATAACAAATTTGCACTAAATAATCCTGTTTAACTTGCTCCCCCCGCCAGTAGTAAACGAGTTCCATACGTTTTTGCTATTTTGTACTAGTAGTTGTAGTAGTTTTCTACTAAGAAAAGATAAGGTGTGTTTAAGCTCACTATTTGTAAGTGGTTAAGTAACTATCATGTTTGTTATATTTCCATTTAATATATTTTTTAACCAAGTTCTAAATTAAATTTGATTTCTCATGCCATTTTCATATTTCTTCCAGCCGAGGTCCTGAGGTTGTTCAGCCCTTACCCTCCACGAGGTGTACCACGGAGGTCAATCCCACCAGCCAATACCAAGAAACCCAAAAAAACCACATACACACACATTTTTTTCTGTTTGGCAAAAAGAAAGGACTGTAATATCCCAAATCCAAAAATGAAAAAATTGCTTCAACAGGCAGGATTAGGAGAGAGGAGAATTACATTCCCAGGTAGGTTTATAGTATGTATTGTATGTGTTAGTGTTGTTTGTGCTATTTAAAATGTCAAAGATTGGTCAGCTACCTTTCTTCAGGGCACCAGTCGAGGTTTGTCTAGGTGCAATGACTTGACAAGCTGCTAATAACCTGTCTCTTGGCCAGTCATATGAATTAACAGCTGTGAGACCAAAAAATTAGTGGCTTGTCTGTATCAATCACTAAGTAAACAAGATCTTTAAGTTGCTATTCACAAAATATGCACCTGTTCCTGTACGCATAAATTTTGTTTGTATTTATAAATATACATATTGTTTGTTTGACACTCTCTATTTAATTGTTTATAATGCTGTTTTGTTGTCTCCCTCAGATCGATCTTGTAGTGCAACTGAGTTTTCAGATCACCTCCAGTTGTCCTTTCCTCAATTGAAGCACTGTGGTGGGTTTCAACTGTTGAGGAGCCGTGGTTCCACAAGGTCCAGGGTTTTGGATGTCCTTCCATGCTCAAAGGATGGATATACTCCAGAGTTCTTGTGTAACAAAGAACTTGGAGTTGGGGCAGCTGTGATCTACATTAGACCACTCCAAAAAGATATTGTTCCGGAGCTAATTATTAAAGATGATTAAGATTAAGATTAAAGATTTAATTTTTTGGTGTATGATAGAAAACAAACAAGGATGTTCCCAGCCAGAAACCCTCTAAATACCCTCTAAATACCTCCCCAGCAGCTGTATGTCGAAGTGTCTTCTGACATTTGCATGCCTGTGGCCTCAACCTGCATGACGACACTGAAACTGCCTCAAAAGTGCCCAAGTTACCAGACATTCAAAGAAAACCTTGCGGCAGCTGTTAGAAGTACCGAATTTGGATTTGGAATGATCTGAGTGGAATCGAGTGAGAAAATGAAAGTTCAACATTTCAATGTTTCAAATTTTGCTTTGAAATGTCAATTTCTCCAGTTGTTGAAAGCATATTGTTCAAACTAATTTAAAATGTTAATGGCTACATTGATGTTAGCAAGATTAAGGCTTTTTTTTCAGTTTCCATTTAGTGTTTTAAAATTTTGAAATTGCTAAGGTTAGCAAGTAAAAACAACGTTTGATACATTTATGTTTTAATAAATGTTAC